>CM070033.1:79772488-79807570 GCA_036250615.1 Ptychadena robeensis | reverse complement strand
TCTGGCTGGGCCACTCAAGGGCATTCATAGAATTGTACTGAAGCCACTTTAATATCTTGACTGTGTGCTGAGGATCCTTGTCCTGCTAAAAGATAAACCATTTCTCCAGTCTGAGTTCGATAGCGCTCTGGAGCAGGTTTTCATCCAGGATGTCTGCTTTAATTTTTTCCCTTTAACCTGACTAGTCCCCCAGCTCCTGCCTCTGAAAAACATACTCACAGCATGATACCGCCACCATGCTTCACTGTAGGGATGGTATTGGCCTTGTGATGAAAATTGCCTGGTTTCTAATAAACATGATGCCTGGAAATCACAACAAAGAGTTGAATCTTTAGTTTTTTAAGTGCCTTTTGTCAAAGTTCAATTGGGCTGCCATGTGCCTCTAACAAAGGGGTGGTTTCTATCTGGTCATTCTACCTTACAGGGCTGATTGGTGGATTGCTGCAGAGATGGTTGTCTTTCTGAAAGGTTCTCCTCTCTCCACAGAGGACCTCTGGAGCTCTGACAGGCTGACTTTTGGGTTCTTGGTCACCTCCTTGACTAAAGGCCCCTATACACCTAGCGAACAGGGGACGATTTTTCGGCTGACCGATGTGCGTGCCGGCCCCATTTAAAGTAACGGCCGGCACACAAGGGGTGCCCGCCGATACTCTCAGCGACAGTTTACAGCATGATACATCACGTTGCACTCTGTCGCTCGTCTATGGGCCCCCACTCATCCAGTGTATGGGAGCATTTAGACCCTTCTCCCCCAATCGCTCAGTTTAGATGGCCAGCTAGCTCTAGGAAGAGTCCTGGTGGGTTTAAACTTCTGGCTTCAGGGCAAGCTTGTGGCATTATATTCAAAAAGACTGGAAGCTGTCATTGCTGCCAAAGGTGCATCGACAAAGTATTAAGAAAAGGCTGTGAATACTTATGTGCGAGTGATGTTTTTAATAAATTTGCCAAAACCTCAAGTAAACTTTTTATAATTTTTGGGTCTAGAATTCTGAGGAAAAAAATTATTTAATCCATTTTGCAATAAGGCTTTAACATAACAAAATGTGATGCGCTGTGAATACTTTCTGGATGCACTTTATGATTCAGCTTCATTATTTGATGTGGTGACCTTTGCCTGTATCACATTTCCTCAGTATAGTAGTAACCTTTTCAGTCCATGTTTTACCATTAACATTTTCATCCTATTGGATTTTCCCATCACCCTTTCCCATCCTCCATACTGACACGGACCTACTGTAGCTGACTAATTGCATGAACAAAGAAAAGAAAACAAATGTTACGTACGTGCCCAAAAGCAGATGAAAAGCTATCTTAAACAATGACACAGAATATTCCTTTTACTCTTTGTAGCTTCTGAAACAACTTTTAACCTTAGAAGAAAATTCCATTGATTTTCTTCTCTTGATTTCACTGATTAAATGTATCTGAACTGACAGTTCTAGCAATTTAAGGCATCTCATAGCTGGGTAGCTGACTAATCTAAAATCAGCTAATGATAGTTCTTCCATGGCAAGCTTTAACTGTTTCTGATTGTGCCTGTTTGTTGAATTGAAAGAAACTGCTTTGAGTTATTATCTGCTTCATTTATTTTTGCTTTAAAAGTGCATGAAAAGTCCTTCACAATAAAGATCTGGGATCCTCTTTCTGATTCCTGATCCAAAAATAATGTATTTTGACGGCATAGAAAAGACTTGGGAAGTTGGGCACACATCTTGAACATTGTATCACATTGTTACTGCACTTTATTGTGTTTAGTGTTGAGCTCGAATATTCGATATTCGATATTTATTGCGCTTTTATAATCGCGATCCATTGCAATGAATGGGATCGCGATTATATAATCACAATGCGATTTTTTAAAACGGAAATGACGGATATTCTCCCAGTCGAATATCCGAGCTCCATTGACTTGCATGCATTGCGCATATTTGGTCGCATTGCGCTTTCTCAGATAAACGCAATTTTGGATTCCACCATTCTCTATTGACTTGCATGCATTGCGCATATTTGGTCGCATTGCGCTTTCTCGGATAATCGCGATTTCGGATTCCGCCATTCTCCATTGACTTGCATGCATTGTGCTTATGTGGTCGCATTGCGCTTTCTCGGATAATCGCGATTTCGGATTCCGCCATTCTCCATTGACTTGCATGCATTGCGCATATTGGGTCGCAATTGCGATTGTTAGATCGCAATTCATGTCGTAAGTGCGGATATTCAAGATTACGAATATGGAATCGAATATTATGGCGGATATTCACGAAATTACGCAAATTTGAATATTGCCTATGCCGCTCATCACTAATGTGCGGCATAGTGTTTACATATATATTGTGTTAACATCAACTTTCACAGTTATTTGAGTACAACATATTGACTATTGTATAGGCTCTTATATTCTAAAGTATTGCCACTTTCAAGCCTTATGATAACCTTTAGATTCAGTATAATACCTATTGATTAAGAGCAAATAAAAACACAGGTTTGAGAAAGTTATAAAGTACTGCTTTAGAAACATTTTCAATTAAACCATTTCAACCCTAAGCAATGTATGTGGTTGTTACTTCAGCATTTGTGGTAGACATTTATCAAGAAAAAATATGAAACAGAGTATAAAAAACATATCTATCCTAAGATTTTGTTTGTGTGGACCTGCATAGCACAAATGCCAAATGTTAAGTGTAGCAGTAGGATAGCCATACCACAGATGAAGTGAGCATTAAGAGCCATCTTCTCCCATTAATAGCCAGCTCTTCTCAGGACCTGGCTTTTACAGGGCTGCATCTCTTCTTTCAGACTGTATTGGAAGAAAAGAATGTGTGGCTTCTTCAAGGATTATTGTAATGGCTATAATACATATAGAGTAATGCAATGAAAGACAAGTGAAGAAGGATAGTAGCTAGAAATTTCAAGATGCTATATATTGTCCTCTTACAATGGCTAGGAAGACTTAAGCTGGGCATACACGTACCAATTATCCAGCGATCGTTTTTTAATCCAATCGCCCATCCGATTCCGGAATCGATTTTAATTTGTAAAAACGATCGCAAACTGCAACATACCATCAATGCATTTCTGGGCGATTCTATCCTGAAAGTCTCAAATGCACACATTTATGGGTTTGGAGTGGTGTTAGTTGAAGAACTGGCCAGTGACCAACAGCACACAAACAAAGGTAATTTCCACAAGAATCATAGATGGATCGCTTAAAACTATCGCATGAGACAACTAACAGCACTCGATTCCTTTGCTTTTTATTAAAACTATGCATCGGAACGGATCCGTTTTTCTGTCCGATTTTCGACAAAATCGATCGCTCGATCACTTTTGGCATGCATCAATTTTTATTCAATCCGATCGCGCAATCGATCTTAATAAACACTCGCACTAAAATGTAATTAAAAATCGTGACGTGTATGCCCAGCTTTACTGACTTTACTTCATTGTAGTTCATGTGGTCAGAAACTAAAGATTTCTATAAACCTAGATCTACTAACATAATATTGTTGTTTTTTTCTCTGGGGAAACGTTAAGCATTATTGTTTGCTTATCCAAGTCTGTCAAGGGACATTAGAGATGGACTTAATATGAAAATGTTTGGTTTTGCATGCTTGCTATTTCTGTAAAGTAAGTTTCCAACTTAGCAGTTTCATAAAAAAATATACATATACGCCCTTGGTGATGAGTTTCTACAACGTAATGGACAAGCATGTGATCTTAAGCCCCCCATACACCTTACAATCTTCCCATACAATTTCTGTACAATCAAATTTTCTTCTACCAAAACCATGTAATATGAGGACCTTTCTACACCTTCCAACCATTCTATCAGGGAGGCCACTATACTACATAGTTGTTGGTAGATCTAATGGAAATTGTGTGGATCTATCTTAAGGTGTATGGGGGGCTTTAGTCAGCATGTCAAAGGAGAAATGCTCATTAACACAGATTTAGATTTGTGAATAATATATAAAAGAGTATATAATATACAAAGAGTAATGGGTCTTTTGTATACTTAGAACATTTTTCAGAGTTCAGCTCATGCAAACTGGGAGCAAAACCAAAAGTGCTGCATTTATATTTTTGTTCAGTATATATATATATATCATAGACCCTTTGATACCCAGTTAAATATATCTATTTAAGCACTGTACGGGAGCTTTAGAAATTACAGTAATATCACAAACATTTAGCAGTAATTTACAAAGCTAAAATAGCCTTCATGTGATCATTAAGTTGTGGCAAATTATTTGCTAACTTAACATCTTTTTTTACACAATAAGTTTAGATATTTTCTTTGATATTAATATAAACTGTTTTCAGAGCATTGTTTGTTACATCCAGAAACTCAAATAAAAAATAAAAAACCCAACCTTCTCTGCTTATTTTGAAAAAAATGACAAATAATTCCATGCGACAACATGAGGATGGTTAATCATTTTTTGTTAAGCTGTTTCCAAATCTTCATTTAAGAAGATGAATGTTAGGGAGTTGTGGACACAGTAAACATGATACAATCAGCAAACATACCAGGCGTGCCCACAAGCTGCTGGCATATCTGTAAAGATTGTTTAGATGTTTGCTGTTCTCATGCACCTGATCCTTAATGAAATTGGCAAAGAAGCTTATTCGAAATGTGTTTTCTTCACCCAAGAACTAGCTGTTTGTGTAGTTTTCATATGTAAATCATTAAAGATTAAAAGAGGGCAGAAAAACTTCCAAAAACCTTTTAAATTTTGTATTTTGTATTAATATTACCCCAACAGATTATAAAACCACTCAATATCCTCTTAACCTTTTGTCTTTACAAATCTTAATACCTGTTGTATTTAGGGAGAATAGTATTTGTTCATTTAATTCATTTATTAACATCCAAAAAGATGTCAGTGGTTCATTGGTTTTTAATATATTTGTTTTTTAGTAAATAAAAAACATGTCTTGGACCAACCCATCCATCAACACATCACCACTTAAATCCATTTTCAAGTATGGGGCTCCAAGATTTCAGATGGCGGCCCTATCTGGTATGCTTGAAAAGAGGGGGGCATTTGTGAATCTACCCTTAAACCTCCCCAGCATATGTATTTCTTTCTGTGTCCTCATTGAGAAGGCACCCTCAATATTGTTCCTGAATAACACTGTTTCTGGTACAGAAAATAATTATATTTCTAACTTTTAAAAGTTTCCATTGGACCAGGAGATGAGGGTAAATCATCCGCTGGGATGACAACTGTCTAGAAACTAAAGTGGATGCTTTCATTTTGCATTCATGAAGTCTATCAACTGTAATGAAATCTATGGCTGCCAATAGGGTATCAAGGTTCAATATCTGATATGTGTATACAAACTTTGACTTTGCTGTTTGTAGACTCCATATATGCAAGGTGTAAACCTCTGTGAAAACACATAGGCAGGATATCTCTATACAGATTGTTCAGTTTTTTTATGCACCTATACATGCTTGTATGGAATATTTTATTAATAGCAGAATATATTCTGTATATTTGGAAGTGCTGGATGGAAGGCACACAAGGACTTGTTTTTTCATGCTAAGGTGGAGTCAGCATTGTTTTGTTAGCAGGGAATTTTAGGTTTCTCTTCTAGTTGAAGGGTGTACTTTTGACGTGTTGCTGCCTCTAATCCTTTTAAGAGAACACTGTTAATGTTGCTCTTTGACAAATAACATGGTCATGAGCCCTAACACCAAACTTGTCTATTTGATATTTTCTGCTCACAATGAGCAGAGTTTAGACATTACTATCACTACACCTTGCCCAGGAGAAATGAAAGAATCAACACTCTTTTATCAACTGACACGAGAAAGGGTGTTGGACTCCCAATAGGGTTTCGTCTACTGCTTGGTAAATATTTCCTCGAGGAGTTTATTGTTCTCCTTGTATGATAAATGTGCAAAGAATTTTACTCTGGTGATGTTTGAAAATGGAGCATATATCCATATCTATAGTATCGGTATATCGCAGAGATGCCAACATAGCAAGCTAATTTTACAATGCTAAAAGTTTAAATGATCAACCAAGAATTAAAATGGGGTATATATATTTATTTGTCCTTGTGTTAATAAAAGGGTATAAAAGGACTCTGTAATGTACTTATGTTGCCTTCGCTATCTACCTGTTGGGCACCACAGGTACAAAGTATATTCTTTTAAAATAGTAATACATTTTAGGACATTTTGCCAAATCATAGACTTTAGGCAACTCAGAGACTCACATAAAAGACAGAATTTTGTAGCATTTGTTGAATTGTTTATCTGAAGATAATACAATTCTAATAAAGGGAGTGTGATGCAATGACAGAAAACCATAACACATGGCTCATATCCTTTAGAAATGCATCAGAATAACTCATCTGCACCTGTGAGAAAATCACTAACTTTCTTTGAAATGTAATAGATTTTTTTATTGCTGTATATTATTTAAAATTGAATACCTGACCATCCATCAATATTTGTGTTTTGTTTGGGTACTGGCCTTTTAAAATGTATTGATCAGTTGCTGTCATTCCATTGAGACCGTCTTAACTAATATGTACAAGGCCACATGCTGTAAAAGGTTTTAGCCTTTCAGCTGTATCTCATCTATACATAAGGAGTCAGAATGTCCGATTACTTATCTGAAGTGGAAAAATATCACTTGTTCAAAATCATAATGTATTTCATTGGCACACCAATACTTTCCATTAAACTGACAGTTTTGTAACTGCTTGAAATGAGTTTTTGAAAATAATTGGAAAAGACCTTAGAGATGATATAAAAAGGCCAAAATCAATGCAAAGCAAATACTAAAATTTATATTTGTAGAAAAATCCTCATATGTCATACTAACATGCCCTTTACTCGAAATAATATAATTTTATTTTATAGAAAGATCACTTTTTCTTCTAGTGGCAAATCTAAAAGTAATATTTGTAAACTTTTGTCAAAAAACTCAAAAACTTGAAACTTTGTTTTAATTATTAAAGTTTAGTAATGTCTAAGAATGTTTAATATATTCTAAGTTTCTAAGCCCTAAGAATACATTGATATCAATTTAGAAAACTTAGCTTTTTATCAGGTACAGTGTACTCAGTATTCTTTAGCAGTTACTAGGTCACAGATTTTTTAAAATTAAGCCGGATCATCAGGTCAAATGATAACTAGATGGAATTCCATGTCTTCAGACATCATTCACTGTACTATGCCTAGGCTTTTGTAAAAACAAAAAGCCTATAATCCAGCATGCTGTCACAATTGTACATATGTGTGATCATATGCGTGTACAATAAATTGTGCATACGCTTCTACCAGAAAGGATGCTATATGTTGAATGAGAAGGGGGGATCCTACAATCGGTAGTCTGATCACCACATCCACAAAATGTATATATCAATGTTTTTTTTAGGGGAACTAATCCCAAAAGGGGGTGGCCAACCCACTGTGCTTGTTCTAATGTGATGTACATTTGGTGGACATATACAGCTTAACACACTGAAAGTATAAGCACATTTTTTACTAATTTCTATTACCAGGAACACTGTTAACAATAATGCTACCTGGCTTAGTATTATCCAATTGGAAAAAGCTACAGTGACAACCCAATGAGCAGTTAAGCAAAGTAAATTGGCTGAATTTCCCTTTGGAAAGTGCTTAAAGGGGTGTGCTAAATAAAACAAACCAATTTTGTTTTGGCTCAAGAACGTGTAACCCTATTAATAATAAAACATTTCTATTTAAGAAATAGTAATACTGTTTATTTTTTAGATTAAATGTTTAAGGAGGAATTTTTTTGCTCTCTAATATGCTGCTTCAATGTAATAGCAGTCTGTATATCAAAACTTTTATTTGTTCTGTACTGTAAATTGACTGATTGTCTTTGCTATTGTTCTATTGTGATGCATTACATTGTTTAGTGCCGGGTAAAGTCCCATTTTGACCGTAGCATCGCTACCACAGGATGGGACAAACTTTTTGGTGTTGTTGTTGGATTATGATTAGGAAGGGATATAGAGATTACTGAAAGCCTCCAGTGAGGAAGGTCCTTCTGTTGCACCTGCAAAGTGTTATTAGTAGTGACGGCAGACAGTCCGACCGCGAACATAACATCGACCCACCCTGTTCACCGAGGGGGAAGAAAGGGCAATTCTTACGCTGGCTAAATGGACCTGGCCACAGTTCGGGCATCAATAGTTATTAGTGCTGAAATACTAGAGCTCATTATAACATTGGAGCTTGTGATTTTAGGGGAAGTCCTTTACGTTAATTTTGCTGCTATGATATTCTGCCGCATATATTCATCTGACACCTACTATCTATTTTGTTTTCCATTCTCTCTTATATGTACATTTAATACATTTTATGTCTTAACAGCTTGAAGAGTGGACATTTCTTGTCTCCGGGGTCGGCCTCATTCCTCAACCAATGGATCCAGCAAGCATAAGTGCCAAGGTTGGCAGCTTAGCTTCCATCATCATCTCTTTTAAGAATCCTACAAATGAACATGTTCTAGTCGATGTTATTCTAACTGGTAAAGTATTATTTTTTTATTGCCACTTACCAATAACTGTACAGTTATTTGAAGTATTAATTGAATTAAATACAGCACACTGCTGCTAAAGGTTAGAAGTATAATAATGATATAGTTAAAATGAGCATGCTTCACTGTTAAATAATGATGAATATCTCAATACATTTACTGTCTCTAAATCATAATGAAAATTAATAGCCACGAAAGAATATGGATAAAAGTTCTCATTGCAGCAGTTTGAGTTGCTAGGGGTTAAAGGACATTATCATTTGGCAGCTAGAAGAAGCAGCTGCACATTTATTAGTTCCCATAATTGTATTTTCTTTTCACTTGACATCAGAGATAAAATAGTGTGTGTAATAAACTGATTTATAGACCGACAGCTTTTGTAATAAATTATATAGAGACATTATATGTTACATGTTTTCAGTCCAAAGCATGGTGACATTACATGTTTAACAACTAATAAAGTGCTGTAAATAAAAATCACTCAAATCCCAAATTAAATATTCAGCTTGATAAATATGCAAACATGCCTGGCAGCTCAAACAGCTTTCATGGAAAAATGGCAATAACAGGTGCTGCAATGCAGTACAATTTGCTTGATATATTTTATGATAATGTATATGGGAATATGTAATAATTCATGCCAAAGTATACACTGAATATCATATGAAGCTACGTGGTGAGAGATGAGGCCTCTTTTATTATAGCTATATAATCTAAACCAGTGGTGGGCAACTGAGGTGATATGGAGGGCCCTTGGCATCACTAAAGGGCCGCACATAACATGTAGGACCACCAAAGTTGATTAGGAAAAGCGGGTCAGCATGTGACCACTGCACATGGTGATATATTGAATGCCATATATACATCAACAAAGGCTATGTGCCTCATAGATATTATCAAAGTAATCTAGTGGAAGCATAGGCACTCAGGCGCTGTCTGGATCACTCATTAGCTTTCACGTATGCCAATTAGCGTGCTCAGCTGGAGGCTTAGTGAGTCCTTCTCCTCCTCTTACTGCTCTGAGAAGTTCCCAGGCGAGGACACGTTGGTGGAGGATCGGTGAAAGCAATATGCATATTTTGGGGCTGCAAGTGAAGGACCAAGGGGGCTGCCAAACAATAATACCCAAACCATTGTATTGTATGACATTTTTAATGAGGCAAGAAATGCAGTTGATTGTTCGATTAATGCAGTAAGATGATTCAAGGGACTTCAGTATTAGGGTGATCCTTATGAACATTATTTTTTGAAACAGAAGCAATTCTTAGTTAAGTAAAGGTAAGGCCAAGATGCTTTTCTTTAGTACTTTGTGTCACCGATTCACAACATATTCAGATCAGGAAGGCAATGCAGAAGCATTAAGGTACTGAAGCAATAGAGCCAGCAGTTGAGCAATTGGCATCGTGAGGAGACAGGAGCTGAGGCAGTCCCCTAATGCTTTTTAACTCACAGATATCCTAAAATAAAATATCGCCACATGTAGCTTTCCTGAACATGGTATCGGATTCCTCTCCTAAAGTAAAACACTACAGCTGCCCAATTCTTAAACATTGGCGCTTCATGACACCCCATTCTGTACAGAAATGGTTGTCTGAGTTTGCCTTTCTTAGGCCCATGAAATCCCACATGCCATTTGTACTGGACCGTAATACTCCCTACGTGCACATTTGGTCAGTTTGGATCCTGTTTCTGGATTCGGACAAATTTACATCTCTCCTATGGTCAAACTTTAGGAGAACAACCTGATCAGTAACTCATTACTGCTGGCTTTTCCTCCTCTCCACTTTTTTGCGTTTTCATCTGGTCCTCTCCTCTTTGGTCCCTGTCTTACGTTCACTGTTTCATCTCCTGAAATTTTGCTTCCCTGTGTATTTACTCTTATTGTTAGTCCTTTTTGATTTGGCAACCACACTTGCCCTTTCATTCCTGGCAACAATCTTCTTTATCTCTTTCATTAGAGGCCAGACTCAGCTCGGACCTATTACCTTAAGTCCATAATAGGTATGCAAGTAGGAGGCTTGGTTAAAGTGCGCTTGATATGGTAGAAACATGTGCTGTCAACACTGACAATTTTCCAAAAATGTTACATGCCTGGCTGTCTTCATTAATTATAGGTCACTGACCTTGAATTAGAATGCAGCACAAGTGTAAGACGTGTTAGTATTGGATATTATTGGATAAGTGTAAGGATTCATGCCAACAAGTTACGTGAGAATCACACAAAGCAAGGCTTTAGTTTATTTAACCTGTTCATTAGATTTCAACATGCAGCATAAAGAATAGTAAAGTCCATTGATTTTGACTACCTATAAAAACTGAGTCAATTAGGGTATTTTCTGACCACATCTTACTTTATTTACTGCTGCGAGTTAAAGAAAAAATAGAAATCTGTGCAGTTCCTGCTCTTGAAGGTTGACGTTGGACAACCCTTGGTAAGAGCATTTAATTATTTTTTGCACCGTGTTATCAAATGAGGCATTACCTATAAACAAAACAGCATTTATTTTTCTCATTAGATACTTTAGACATTATACATGCTGTAAACAATGGTGTTTTTTTCTGAAATAACTATACATTACAATTTTTTCTTATATCAAATGCGCTGCTCAGCTAATTTATTGTGAAATACTTTACTTGTTAATTTTACAGTTATTTTCTCTTATACAACTTCTGTTTTAAACCAAAGCATGAACTTTTCACCCACAAAGTTTAATTTAATTTAATTTCTTCTCAGCTCCTAGCAAAAAAAAAATGTGCCAAACAACCCTGAACTAATTTCTCCAGCGGGAAGTCCTAAGGCTTGTATTACTAGGCTTTCACTCTCGCTTTCCTTTAATAGATTTTTGGAACAACATCTGCTAAGACACCATTCATTCTACATAAAGAATGAAGACTGCATACTTGGGCATAAATAAGCGACTGGCAGCATG
The DNA here is from genome assembly GCA_036250615.1 of Ptychadena robeensis. NCBI lineage: Eukaryota > Metazoa > Chordata > Amphibia > Anura > Ptychadenidae > Ptychadena > Ptychadena robeensis. The sequence continues at coordinate 79,796,109 of CM070033.1, read as the reverse complement.
GGTGCAAATACCTTGGAGTGTAGCAAGACCTGAATATGTGATTGAAATTAGAGGTCATATAGAAGTTGTTTCTTCTTACAAACTTCTTAATGTAATCTGCAAAAAAAAAGCACTACTCTTTCACAATGGTAGTGAAGCCAGCATCCCAAATATAATAGAAAAAAACACCCAGAATGTAGGAAAAACCTACCATCACAGGAAAATGTCCTCTGTGTTACCAGAGGCAACGGGATTTTAAGAGCTTCAAATATAGGTCAGATTGAAAACAGTATTTACAAATAAACATGATAAAATGAACAATTTAATTATATCAATAAAAAACAGTACAATACATATTTGCGACACGACGCCTTATATCTCTGTGTAGTGTTACAACCACATATCTAAATGCATCAAGAAAAGGGTGATCAATATCCACAGGATGCATTAACGCCACCTTAACACATGTTTTGTCTTTAATGACTTCCTCAGGGGGTACATATGTGGCAATGTCAATTAAACATAGAGTACCAGATGATAAAACCAAGAAAATGAACCACTGTAGTCCAGGAGCCTCTTACAGAATGGAGAGCCCATAAAAGCTTTGACCAATCATGCCACCAACCAGTAACAACCATAAGAGTATAGACTAATCACAGGTTTTAAGATGAGTTCAACCATGCTTGATCCAGATAGAGATGAGTATAAGGTCCATTAGGTAATCTTCAAGAGCTTCTGCAATTAAACATCCATCCCGGCTCGATGCTTTTGACCTTATACTCATCTCTATCTGCATCAAGCATGGTTGAACTCATGTGCGCCCCTTTGGCATCACCAATAAGGGCGAAGCGGCGGTCCCTGAATCCTATAATGGCTGCTGCTGGATACAGAATCACTGCAGCTTTCAGAACCCCAGTAGGTATTGACGATCCCGTTTCAGGCAGAGTTTGTTTTGCAACTGCAAACTCTGAACGAACTGGGTTTATTTCAACAGCTAGGGGGTTAAGTTAGACCCTGGATCTTTTCTATTTTATTTAGGAGTTAATTGCAAATCCCCTAAATAAGGTATAAAAATCATAATTACTGTATCTGTAAAGAAGCCAATGCAGCACTAAGGCTACATCCACACATGCGTCTGTGCAGGAGTTTTTTAGTCTTTTAGGAGCCTGAAAAAATCTGATTATGTTAGTCTATGGGGGCATTTTAAATGTGTCACCACTTTGTAGAGCTGGTGTCAATCCTTTTTTGAGCTTTAGAAGCATGTGTGAGACCATATCACCTAGGCAACTCAGACCACCCCCTAAACACTTTCCTACCCCTGCACTGTAGCTTCCATCAACACTCTTCACTCACCATTGAAACCCGGCTAAAGATCACTAAATGAGAGTTTTATAGAAAAACATGTGAATGAGAATAGTGAAAATAGATAGAAATCATCTTAAATCTCTGCCATTAGAGACTTAGAGGAATAGCTGCTACAAAATGTGACATAACTCTTAAGAGTTGGCCCACAGACTTAGTAACCTAAATGTTGTAACTTGTAAATAATAAATATGACATTCATAGCAAGATCACATAGCATTTCTTTCATGGAAGCTGTAGACTTATGTATTCATGTTAATGTTTCTTCCACCAGAACCTTTTTTCCACCATTCCATTAGTTTACTTTGTAGGCAGGCATGTGACCCACTTGACCCACTTCTCTTCCTACCACTTGATGATGATTGTGCTTGCTTTTTGGCAGCTTGATATGGGGGCGGTCAAATGGAGCTGCAGGCGAGCAAACAGATAGTAAATATGAGCTTCTGGTAGGGGCACTGGAAAAGTGAACCTGATCCTTTGCCTTGCATGACATAAACACAAGATCGCTTTAACTGGAATAGAAATTTTGGCACTTTGTTATTAATTAGGTGAAAATGGATCGGGCCCCTATGTATTTTCCTGTTATCCGGTAGAACTATGTAAAAAAAGACTGTATAGAGAATTGCAAAAACTTTTCTTTTTTCTAATCATTAAATCATATCTGAATAACTAAAAATTACACTTCAAAACCCAGAATGGGAGTAATTTGAAAATCTTCATTTTTTTTAATGATCCAATTTTCATGTATTTAATCTTTTTATACCAGTTGATTATTTTTGTAATTTGTAATATGGATAGTTAGTATGATTTCCAGGTTAAAACCTCAAATTATTGCAGGCATGACAAGCAACATGATTAAAAATTCAAAGAGAAAAGAAACGGAAGGGAGATGCTGTCACCTCTTATTTGAGAGTGTACTTTGAAGAACATTCATCCGTGAAGTACTTTCATTAGAAAAGGCCTTTGATCACATTTCAACCATCAGTGAATTTATTTCCTTGAGTTTGACATTGAAGTATAAGAAAATATTCCATCTTTTTGTTACTTTTTTTTTCAGATCAAGAACAGACCATGCATCGGCTTAGTGCATCTGTTCTGCGCCATTCCATCAATAAAGAGTCAGCATTCTGTCTTCCCCTGAAGCAGACACAAGGTATTTATTCTAGGCTCTTTGTCATGTTATTGTTGGAAAAATGGCATAATAACTATTCCATGCCATTTTATTTGCTAGTGTTATGGTTTTTTCTTCTTTTTTTCTGCTTTGAAAATTGATTTTGATTATCCTATATGTAGAAAAAAATATATATTCTTCATTTTCTGCAAACATCACTCAATACAGTACAGTATAGCATTCATATAAATATTATATCTATATTCTTGGTGTTCAGACCATATTAGTTTTAGTTTATAGCTGGGGATACAATGTGTGTAGTTGTTAGTTCTTGTTTGTATAAGCGTTGTTAGTGTAATCATATAATACTATAATAAAATAACTTTTCTTTTCATAAAAATTTTACACTGTATATTCGGCTTTAATACCCCAGGTATACTAAAAAACGGAAACAATGAAATCAGCGGACTAAATCTTAATAGGGCCACATTATGTCTACAAAAAAAAACACTGTCTGTAAAGCCCCCCATACACCTTACAATCTTACCATACAATTTCTGTACAATCAAGATTTTCTTCTACCAAAGCCATGTTATATGAGGACCTTTCTAAACCTTCCAATCACTGTGTATTCTATCAGAGAACCCGACACTACATAGGTAGATCTAAAGTAAATGGTATGAAGTGATCTAAAGGTGTAAAGGCTTTAAACTTTTTTTTACATTATTTAAAATTTTTCAAGCCAATAACTCCATTCCCGCTTATTGAAGTATTTAGCTGTAAAATGTCATGACAACATGTTACTTTTATTAGATAGGGTCTTGGTCAATTAAATTTTCAGTCTTAAATAAGTGTTTAAGACTGAACCCCCCCCCCCCCCCCCCCCCCCCAATATCTCATAGCTATTTTAGAGTAAAATGTATGTGAGTGATTAAATAATATATGTAATTAAATAAATAATATAGCATTCAATAATACATTACATGTGTTACAATGTCTCATGTGAATGCTGGCCACCCGTTTTCGAAAGACTATTTGGCTGCAGGTGGTTGCGCATTACCTCTATGCCTGCCGACTAACCACTGAGCTTTGCCGGGGGAGGTGGAGGAGCTGTCAGGAAGATCATCTCACCACAGCTTGACAGAAGTAACAGAGCCGACCAGCAGAGCTGTGTATGTGTACGGGTGAGCTGCTGCTCTGCAGGTCGAAGGAAGTTAAAGAGTTGGAGAAGCTCTCAGAGGCTGCTTCCCCGTCTCCTGGTCCTGGAGGTTGGTTGAGCCTGGCTCACATATATAGTGCAGAGGAAAGATCTGCCCTTCGGCTGATCTTCCCTCCCTCTACTGTTTGGGCCTGAGTTTGGCTCAAGCTGTTTACTGTGGCCCCAGCTCACATGGACACAACAGAGGGATGATCGGCCCATGGGTGGACCTTTCTTCTGCACTGTGTATGTGAGCCAGGCTTAAGCTGCCTGCTCAAAAACACAACTCTGACGGTAATTTAATGTACATTACCCTTTAAAGAAGCTCCACATTCGTGTAACATAATTTTTTATTATTTATGTATCTTTTATGGTTAAAACGTTTTCAACACATTGGAATATACTGGTAACTGTCTGTTTTTAAGTAGACATAAACATCAACTTTGCAAAGTTGTGACGTATAGTAAACAATTTACATTTACAAAAACCCTCTAAAACAATATATATATATATATATTTATATTGCACATACACCTAGCTACATGTTTTTTTTTTAACCCAGAGATTACTGCCGTCTTTAAGCGTAAGTCCTGTTATTGTGGCAATAGTGGACTTTACTTGTTTCATCACTGTTAAAATGGCTAATGGTCATTATTGGAGGCTTTAGAGTGACAATGCAGGACTACAGTTCAGGAACAGGGAAAAAGTTGGCACCCTCTAAATAGAATTGCCTAAACCTTATATAACATTATTAAAAGCTGTGGATTTTAAACTTTTGAAAATGACTTGGGAAGATACATTAACATCTAAAAGATTGACGTTAATCTATAATGCTTTAAATAGATTTAGTAGATGTACAAGTGAATTATATATAAACACATTTTAAGTGATCCTATTGCAAGATCCTAGTGCAAGATATTTAATTTAATTTAGCCCACCTAATAAATGACGGCATATACTTTCCCAATAAATTAGGGATTTTCTTAAAAGATTATTTTCAAGACTTCTTTACACACACACTATAGACAAAATAACTTAAAACTGAAGAGTAAATCATGCCAGTATTCTAAAATAATGACAAATAAATTAATTTCAGCATTGATATTTTGGTCAAACATTTAGATCCTTAGGTTTGCTGCTTATACTTTGGACAGCATATTATTTTCCCTTTGTTAGCTATCACAAATTTCTTCGGCCATCTAAAATTTACTTTGTGTGCTCATTTGGGCATAATTTCCTAAGGTTAATAAAGACAAGTCAGTGCTTATTAGCAATTACACCTCTAACTTGGCTGCTTAGTATGCATAAGCCGCTTGATAGTTACTAAAGGTGATCATTATACATTCACCACCAACATCTCATTTGTACAAAGTGAAGAAAATGTAAATCTATTCGAAGTTCTTATTTTTTTATATTTTGGAAATAGTAAGGAAGGCCTTGGGCATCTGATTATTTGTCTGAACATGTTGCTGTTTAGAACACTTTATCACATTTTCGATTAAACTTTGAAACACAGAGTATTATCACATCAGGAGTAGAGCTAGATTTATACTTGTTACTCCCATGTGCTTCCCTTTCCCCCGGAGACCCATGGCATTCAGATCCAAAACCACTCAACCAAGAATGAATACAATGACAATAGCAAGATGGTGATCATACTTACATGAACTAAATTAAGACTAAATAAACTCAGATTTTTAATTCACATATTCACAGAAATGCAATCACCATCTGAAACATGTTCCAAAAACACAGTTAGTACTGTTCATGCTACTTTTGCATCAGTGTGATGGACATTTGGTTGATCCTTGTACACCTGTTCAGTCACTGGACTTAGAGCCAGGCAGAGACTTTCATAATTTAAAAGAAGCACATTTGGAACATGAAACTGAAGTTTATATTAAGTTTATATTGGAAAGCTACCCAACTAACCCTACCTCTGGCAGACTATTCTGTGCAATGAGGGATAAAGACAAAATTCTTTTTACTAAGGTACGTTTGTGTTTCCTATGTAATATATGCAAGAAACATGTTTACAGATGCAATCATTACTAATTATAAATATGTTGCATAGATTACTTCTAAATGATTGTAGTAAAACCTTGAGTCATAGGGTTTCTTTAAACAGAATTAGCACAATTGCTTAACTCATATACTCCATATGAATAATTATTTAGTTTCAGGAATGTCCTGGAAAAAAAAATATTTTATTAGTTTCCCCAATAAAGTCACTTAAGGTAAACTAGAGCACTGTACTAACTTTTTTAGTGCCATATGTTCTGTTTAATATACAATTGAACGTGATGTTCTGTTTAGATGTTTTCTAATTTAGACTGTAAATTCTAAAGTACAGACAAAAGTGATTTGCTTTACTTGCAACGAGTGAGGCAAATTTTTACAGAGTCCTTGGAGAAATAAGATATATTCATATAGAATACATTTGACTATCTTTATATGTGGTACAACTCTTCTACATAACTTAAGGACAAATTGAAGCTCTGTGTGCTTTGACACTTAGCACTAGTACCTAGTGAGATAAAGGCAAGTTAAATGATTACCTACATTTAAACATGGTCACACTGAATCATAACAACAACACTTGGCATATAAAGTAGTCTGAAGATGCAAATGTGCGCATTTCAAAACTGTACTATAAAGCTAGACCCATTAATTAAAATGACCAGTGCATATACCACAAATTCTTGTCGTTGGTATGTGTCTTTTTTATTTAATACAGTATCATTTAAATATATACAGTATATGGAAATAGGACTTACATGCTAAATGCTAGTAAAATATGCAGATTGGGAGAGATTTAACCCCCCTAGCGTTTCTGACTGCTCTGTGCTGTCCCGGTGGCCCTGATCATCTGTACTGGCTTGTACAATGGGGGGGACCTTGTAAGAGTGCTAGGGAGGTAAAACTGCATTTTGCGTTGTGCACAACACCCAAATGCATATATTGAATGCCTGCATCCTAAACTCAAACAAGTTTTGTATTTTAAGTCCTTCCTGTTTGCATTGCCCACAAAAGAAGTAAAAGCAACAGGACTTATACATCATGTCCTGATTGAATAACAACCTTCACAGACAGGTTTTTGGTCTCTTGGTCAACATGGTTGGGACGCTAGTAAACATCTGTGGAGACATAACAATATGTACAAAAGTGTTAATGGCCCTCAGAAGTAAGGTTAAGGAGGCTCAAATTTTAAACATTACCAGCACAGACTAAGTTCAAGTCAAGGGTATTTTTAATTAGTTTTTCTATGTAATATTCTTAGATAAAGAGAAAACAATTTGATTCTTGTGTGTGAATCTTATTGTACCTAAAAGTTTGTGTGGCAAAAACTTATCATGGCTTACACAATAACACACTGCTAACAATTTCCATACTAGCTATTGCATGATTTTCTAGAAGCCATTTTAAAGCTGTGTGTCTTTACAGTGCAGAAAAGCTGTGCAAATTAGCATAATTTCATTTTTTGAACTCAAAAGTTAATTATTTTCAGAAAATGTATATTTTCTGTTATACCTCTATCTATTTATTATTGTATGTTAATCTCTTTTCCCCAGATAATGTATCGATATTCCATCTGGTAATAAACAGCAAAGAAATAATTCCCAACAAACGAATAAAGAATTATTAGTGTCAAGGTGTATATTGTATTATAATAAACAAAGCAGTATATAAAGGAAATAAAATAGAATTATGAAATCAAAAATATAATTATCTGTCAAACCTGATCAAACATAATTTAAACATGTCAGAAATCCTCTCGCACCTGAAACAAAAGCAATTTACTTTTTCCTTTGTCAGAAATGTTCAGTTTTATATTTGCTCCTATGGGCAAGATTAAGAGATGAGAGCAATAAAGATATGTGCTGATAATTTTTACAGTGTTGATATTTACAATTGCAGTACAAAATTGTGATCACATATCAACTAGTTTACAAAGTTCACATGTCAAGAATTACTTTTATGAGAAGAAATCTGTTACATGATTTATTTCACTGGCCATTTACATTTGTGTAAAGTATTGACAATTAAAGCTGGCCATACACCTGTAGATCTCTCTGTCAGATATTCTTTAGATCTACCAACGACTATGTAGTATAGAGTCCTCTGCGATTGACCACAGGTAGACTTGATTGTTAGACTAGAAAGTCCCTCATATTACATGGTTTTGGTAAAAGAAAAGGAGATCTAAAGAAAATCTGACAGAGAAATCTAAAGGTGTATGGGGACCCTAACTTTTATTAATTTTTATATAAAGGTTTTTGAACTTTATTGATAATTTAGCTATGTGATGAGATGTTTATCTAAAACACAAAATACATTTTATATTTTGAATCTTTTTTTAATGTTTATATGTATTCTCTAGGGATTCCTTTAGCTCCCAAGGAGAAGCTTGATATACCAGTACTATTCGCACCTGATACTATGAAGCTTTATGAGGCTTTAGTTGTTGTGCACATGATGAAAGCAGATGGAAACAACTGGGATTACAACAATGTTGAAGAATTAAGCAAAGAAATAAAAAGGCAAGTAGTTTTCAGTTGGTAGGTAAGCTCACACTTAACATATCAAGGAGTAAGAAAAGGTAAAAACCTTATCTATAGAGGCTAGAGGAGGGGTCAGCAAAGTTTTTGCTTCCATTTGACTAAATGGGACAATGTCCACTGTTGCACCAACAAAGTGATGCACTCATGCTGCTTTGTTTTCAAGGCAGGGTACTGCTTTTTCAATGTGCAGATGCTTGGAGTAGCTCTCAATTATGAACGACACGCACATTGAATATCAATGAAAAGTGTTGGACTTGGTTTTTCCACATCTTTGCTATTCAAATGAATAGGCACACTGGTGGTAATGCATATTTAATTGCGGGCAAACTGAAGGCAAACAGCAGAAACATACCCTAAGGATTGGAGTGGAGTGTAGGTAAGCTGTAGTCTGCACCTGCTGATAAATGAAGGTGTATGTATATGTTATGTATTCTAAATGTCAGTATAATTAACTAATGTGGCACTTTTATTTGCAGCATATCAAAAACTGAAGATGGAGCTATTTCTGGTATACGATGGATTTATCCAGTTCATGGAATTCCAGAAGCTCAGCCACCAAAATCAGCTCCAGGTATTTACTGACCACCATTTATGCATTTTTACCTTTCACAAAAAAAAAAGGATAAGTCCACCTTCAAACAAAGAGAACTGTGTTTCTCTATTCGCATACACCCTTCTCATTTTAGCTACCCTCCCTCTCTAAAGATCTTTAATGTGAATCCCACAATTTGTTAACTTCCAACTACATGCCTTCTTTCCTGGCTGTGAAGTAGAAGCTCCATAGGCGTCTAATGGAATTTAAATATAAAACTATGGTAGACACGCTAATACCATAATAGAATGGAGCTGGTGGTTGGCTCTCATAAATCTGTGTAAGGGTAGAATATATTAGGATAGTGTAAGGCAGTGGTTCCCAAACTGTGGGGTCATAGAGGCATTGCAGGGGGGGGGGCTCACCAAGGGGAGGCATCCAAATTGGCACTCAAAGCCCTCTTTTTGAGAAGACGAGCAGCCAGCCAATAGTCAGAGAGATAGGGAGAGGAGAGAACTGCGGCTTACTGGCTCTCCAGGCACTCATCCGAATGCACACGGTGCTCCCCTACTTCCTCTACCACTGCCAGCAAATCAGAAGCCCGCAGGACAAGCAGGAAGAAGACTAAGAGAACCGTATGTGGAACACGGTTCAGAAAGTAAGTAAAGTGTATGTAATGCGTTTCTGTGTGAGCGATGTATGTCTCTTCATGATTTGTGCGTCTCTATGTGAATGATGCATGTCTCTGCATGATTGGTGTGTGTGTGGGTATATATGATGTATGTCCCTGCATAATGTGCATGTATAACAGTGAGAAAAAGGAAATCATTCCTATCTAGAAAAGGGTGGGCATACAGGGTCAGATTCAAATTCCCTGTTAACAGAATGGACAAGGACGATGTTCGCCTATCACTAATGACAAGCACCTTCATGTTAATCCCATGAGTGAATGCCAAATAGCTCTCTGAGAGTGTGACATGTCACCTGGCTGAGACACTTTTTGGATGCCTGTGTGAATGCTGCCTAACTGGGAGGCTGTGTTAACATTGTATTTTTAAGATGCACTGGGTAAAACAAAGAGCAAGATACTGTGGGACTGGCTGAAAAGTAGACATTCAGTCCAGCACTTTGTAAAGAACACCATAAGAATTTTGTTCCAAAATGTTAACGTTTGTGGTGTAAAACAGGCTTTTACTCCAAGAGAAAAAAGTATTAAGCTGCAGATTTATGCACAGACGTGTAATTTATGAACTAGGGAACAGCTGGGGGCACATACATTTTTATTTAATTTGGTAACTACTGAAGGCTGCAGAAAAGGTACAAAGGGGCCACATGCGGCCTATAAAACACCAGTTTGTCATGCCTGGTGTAGACTAAAGAGAAGTCTACTACAAGGATGAATGAAGTTTACACAACATTTGGGACATAATACAGACTGCAGTCCCAAAGTTCAGTTTTCCAAAATATATTTGTTTAATTATATTATATTATTATTGTATTATTATTATTAATAAAATTATTGTTATTATTATGATATATTATTAAATAAGTGAAAAAAATTAAACTGTATTCTCCAAAGTTGAAGGGTCAACCAGGAATCTTTTAGCTTTTGATTTTTTTCTGTTAAATGTCATCTCCTGCTGTTTTCTTGATATTGCAATCACCCGTGAACATCTAAAAGAGCCATAATTATAGAAAAGTGAAAAGCTTTAAATAAACTTGTTTCCCAAGATAACACTTGTGGAAACCTTTTGTATTTACCTTGTGTACTTATTGTATTTTTGTTTGGTAATGTAATAAAACCAAAACCGAAAAAAGGGTAAAAATATTGTTTATATATTCTTTAAAATATAAATGTTAAGCCTATTGTTAAGGGAATTGAAAGGTTCTCATCAAGCCTTTGCTCTACAGTTTAAAATTGCATTTATTTTATTTTAATGCTGAAAAATTAAACCATGAACAAGTGTCTTTGAATTAAACTTGAGGGAAACATATCACAAATGTACGAATGAACGAGAAAAGGTCAGTTTCCTTGATAAATAAGGTAGCACTTGGCATTTCTATGCTTGATTCATTTCCTTTAGTTTTAAAATGCACGGTATTACATTGGTAAATGAACAGAGTCACACTTGATTTGATAACAAAAAACATAAATGTTAAAACTACTCAGCCCTTACTGATTTGTTAAATCTGCCTTTTATGAATCTGTCGAGCAGCACCGTAGTTGTTATACTTATATTCCTTGAGAAGAGTTATCAATACAAATACATCCAATGCTGTTATTCAGAATGACATTTCATTTTGGATTTGTGGGTTATTTTGCACAAAGTTAACCTGGACAGAAGTCAGAAGTGATAACATTTCTTCTGACCTATAGAGCACACTGTATATACCACTAAATACAGCTTAAATGCTGTTGTTCAATTTTGTTTGGATTCACAATAAAGTAAAACAAATTTTTTATCACCATCATTTCAACCCCAAACAAAAGTTTTTATCAACCACACAGTATATGTTGTGTGTTTAGAAGCTTTAATATAAAACTATGTTTTGTTGGTCTTTGAGATTTTTTTTTTGTGCACAGCCGTTTGCCCCTGATTTTGGGGGGTGCATTTTATAGAACAATTGATATAGTACCAAATTATTATGTACCGAATTGTTCATGATAATAAGATGCACCCAGTTTTAGAGCAGGACCAGAAAATTTTTTTTTTGAAATAAATAAATGGAATCAATGTAATGGATCAAATCAATGCAATACCAAAATCCAGGCACTAAATGTCACTAGTAGCACTTCAAGGCTCATCATGTAATTTTCCTCACACATGGAGAAGAGGGGGGCCGCGGGGGATTGGCTGCAGATGTCCAGCTGTGTCTGTGTGTGGGGAAGCTGCAGCATGACTGCAGCTCCCACACACAGGGAGAGATAGATGGAAGAGATCACATGCTCTTTCTGCTATCTCTTTGCCCTTTATTGCTTATATCACAGGGCTCTGCTTATATAAACAATACAGTACAGATGGTAGAGCCGGACGTGGGCAGACCTACCATCTGACACCTCCTCAACTTCACGTATTTGGACCATAAGACGCAGGCACTTCCCCCCTCCTTGATTTCTGGGGGGGGGGGGGGTGTCGTATTGTCCAAAAAATACAGTATTTATTTGTTATAAAAGCAAACAAAAAACTGTAGAACCATATTTTGATCTTACAAATATATTCACACAGATTAAAACAAACATATTCACACAGATTAGGAACATGCATTAACATATCTTTTAGTTCCATCATTTAAAAAGTTTAAACTTAATATGTCCTGTTTCCAATATTCTCAGTTCAACTTCTACTATTGTTTTGCTATTGTCAGCTCTGGTGTCTCTTGTCCAGTGAAAAGAAACTCTTCAGTCTGGAAAGCAAAGCTTCAACATTTTGACATGATCTATGAATTGAAAAAGTACCAGCTGACAATATGCTATTGTGTGTTAGAAAAAGTATTGAACAACTGGAAAAGTGAGGGCAAAGAACCAAACCCAACTGTAGATCTTCTATTTTTAGAAGTGCATTTAAGTGTTTTCTTCTCAGTGCCATTTTTAACATCTATTATTCTACTCTGTACCGATTTATTAGGGTATTATTTATCACCGTTTTTAAAAAAATTGTACTAATTTCCCTTTGGTATTTTTTGTTCTACTAACCCAACAAATAGTGTTGAAAACCCAACTCAAAAAAAAATTCTTTTCATTTTGGCTAAAGCTAGGAAGAAAGCAAACATCTGCCAGTTTTTTTCTCTCTGTGATCCCATTTGTGTAGACATTTTCTGAATTTGCAGATCATATCATGCCTATGATAAATGGGGGAGTGGTAGGCAGCTGGAAAGGTATGAACAGTATGCAATCAATATGAATAATTTGCTAAAGGACTAGAGCATGTTCGCCTTGTAAATGATGTAGATGTGCAAACCCAATCTTGAAAACATAGCTGATTTATTTCGCTGGATAAGCTAAAATTTGAAATATGTTTTTGGTTGTTTCTTCAGCGGTTGTAAGTTGCCAAGCAAGAAATCGGAATGAAGAGAGGGTGGAAGTTTTATTAACAGGAGTTGTTCCTGGTCAGACAGCTATGACGTTATCAAGTCAAGATTTAAAATCTACAGACAAGGCTGGCCATGTACAAGAGGAAGTTCAAGCCAGCAATGGTATAGTTTTCCATTTATTATTTAACCAATTTTAATAATTGTATCATTTTCATCATAACTTTAAAATGCTAAATAATTTCAATTAAATGTTCTGAAAAGCATTCATAGAAGAAAAATTAGCTGGTTGCTTTAAACAGTCTATGCTAAATAGCTGAGTCTTCATTTAACTTTACTTTCACATTTACTGAAGTCATAACGTGGCTTTATTTATGGACACATTCATCATATAACTGCACTTCTCACACTTCCTTTTGATATCTTGTTCTTAGCGATCAGACTTTGATTAACAATAGACATCCATTTTACTCTATACAGTAATTAATCATTAGCAGAAGAGATTAAAATTTTCCAGTTTGCTATTAAAACTGCTCTCTGTGGCTTTTTATGGGGTGAAGTGACAGGTCTAAGATATCTTTTTGATCGTGTTATTAACTCTTATGTTCATAAATTATGTATTTACAGGTTTTTTATTTGCCTTTTGATTGATCAGTGTCACAATTTATTGTAATGTTTACATTAAATGGTTATGGAGCTTGACAGATCCAGCATGTTGTAACATGTTCCTATGCATCTAATCTTATATAAGACACATATCAAAAACTGAAAATTAGTATTTTTTTTAACATTGTTACATAGTTTTTTACGTACATAAAAGTGAAGCCGTAGTAGTATTTTGCTGTTTCATTTGTAACAAAATTTTGCTGTGTTGATGTTGTACTGGTGTATTTTTACCATTTAAATTGTTCACCTCTTTTGACTGTCCAGGTTTGTGATTAATAATCCTGATTCTGTCATTACCATTAGGAAGGAGTCCATACTGCCTTTTGTTTTTTATTTTTATCAATGCAAAATCTTATGAATGTAGCTGGATAAGTGCAAACACTTATTGCAGTTAGCATACTGTATGTCTAGTTCATAACTCAAGGTTACACTATCTGGACTACTTTATTACAAGTAGCAACTTTATTTGTGCCTCACATTAATATACAGCTAGCAAAGTAGATAAGATGTACAGCAAACACCCCGCAACTTGAATATTTTTTCAGTGCAAGCATCTCCAATACTGTCTATTGCAGTGGCATATGCCAATATATGGGTTTATTTACCTGCAAGGGATGAATTGGCATTATTGTTAACATGACAGTAAATACTGAGTTCAGCGTCTTCAGTGTCTATATACTAGCAGCAACTATTCACTGAACACAGTGACCAACTTATCGAGATACACATTTTACAATCTGCAACTTACCAACTTACAACTTACATATTAGAGGCTGTGTTACATATTTTTTTGTATTGCACTTCAGAATGTCAATTCACCTTTCATGCTATCTAAATAGCCTGAATTCACCCAGTTGCTTGGTCAGTGTGTTCAGGTAATTGGTACTGCTACTATTAATACAGCTAAAATCCCCCTCTTGGCAGTGGCCTTTTGGCTTGACTGGAGGGAATGGGACAAATGTCAGCCTCATGGTATGCAGAGCTATTGCTAACAGGATGTTTGTAACAAAAAAATATTTGTTTTTTACATATTCAGACAATAAGACGCACAGACATTTTCCCATTAATTAATGGTAAAAGCATGCATTTTATAGTCCAAAAAATCTAGTGATTTTTTTACATTTTGTTTAAAAGCATCACAGAAGTGTAACCACATTTATATGGCAGTGAATTTTTACATAGTATAACATTTATCACAGCTTATTATATGAAGTATAGCAAATGTCGATTATAAATTAATATATTCAATAAACGTCTGCAAATGTCCACCCTCTGGGCTGTGTCTGTGTGGGGAAGTTGGCAGTATGAGCGCAGCTTTCCCACACACCTCTCTGCATTGCTTACATAAGCAGGGCAATACAGTTAAAATGGGAGATACAGCTGTGTACAGATCTCCTATCTGCCAGGGGAGCGAGGATGCTGGTGGGGAACTAAGGTGCGATCACCCTTGGCAGAGTGGACCATAAGATGCAGGCACTTTTTCCCCCCGATTTTGGGGGTGAAAATTCCTCTTGTAGTCCAAAAAATACTGTAGTCTGCTTCAATCATGGAAGCCCACCATACATGTTTAGATTTAGTTATTATTTCGCAGCAGATAGACCGCATGGGATGATATAATCACACTTGGCCGGTCCTGCCGAGAAACGGCCAGGCCCCCTTTGTGTGTCGGCAATTACTTTCGATGGGGTAATTACGATAGTCCAACAACATGTCCATAATGGCTTCAGCTGGGCATATATGTACTGATTTCTGCACGATCCGATCTCCGATCCGATACCTTGCACGCTCCCGCATCCCTTAAGGATCGGGTTGTGCAGGAATTGTAGACAGTTATCCGACAGGATGGTAAATTTTTACCCGATCCCATTAGTTCAGCTGGGGACAGCTGCCCCCAGCCGAACTAATGAGCTGCACATAAAGAGTGCCGTCCGATTCTCCGCACTAGCAGGCGGGCGTGATGACATCATCACGCTGCCTGTTACTGCATAGAATGGGATAAGGAATAGACGGTAAATCGTACCGTCTATTCGCAGCTTTAGATCAAAATAAAAGTCAATATTTCCCTCCAGCTCCTATAGATTTTCCACATCATTAGAACATAAAGGATATAAGCAGGGTACAATTATCACTTTCACACATGGTAACAGGATATTATTCTTTATTTCTACTTAAAAGCAGAAGATAAGCAAAATTGCTAAGTTTAAAGCAGAAGCAAAGTAGAGCACCAATGAATGGCAAATTAATCATGAGCTACAAAATTCTGTCTAGTATGTGACTAAACTATGCATAATGGCTGCTAGAACTACTCTGTTACAAAGCATAACCATATGGTAAATAAGGAGTTAGGATATAGTTTTATTGTATGCTATATCAGACTAATTCAGCGTTAACTCTGATTAATGAACAGACTGTTGCCTAATAACATAAATTCTTTGCAACAATTTCTGTTTGCCTCAAGAAAGTAATTTCACTGTCCATTTGATTCATATGCCAATACCTCTGCACACTGTGACAACTCATGGGGGTTATTAATTAGTGCCCTATGGTATAAATTTGATTGTGGTTAGTGTGCCATCCTTGGTATGCCATAATAATGTACCTCTTCATAGCATGTGGATTTCCATTGTGACTTTAGTTAATTACACTTGTTGCTTGAGTTAATATATTCAAAATACATTTCAAATTTCTGCTCCTGCAGCATGGTATATTATTTAAACCTCCTCTTAAACCGCCTCTATCTGCACACTGAAAATCATTTCTATGGTTTTCAGTGCTTTTTGATTGCCACTGCAATAAAACTTGTTTATGAATTACAGTGTTTAGATGAAGAGGCAGATATTGATTTGGAACATGACATTCTTCCAGGCTAAGAGACTAATAATGGAATGCACTGACACTTAAGAATCCAGGCCCATTTGAAATTTTGACACATTCCATTATACGGTTGGTGGCATTATAATAGCATTAGTAATATATAAATTGGATGGCTGTCATGAAATCGTCTGTAGCATTGTCATATGTTGTTACCATTTCAACATGTCTAGTAAAATTCAGTGTATCACAGGGAATGTAGTCTATAATCACATTCACATGTGTGTTTACGTAATTAGTAAATTTTCCACTGTATAGTAAAGTGGCTTAACTCAAAAAGACAGATCTGACGTTTTACATTTAAGTCATTAAACCAACAATAAACCCTTTAAGATGGTCACGTCAGGCAACATTGGTTTAGTAAACAAAGTCAACACAATTTAATAAAGAGATGTTTGGAAAAATGATTGCTGGTAAAAATAATAATACAAATTTTAAATGCATGAAAGGATAAAAATATCTGTTTGTATGGTTTGTCTACAATCCCCAGTCATATTATCCTTATCTTTTTCACCTGGATTTGTTCTCCAATTAAGGGTATTTTAGCTCCTCATCCCCATATATATCTACAAAATTTGGTGATAATCTTCTCCTATTTGTGGTGTATAGGCCAACCAAGGATATGAAGAATTATCTGTTGCTTGGGTACCCTCATACCCTGGGACTGTATATTGGAGCTGGAGAATCAGACCCTTGATACTGTTAATATTGCATCATAATACTTTATTACAAAAATATATTAAACAACACATAACTCTGAGTGGTGGCAAGTATGATCATCTTGACCATCACCCAAATATTTAAAATTCAAGTGCAATTAGTGCTGGACAATACAGCGTATACATTCAACAATACGGTTTAAAAGTAAAAACGTTTTCTCAACGCGTTTCGCCCGGTTTAATTGTCATGGGCTTCTTCAGGAGAATCAATTCATAGGTATATCCTGACATCGATTAGGTGGTATAGAGTAAAGAAATAGAGTGTTAGGGGTTGTACATCTTTCTCTGATATTTGGTCCAGAGTCTCACCAAAACAAAATTAGGTACTCCCCTTGAACAATGGGGGACCTTTTGTTCAAGGGGAGTACCTAATTTTGGGCGAAACGCGTTGAGAAAAAGTTTTTACTTTTAAACTGTATTGTTGAATGTATACACTGTATTGTCCAGCACTAATTGCACTTGAATTTTAAATATTTAGGTGATGGTCAAGATGATCATACTTGCCACCACTCAGAGTTATATGTTGTTTAATATATTTTTGTAATAAAGTATTATGATGCAATATTAACAGTATCAAGGGTCTGATTCTCCAGCTCCAAAATACAGTCCCAGGGTATGAGGGTACCCAAGCAACAGATAATTCTTCATATCCTTGGTTGGCCTATACACCACAAATAGGAGAAGATTATCACCAAATTTTGTAAAAATATCTGTTGCTGTATTTCAGCCAGGTTGTAGAAATACTTTAAGCTATTCTCAAAACTAAACAGTTTAACTATTATGTGTTTAAACCAGGGGATGGCAACCTGCTGCTCTTTATCTGGTTTGTGCTGGCTCAGCTCGCATGTCTCTTCTCTCCCTGCCACCACCGCAAACATGCATGGGGAAGCCGCTGTGAGAGATCTCTGCTGTTCTCTTCCCTTTGGAGCATGTTAGCTGGAGGGGTGTAAGGACAAGAACAAAGCAGTGAGGTTCTGCCGACCAGGTCAGAGGTGCAGAGGATGAGGATGGGACTAGAACAAGGAGCCACAAAGAGATCTCAGCTACGCTTTCATATAGCATGTGGGCTGGGATGGTGACGTAATTGAGTAGAGCAGCTGAGATCTCTGGTGTGGCTCCTTGCTCAACCCGCCATCCCCCAAACTCCCCCCAGTTAGTGAATCGTAAGCTGCAAATCCCATTGGCAGTTCACAAAGCACTGTAGTGACCCGAGAAAGGGCCACATAACTGTATATATTACACTATGTATATAGTGCTGTATAGCGTATATGTATTATAGTTGGTGTATGTCCCTTTTAGGGGTTTGCACCTGCTTTTTACTCAAGGATAAGTACGTGTCTAGATGGCTGTCTTCTTTTCCCGCTCTAACTTTACAAATGTATGAATCCTAATCTGCCCTACCTTAAGCCAACCCCTCTGGGAAATGCTAGCTCCTCAGAACATTCTGGGCTTTTCTGATGCTGACTTGATATACTGCATATCCTCCAGACGAGTCCCCAGACACAGGATTCCTGGGTAAAATATCCACTGCTCCAGTGTGACTCTCTGTCAAGGACTGTCTATCTTCTCCCCTGGTGCGAGAGCCTTCAGCCGTCTAAGGTACCCAGCCATGAGTAGGAGAAAGTTGGAACTGTAGATTACAAGATTGATGCCCCATACCTGCCATTCGGGTGATGGTGATGTACCTGTAAATATCCGTTCCTGTAGTAAACTTGTAAATATCCCCTACTTCATTGCCTGGACCTTTCATTTCTTGGTGTGTGAGCTTTGTGGCAGTGTGCTGAGCAGAAGACATACTTCTAAAGAATCTGGTCGTGTAAGCTGCGCACTACAATGGCACCCCACGACTCTACAGCACTATAGTAGAGAAGAACTAAACTAGAAGCAGCAGACTGGTAGATCATGTCTGCCAGTTTTTACTCTTCTGTACATGAGAATACTTGGGGATATTTCTCAGTAAAGCTCAGATATTTACATTGCTTGCATTTAAACGATATAAATTAAAAGTGTGTGTAAAGGTAAACATTTTTTTAGCTTAAGTTGATTCTTGGAAGTTTTAGAAATTCTGTCACAAATGTTGTTTATAACTATTCTTTCCATATAAGATATTTTTTTATAATAACCAGTACTGCATCTAGCTGTCTTCGGTGCAGACTTTCTAATTATGGCTACATTCCTAAGAGAAAATGAAGAAAGACATCTTCAGGCACAACACAGACACCTTTTCAGTTATAAAGATGCTATAAGAAGATACAACGTTTTACATTTTAATATGAAAAATGACGGACCGCTCACAGCTTTATGACAGATATGAGAAACAATGAATTAGGAGAAAAGAAACAAAAACTGGATTAGATAACATGCTGTATAGAAGTCTTTCTTGAGGCTGTTTTTATAATAATATTCCTGTGAATGCCGTATTTTTAATTCCAAGTGTTCTGCAAAGAGTATCTCTGCATTGCTAGGAACATATTCACATTGAAAACCATGAGCAAAATATCAGATAATGAATTGGGCCATGGCATAAAATAAGTTCAAACTAAATTCATATATATATACTTAAATAAATGATTAATTGAATAATCACAATAGGGAGTGATTAAAGCCCCATTTTTGACATTTTTATTTAGTTGCAATTATTATAAAATTATCATGAGTTGTTTTTTTTTTGCAATTATGGCTTGAGTAGAGGAGAGTGTCTATGTCTTTCCAATTTCCATTTATTCTTTTATTCTTGTCATTTGTACTCAACAGTGAGTGGGAGAATGTTTTAAATATGGGAGGGGGGAAAGATAATATATTTCTCTTTATAGCCGAAATTGCACCGGATAACCTTAGACTGACATGATCATAGCAACAATCACATTATTTGTGTCATTGCCTCGAAAAAAAAAGGTCAAATAATTACTGTTGCTATGAATACAAGGTTTGCTTTTTCTTCAGGTGTTGTTCTATCAATTTTTATGATTAATTCTTCATTGTGAATAATCATTGCATAAAAAGACTGTATTGTATACACATGAATAGGATATACCTCTGACATTTTTAACTGGATGAATGATTTAGTACATGTATGTTTTACAGTAACAATGTGTTTGTTCATTAGATAGGAAGTTTGGAAACCATCTGACCATGAACCATAGGCAGATCAGGAGATAACCATAGGAAAAAAACAAATCAACACTAAACTAAAATATATATATATATATATAGCGGTAGCTGTTTCTAAATAAAATGAAGAACTTATTGCCAAAAGTATTAGGACTCCACATCTACAAACATTTAACATTTAACAGTTCACTCTCAGGAACTATATCTGTAGTAAGTTCAAATTAAAGCAAATTAGCAACAAAAGCAACTTACACTGTGGGCACATAAAATCACTGATCAGCCTCTATTGAGGTACACATTTCAGAGAAGTTACCAACATATTGTAGTGGCAAAAAGATTAGACTTCCAAACTTCATTTGGCCATCAGATCAGATGAGACATCATTAAAGTTAATGTGTAAAGGCAGCTCTCCCAACACTTTTGCCAATATTGTGTAACTCTTAGGAGGATTGGATATATCTTTCTTGTTGCCTATGCTGCCAAAACCCCTATTCTGCTCATGAGGACATTTGGGAATGTGTATGTGGGAAGGAAAGGTTGACAACCTGATGACACTGGGGTTTTTTGTTTGCTTCATATTGCATTTGATGTACATTTTAATGTATTTTTAGTCTAGCATATTATTAGGTTGAAATTCACATGCATGTCAATGTTTGATGTTGCTAAAATAAATGTCTAAATAAATGGAAGTCTAATAGAAAGCAGTGTAAAACTATATTACATCCATAATGGCACTTATGCTGACAGTTCTTGCCATTGATCTTGGTCTAATTTTAGGTTTCAGCACTACAGAAGAATTTTTGTATGAAATTAGGTATGAATGTGAAGAATCAAGATCCCAGCTGGAACCATCTGTGGGAATTGAACTTGTTAGGAAAGAGCGTGATACACCATCTGGGATTGTCACTTTAATTTTCAACATCATTTTTGCACCCAACAAGTCAATGAGGTAAAGTGTTAAATATGTAGTGTTTTACAGTGGAAGTAATAACTGCTCTTGTAATAAGACGGCAAATATGAAATGTTCAGAATTCATTTTAATTTGTGCAATGGACAACACTGTGCAAAATGACATGAGAGTAAATGGAGCCATGTGGTTAGTTCTCAGTAGATGAACAAGCTAACTTCCTTCCACTCACAGTGCATTATAAAGCCTAATGAATGGAATACAATGGGCCTGTTAAGAAGGCTTAACTTTCAAAAGTATATATATTGCAAGCATTTTAATGTTATTGAATTTATATACCTAACTGCTTGACACTGTCTCACATACCTTTCTCAGCTTGATTATTTAGTAATTGTATTAGTTATTTTATTTCAGTTAGAATGGGGCTGTTAAACCCAAGTCCTGGAAGGACACATATCAGTGAGGTTTAGGTATCAATAATTATTTTCTTCATTCACTGTCAAGCATTAGCGGAATAGTATATACTGTATTTTGCACACTATAAGACCTAAGACACACCAGACCATAACTCGCACCACGTTTTTGAGATAAAAAAACTGTTAATGGTGTTGCTAAGCTCTTGTTCCAGCCTTCCCATTCGTCCACTTGCATTGAGAGGCATGTGTAATGGATAAAAAATACCGAATATCCGGAATTGGGAATATTCGGCAATATGTTCACCATCTTCATGAATTTCCAAATTGCCGATATTCGCGATTAATATTCAGAATCCGAATATTCGCGATCATCACTAGTCTTTGCTGCAAGAGAGTGTGCAGGGCTGATGCTGATCAACTTATGAACTGGTGATTCATTAGGCCTCATATCAATATCTTCCACCGTATCAAGATTGGGTTATTACTATTGTTTTTATGGACATTAAACAATCGATATATTATTTTTAAATATGAGTATGATTCATGTTTTTACTATGCTGCACCTTGACTGATCTACACTGAAACCGTGAAAGTCCCCTAGCCTCTGTTAAACCAGGGTTGGTGTTTTTACTCTACACCCTGGGTAATTTTCTATATTCAACTTATGAACACATTCTACAATCTAGCACTCTAGGGTGTTTGGATCTTGCCCTTGAAGACAGCTTAGGTAGAGTATCTTTTACAAGTCTGACATTTCTCATGTATAAAGGGATTTCTGTTGGGATATCAAAATGTTAGAACATCATTTTTTTTATAGCTGTCTCTTCTTTTTTGGTAAGATTAGATTGTTCCCCGTTTCTTAAATGAATATTACAGGCACTGGAAACAAAGGAACATCTCACAAAAATAAATACATGTCCACACGCCTCCATTCTCTTTAAAGAAATAAAAGCAAATATAAGGCTGAATTTAAACTTGAAAAAAATTTGCTCAGTGTACATTACTCACTTGTTAAAGATGTCCTATAGTTGATTTTACCATGCTCGTTACTGTTTTTGAATTATCAGGACCCCATGCTTCATCAGCAGATGGTTTCACATGTGGCATCTATAATTGCAAAACCTAGTCAGTAAGAGAGCGATGTTTAGAAATTCTTAGTGCATGGCCTTTTACTCGTACTTTATTATCTGCAGTCCAGGGAGAAGAAAAGAAAAGAACAAAAAGTACAGGTAGCTAGATAAGAAAACATGTTACATTTATTATTATTACCTTTAATAGCTAAAAAACAGGACTAAAAGGTTTTTGAAATCTTAAAGTCCTTTTTTAAAAGTTAACCTATTGAGAGCAATGTGGAAGTTTCCATTTATAACCTACATTGCTGAGCTGTCAATGGAGACCCTCTGTCTTCAAAACATCAGAGTTACTGACCAGAAACATGTTGGCAAAAAAAATCAAGAAATCCAGAAAACAAGCCAAAAGTCCTTCTTGGTATAGTAGAGATAGTGACTGATCATGGCATCATTGAAACCAGGCAAGCAGCATACTTTTGGAGAGGTCCACTGGCCTTTGTTTATCTGATCATGTTAATTTAAGGTAATTTAAACCTGGGCATGTGTACTTAATCACGCATAAACCTATGAGCCATATGTTTATTCATTTCAGGCACTCTGCCACATTGGTTGTACAGTGTGTTACAGGAGGGATTTGGAAGTTTCCCATACAGTTTGTTGCCACTGAACCAAATGTTGACGATATCATTGAAATTGAGGCAGCTGGTTTAAACAAAGAGTCCGTTGTTGGCTTTCGAATGTCCAGTCAAACAAGGTAGGTTAATTTACTTCTGAAATTGTTGGTAAAATTGTGATATATTATTAACTTAACATTTACATTTTTACCTAATATTAGTACAGTAGTGGTGGCAAAAAAGGAGTATTAGATATATTGGATTTGAGAACATCAAGATATTTACAGGCTTGGTGGGAGATATCATGCCTACATGTTACAGGTAACCTAAGCTACTCTTGTGAGTCTTTTAAATGACATGAGCATTTATAAAATAATATTTACAGAATCAATTATTTTGTTGAAATCCACATCATGTGTTTATGCTCAGTGTAGAGGAGCAATGCCTCTACTGCCATAGAGAGTAACCCCAGAA
>CM070033.1:79731243-79761295 GCA_036250615.1 Ptychadena robeensis | reverse complement strand
ATCATCCTATTCGTTTACTGCCTTCTATCACAATCAAAGGTGAAATGTCTAAATGTTTTATTTTTTTTAATAAAAAAATGTAATCATATTAGTCATTGGCCCTGTCAAAATGGCAACTCTGATTGGACGGGTGACGTAAAAAAATCCCTTTAATATTTGACAATTCCAGCAATAGGTTTCCATCAGGAGGTACTTCATGTGCTTTATATAATAACACTATGATCAGAAGTACTCACGGGAACCTAAAGTTCAGCAACTACAATAAATAATATATGTGAAGAAACTACAATAAATAATTTATGTGAGCAATCTCTTGTCAGATGTGTTTGATTGAAATAGGCTTATAAAAAAAAGCTATAAGCAGATGGATTAGCATGGTCCATGAGGAAATTAATAGGGAACGTAATGTCATTTGATGATTTAATCTATTACTAGCAAGTACATATAGTGCATATAATTAGGGGTTTTATTTCTAAATTTCTACTCAAAAATATTATAATTATAAAAATTATCATACTAATAGTACTACATAAACGTAATAGGCCAGAAGCAGATGTCATTAAAATGATATGACCTGATTATATTACAAATGTATTTTTATAGTCCTATCCCTGGCCTTTCAGTCTACTCTTCTCTGGTCTCATTACCATATAAAATAGGATACACTGGCCACCTTCTCATTGTCCTTCATAGTGTTTATATTATATTTAATGGCATCTGCATTCCTATGAAGTGGCCATACAATTCTTCAATAGAGTCCTTACAATCAACTACCGCGTGGCCACCCTTTTTTCCAGCTTGTGATCCCTCTTTAAGAAATCTCGACCAAACAGGGAGTCAACATGTTGGTAAATCCCTGTTTGATTGTGCAATCGATTCCAATTCCATACTTTACCAAATAATGGCAAAGTGGTGCGCATGGATTTACTGTTCAATCAACGAATGCTCAAGCACTGCATGGTGATGTCATCGTGATGTTACCATGCTGCACTTGAAGGTTCATCAATTGAACTGGTATCAACCTGTGTATGGGTACCCTTAGTTATAGAAATAACACATAAATAAATAAATAAATGAACTAAATAAGTTGACCATATACATTTTATACAAGTACTATATACTATTTGTGTATATTAGCTGTATGACCATGTAATACTTCCTTGTGGCATTATTAATAAGTCAGCTGTGATTTCTCTAATTGATCCTAAGCCTATGAATAGGTGGAAAATTAAAATCTGTAAAATAAGCCATATGCGTTTTGTGTCCAGTGCAAACTTTAACTGATTTCTGGATTTAGCTTCACATTGTTATTATTGCATTTTAATTTTTTCCATTGCTTAGCTGGATATTAAATTTGCAAGTTTTTTTGTGTGCCTTGCCTAAAAGCATGTTTTACTCTGCATTTCTACTAGGTCTACATGTGAAGCTGACCTATTTTTTCTCTGTTCATTTTGGTTCTTACATTTAAAATCACCAAATGACAAGGTGTAAAAGTAACCAGCTAGATGTGAAGGAAGCTTATTGCCTAAATTAGCCCAATCTTAGTCATTCATTCAGCATGACACATCTTAATACCTGAGGGAAAACTTCACAAAAGCAACTGGCCTTGTTATAAATGTTATACATGTATATATACTTGGTTCTTTGCAATTGTTTATGTGATAGTAGGAAGGGATTAGTCTACTGTTTATAATGATTAAAAAAAAAAAGTTCTGATGTGTTTTTAGCACTGCTACCTAAGCACAATGTAAACATTCATACATTAATTTATCATTTTTAATTCTATAATTTTTTTGCTAATTGTCTATTTGTTTTCCCAGACTTCCACTATGGAATGGACCTATGAAATCAATGGTGTTCCTCCAAAGACCACTCCACCGACAAATGTCTCCTCCAGAATATGTTCCATGGGTATCAAGCAATCCAAGGCAACCCAAAAGCGCAATTTCCTACGTGAAAATCTAAAATTGACAACAACAGCTGTGTCTTCGCCTATTAAAGGGGCTTCTTTGATATTAAGAACAAAGTAAAGGGGTTAAAAATAAATATTGCACTTTTTTATACACTGATTGATACAACCATTCCAAGTAATAAATATGCGAAAACTTAAATATTTTTTGAAATATTATTAATTCATATAATGCATTGATTTTGGGGATTTAGCAGACTGATATAGTCGGGCCTGCACACTAAATACTGTCACCACAAATGTAATGTGTTTTTAATAAAAAAAGGTATAAAAGATACAAAAGGAATCACATTCTAGCAACTTTGTGTGAAGCAAAGCATAACGATTCAATATCAGCCCATTCTATACAATTAGATTTGATTTTGGATTTGTTGCTTTTGGTAACTGACACTTGCCTGTCTAGTGCATTCTTTAATTATATACACATCACTCATTTGCTGTACTTGCAAAAGATCGAATAGGATTTAAAATGATTCCATGGGAAATGCATAGGTTCAAATGTTCAAAAGCAAAGACTCCTCTTTAAATAAAATCTTTACAGCAGAAAACACAAATCACAAAGGTCATTAAAGAAGATTATGAGCCTCTGCACAGTTATCTTCTTCTCTCTATAGACTTTTTTTGAGCTCTTTAGAAAAATATGAGTCACCATGGCAGGGAGATAGAGGCTCACTGAGGTATGAGGCTTGACTGCAAACATGGCAATCAAATATATTTTATGTATATATACAACACAACCGCTACATGCAAGGTCATGCCTGGACTCCCTTACTGTTTTTGTTACTTTTTACTAGTGATGGCTGAACTTCGGCCAGGTCCGTCAGCGAAAAGGCAGATCGAACTTAAAAAAAAGTCTGACGTCCACCTGTTCGTGGGAAGATTCAAATTCCCCGCCTGTTCGCTGAACACACAGTTCCTGATATACAGGTTTTGTTATCCTGACATTTTTCTTTCACTAAACTGATCGGGTTCCCTACCCGGTCTCTGGATCTTTCTGCTCCTGACCAGAGGAAGAATAGTAACCTTCTTCCCGCTGGTGAACAGGGGGGTCGAACACCCGTTCTGTTCACCGGGGAAAGAAAAGCAAACATGTTATGTTCGCGGCCAAACTGTCCGCCTTGCGGGCAGTTCGGCCATCACTACTTTTTACTATGGCCCCATTGTATCCATGGAATAGAGTACTGGAATCCCATCACATCAATCCAAATGAGTCTGTATAGTTGGTCCCTGATTTTCCCCAAAGCACACTACAAGGCTAACAAATCAATTCTTACATTGTCCTTTGTTCAGATTTAGATATATTTAAAAATTAAGAAAATTCTCTTGATGTGAAACGAGCCCAAGACAATGCAGCAGTTCCTCTTGTAGCAAACCCATTTTCTCATGTTACTGTAGATCTCCTTCCTCTCCAAGCACAAATTATCAATTATTATATTGTACTTTAATTCTAAAGCTATTATCAGACATATTAGCATTTTTTTATCTATAATGTTATACCTCACCTTATTTTCCACAAATCCTGGGAGAGAGGTCAGACCTGTGAGTAGGAAGCTATGAATGGTATGGAAGGGTTTTCTTTTTCTGTTTCTTCACCCCTTCTAAGAGGAAAGCTTATGTCTGTTCTATCATCCTGCTCTCATCTTGTGCATCATTACAGCTGCAAGCTTTCCTTTTCTCCATCAGAATCTAGTTCACAGGCTGTGTACACTGCTGTAAACCTCTATCTCTTCTAGTGGAAAGGGTTGTCAATGTTTTGATATATATGCTACAGCTAGAAATATAATATAAGGTATTTGAATTTCTTCTATTAATGAAGCAACACATAGATAACACTACTTGTAAGTACAAAACAGAAGCAATGTTTAACTAAAATTGTTTTTAATGGAATGTAAAATTGAACCAAATAATCAATCACAACACAAACCTCACCATCTTATTTTTAAACCCATAACCATAGGCATATGAAATAGAACAATTACATCCAAGGATCACTGTTGTCACTAGTTGTACCAGTTGTCATGCAAATTACTAAAATTTTTCTAGTGTTTAGACAAAGGTTAAGAAAAAAAAGATATCTTGATTGGGCAGGTTAAACCATAGAAAGGTGGGAAACGTCATGAACAGACTATGCTGACTAGATAAGAGTGTTAAGCTAGCCATACACGTGTCGGATTCCATGGGCGATCGATCACCTATCCGATCGATTCCGGCGATCTCAGCGGGAATCGGAGGTCCGATCGATCGCCAATTAAGTGTGTCCGATCACTACATACCACCTTGTCCCACGGATTCCTGGACGATTCCGTGTCCGATCGCTTACTTCCCAAATGGCAACTCCCCCTGATGTGTGCTGAATCGGATCAGAAAGACCAACATGTTGGTTCTCTGTCCGATCCGATTCTGGGCCCCCGAACGATCGGACAAGGTGGGCTTCATGCGATTCCGGGACGATCGTTTCGCGTGCACGCGCCCGGAATCGATCGTCCCGGAATCCGATGGGAAACGGACCCGTGTATGGGTGCCTTAAAACAGTTGGCATAGTGCCATTCATAGTATGATGGGGAACAGAGAGCTCAATTGCTGCAGCTTCTAGAGTAGAAGATTTGGGCTGAAAGATAGGAATATTCACTTTCATAACAGAGGTTGACTTTCTTGTGGAAGCAAAAAAGGTAAGTACTGAATTTGACAGATTTACAACTGACACAACATAAAAACAATAAGGGCCTTTAAAACTAAGGGTGATGTGCCAGGGGGTTGTGTTTCTTTTGTGCCAATAACAGACACAGTAATGCAAAATACAACGTTTTTCACTCCCATACAGTGTACATGGAAACCTGTGTACCTTTCATTAACAATATCTGTGCTAGTATAAAACGCTAGCCATGGCCAGTGTGAAAGAGCCCTCAGGTTTAATTCAGACAGCCACTTTCAAATGAGCTGACACTTGGCAGCCATCCCAAGTGCAACTGCACCACTCCACAGAAAGTTCACACATTGTTAGGGCAGTTAGGAGGAGGTTGTCAGTCAATGACAACCACCCCCATGTAATCCCTATATGCACAACATGTTGTGGTTCCCAGGTTAATCAGGCATTTCCATCTGATTCTCTGTATGAGCCCTAAAGAAACATGCAAGCAGCACTGATGTCCCTAGCTTAGAATCCATGTCAACAATGTCATACCAATAATTCTAACAATTTAGACTGTGCTGCTGTAAAACTCCATAAAATATGGTATAAAGTAAATATATGTGTTCAATAAAAAAAATATATATACTAACAGTATGGATCAGGTATCACATAAATAACGATTGTTCTCACATATGTAGCTTTGGAAATAGGCCTCTATTTAATGTATACAAATATATTGAGTATATTAAAAACTGGATAAGTATTGTTTTAAAATACCCAGAATTTCCCACAGTGTCACTAATTGTGTGAACCACCTTAGAAATCATATTCCAGCTATTTCACTCTGCACACACCACCAAGTCTAATAGCTAATATTAGACTTGGGAAACAGTAACAGTATGAAGCATTTCAGTCATTTGGAATGTCCTTGCAGGTCCAGCAGTTACTGATTGCTGTCCAATCTTGAGTACTTCATGTTAGATGCTTAAACACAGCAGGCTTTACTTTTGTTTAGTGATAAGAGTACACATGTAATAAAAAGAAATCCTCTTCCAGCTTCAATTGATTTAACAAAATCAAGTAAAAATGACATTTAAGGAGCGCTATTTAGAAAGCCATGTATTTTCCATTCCCACCGTGCGGATATTTTACTTCAGACGCAGATTGTAATCAAATAGTTATTGTAGATCTTTCAAATATGAATGAACGCCATTGTTGAGATATAGGTACCAAAATATTTACTGCGCACAATTTTAAATCTGGAAGGACTAAACTACTACCTCATCATGCAAATAAATAAGAGTTTTATATCATCAAACTCTAAACTTAGAAAATACATCAATACCCAAATATGTTACATCTAGGACAAATGGAAGCTAGACAATTTTTCTTGCATTTTAGAGCTGAAAAAACCCAGAACATTTAGAAGATCATTGATCCCTATTAGGCCGTTTATTTGAGACTATTTGTGGCATTGTGTTTGTTGGCGGTTCTTTGAATGAATACCAACATGAGGCATCCAGCAGGCTTTGACGCTTGTATGCCTGGTGTGACATAGGATATATTGCCAATAAAAAGTCTGGCCCACCTAGGTCATCAAAGACCCCCTCTAGGCATAAAGCCTGTCAAAGTCTGAGAAGGGGGGCAACAAGCAAGCGTGGCTCTCCCCCTATAAACAATACCAGACCACACATCAGACATGGGTGGTCAGGGAGGGGGGGGGGGGGGGGGGGGGGGGGGGGGGGGGTGAAGAGCACAACCAGGCTTGATGTCCTGACAAGTTAACTCATGACACAAGAGGTTTTTTAAACATTGTATTATTTCTGCCATTCCACATATTCCCAGCAAAATTCTACAAATGTCCCATGCTGTAAGTGCTGGCCTCCTGTCTGGATAGGATGATCTGGTCTGAATGTCCAGCCCCCGTGGCTGCTCGGCCATGGGTGGTCGCGGCATGGCTTCCCGACAGCTCTTCCGAGCTGTCAGATGGAATGGGGCCACAGCCACATCCCTCATCTGTATTGTACTGCTTCTACCAGCAGAGCGCTGCTTATAGAAGCAGTACATCAGAGAGACATACATGGAAGTTTCCAGCCGGCAGCTTCCATTTCTGCCTGTCAGCTACAATCATTGTGCAGCTCACAGCTGGCAAAAAGGGAGAGAAAAGTGAAGAATCCACCACACACCCTCCCCTTCTGCCTGAAGTGTGCTCTCTAGTGACACCATTGTTGTGGCTGAAATTGGGTACTGCAGCAATATTTTTTTCTAACTGAGAACATTTCACTTTTTTTTCCGTTTTTTCCTGCTCCCAAAAACAGTGTGCGTCTTATGGTCCGGAAAGTACGGTATACAGGGGAGGACAGATTAATAAAAGATTTTCAATTGTGTAAAACACACAATAAATGCTACAAAGGATGTCCAAAAAACGCAAACCTCAAGGAGGCGCCCAGACATTGTTAGGCCCCCATCCACCTTACAATTTTAACATACAATTTCTGTACACTCAACTTTTGTTCTACCAAAACCATGTAATATTAGGACATTTTAAACTTTCCAATCACTATGTATTCTATCAGGGAGGACACGGTACTACATAGTTGTTGGTAGATCTAAAGGCAATTGTATGGAGTGATCTAAAGGTGTATGGTTGCTTTAGACGAATGCATCTGAACAAATGTTTGTGTAAATGTAGCCTAATAGACTTTTCTCCTTTTCCAAACAGCTGTAGTTTGAAATAATATATTCACATATGTTTGTTCAATCACAGTTATTTAAATTACATATTTTTTTCTTCACTCTACTCAGGAAGGCACCAAATTGACAGTTTACATTGCAAAGACTGTTGTACATGCTGCTTTAACGATAATTCTACTTTACAATGAAGCACAAGTCAAATTGAGCCCATCTTATTTACTGGCTATAATGAGGCCGGGGTAATCCCTTCCTAGGAAATTAACCAACAACCTAAAATAATTATCTAGGAGCAGTGGAACTAGTGCACTCAGAATGCCTTGCAGAGTCCAGTTGCAGGGGCCCCTGAAAATAAGGTGGAGGTGGCTGACAGATAGAATTCCTTGGAGTCAAGATGCTGATGCTGTGATGATCCTCCAGCAGACAGTAAAACAATCTGAAGAGCAGCTTGTCTCTTAAAGGAGCAGTGAAGCGTCTCTGGTATTCAGCTTTTCTACTCTGCACTAGGTACCTAAGTGGTCTCTATTCTGCCGCTGCAACTGGACCTCTTACTCCCTATGGGCCATTGGTTACCTAACTTAGCTCTATCCTAGCTCAAAGGATACATTCTGGTCTTACACTAACTAACTTCCAGACCAAGAGGGGACTACAATTAGTTATAATAGTTGTAGCTATAGGCTAACTACTGTGCTGATTCATTCAATATGGCATTACAAAATGAATCTCTACACACAACAGACCTGAATGTAGCAAATGAATCAGCTTTTGTGTTGTAACCAGATTTATAGTCACACAGAACACAGAGTTATCAATAATACCAACAGAAAAATATGGCACACTTGCCTTATAATCTCAGATCCTCTGGTCTGGGAATTAAATCTCCTATAATGTAGTAGCACCTACATATAGGTGGGCATGCTCTCTGCCCTCTATTACTTCCTAGAACTGTTTATTAGTGATGATCGCGAATATGCGGATTCCGAATATTAATCGCGAATATCGTCAATTCGGAAATTCGCGAAGATGGTGAATATATTGCCGAATATTCGCAATTCCGGATATTCTGTATTTTTTATCCATTACACTTCCCTCTCAATGTGAGTGGACGAATGGGAAGGCTGCAACAAGAGCTTAGCAATACCATCAACAGATTTTTAAATGAATATTGGGGTGATGCGAATATTGCGAAAATCGTCACTTTTAAAATTCGCATAAAATTTCGCGCCAAGCTAAACATATATTGCGCGCGCGAAATTCGCAATAAACTGCCGATATTCGCAATAACAAAAAAAAAAAGAATATTGCCGAATGTGAATATTTTCCGAATGTTTTCCATAAAATTCGCGGCATGCCGCGAATACGAATGTTGCCTATGCCGCTCATCACTACTGTTTATATATCCCTCATAGTCCTCCAGTATGGGGTCTACATTGCTGTGTGGCAGGGGCATGAAGTGTTATCTATACATCAACTTTGTGACAACAGCTAATATTTATCGATCTTAATTAGTCATCGAGAGTGCCATCTTGTGTAACTTGAGGATATTGTCCTAGATCAATAATATTGCTTTAGATGGGAACAAGCAAGTAGAACACTGTTATAAACCGGGGGCTACAGAAGTTATGTACATCTTGCTGGCCACTTACACCAGCTATCCACCATTCCTCTTGACACTGGGTCTTAAATAAGATATGTAAAAAAAACTGAAAGTTTTACTGTAAAATGTCTATCCTCTTTAAAATTTCAATCGTCATGTTAGATTTGTTATCTATATGACTGATTATTAATTACTTTACAATGCCATGGCTTTTCCTACTGGTAGGGCAGCAGTGGACTTTCTGCAGACCATATGCTAGTTGTATTATATATAAATGGGTGCATCTCAGCTTCATGTTCTGTGCTATTTGCAATAGGATTTTGTTTATTCATTGTGATAATATCATTAGCTGGGTTGTAAAGCTTTGCTTTCCTGTAGCAGTAACTCATTTGGCTTTTAGTGTCATTGCATTTGGTTGAGAAAATGTGTCCAGTCAGCGTCCCTCAATGACACAACTTGTGCACCCTGCTCTAAGCTATAAGAAGCGGTTATTGTACTTTGTCCATTGCTTTTAATTGACTTCAGTGTCTATGATCATTTGTCTACATTACTTCTTCAAACTAATGAATATTAATATATCTTGGGAGGGAGATGCGTCTCATGGAAATGTTGCTGGCTGAAACTTAAATCTGGAGATGTATTAGTTCAATGATGCAACTTAATATTTAGAACAACTCTTCTAATCAAAGATTTTATACTTCTATGTTATACACTTTTTTTCCAGCCCCGCTATGGCAGAGGAATATAAAAAGAGAGTTTATAATGAAAGGCCATCATCTTTTTATATGGATAAACCCTAAACACCACCTAGCAATGTGATTTGGACACATCACATCTCACATCACCAGAAAATTTGTGCTGTGTTTTCAGTCTAGGATGTATGTGCTTCCTGGTGCTGAATGACAGTCCAGAACCAGGTTTAATAAGACTTAAGATGGCCATACATAGGTTGAATTTTAAATTGCGTGTGTGTTCATGGTGATCAATTGTTCTCTTAACAATTGTAGACACCCTTCGTTCGAACACGATCTATTGAAGAAAGCTCAATCGAAGAGGGAACCAACATGTTGGTAAATCCTGTTCAATTGCCCTTACCAAGGATGGAATGGGATCGATTGAGCAGAAGCATGGTGACATCATCACGCTGTGCTCGAGAGTTCATCTATTGAACGGGTATCAACCCGTGTATGGCCACCGCCAGATTAGGGGTTGTATCACATTGTTAGGATAAGCTTTCAATTGATAAGCCAAAGCCAGGGGCCTGTACATTGAATGGCCTTTTTAAGTATTAAACAACTAGAATGCCAGTGAACAATAGTGTTTTAAAGTCTTAATTGGTTCTTAATTTTTCCTCTTGTAATCTTAACAGCAAGTTAAACTATTAACTATAATAGAATAACTTTCCATTAGTAGCACTTTAATGAATTAAAATATGGTTTATATAGTGTGCGCACACAAACTCAGCATGTTTATATTTACATGTTGTCAGTGACATTTACTCTTGTCCACTCAGCCAGCAGATACCTCCTCCTATCCACCCACTGCGTCTTCCTGGTGGGGATATATCTACAGAAATGCAGGCATCTGATTGTAGATGACCAAAAGGTGGTATATACACACAAAGTAACTTTGGCTTGATTGATTTTCAATACAATCAAATTTAAATATCATCTGACAAATATAGCCAAATATTGATCAATTATACAACTACACAATGTAATAGATGCAAAACCGATTGATTCCTTTCCAAGGCCCTATGTTCATGTTCCAAATTATGAGTGCATACAACTCAATTGAAACACCTTGAAAATCCTTATGTTTTTGAATGATCATCTGCCATTGCCTGCATGACTGTAATCATTGCCCTAATCAGCTCCAATGTACCTATCTGTTCTCCACATCATAGACCCCACCTGTTGGGATGGAGTTTCTAGAGTGTTGGAGGATATACACAGTTAATGGTACAATGAGGGAAGGATTTGACCTATCTCCTGGGTGGTATGCCTGAACTCAGTTCGGGCAGAGTTTAAATTCCAACAAATCCACCCTTAGCTTGCCCATTGCTGTCAGGATATGAATGTCATTCCCTCGATGTAACAATGTGTTTACTTCTACTAGGAATGGTCAGTACTTCTAGGAAAGCTTCTCTTGCAAAACAAGTACCGTATTTATTTGAGTATAACGCGCATTTTTTTATACCAAAAAAAGATGGCAAAGTTCGCTTTTACACGCGGGTTGCAGTGGCGCCGGTTGTGCTGAACTTTTCTTTCTACTCCCCGCCGAGATCTTCTACTCCCCGCCGAGATGTCCATGCGTAAATCTGTACACCCACGGCTGCGTGCTCCATGTTCCCCCCCTCCCCCCAGCCCCCACCCCCCTACCTCTCCCCCGCGTCCCCGAGACCCAGACCACCCCCTTGTGGGGGTTGGGCGTTGACCCCCGTTCTTCTTGCCCGCTTCACACACATCTGCTTTTCGCCCCTGCTACAGGGGAGCGTGAGGGCAAAGCACCGAGGGAACATGGACTTGCCGCCGCCGTTCTGCAGCCACTGCTATGCTTGACTTCCTCCTGCTTGACTTCAGCTCCCACTCGCCGATTGCATACCATGGCTACGCCACCCCTGCTGGCCAGTTGGTCCTACAGGGTTGATGTGCAGATCATTGACGTGCTGCAGTCCACGGTCAATGTACTTGTCACTGTACCTTGCCATAAATGTCTTTAATCATGGGCCACATTTTGTTCAACACCGCTTTTTTTGTGATTACAATGCTTGGGTGTGAAACAACATTCGTGTTTGAGAAATTAGGGGTGCGCATACTCATACACGAGTGCGTGTAATAATATACCGATTTTTAAGTGAAAAATTGGGGTGCGCGTTATACACGGGTGCGCGTTATACTCGAATAAATACGGTAATGGAATTGAACATTATTAATTATTAGTACTGCTCTGATTCAGTGATTATTTTTCACAGGAGGATCTTCCCTGCCTCCTGAAACCCAAGCTATGCTGGTGCTGGTAGTTTTGTTCTACTAACCACCAGCTGAGCTTGAATTACAGGGGGCAGAGAGGCAGAAAGAAGAATCGTGAGCAGATATTTCCTCTGACTCTGCCGGCCAAGGTGGGACCACCCGTTGCTTAAAGACTTTTGCACCTTCAATCTATAAGATGCACACAAGCTTGAAATATTTATGCTGGATGTAGTGCTAGATAGGCTCAGCAGCCAGCTTTTGACTCTTTCCTCTGTGGTTTGATCACTACCTTCTCACTGCCCACTCCTCCTTCTAAATGGCATCTATCGATACTTAGAAGAAGGCAGTGGGGACAACAAGGAATGATCAGAGAGCATATAAGATTGACCAGAGAGCAGAAACATTCACACACATCCGTATACAGATGTATACATTGTGAATATAGAGCTTTATTGTTTATGAATATGAATTTGAATGTAAGATTTTGTGAACTAAAAAGAGGAAAGAAAAGGAAAAAAGAATTTGTACAGATTAAAATATTAATAATAAATACATCTCAGTATCAGCAGGGAAAGTTACATGTTCTCTAAGATCATCTAAGTATAGTTTTACGATATGCAATGTCATTGGGACAAAAGGAGAGGAAATGTAAACTTTTCTAGATGTCATTAGAAATCTTACGTAGGTTACCCTTGCAAATGCCTACTGGAGTCTTTCCCCAAACTGGAAAGAAATATTCTTATGTCCTGATAAGTCTATGTTTGGGTTTTAACCCAATTAGTATCATTCTTATACTGTTGCAGAATAAAAATTCAATGTACAATATTTGCATTTTAAACTGGTACTGAAGTTATTATTAAGTAAATCTAGTCTTCTTTGAACAGTTTTCCCAGTAGAGTATTTGAATACACTCAGTCCTTATCTCAGTTGTCTTATGTCATGATGATTTCCTGAAGTGTGTGAAAAAACAAAAGCAAAACTTAAAAAGAATCACAGGGTTACACTTGGCCCTAGGTAGCTTCCCAAGACACTTGCGCCTTAAAAAAATTCTTTATAACATAGTGTGTCCTATTTGTTATCGCTAAGGACTTTATTGTGCTAAAGCCTTTAGTGTTTCTGCTCAGAAATAATAATTTAAGGTTACATGGGGTGATGTTCTCCTTGTATAACTCCCTGTACACATTGCAATTTGCTGCCTTGTGTCCTGAACAAATTCCCAGTGTGTTACTACAAATAAAACAGACCTTGAAAGAAATGTTTAAAAAAAACATATTTAATAAACCAGTAGCTACAAAAAAATACCCTTCTTTTGTTTGTTTACAAGGTTAATGCTGTGATCAATCTTGGGGTATGGTTTGGTTGTTTTAGAATCACATCTGTTCCAAAATCATCTTATGGGATATATGATTTCTTATTAAATAGATCATTGGAAAAGTATATATACTTTACTTATATGAATATAAGTGCAGAAAATAAGTGAAGGGATATATCCTAAACAAAATACAGAAGTGAACACCTCTGACATTTTGGTAAATGGTTTATAATTTCTTTTCATGGGACAACTCTGAAGATATGACACTTATACAATATAAAGTAGTCAGTGTACAGCTTGTGTAACAGTGTTCCCTCAAAATAACTTCACACAGAAATTGATGTCCAGAATGTACCCAAGTAACAATTTTACCTTCCTGGTGTCATGTAACGCATTCGTGTTACAAGATCTGAAGATCTCAGGTGGGATTTGGGAGCAATTGTGTTTTATTTTTATTAACCTTCTTGGTGGTAGTATTTTTAACAAGCTCTGCCTGTGCACTGATGATGCCGAAGAGGCAGGGGGGGGGGGGGGAGCAGCTCCATAGATGTTGCGTCACTTTGAAAATAGATTACTGCAGAGGTTAAAGGGGTGGGGGTCTATCGATGCTTGTATCAAACATCGCACACTGCATCAAACTTGTCTGCTTGCCTGTCATCCCATAAGTAAGCTTCTTTTAAACAAACCCTGCTGAAAATATGTTCTATGGTCTAATGAGGCCAAGATAAACTTATTTGGTTTAGATGGTGCAAAGTGTGTGGGCAACCAGGTGAGGGTTAAAAAGACAAGTGTATCATGTCGACAGTCAAGCATGGTGGAGGGATTGTCATGGTTTGGGGCTGCATGAATGAGCTACAGTTCATTGAGGGCAGTATGCCAACATGATAACGAACCCAAACACACCTTCAAGATGAACACTGCTTTGCTAAAGAAACTGAGGGTAAAGGTGCTGCACTGGCCAAGCATGTCTTCTGGCCGAAACTCTATTAAGCATCTATGGGGAATACTTAAATTAAAGCTGGAAGAGGGCAAGGTCTCTAACACTAGTGATGGCCAAAAATATGCAGAGAACTTCAGATACCCCTCCTTTTGGCAGGGAATTTGAATCTGAACTATACCTGAACTGACGCCGCAACGCCACTTCCGGTATATGGAATGCACAGTTCCTTGTTCCTAAACCGGAAGTGACGTAGGTGCCCATTATAGCACTAGAGATCAGATGGTTCTACCCGGTCTCTAGTGAAAAAATTCTTCCTTCAGC
Organism: Ptychadena robeensis; assembly: GCA_036250615.1. NCBI lineage: Eukaryota > Metazoa > Chordata > Amphibia > Anura > Ptychadenidae > Ptychadena > Ptychadena robeensis. The sequence continues at coordinate 79,746,864 of CM070033.1, read as the reverse complement.
CAGACCTTTCCGTGCCTGGTCCAGCCGAAGGAAGAACTTTTTTCTCGACAAGCACGACGGACAGTTCGGCCATCACTAATCTAACACCCACAAGCTCAGTGATGTCATCATGGAGGGGTGGAAAATGTTTCCAATGGCAACCTGTAAAGCTCTAGTGAACTCCACTAGATTAAAAGCAGTGCTGGAACCTAATGATGGCCACATAAAATACTGACTTTTTTTGACTTCAGAGGTTTAGGTTTTATACATATGTTGAGTTATTTTAAGGAGATAATTAAATAAAGCTAGTTATACAAGCTATACACTGTACTGTACAGTCTACTGACCAGTATTACAATATTATGTTTTCTCATGAAAATATACTATTAACCATTTACACATTGTGAGGGGGTACTCACTTTTCTGTAATATTGTAAATATATATATATATATACACTGTTGGCAGGGTTGGCAGGCCTTAGCAGTATCTTTGCCTTGATTGTTCAAAAAAAAAGAAATGTATGTACAGGGCATTTCTGTGTATACAGCTTAATAGCTATTTCTGTCTCTGATTCTGTCTCATGAGCTATGAAGTGAGATTTGGTGATATCACACCTCTACCTCTTCTTGTTCTCCTTGCTGGAGGCTGTAATAATAGAGGTAAAGATAAAACAGGGGCAGTGTTGATGATGACCCATTCTGTCTTTTTTTCTGGGCACCATAACAACACAAATAAAGTCTGCAAACTTCATTAATGGTGTGAACCTTGCAACTTACCTAACAAAATGAATTGTAAATGAATTAACTCTTTTCGATCTCTCTTAGTTCATAGATTTGGACATCATAGATGGACTAAAAACTGCATCCGAAGAGTGTCCATTGTGTTTTTTTTCATGCACCACGCCACACTGCAGCCCCACGGCGCCTCGCTTTTGGAGCCTGACTTGTTGGGGACAAAAAGATGCACTCGAGCCGCTCCCAAACTGCCCCAGTAGAGCCTCAGTCTCAGTGTTTCAACAAAATATTAGTTTAAGGGTGTGTGTGCAGCGTAAAACAGTTTACATGATTGTTTGTGCTTTCATTTTTATATCACAAAAAACTACTATGTAACAGGGGGTGTACATTTTTTAAATGCAGTGTTTTTAATTGTGGAGGGCTCTATGTGCAGGCAAATCGTTTTCTTGCTGTGCCTTTCTATATTGCTTCAAATGTCCTGTTATTGTCACCGAGACGTTAAATCCTGGTCTGTGTTCACTGGGTATATTTTCCAGTACAAGATAAAATTGCTTTTCAGACAATCAACCTAATTTGTTTTTTTTAAGGATTGATTTCATCTCTATGTCTGTCTTAGAAACCAAAATAAAACAGGGAACCCCATACTGTGAAAATATATTTGTGCTTTACAAAGAACGGCAGGAATCCAATCAGGCCAATTGTGCTATGACCATGCTGTGAAATCTATGACAGTTTACTAAGTACTCATACAAGGTACAAGACTGTATACATAATGGTGTATGCAATCTTAAGCTAGCCATACACGTGTCGGATTCCATGGCCAATTGATCACTGAACCGATCGATTCCGGCGATCTCAGCGGGAATCGGAGCTCTGATCAATCGGCCAATTAAGAGTATCCGATCGCTGCATACCACCTTGTCCCACGGATTCCTGGACGATTCCGTGTCCGATCGCTTACTTCCCAAATGGCAACTCCCCCTGATGTGTGCAGAATCGGATCAGAAAGACCAACATGTTCTCTGTCCGATCCGATTCTGGGCCCCCGATCAATCGGACACGAACGATCGGACAAGGTGGGCTGCACGCGATTCCGGCACGATCGTTTCGCGTGCACGCGCCCGGAATCGATCCTCCCAGAATCCGGTCGGAATCCGACCCGTGTATGTGGGCCTTTATATATTGCACATAGATAACATGTATTTCATCTCAACACATTAGACGATATAAAAGTTCATTGCAGCACATGATGTGGAAGAAAAGTGACTAAGCATGCTTAAGTAAAAAAAAAAAAGAAGTGGAAATACAGTAAAAAAAGATTAGTGGTTCTGCACACAGAAGTAAAATATTATTTTTGCATTCACCGAGTTTATATGTATTTCTGTACATTTGTGGTGCAATCATTCGCAGGATTGTCATAAAGAAACCAATATACAAATGATGACTGGCAAGATAGCATCTCTCTTAACGGAGAGCTTGCTCAGATTGTAATGGCTGCCCAGCACCAACGTTGAATATTCTGGACACCCACAATTTACCATTGACCCCCCCCCCTCACCCACCCACAAGTAGATGAACCCCAATGACCTGAGTGACCTACAGAAAAAGCATGAATGATACTACAACTTTACAGAACAACTCAATTGAAGATGCTGGAAATCCTAACCCCCTCCTCCTCACCTTCTTCCTCTTACCACCCCATTTATGTATGTATGTTACAGGAGTTCTTCTTTCTAAATAAAAAAATTTGTATGTTAAGAACACTTGTGGGTTGACAATTAAGAATCTATGTAAGGGTCCCCATACACCTTTTGATTTCTCTGTCAGATTTCCTCTAGACCTTTTTTTTTGTATCACCAAAACCATGTAATATGAGCATCAAGTCTACCTGTGTTCAATCGCAGAGAACCCTATACTACATAGTTGTTGGTCGATCTAAAGGATATCTGACAGAGAGATCTAAAGATGTATGGCCAGCTTAAATAATGTTTTGCACTAAGACAGGAAGAGGGTTAGGACTGGAACAGTCCCCCAATACCCATATTATAATAGGAATAAACCCCCAATACCATACTATAATATTTTATAGTCAACAAAAAATATTAGGAACAATTCTCATTTATTTGAGGCAGAGAGCATTAGATTCTAGATTAAGATTTACAGGTGTTTTGTGCTTTTATCCTTTATCCTAATTATTTTAACAGATATAATATAATTATTTCAAGTGTATATTTTCTAAACTAAAAAGAGCAAACAAAACAAAATGCATTTACATATGTATTACATATTACATTTACATAAACAATAGATATATAAAAATATACAACTTTTGTACAGAAAAAATAATAATTATTTTATGTGTTAATGGGAATCTTGAATATCATAATTCTCCCTCTAAAGAAGTAAAAAATTTTGTATTAATAGTATCCCTACTCGATTAAACAAAAATTGTGACTAAACTTCTTCCATTAAAATTTTGCCTTTGATCTGGATTATCTCTCTCCCAAATTAAATAGTAAAAACACACTTTTGAAGTCTTATCTCTTTCCTGTTATCAGTCTCGCAGTATGGAATATTATGCAAAATAACACACCTCTCTTTAACCTTCTGGCACCGGGGATTAGCAATAAGGAAGACTATAATAAAATGAGCTTTCCTATGAGCACTGTCCCGATATAAATCTAACCATGACTAAATAATGATGTTATTTTTTTCTGTGCCACGACTTTGAGTGTTAAAATAAATGACCAAGCAGTCTTATTGCTGTTTGGTGTTAATGGAATGTTAATTGCTTTTTAAATAACTCTGAATAAATGTATTGATCCATAAAAGCCATGTAAAATGAGTTCAATTCATCTCCAGCATGTGCTGCTTTCATAAGGATGAAGCATACCAAGAACGGTCTGTTAATATTTGATAGAAGGTATCACATTTGTTTCCATCAAGACAACCAAGGCTGCTAATGAGACTAAATCATGTCTACATGTCGAGAAATAAAGGTCCCTAATGGAGGTCTGAATAACCGATCCACCCATAGCTAGAAAGAGTGGACATTATTCTTCTATACCATCTCAGTCCACAATAAAAGTACTGATTTACCTAGAGCACAGCATAGACACAAATGTCCTACATTCAAAAGACATATTGGTAGGTTAATTGGCTTCTGCTCATGAAAAAATGTGTACACTGTGTTAGTTACATATACCAAAGACTGTGTTAGCTTCATATATACAGTGAGGAACATAAGTATTTAGACACCCTGCAATTTTGCAAGTTCTCCCACTTAGAAATCATAGAGGGGTCTGAAATTCACATTGTAGGTGCAGTCCCAGTCCCAGTCTCTGTGAGAGACAGCATTTTAAAAAATGCAGGAAATCCCATTGTATGTAATTGCATTGCACTGCTGCACATAAGTATTAAATACAGAAGAAATCCTGTAATATACATACATACACCTCAGAAAATCTGTGTTAATATTTGGTCCAGAATCCTTTGTTTGCAATTACAGAGGTCAAAGGTTTCCTGTAGTTTTTAAACAGCTTTGCACACACTGCAACAGGGATTTTGCCCCACTCCTCCACACAGATCTCAGTTAGATCTCTCAGGATGTTGCTGAGCAACACAGAGTTTCAGCTCCCTCCAAAGATATTCTATTGGATTTAGGTTTGGAGACTAGCTAGGCCACTCCAGAACCTTGATATGCTTCTTACGGAGCCACTCTGCTTTGGGTCATTGTCATGTTGGAAGACCCAACCACGACCCATCTTTAATGCTCTGACTGAGTTAAGGAGATTGATGCTCAAAATCTCACAATACATGGTCCCCATCCTCTCCTTTATACAGTGCAGTCATTCTGTCCCCTTCACAGAAAAGCACCCCCAAAGCATGATGTTGCCACCCCCATGCTTCATAGTAGGGATGCTGTTTCTGGTATGCAACTCGTCCTTCTTTTTACTTCAAACACAGTGAGTGATGTTTAGACCAAAAAGTTCTATTTTTGTCTCATCTGACCACATAACTTTCTCCCATGCCTACTCTGAATCATCCAGATAGTCATTGGCAAACTTCAGACAGGCCTAGACATATAATGACTTGAGCAGGGGAACCTTTCGTGCAATGCATGATTTGAAACAATGACAGTGTAGTGTTCTACTGACAGTGACCTTTGAAACTGTGGTCCCAGCTATCTTCAAGTCATTGGCCAGCTCCTCCTGTGTAGTTCTGGACTGATTCCTTGCCTTTCTTGTCGTCAGTGATACCCCACAAGGTGATATCTTCCAAGGAGCCCTTGTCTGAGGGAGACTCACATCTTTAGCCTCTTCCACTTTCTAACAATTTAATTGCTTCACCAGTTGATCTATTTTCACCAAGTTACTTGGCAATTGCCCCGTAGCCCTTTCCAGCCTTGTGGAGGTCCACAATTTTGTCTCTAGTGTCTTTTGACAGATCTTTGGTCTTGCCCATGGTAGTATTTGGTGTCTGACAGACTGTTGGGTGGACAGGTGTCTTTAAAGAGCTAAGACAGGTGCTACTAATTTAGATTAATGTGTGGAGTAGAGGTAGACTTTTTAGAGGCAGAGTAACAGGTCTTTGAGAGCCATAATTCTCACTGATTAGGTGTTTTAAATACTTTTAAATACAGCAGTGCAATCTGAGAGACAGTTATATAACTACGTGCCATGTAAAGAAACCATAGAAATGAGTTAATAATAGGCCACACAGATCAGTTCATCAGCTGCTTCACTTGGAGTGTTCTTCTGTGCAACTATGTACATAACAACAGGCACACTGGAAACATTGAAATGCTCTTTAACAACCACCAGCCAATGGTGCTCTGCTGTTTTTTTATCATAGATTTGCTGCTCCATTACTTAGCTGATGTACAACTTTAGACAAGGTTCACGTTTGTCCCAGTTTGCCTAAATGTACTTAGAATCGAACAAAAAACGGAATTCTGTGTCAAAAGAAAAATAAATCCACCCCCACTGAAGACCTTCTTTTAAAAATGTTCTTGTTGATCAACTGTTCATGTCGATTTTCTAGGGTACAGTGGACTCAGTTACAACCAACTAACTTACAACCAACTTAACTTAAGAACAACTTGAGTTACAACACAAATTCTAGTTTTTACTTACAATTAATGTCTTGACTTACCACTAGAATTACAGCCCAGGCCAAAATGTTTTTCTGCAGTTGTAAATAAAGACCTGGAATGTCAGAGCAGCATTTGTAAGCTGTACTCTGAACCCTGAAACACATAATTTCAGACAGTGCATCAATATGCAGAAAGGAGTATAAAGAAGGTAAATAAAGCACACAGTTTTCAATTGACAATTAAATACATTGTAAAGAATGGGATATCGCAACAATAGCGTTGATCACAAATATTCCAAATGTAAATTTTATTGCGAATATCGGCACTTCAAGAATCTTCAAAAATCTCGAATATAGCACTATATCTTCATATTCTTGATTATTCAAGATTTTTTACATCAGCACCCGGAACTACCATGCATTCAATTCGCAATATGCGCATGTACAAGTGCCAATTTGGTATTGAAGGTAATCATGACTGGAGATCACAAATTCTCGAATTAATTAATTTATTGTGAAAATGAGGCAATAAGGTACTGTATATTATATATTTTGAGAATATACATATTGTCTATGCTATTCATCACTCAACAATCTACAAAGTCTAGAGAGTCATCCAAGGAGAACAACAAACACCAAAGAGCCAGATTCCTGATGTTCTTATGGAAGGAGAATTTCCTTGCAAACAATAACCACATTCCATTTCATCTCTCTTCCTGCAAGTCAAACATTTCAACTTAAATGGTGATTACACGTTTTAGTTTCTAGTGAGGGACACTCTAGGGACATTTTAACTTTTTGATGGGAACATTAGGGAAATTAAATATTGGTGTTTCTGATTAATTACACATATTATACAATGTATTTGTATTATGAAATGGTAACGTGTTCTGAAGGGAGGTTCAGAATGCATTGGGTTTTAGAAAGTACGTATGTATTTTGCACTTTTGCCGTGACATTTGACACAGAACAACAAAACTTAACTAGAACTGTTCTCTAGTCCATCCAACCCAAAAACGACTTTATTTTCTCTTTCAATCTTCTCTCAGCACAATCAAGCCTTCTTAAAACAGAAGGTATTTACACAGCCCAATCCAGCACAAATCCCAAAACTTTAGGTGGAAGCCTGCATTTTGAGACAGTGGGCGGAGCCATGCAAATTATTCCTTTCCGCCCCATAAGCAATTGGCTTATGGGGCGGAAAGGAATAATTTGCATGGCTCCGCCCACTGTCTCAAAATGCAGGCTTCCACCTAAAGTTTTGGGATTTGTGCTGGATTGGGCTGTGTAAATACCTTCTGTTTTAAGAAGGCTTGATTGTGCTATGCACTGCTTGAGTTGAGGGCTTTTTGATTCCTTTCATCCCTTCTCACCATAACCTTCACTGGTACTTCTCTTAATCTTCTCTCAGGCAATGCATCTATAACCAAAATGCTGCAATCTTATGTGTTTATGTCGTGTTTTGTCCATAACTCTCAAGTCTATGAAACATAGTAGGAAACGTTGAGTTTTTATTCGTCTCCTGACAATATTATACTCAGTTGATCAATGTAACACTTGGCAAACATGAATACAATCTATTACTGCATCAAACTGGCAGTAATAGTGTTCATTAGGGTACCAGGGAATATAAACCACATCAGACAGTGCAAAGTAAACAAATGGCAAATGACATTACTGCCAAAGAGCGTGCTGTACATATGTCAAAATTTAGTGTAATAGAAAATATTCAGTATTCAGTTTGACTCATGTGGATACAAGCACACCTAATTTATGCACGTAGAAGGTTAAAAATGTTTGTGAAGGCTCCCTGCTGGTGAAGTTACTAGTCTTCTGCAGGAACAATATTTATCTAATGGAATGTTGTATCCCATAGAGGAAAGAAAGCACCATCTGTGCTATGAACAAATAAAATAATGAAAACATAATTTCTGCTAGAAAGACAAACCAGAAGCTCCTGTCCTCAGACACTCGTAACTTACTTTTGATCCTCTGGATCAAACAATAATGTTCCGGTACAATAGTTAGGCCTTGTTATAAATTCAAAGATGTGAGTATACATGGCTGCGAAACCCTTCTAACCAACTTACAATTGATTCCTTTTTATGACTTTGCTACAGATCACAGTCATTTGGAGGGACTTTAATTTTCTACAATTGCTTTTAGAGCTCTTCTGAAATGTACTTCAGAATGATTGAAATGTGGAGGTTGCAGGAAAAATTGCACAGGAATGAGATCAATAGTTATTTAGGATGAAACTCTTAAGCAGCAGGGGCTGCCAAAAGGGCAATATAGCCCAGATCTATTTTACCAATGATAGTGATCATCTCACCAGTCAGCAAATTCATCTTCCACAGAGTAATAAAAACCTCTAGTAAATACAGACTAGTCTTTAATATCAGTTGTACTGCTGGTTGGTTTCATGTTATAAGGCATATATATATATATATATATATATGCTACTTTGCCAGAACTTGTTAAAAAATCTGAAAAAAAAATATTATTTGAACCCCATGTGATATAACATTTTGGATACAATGAAATTCTGCAAGCCTTTAGCTAAAAGATATAGAACTGAGAAAATAAATGTTCTGTAATCCTACTATAAGTGATTTTTACACGTAGAGCTGGTTTGTTCACTAAGTGCTAGAAAAAGACTTGACTCAAATCCAGGTCAAATTTTATGGTTTTATATTCAGCAATAAATAAAGAGATGTTGCCCTGGGGGAAAAAATTATGCATTATGACCATTGCATGCATCTTTTTGACTGACTTTGGAAGTTGAAGTGGACCTACCACCTCAGTATCTGATTCCTATTATCGACACTGAATCCAGTGATGCTGGAGGATCGGACACTCCAGGCATGTCGACACTTTTTCTCTGGGATCCCTTTTCCTGGATCAAGACCCATGTAGGGAAGTTTATCTGTTTTTTTTGTTATTATTTCTTTAGTTTCAAACAATTTTAATTGTAAACCCTTGAACATGGTATCATCATCATAATTGATGGCGATGCAGTGAATAGTTTTGGAAAAAGTACCATTCTACATCAGTGGTTCACAAACTCTACCTGCAAAGCCCCCCTTTTCAATACAGGATTTGTATTGGACCCCCCACCCATTCAAGCCACACAGATTCAGAGGGCCATACCACAAACCACCCTGCGGCAAACATTTTTGAGGCTGCAGCACAAGTGTCTCTCATACACTTGTATGGGAAAGGGAAGCATAGTGCAATGCAATGCAACAGGGAGAGGCAATCTCTCTCCCTCTCTCTGGCTGACAGCACAATTCTCACACAGAGAGTTCCACATCTGCTGCTCCCCTAGCTGCTTCCCCTCTAGCATATCAACCCCCCCCCCCCCCCCCCCCCCCCCCCCCCCCCCCCCCCCACACACACACAAGTTTAGGAACCACTGGCATAAATTAATCTTACATACTACAGCATTTTTGGTGATGATTACAATTAACTCACAAAGCCAGCTAGTCATCTATAGTTAATTGTCTGAATAGGGAAGATTTAGCAAGATTTAGAGCCCAGGTGCCCAACCTGCGGCCCGGGGGCCCCCTGTGGTCCTCCACTTGCGGCCCCCTTAAACCTAACTGTTATTGCATAGGGCATAGGAACTCACCTGTCTGAGTGGGAAGAGGAGGAGAGGCGATAAACTTACCTAATAGACCTATGTAAAAGCCAATCAGTGACCTAGATGGTGCCTTAGAAAGTCCACACCTCTTTTCTTCTTCTCTAGTGTTGGCAAGGAATCAGCCGACTGGTGAGTGCCTATGCTCCCACTATCCACCAATGAATGAAGGGCGATTGTATAATATATTTTGTGGCGCAAAACCCAACAATAGGGGCACATAACATTTGAATCAAAGGCTATGTGGCCCATAGATATAATCAAAGGCTTTGATGATGTATATGACTATGTATATCTTCCAGCTATGCTCTGTATAGGTTGAAAGTGTTATGTGCTGCCCTTTAGTGATGCTGAGGGCCCTCCATGTCAACTCAGTTGGCCACCACTGATTTAGAGGGTCAGAAAACATATTGGTGCCACTCCAGGTTTACTTGTGAGCAGCACCGATATGTTTCCTCACCCTCTATGTCAGTTGGCTACCTGGGCTCTAGGTAATGCAAAATTAGCAAACTGATCTCTTGATTAAAACAAATGGACAAACTTATTTTTTAAACTGCAAGTAAATCAAAAGAAAAAAATACAAATATTCTGCCTTATACACTGGGCTTTGAGGCCAAGTGAAAAATCTAATTTTCCTAACTTTTTCCTCATCTTTTGCTGTAAATTATACAGAATATAATATAAAAAAAGCACTATAAAATATGTTTCCATTGTGGAGTAAATATAAACGGTACTTGTCACTAAGTACATCCTGAAATGAAACATGATTTGTGAAACTCTGATCAGGCAAAGGCATATTTTGCATTCTTTCCCACGGATGGTATTTCCTGGTATAGCTTTCAAGTAAAGCAAGTGGTTCGAAGAATTATCCAAGTAAATGAAGAGGTGAATGACATCTCTGCAGGGATTTTTTCTCTGTGGTGTTCTTGTTAAAACTTACAGTATATTGAAAGGGAATTTTTTAAGAGTCCCCCGTGCACAAATGTAAATCATAAACATCTGTTTCACCATATCCCTGCAGCCTCATAATATAACAGCTATAGAATAGCTTTATAATTCTTGTCATCACTAGCAACTCAATGTACCATATGAGGAGACACCTCCCTTCTTGACAAACATCAGTGTCGTGACTTCTTGTGGGGGTCTGAACTACATTTATATATTTTTTTACCTGCAACATTTCAGTATAATGGTTGGATTCCCTAGCTGGACAACTTAGGCCTCATGCACATGCAATTGCTCAACACGATACAAAAGCAAGAACTAGGCAATGTTTATGTCCCACTGAACATGTACATTTTTAAACAGGGCAGCACATCCTAATCAACTATTATCAAAATTAGGAATGATCAATGTATAGGTAGGGAATAAATGTGGGAATACACGCAAATATTTCAAGAGAATTGATATTTGACTAGATTGAATAGTTCGATTTTTATATCGAAAGACGATTTGTTGATCCTCCATCTTTCATCGATGAGTAATCGATGAGTTAATCATCAAATTTGAGTGGAATTGCTGTACTGGTAGGCATGCCTTGAGCAAAAACATTATTAAGATATTATTAATGAATTATAGTTCATAATTTATCTTTTTAGTCGATCTTATAAAAATATGAGCACGTATTCCCAGCTTTAAACTAACAACTACTACAACTACAACCCATTTTCACAACGTTTTGCAGTGCATGGCAGTGTGTGTTTAACACAGTTTTGGCATAAAAAGTTCATGATGGTGGTATGAAGTACCCTCTCTGTAGAAGCTATTACAATGATTAATGATATGATATCTGAGACACATGTATGCTGTAAAATATAGAATGTCTGCTAGTAAAAGTGGTATAGAAGGCCAGAGTTCATAGCTGAGGGCATCTTAGAAGATTACATTTGAGGATAGACATTCATAGGCAGTGATTTCAAGACCTTCTGATAGGGTCTTGGAAGTCATGGATAAAAAATGATTAGAAGAGAATTTTCAAGGATACAATACAAGAAGTAAATTATGAAATACAGTTTACCAGGATTAGTTTTTAGATTCTTATCCATTCATCTACAACTGTACCACATAGCCACCTCCATTCTGTGAGTTATTGGTGTTTTATGAACTATTTCCCCCTACCAGTTTACTTTGTCCCAAAGTGTATACTTTGAAAGGTTGGATCTATCTAGTAGTGTAGCGTTGCCCGGGGCAACCACTGGAGCAACCAGATTCTTTTCGGATGCCTATGTTCCCAACACTTTTGCAAATGCCTTGCACTCAATAAATCAATGTCCACACATCTGGTTAGGGGAATAACTGTTTACTAGATGGAGTATTTACAAGTTTTTCACCATAACCTGTAGGCAGGGATGGGGTTCAAACATAGGGACTACAGTTCCAAATATGCACCAACCAGCTGCACACAAGGATTGGCTGATAGCTCTCTTACCCAGAATCAGGATAGAATAGTAGTAGGTAGCACAGGCAGTTCAGTGAAGGCGGAGAGGGGAGGAATCCTGTGTCTCATCCTGACCTTACAGACGCATCCAACCACTAGAGCAAGATGAGGGAGAGACTAACCCTGGTCTAAAGGAAGTCCATTTCATTTGCAGTGGATGGGAAACTGCTAAGTGGACGGCCATTGGGTGGACCCAGCAGAAGAAGGTAGCAACTTGCTCTTAGGTAAGCTACCGGCAAAAAGAAAGATATCAAAACAGGGAATTTATAACCCCTGCCTAGTGGGAGGGAATTTACAGTCTCTGTGCAGAAAGTAAAAGCAAAATAGCAGGAAGAGCCATTACCTCACCTCCTGGCAGCTGCTACAGAGAAAGCATCACATCCTTAAAGGCATATACATATATGATACAGAGTTTCATGGTCTATATATATATACAAATACATATATATAACACTATACATACACAGAAGTGTAAAATCTCTTCACTACAGTTATATATGAAGATGGGAGAAGTTGCACAGTTTTTTATCTTGAAATATTATAGAAACCCAACCATCCCAAATTCCAAATTAAAACACTTTCTGAATTATATACATACAGTAAATGCAGCATTGTCTAATTTACATTGTTAGCTGGTTAGTATAGTTAATAACAATAATATGTTACTTACCGTATTTTTTCGGACTATAAGACGCACCGGACCATAAGACGCACCCAGTTTTTAGGGCAGAAAATCCAGAAAAAAAAAGATTTAATACGTTTTCACATCAATTGGGATAATGCAATGAATTTAATGGATGCAATATTCAATTCAGCCACAGGTGTCACTAGCAGCAGTACACTGTCAGCTCAACACGTCACACTACACTGATCTGTTCAGTGTTCTGTAATCAGCCCAGGATTTCTGCATCCCCTGCACCCCGGCCGAGCCATCCATAGCCGAACTGAACACAGCCCACAGCTCTCCTCTGTGTTCTCTTTGGTGGGGATGCAGGGGATGCGGCATTTAGATCTTTCTTCTGAAATGACAGCTGCCGCAGCTCTCTGTCGGGAGGGCTGGTGGGAAGCCAATGTGAGACCACCGGCGGCTGATTGGCCGCCGGTGGTCGCACATTCAGACCATAAGACGCAGGCACCCCCCCCCCAATTTTGAGGGTGAAAAAGTGCGTCTTATGGTCCGAAAAATACGGTACTTAGTTACTCTTAGTTACTTTGCACTTATAGTAGTTAGATGTTATAAGCAAACATACCTGTAGTAATGCCAGAACAGAAAACTAAAATGATCTGCACACTGTGGCCTTTATGTGGGCTGAATTACCATAACTCTATTGCTAATGGAACTGATCATTAATGGCAGAATTGTGAACAGCTTTTAAACTCTCCCCTGCTGCTACACCATGTATTTTACTTTAATGATATGTTTCAAGTGTATCTATTCCTAATGATTGCAAAAGGCAAGAAAGCTTCATGGTTGGCTGTGAATGTATTATACGAGCACAATTTAAGAAAACATGGCAATTTAAGAAAACTGTGAATGAATGATTGTCTGTGTTACCAACATGTTGCAGAATGCTCTCCCAGTTTTTGGTCTTCAGAGTTTCCAGTGGTGTAAATGTTGCGCTGCAGATTACAGAATGACACCCATTGAGATTCCCTAGGATGGTTCAAGCAAAACCATCTTGGTAAAGAAACCAAATTGTAAAGCAGAGACAGCATCAAACATAGCGATTGTCATGCAAAGATGGAGACAAACCGTGGAAGAAATACCAAATTGTAAAGTAGAGACAGGGTCACACTAGGTGGTGCTCAGGGCAAGATGGAGACAAACCCCATGGTTTTGTTCATACAATGCTTAAACCTTGTTAAAGATACCGAATTGTAAAGCAGAGATAGGGTCAACCATGGCAGAGGTCAGAGCAAGATGGAGGCAAACCTATGGTTTGTTCAACTAACACATAAACTGTGGTAAAGATACCAAACTGCAAAGCAGAGACATGGTGGAGGTCAAGGCAAGATAGAGAAAAATATATGGTTTGTTCAAATAATATTTATTGTTGGTAAAAATACCAAATTTAAGAGCATTGTAAAGCAGAGACAAGGTGGAGGTCAAAACAAGATGGAGACAAGTCTATGGTAAGGGCATGCAGTAGGCAAGCTTCATAAATCCAAATCTGGGCAATATAAATCCAATTGGGCATATAGTGGTAATTCGATCAGTCCAAGTACACAAAGCTAAGAATTTAGACACTTTGGGGTATATAGTGCTAATTTGACTTAGACACCAACATAGCATAGGCAAGCGGTTGTAATATGGCTATGTTGTGGCAATGCATCATCCAGCAGCTTTAGGATCAAGATATTGCAGATAGAAAAGATTATAAGAGCTGCACATCAATGGGTTTGTACAGTGATGGTGCATAAACATTTTATCTTTAATCTATTTGGCACCCTTTAAGTCGACCCCACATTTCCATCAAACTATTTAATAATTTACGTAAAGCATTCAATGGTATCTTCTAAAACCTTTATGTTGCCCATAGACACAAACCTGTCTGCTACATTTATGCCTTGTTTATGAATTCAGTACCGGAAATGTATTTCAGGACAGGATAGCTGTCCGCCAGACTTAAGCTTTTTAAAATACTGTTTTATAGAAAACTTTTGTTCTGTATTTCTAAACCCAGCTTCCATCTTTTATGTAGCCCTGTTTTCTGTTATACAGCTCACTTGCAAGGACTTTATTGCAATAAGATATAAAGAAAATTCTTGTAAGTCCATTTTTGTTGCTATGACATAATACAGAGAGCAGTTCATAAAGTCTCTCTGGACTGCAATGCTGTGCTGTGCAATCATAAATCTTTTGTGGATTCATAATTTCTATTATTGTGTCACTGTATGTATAGGTTGTCCTTGACAATATTCCTGGGTTTCACGGACATATATCATGAAAAGAAGAAATATGTGAGCTGGACTGTTCAGATACTAGATATAAATGTAAATTACTTTATACTGGGTAAAGAATGTTGTGTTTATAAATCTTAGTGACTTAGTGATTTTGTTCTTTCATGTCTTAATATACAGTATAGAAGTGTGACTGTATGCCCTGAACACTGTAAATGCAGCCACTTTCATTGTCATTTATTTGAAAAGGCAAAAATACAAATCTAGAAACTATACAAAGTGTGTGTGTGTATTTTGCAGGGCAGTTTTTCAAGCTCTGTCATTGCTATTTTATAATTTTAAAGATGGTTATATTGTAAGTGGCCTCCATTTCCCTTTTGAATAGTGATGAGCAGCATAGGTAATATTCAAATTTGCGACATTTTTCTAATTATTCTCCAAATATTATATTCACAAATTCAAGATCTCCTGTCCTTTAAATCAGAATTTGTAATGTGATTTATTGCAAAAGCAATGTGTGTTGCCAAGGTGACAACTAGTGGCAGAATGTGAATTTGCAGCTGCAATGTAATCATTTGAAACAACACTCAGAAGTAATTTTTAGAATCTTTTTTGTGAAAATCGGCATTTGTACATGGGAAATGCATGGTACTTTGCCCAGAATCTCTAATATTGGAGATCACAAGGATATAGCACTACATTCGAGATCTTCGCAAATTCTTGAAGTGCCGTTATTCGCAATACAAATTCGATTCCAATTTTCAAGCTCAACACTGTTTAACCGCCCTAGCGTTATGGACGACAGCACCTCGTCCAGCGCTCCAACTGCTACTAT
>CM070033.1:79713704-79731143 GCA_036250615.1 Ptychadena robeensis | reverse complement strand
ATGGTGCACTTTTGGTACAGAAATCTGGACCTCAGCAGTGCGCTAGGGAGGTTAAGAAAACTCCTACCTTATACCTTAATACCTATACCTATACCTTAAACACCTCATACCTACACAAAAAAACAATATATTCATATTAAAGGATGTTGACCCAAAAGTGTTAATTTTATATTTATATGGATTCACTGTATGATATTGAAGTCCACAGCTTTGCCAGCGCCCATTAGGTATGGCAAGTTCTTCTAGAAAAGGTTCCCTGGTAAGAGAATTCAAGTCTGCTAGTACCTTATTGATTGTCTGATTTAGAAATGAGACAAGATAAGATCATCTTGATCAGCAACTCAGGGAAGATCAATCCTATCAGATTTATCATGCTCTATATACGTTTTGTTGCAGGAAAACTTTTCATACCCTTGACCTAGCCTATCCTTGTCATCCTTAGTGTTAATTATAAATAACACACTTACTGTGCTTGGTAATCTTTCTAGTAACACACTTCCTGCCCTGAGTAATAATTCTGGTAACACACTTACTGCCCTTGGTAATCCTTCCACTAACACCCATCCTGCCCTTGGTTATCCTTCCAGTAACACACTTCCTGCCCTTGGTTATCCTTCCAGTAACACACTTCCTGCCCTTGGTTATCTTTCTAGTAATACACTTCCTGTCCTTGGTAATCCTTCCAGTTACACACTTCCTGCCCTTGGTTATCCTTCTACTAATACACTTCCTGCCCTTGGTAATCCTTCCACTAACACACATCCTGCCCTTGGTTATCCTTCCAGTAACATGCTTCCTGCCCTTGGTTATCCTTCTAGTAATACACTTCCTGTCCTGGATTCTCACTGTGGTGTATCTGTGGTGAAGGATCGCCATTGCTACTAGGAACAGGCAGCAACCTTTTTTCTTCTACATACCACTAAGGTATTATTTGCACATATAGAACAAATACAACAAAAAATTAAATGCTTTATTTAGCAAAACCAACAGGAGCAAATAAGGGATGTTCATTTTTAGGTAACACATACTCATTTCATTGTTAGGTAGTCCATGCTATCATTATTTGCCTGTAGGGCTAATTCTATATTTGAGCCCTGATTGTGTATGTAAAAGAACTAGCTATAGTAATTTTTAAAAAATTTTGACAAAATAAAATCTCATCAAGGACTTTATTCTCACTCAGCAAGCATATTATGGTCTTCAGGACATCGCGAACAGTGCTATTTAGTGAAGAGCGGCATAGGCAATATTCGAATTTGCGATATTTTGCGAGTAATTCCACTAATATTTGATTTGAGATTCAATAATAATCGCAGTTGCAAAAATATATTCAGAATATCTCGAATATTCAAAACCGGTGTCCTTCATGGGTAGATGCCACTTATTAAAAATGATAGCTCTCCCTAAACTTCTTTATCCGCTACAGACTATCCCGCTTTTGCTTAAACACGCAGACATGACCAAATTGAATATAGCCTTCTCTAAATTTTTGTGGAAGGGCAAAAGGGCTAGGATAGCGCTGTCGAAATTGCAACGATCCAAGGAGGTGGGAGGGTTGAATATCCCGGATATTCGCAAATATAATCTAGCTAGCCTTATGAGACATGCTCTAGACTGGATAAAGGGCTCTTCTTGCCATTCTAACTATCTTTTGGAAGGAGCTATGTCATATCCGTGGGATCTGAGTGTATTGCGTTGTCCGATCTCCAAAATGCCACGTGACCTAAAGTCCAACGTACTTCTGAGAGATACAATGATAGCATTTAGGGAACCAAGAAAACTTTTAAACTCCCATACACCTACTGTTTATGGAGGGCGTTACATCTAGGGTATACCATAAGTGGAGGGACAAAGGACTAGTTTATTTCAAGGATCTCATCGACCCAGGGACGGGCAAACTATATTCCTTGCCAGAACTGCGGGAATTGTTCAGTGTCTCAGAAGCTGAGGCACACCCTCTACACTATCTCAAGGTGACTCACTTTTGTAAAACAATGTCTACTAATTTAAAAAGCATATTTGCACCTTCAGCTCTTGATGACTTGATAGGGGCTAGAGGACATAATCTATCTGAAATTTATAGACGGCTGCAAAAGGTCCCCCAAAGAAATGACATGCCAATAACAATAAGCACCACTTGGTCCAAGGATTTTCCAGATGAGGGGCTTTATGCAAAGCTTTTAATAGGATATCGCACAGTGTGTAAAAATGTGATATCTGAAGTGTGGAGAGAGACACAATTTAGACTTGTTCATAAAGCATATAAACCTCCTGGAATAATTACTACATTGGTGACAGGGGACAAAAGGTGGCACTCGGAATGTCCTAAGTGTAAGATCATCAATCCTACCTTACTACATTGTGTATGGACTTGTCCCGCTATAATATATAATATATATTGGACGGAATTCATCGCATACGCCCAGGACATTCTGGGGATTACCCTCCCAAATGACCCCCTCTTCCTTGTATTTAGCTATTCAATGAGCCAACTTTATGGGCAGATCCGGACACACCTTTCTTGGCTTCATACTTCCTTGCTGGTTGCCAGACGGAACATCATGTCCCACTGGATATCACACGAAACACCATCTATATCACAGGTACATAGTCAGTTGAGGGACCTGATGTTCATGGAACTACTGGATGTCCAGTCTCATTCCCCCCAGTCATATTTACCATTCCTGCAGAAGTGGCATTCCTTTCTTTCTTACAGTCACTTGAGGGTAGGAGAGGAGGAGGCTTAGATACGATGGGCAGGGGCAGCCGAGAGGAATAGAGAACTGTTTAGTGAACTATGTATAGACTTAAATTGAGACATACTACTAATGACTACTAATGACTAATTTACCGCGACAAGTGTCAAGTTTAGGGATGGGAGCGGTAGATGAATGAGGGAATGAATGGGAAAGTGATGTATTGTTTGTTGTATTATATGTTGCATCTTGGGTATGGAATGGTAGGATACTATCTTCGCTACTAACTATATTATATTTAATAGAAACATTCCGCACGAGTTAATCATGTTTAATGTCGATGAGTATTGAAATATTTTGTTCTGTAATGTAATTTTTTTTTAATAAAGATGAATTATACAAAAAAAAATGCAAATATCCACTGCCATATTTGTGAATTCTCAAATAGCCATATATTCACAATTCAAATATTCGAGCTCCACACTAGTGCTAATACCTAATAGTGGCAAACACAAGGCTATTTGGTAGTTTCTGTATAGGCAGTTAGTAAAGTGAGTTTATGTGCAGCCTATCTGTGTCTTTAAAAACATCATAGTATTCTACTACTACCCTTCCTGCCTGAACTTGACAGGTGAAATGTAAACAAACAGATCTTGTGGGTAAGATGGTTATTTTTTTTCTAGAGATTTTTAATTTTTAATTTCAGTACATTCACCTAAGTATCGCTTTTGGGGTAGTACCATTTTTCGAACGCCTTTTGGTGTTGTATGATAAAATGTTGTATAGTGTATTCTCTTAAACATTTGGCACAGAAAACCAGACTGAATCAGACAGCCAGCGGGGGTTAAAGCTCTCTTTTGGAGAAGCCAAATCCCCATTTCCTACTAGCAGCAGGGTTCCATTTTCATGATAGTTTGGAACAATCAAAGCAGGTTATAAAAATTATTGCCATTAATAGTCAGTGAAACACTTTTCTCTTTAATGGTAGAAGTACTATCCGGTGTGATAATATCATGAATATAGTACTTTTCATATGTGATACAAGGCTTTGCAGCTTTATGTCACAAGCCTGTTGTATCTTCATACTCAGAATGTGTGCTTTCTATTTTACCTTTAAATACGTATGTCTATGAACACATTACTTTCTGAATTCTAATCACTTACAATGATGATACATTTTTATATTGTGTCTGTTTAACCATTGATAAGCTGAATTTTACACTATGTTTTGTGTATTCCCTCCCTGAAGATTCCATGTAATTGTTTTCCCCCAACTGTTTATCTGTAACAGATAGGTGTCACAAGAGACAGTTACCATGGTTACCACTGGGATCTTGTAGTAAGAGTTCAGTTATTTCAAATCAAGCTGTTTCCTGCATTTTAGGAAAAGTATTTTTGCAGAAATATAAAGTTTTGTTTTACAATTTGCATTTCTAGTGAGACTGGAAAAAATTTGATTTGTTTTAATCAAGCAGGAAGCAGTTATGCATCCAAACAACAGATTTGGATAGACCAAAGGTCACTACAATAACATGAATCCAAATCAACATTTTAAAATAGATAACTGGATTATTCTTTGAAGGCTTGCTTGAGTTTTTAAAAGGAGGAACATACACTCACCTGACAGTTTATTAGGCACATCTGTCCAACTGTCACGCACAAACATTTGTAGGGTTTACAGAGAATAGTCCGAAAAAGGGAAAACATCCAGTGAGCGGCAGTTCTGTGGGCGCAAATGCCTTATTGATGCCAGAGGTCAAAGGAGAATGGCCAGAGTGGTTCGAGTTGATAGAAAGGCAACAATAACTCAAATAACCATTTCTTACAACCAAGATATGCAGAAGAGCATCTCTGAATGCACAACACGTTAAACCTTGAGGCAGCAAAAGACCATACCGGGTGCCACTCCTGTCAGCTAAGAACAGGAAACTGAAGCTATAATTTGCACAGGCTCACCAAAATTGGACAATATAGGATTGGAAAAATGTTGCTTGGTCTGATGAGTCTCTATTTCTGCTGCAACATTCTGATGGTAGGGTCAGAATTTGGCATTAACAACATGAAAGCATGGATCCATCCTGCCTTGTATCAATGGTTTAGGCTGGTGGTTGGGCCCCTTAGTACTAATTGATCATTGCCACAGCCTACTTAAGTATTGTTTCTGACCAGTTTACCCATCTTCTGATGGCTACTTTATGTTCTCATATCTCTTCTTCATATATTCATAACTCCAAAATATAACTAAAAGAGATCTCTATAAAACTGATATTTCATAGTTTTGCTGTTCCCCTGACATGACTGTGTACTGAAAAAACTATTCATTGCTAATGGGCCAAATCCTTTAGGAACAATTGTGTTTTTTTTTATTTCATTCACAGTGTTATGTATGTTCAGTCCATCTCATCAAGGAATAGCACAGTCAAAGTGGGTCATTCACTGACCTCTCCATCAATATTTACACTGCTGTATAGGGATTCAGGCTGAATGCTGATTATCATTTTTTGACGTAGGAAGAATGATTTTTTCGCAATTTTCTCAAAGTTGTCTCATAAGTCTTGTGTTTTATTTGTTAGTTTTTCCTCTAAATCTACAAGACAGTAAACTGTAATGATAATTTAGAAAACTTAAGGAAGCTCTAGAAAGTTGAATTTCTATTTTTTACCAGAAACCACAAATCATACAAATTACCATAATTATTACGTTTCAGATGAAGCATCACTGTTGGCCCTCCCAATAATATTATTTTATTAGTATATATATATATATATATATATATATATATATATACGTCCGGAAAGGGGTAGAGAATAAAATAACCTCTATACCTTCAACCCTGCTCTCTTTCTGATTACGGTAATTGATGGGTCATGGTGGCCACAGGATGTGGAACCACTGAGAGCGGTCACTCATAGTATTGTTTAGTTCCCCAGCAGAACTGTTTACTACATTGTCTGAGATCAGAGCGATCTTCAGAGTGTGCAAAAGGCAATTTCAGCACTTACTAATTTAAATCACTTTGCATGGTGAATGGTAGGTGAAGAAGGGTTAAGGGCTTAAAAAATGATAAAAGCTTTGTAAATATTTGCTAATACTGATCTTTTGACTTTCCCTACTACAAACAGTAGTATGTGTGAACAAGGATGTAGTCCAGCAAAACGTTGGCATGTTGACATATTACCTACATTGATATTTTCCCACTAAACACAGTAAGGGTAATGAGGTAATATGGAAATATCTGATCAAGCTAGATGCCATACCTCAACATGGGAGCAACCTTGAGTGGCCTGGTGTTGTGGAGGTCTGTGGGTGTGTGACTTTTTTGGAGTTTGGGGAACACTTTTAAGCAGGTGTGGAATGAGTAAACTACCCATTCCCATAAAATGTTAAAAACGAGTCCTAGAAATCAAAACAATATTTTACTTAGCCTTTTACACAAAACTCTTTCTTTTTTAATTATGTCTGTGTAATGGTCAATAACTACAAGTGATGCTAACAACTGGACACCCCTCCACTGCCATTTACAGGCAACATAGCTGGGAACTGGTAGCACATGTCAGGTAGTGCTGGTTTTCAGAGTCTGTTTACAAACAGACCATTGCCAAGTGGCCTTGGTATGTATGTAAACAGAAATTGTGCATTGTTATTCTTGCTTTCAAAAAAAAGGGCACAGCTTTTTTTTTTTTTGGTCTTGCATTAATGTGTGTTAAGCAATGCACATTTAAACAGACAGATGTGAACAGGCTATTAAACAACTGTTTTTACAGTTACCAGGCCTTAGGAAAACAATATCCCTTAGTAAATCAAGACTTAAATACATTGTATTGTGTAGAATAGTGTAGTAAGAATAATAGATTCAAACCACAGCCAAGTACGTCTTTTTTAAAAAGGAAAAGTTTTTGAAGAAAATTCAGAACAAACATTTATCATTTAATATTTTTATATGTACTATTTCAAGGTTAAAAAGTGACATTGATAGCTGTGAAATGTTAACTAGAAAATCCAGTGTTTGAGTGGTTTTACAGGTTGTGTATCATTGAGCGCTTGATTGACAGCAGAAGGGAAGAAATCAAGCACTTGCAACACTTCTTGATCTGTTTTTGTTTTTTTTTCCAAGCAGCTGCGAAGCTGTAATTTCACCGGCTTTGTTCACGGGCAAAAGCGCCTAAAATAGGATAGCATGGCTGATAGAGGGTTTTGTCAAGCTCTTCCATCTCTCTTTTAATACCTTTCCTGGGTAAATCACATTTCTAAGTGAAATAAACAATAAGTGGACGGACATTGTTCCCTGACCTTTAATTCTCCATCTCAGCATTTGGCTTTGCATACAGCTGGCTTTTCAGTCATTTTCCCATAAGATTGGTCTTTGGCAAAAATCCCAGCTAGTTATTTTTACCTAGTAAATCCATTTGTTAGTGTGAGCTTAAAAAGCTGTGTGCTTCTTGAAATTAGAAGTGTTAGAAATGAAAGGAAGGCATTTTTATTTTTTGTTTTCCTTTTTGGCAAGTGGTTGAAAAAATTACAAAAAAACATTTTGTAACCTAAATTCCAGGATCATTTAAAAAGAATATACCAGACATGGCATGATTTGCCATTATTATACACAGATTAACAAATGTGTATTTTTTCAAATTCAAGGTCACACGACATAGCTCTTAAATGCTTTATACATAGGCAAACAGCTCTATCTTTTGATGCAGTAGTGTGACATTTCTCATGACCATGTAAGGTACTTACCCTTCCAGCAAACCCAAGGCAACCCCAGGGATCTGGCTGGCAGTCTTATGGGGAGCCTCCACAGCAGGAAATTGGCCAAGGAAGGTCTCCCTGCTCTGATGGAAGAATCAGGCATCCCCAGCATCCAAGCGGATGTGCTGAGCGCAGTACAGTCATACCTCTCCATTATGGTGGATCTATTCATCACCAACATTATTTTACAATCCATAGGCCCTGCTGCTTTACAGTTGAGTTGCATATATTCAGTTTAAATTTCCTGTGGCCCTGTTGGCTGCAGGAGATTCTCCAGTTATAGTTATTGCCACTGTATTGCTGTGTGCTTGGGTGTACTCCTGTGTTTGGTTTACCTGTCCTTCTGCAAGTGTCTTTGTTGCCAGCAGAGATCTGGTTTGATATTTACAGTGCTTCAAATCTGTCTCCTGATGAATAATCCCTAATCACCTCTCCTGCCTTATCGATCTATACCAATAAATGTGTAATGTAAACCAAAATGATTTGAAAATGATGAAAATTATTTGAACAGGTAGACTAATATTTCATTTGTCATTGGGTAAATAATAACTTAAAATGTATTTTACATTGTCATTGTCATTGCTATTGCTGTTGTTATCTTTGTATATTGCAATGTAATTGTCACATATAATAGCTGAATCTGTCGAAAAATCATGTGGAAATCTAAGCATGTATGGGGGGCTTTTGGCAGTCAGAAAAAAACTAAGTAAGAAAAAGGTCAGTGGCTGATGGCTAGATCTACAGTGCAACAAGCAAGATGGCACCTTTCAAATTCCAAATTCCAATGCAAGTATGTAAATATGTTGTTGATTTTCAATAAATGCATGAAAATGTAAGTATTTAATTCTTACTTAGAGGCTGAGTTAATGTGCTCAAGTTTCATTTCTAAACAGTAGTGAGTAGTCTGATATTAGTGGTGGATCTTGTCTCATCCTATCTCTTTATCTGAGGCATAATTATGACAACATATATCTTAGGCCCCCCCCATACACCTACAATCACAAGGACCTTTCTAAATCCCCCATATACCTTTAGATCACTCCATACAATTTCCATTAGATCTACCAACAACTGTATAGTGTCCTCCCTGATAGAATACATAGTGATTGAAAGGTTTAGAAAGGTCCTCATATTACATAGAAGAAAAGTTGGTTGTACACAAATTGTATGTAAAGACTGTAAGGTGTGTGGGGGGGCCTATCCCTTCCAATTACTATGTATTCTATCAGTGAGGACCCGGCACTACATAGTTGTTGGTAGATCTAATAGAAATTGCATGGAGTGATCTAAAGGTGTATGGAGGGCTTTTAATGATACATTATTTATATATGTATTTTATTTTGCTGAAGAGCCCATTGAATTTGCAATAGGCCAGTTTAAAAGATATGATTTGTGCATAAGGAAAAATTTAATTGTCCATGTGAGATGTAGGTTGGTTCCATGGCTGAGCAGCTGAATGCAAATCCTAAGCCGGCCATAGACGTCTCGATCTAAGGCCGGCTTTCAGCAGACTCCTCACAGCGTGGTGACACAACTATGGCCAGGAATTGGCCCGTCTATGAGGGGCTTTACATCACCAAGTGAAAAGTTATAGCTCAAATGTAGGTGAATTGGTGTAAAACATGTTACCTGTGAACTCTAGGGCAGCAGAACCATGTTCTGTAGAGAAATGAATTTTGCCTATTTGGCACACTAAAGGGTTGCAGAAGGTCAGCTTTATAAAATAATCTCAGGTGCTTAAAATCCTAGAAAAAAAGACGATCCATTGACGTCACCACGCTGTGAAAAGTCGTCTATAGAACTGACAGGAATCTCTGTGCATACCACTAACACAGGGATTAACGGCTGATTGTAGTCAATTAACTTGGAGGGGGAGGAGACTCCCCATCCAACGTAACTGACTACAACACAGGATTGGCCACAATAAATACTGGCAGGACAGATCCCCATTTGATCTGACCTGCGGGCTATTTGGGTTGGTACTTCAAGGTTGGCACCCCTGTAGTTGCGGGCGATTGACCACCATGCGTTTGGCGAGAGTGCACACCAGTCGATCACCTGCAACTACTATGGCCGGCTGTAGGGTAAGAGATTGTAAAAAATTTTTTGACAAGCTTAATTTTTTTAACCTAAGTATGTCAAACTTCAAAAGTTACAGTTATATATATAAACATCAATAAGTTATAGATTAGTACAACGTCATCACAAATGCACAGAATAGTTTTTTTTATAAAACTGTTATCACTGTTTATACAAGAATATTTAATGAACACTTAAAGTACAATTATTCCAAAGTTGTGATTAAAATGCTTAAAAAAGCAAGCTGGTTTGCTCTATTTATTCATGTCTGTTTCTCATGGAATTATTTGACAAGACAATTCCTAATGCTTAACTCCCCAAAGCTCCTACAAATACTGCTCAATGAGTAATCATGTGTAAAAATATTTACTTTTGTACAAAAATAGAATGCTTCAGATGTGAAGGCTAAATATATGGAAAATATGTTTTTCTGAAACCATTTTTAATACAGGTTTTATATTTTTAAAGGTATACTTCAGTCAACCATACTCTTTACATTTATTGCATGGTTTTATTGTTCCTTCTGGGACACATTATGTGCAAATCACTTTCCTACTTGATTTGCTGTTATTGTTTCTAGTACATATATTCAGTGCCTATAACATTTCTGAGTGGCCTTGCATTGTATAATGAATATGATTTAGGGTAAGAACACCATAGCAGCTGCTTGCTACCCTCTGTATAGTGACAAGTCATTGAGGCTCAACATTACATGTGAATATTAGAAGAACATTTCATCATGGAAATACAGTCTAGTCTAGGGATTCTTCATCTTTTGATGACTCCAGTCACCCAATGGATTGTCCAATATGGTCCCATATCTCCTTCTCTTGACTGTGCAAGTTTTCAATTAAAACTACAGAACAGACTTTCACTTATCTCTAGTTATAATATTATAGTGCTATTTATATACATTTGCATACTTATAATAGTTATATATAATTTTTTTTGTGCAATCAAATCATGAAATGGGGTGCAATTACTGACAAAGCTACTTGAATATATCCACTTTGATTTAAAATTTACAGGAACATTGCGAACATTTTTAATATCATCCAAAGGTTCCTGTATTTCAGTAATTCAACTTTAAAGGTGAAACTAATATATGAAATAGACTGAAAACCCCAAAATGTTGGACATTTGAAAAATATAAAACAAGGAAATATGTTTACGTTCCTGCTATACAAAGAATATGACAAAGCAAGTTTAGGTATTTTAAATGCAGCTAAAAGAAAAAAACCTTATTTCAAAAGTTTAATACGGAGTTTATCTAAATATTCTTGATGTTAAAACACCAAAGTTCAAAGTTCAGTACATGTTCTCTTCACATACTTTGAACATAAGATATGGAGTACTCATGTATATTTGTCTCAAAATGTTTCACAAGCAGATTCGCTTCCTCAGATCAATGCAAAGTACAGAGGTTTGGAAGGTGAGGAAAAGAGGCATTAGTTAAATCCTGAGTATCAGTCTTGGCCATACAAATTATTGAATACGGTTCACAGGGAGGGAAGTTATATCACTTACCTAGTCAATATGTGATTCACCTACCAAAAAGAGAGGCATTATAGTGAGTATTTCATGATTCGAATATTTGTGCTTAACACTATTATGAATCTCGCTGGACTTGTCGATCTTTTCCAGCATTGGTGGTGCCAGAGAATCGGGGGAGGGCTGGTGCCATTCGTGGCACAACTTCCATGTCTACTGACTTTCTGACTTATACTTTAAAGATTATACTTGTTACCTAGAACCCACAATTTTAGGTTTGTTTCTATGTTACTGTAATGTTTTTTTTTATTTGTACAAGGATAGAAAGAAAGCATTACCTAAACAACTTAAGTTTATAAATGGAGATTAAGGAGACCTCAACAAATGCATTGTTATACCAAATATTTTTTCAAGTTTTACATTTTACATATGTTACCAGCTACATTCCAAACATTACATGAAATACTTTTTTTTTACATACATATTTAAGGAGTTCATCATTTATCCTAGGTCTAAATCAAGATTGGCACACGCCCTGTGTGTACATACAAACATACATACATACATATGTATGTTACCAAATGTTTTTTATGTGTGAAATGTTATCTGTAATATATTCTTCAGGTATTAATAAATGTAAAACCCCTTTGTCCCACCTAAAGTGGGAATTTGAGGTTGCCTTAATCTCCATTTATAAACTTTACTTTTGTCATAACTGGGATGTCGACATAGACCTAATTAGGTAGAAATCATTCTATAAAATTACATGAACAACTTCAACAGGAGATTCAGGCTGGTGGCAAGACTTGTATAGTAGTGCATATCAATAATATAATACATTTTCTATCAACAAAAACATGTTTTCTTTACATACACATTTATATCCAACATTTGTTCAAGGCTTAAACATACTACATTAACACATGCCTTTGCTTTAGCATAAAAGCATTGAATGCCTTCAGAGATATGTGAGGTTTTGTTTCATTTTCATTCACATATACAATCTTTGGATTGAAGGTATACCTTCAATGTAAGATTAACAGAAATAGAGAGTTAATTCATGATACTCTTGATCATGTAGCAGCTGCTAGATGATCCATTTTGATCTGTTCCTAATTAAAGCTGGGCATACACGGGTAGATTCCCATGCAATCGACCGGCAATCAATCACAGGGTGGTGACATCACCAGGCTGTGATTGATCGTGGGTCAATTGTACGGGAAGCAATGTGCACCACATGAGCACATCAATTCCTGTTCGATGGGGACCCGGTTTCCCCGTGGTACCCCGAGTCTCTGCTTCTCCCCAGCTTGTGACCGGCAGAAGCCAGAAGCAGAGAGAGAGGCCTGCATGCCGTCCCTCCTTCCCCTCGCAGAGAGACATGCTGGCCATGTCCCCCTTAACACTCCTGGACTGCAGCTAGCTAATCACAGGCGCCTGTGTGCTGTGCAGCTGGCAGCTGTCCATTACATTGGATGGAGACCCGCTGTCCCCATTCAAATTTATTGATTTGACCAAGGTTTTCCAATATGTTGGAAACTCGTTTGGTCGAGTTCTTTCAAGCAAAATCTGTTGATTGTGCTCAAAGGAACCATGGATGGCTCAAATTAATTAAACAGATTAGAGCAACATTGGGTGCCATGAGCGTGCATGGCACCCGATGTTGCTCTAATCTATTTCCTCATCGAGCCGTGTTTGCACGGCTTAAGTTGTGCTTAATAATATAATAATAATATGAAATAATATATATATATATATATATATATATATATATATATATATATATATATAATATAATAAAATAGTGTTTATTCCTACATAGAAAAGTCATCTAAGAATTGAGATTGCTCATATTTCTTAACCTCCCTAAAGCTTGAGGCGAACCCAGTTCGTTCGCTGTTTGGGTTCGTCCTAAACGCTAGGTGACCGGGGATTGGGTTAACCCCATATATCCCCAAAAAGCTGTAGTGATTCGCGCCATAGACCTCCATGTTAATGGAGGGGTGTGGGTCTCCCAGACCACGTTGCCGGCATCATTGCCGGCAGGGTGGGAATTTTAAGCAGTGTACTATGTTAAAATGGTGCGGTACAGACAGATTGCTAGGAAGGATAATGTATTGATACAGAAAATTTGAAGTTTCTTAATTTATTGATGACACAGTAACACGGTCCAACATTCTTCTATTGCTTAATGTATTGATGAAAAGACAAAAACAGGTTATAGGGTTGTTGTCAAGATAAAACATTGTCCTTTTCTGGTTTCCATTTTATTTTTCTTTGCAGTGATTGTTCACAGGAAACATCCTGAGGCTGAATAAGAATTTGTAATTTCATAATATTCGAAATAAAATCTGTTTGTTTGATCTGGCAATTTAGTTTTATGTTTATATTTTTATCTTATTAACATTTCCCAAAAAATTATCTTAGTTAACTTAATACCTATATTATTTTCAATGAATGTTGTCCAGTGATTTTTATATTGCTAAATGTATCTATATTATGAATTATCTACTTTTTTAAATACATAACTATTTGTTGATGTTGGTATTGAAATTCAATAAATTGTAATTGTAACCACAATTATGTGGTATGATTAAGGGGTTTATGAGAAAGTGCCTTGAAAGTATAATCAATTAATTACTTGGAAATTGTTATAGCTTATAGCTTATAATTTCTCAACCATCATTGGACATTTTGACTCAGAGTACAGTATAGCAAATGTACGAATGACATAATCTTTGATGGTTATTAGCTTAACATTCTGTCCTTGTATTTTTAAGTGATATGGGCAAGATTACAATGTTATTACATTACATAATTAATAGTGATGAAGGTTCAGGTCCGATGTGAGACAACCATCCCCTGGAAAGATCGGTACTTCGTGATGTCCAATGAAGAAAGGGGCTTGACTTGCAGAATGGCTTATTTAAGGTTATTTGGAAGATTTTTATTGCTCTATTTTTTGAGTTATGTATTTAATGTATTTATTTAATTTTAACTTTGATTTAATGCTGTGAGTTGTGTTTTTTTATTGGTGGTTTTGAATTGGGGTTCATCCTTTAATAGGTTTTGGTGGTCTTCTGTTATGTTTTTTTATAGTGTATCAGTTTGCTGTTACTGGGTTTAGCAAATTGTGTGGTTTTATGATTGACATTAGATGCTATTTCTTGTTTTATAATTGTATTTTATATTTTATTCTTGATTTAATAAATGTTGCGGTTAGGAGGAGAAATATGTGTTTTTGGGGGTTTGACACTTGTTTGATTTTTAATGTGCTTATTGCTAGGAGTTAATGGATTTGGAACCCTTTAGGGGTAAACATAACATTATTATCTGTAATCATTTATTTCATGATTAGTTTACAGATGATATTTGGGGGGGTTATATGTATTCATTTATTATATGTGTGCTGGGACATGTTTGTACATAGGACGGACTACAGGGGTGAATGTATATTTATTTTGACATGGAATGATTACATTGCAAAATAACAACATGCGGCTTAGGGTGCTATATAGCACACGATGACCTGTTCTGGCCAGCCAATCACTGTAATGTCAGCACCTAACATGGCTACTTGCATTACAGTAAGGGCAGTACTTACCTGACCCTTAATTGTCTTCAACCTGCGAATTGTGCTGGGTGCAGACCTGAAAATAGACACGAGCACAGCAAGGTGCTCATCTGAGTAGCGCTGAGCGCCGAGCATAGCAATGCTCGGGCTAAACATGTATTCGGCCGAGCATGCTCGCTCATCACTAATAATAATTAAATGTAATTACATTACAATGTAATCTTTTTTGATTGTCCATTCTCCCGCCTCCCAACTTCACAGCCATTGCCTCCATAACATGCCTCATTGATGACACTGAAGAAGCGGACCTGGAAACAATCGTCGAGTCCACCAAAGTTCAAAATTAGTTCAAAAATCCCTTTTTACTTCTACGTCATATGATAACACTAAAGGATTTTTATACACAGAAATTAAAGCACTGAAGCATCTGCTGTGAAAGAAACCATGTGTTTTTTCTCTTCCGGGATAGACAAGCCTCAAGTGCTTTTGGCTGAAACTGAGATTTTAAACACTATGTCAGGCCATTGTGAATCCACCTGATTGTAATAAGCCAATCATTGTTGGCTGCTGAAAATCAGATAAAACAGTAGCCCTAGGGCTAAATACTACCCCGGTTTTGTACAGATGTACATATTACCCAAATTTCACTCTACTTTAGTTCCCTATACACATCTAGAATACTTCCAAACTTCCAAAAGGACTAATTCATAAACATATACAGTATTGACTCTGTATAGAACATTACAATGTTTGATTTGAACCTTCTGGGTGTTTGGCCCGAGTTAATTTCATCCATCATGAAACTCAGCCCGAGTTAACTATGGAAAAACCTACCTGTCTGTTGCATTAGGGGTAGGCAGCACCATAGACCTCCATGTAAATGGAGGGGTTTTAATAAAACCGTGCCACGTGCGTAATGCCCAGGAGGTTAAAGGTTCAAAGCAAAGCCTAAATGATAACCATAAATTTATATTGGCACTTTATCCCAATCTACACATAGCAAAACAAGTATGGTAGTAATGTATTTAAAGTATTTAAAGAAAATCATAATGATCAGCACTAAATAATGAACCTTTAAAAAAACCTCACAATGTGACACTTTAAGTATCAGTCATTTAGTTAACTTTCTGATCCAGTTTTAATGTGTAATGCACTAGGCTTATTTAAAGTTGGGTGTCTATGAACCCTTTAATGACTTGCTGCATCTAGATAACTAAGATTAACAAAGCCAGCAGCAAGGAATAGAGTCCCATAGTGGCCTTGTCTAAGATATCTAATTATCTTCATGGCTACTTCATTCTCAGTGTGAGATGAACAGCGGCAAATCAGCTTCAATTTCAGCATTAAACTTTATAGCAGGTGCTACAGAAGAGTTTGATCGCAGTGACCTTGAAGATATTTCATTGTAGTTGAATAACCTGTAGCACTGAAGAATAGCTTCTGCTGGATATAACAAGTTAACTTTCAACCTTACAACAACACACATTCCTGATCAATAGCCTAGTGAAAATCAAATTTTTTATGGTATTCCACATCTCAGGCAAGATTTAGTGAAAGTATTTGACGAGCCTTTGGAACTATAGCTCAAAGATTTATTAATGATTTGCATTGTGTAATGTAACAATGTTGAAACTAGTTATTACAGTACATGATGCTTGTAAGGTGATACATACTTCTTTATTCCCTGTAACATCTAAACCCATAATGTTAAATGTGTCAAGAAACAACTTAAAACTTACTGATATTAATAACAGCATTTAAGCTGCTGCTAAGCTTCTATACCAGAAAAGAGCATTTAAAAAATGTTAACGGAGAATGTGTTGAGACCCAGATGAGTAAATAAAACACTTAAAACCAGCTTCTCATCCACAAGCATACATACTGAAGCAGTACATGCTAATGATCAAATGGGGTGTTTAATTTGTATAGTTTGAATCACACCTGTTGCTAAGTTGCTTGTCAATGGGTGTGTACTGCGCACCTAATCACTATCAACACCATAAAGCAACAGGCTTAACTAGGTAATCCAGAAAAGAAGCAGAGGGTCATACACAAAGGTCAGTTGTATACTGACTAGTATAAATAGTATGTTACTGATGGATAAGGCAGGAGACATGAACAGTGACAATCCAAAGTCAAGGCAGGCGGAGTTCAAGCGAAGTCAGAACTGGGTCACTGTTGGTAACAAAGAAACTTGCAGACAGACAGGCAAATCAAGAAAAGGAGCATGCCTAAGCACACTGCTATACAAAGGCTATAACAGGAAATGGTGTTCATAACAGATACTTTTTAAATGGTCAGATTGCCCAATCACATTATGCCACCTGGTGCTATAGGATTGGTAAACAATTGGCTGGTGAATCTCTTGCAGCCAATTGGACTGTAGGAATAGAGATGACAAATTTGAGTAAATTGCAAAGCATTTATCATGGTAAAGCAAAGCAAACATGGTATCATCACCAAACCTACTGGAAATATAGAGAAGGATTGGGGGTATATTACAAAAAAGAAAGTATTTCTTTAATACAAATAGTTTTTGCACAAATTAAGTTCAAAATCAAGTCAAAATTTCAAAAATTGGAATTTCGACTTTGGTTTTTAATTTAATTTATTCAAAATGTAACCATCTCTAGTAGGAAATTAAAACTGAACATGTTTAGCAGTGAGGCAGCAGGACCCCCAGGAATGTACTGTGTATAGCACATCGACAGAGCTGCTGGGGATGCTACTTGGCTAAACATTCATCGGAAAGCTGGAAGATATATCTTCACTGTGGTGAAAACAACTGCATGGCCGCTGGGTATGCTATTTTGCCAAAAAGTACCGTATATGCCGGCGTATAAGACGACTGGG
>CM070033.1:79694940-79704979 GCA_036250615.1 Ptychadena robeensis | reverse complement strand
GGGATCTGATTTTTAAGGTGGTACCGTTGGGTAGATAGGTGGTGGTGCCCTCAGTCAGCCATATGCAATGAGGGCAATTGCCACATTTGTAAAGGCCTGGTTTTGTGTTTACCTTCTGGTGTGGAGTGTAGTGGCTTTTTACAAGTTGATCTTTTAGAGATAATGATCGTCTAAATGTTATATCAGGTCTTTGGGAGATGAATTTGGTAACTATGCTATCAGTTTGCAATAAAGGCCAAAATCTATTTAGGATATCCCTGACATCATTGTGTTGGGCTGAGTATGTAAGAATCACCCGGGTATTATTGGCTGTGTTTTTAGATTTGGGTTTGTTCTGGTGAATTAGGGAGTCTCTGGAAAGTGTCTTAGCTCGTTTGAAAGCTTGTTTTAAGATTCGCTTGCTGTATCCTCTAGCAGCCAAGCGTGTTTGCAGGTCTTTGGCTTTACTTAGAAATTCAGTATCTGTGGAGCAATTGCGACGGACCCTTAAATATTGTGAATATGGGATTGAGCGGACCAGGGGCACTGGGTGGGCACTGGTCACATGTAAGATTGTGTTACCCGAAGTGGGTTTGCGGAATAGAGTCGCGTCGAAACGGTCATCGGGTGTAAGTCTGATCGTAAGGTCTAAGAACGGTAGTTTAGTGTGTGTCCAGTGGAAGGTAAACTTAAGGTCCCATGTATTGGTCTGTATCGCCGTCACAAATTCTTGTAGTAACTCGGTCGGGCCGTCCCATATGACAATGATATCGTCAATGTAACGTCTCCAGAGTAACACATGTGATAGGTAGAAGGTCATTTCAGGATTGTTTCGGAGCTCGTTTTCCCACTCCCCCAAGTACAGGTTGGCGTAGGTAGGAGCGCAACAAGTGCCCATGGCTACCCCCTGTACCTGGAGGAATAGGTGGTCCATGAATGCAAAAGCATTATGTGTCAAAGTAAAGAACAGTAGTTTCAAAAGTAGTTCATTAAAATCACAGCGAGACTCGTAATGAGTTCTCAGAATTTTGCGGACAGCAGCAATTCCCTTAGCATGGGGAATGCTGCTGTATAGCGCCTCTACATCTATAGTTGCTAGGATACAGCCGGAGGGTACTTCTAGATTGTCTAGTACCCTCAAAAGGTCTAGGGTATCCTGTAAGTACGAGGGGACAAACGAAAGGAATTCTTGTAGATAAAAATCGACAAATGTGCTAACCCTCTCCGTGAGGGACCCCCCCCCCCCCGGAGACAATCGGTCTCCCCGGTGGGTCCTCAAGATCCAAGATCCTTGTGAGTCTTTGGCAAGGCGTAGAAGGTCAGCAACCTGGGAGATGGTACCGTCAGGAATTCATGTGTCTGTTTATCAATTGGGTCCTGATTAAGAGCCCGAGCCAATATATGGTCCAAATCAATTTTAAAGGAGTTTAGTTCAGTTTGGGTAATTTTTTGATACCAGTTTCTATTGGCCAGAATGTTGTGGCACATATCCTCGTATTTGTTGTGATTCATTAGAACTATATTACCTCCTTTATCAGACGCCTTTATGACGATATTTTTGTCCTTTCGTAGTGACAGAATGGCCCTCTGTTGGTTTAGGGGTAAATTCATGTCTGTGCTATTTAAGTTAGT
The DNA here is from genome assembly GCA_036250615.1 of Ptychadena robeensis. Lineage (NCBI taxonomy): Eukaryota > Metazoa > Chordata > Amphibia > Anura > Ptychadenidae > Ptychadena > Ptychadena robeensis. The sequence goes on along the minus strand of CM070033.1, from coordinate 79,703,368 downwards.
AATGATATCCCTGGTGGCTAATTCTTCAAGCGCTTTCGTAACCTGGGTGGTAAAGGCGAATACCGCTGTATTAAGATATAGAGGAGGAAATTTTGGGGATTTGAGTTTAAACTTGGTTGGTTGTTGTGGGGTTGCTTTAGAGTTTGTTGGGGATGTTGGTGAATCTGCGTCCGTGTTCCAAAATTCTAACCAATCCCCTTCGTCTGCTGTTTCATTTTGTTCACTCAACAATTGTACTAGGTCCTTTAGTGCCCTGAATTCTTTGGTGGTTAAATCTTTCCACCATTCGGTGTCAGCATTCTTATGTGTTTGGGATTGATCGAACATCGTTCGAAGTATAAGTTTGCGAGCAAACAAGTTTATATCCTTAATTGTTTCAAAGGTATCAATTTGATTTGTAGGGCAGAAGCTAAGGCCCAATTTTAGTACATCAGCCTCTGCAGAGGTGAGTATATGGGAGGACAAATTAATTATATTTAAATTGGAAGTGGGGTTTATGTGTTGGGGAGGTTCTGGGGTGGGTGAAAAAAATCAGTTATCTGGGTATCAGTCATGATGATCGTCTGTTTAGGTGGGGTACGGTCAGTGGTTTTAGGTATCGCCTCTGGGGGGGGGGGAGGGGGGGTGGTAGTCCTGTCGCTCCCAAGAGGTAGAGTGGTGTGTCCATTGTATTTGTGATAGGTAGTTGGGGAGGTGGTCTGCTTGCATTTTGGGCAGTTGTTAGCATTAGGGGATAGATGTTTGACTCTATGGTTGACTTGGAATTTGTGGAGGTGTCTTTGGGCATCTCAGATCTCCTTATTGGTCCTAGTCTATGGTCAATGTCAGGTGAAGAATTCCTTCTTTTGGGATCATGTTCGTCGTGATTACGGTTAAGGGTCAGTCGTTTGGTGCCAAGTTTTCTAGTAGAGGTAGGTAGTGGTTCATGTTTCGAGGGATTAGGGGGTCTAGGTTTAAAATCCATGTTGGATTTGTTCCTGGTGTCCCTGGTGTCCCCCCAATCGTATGTTATTGTCTATTAATGGTCAGGGGGCTAGTATTTTGGGTGTCTCATTTTTGCCCTTTCCTGTTTCAACTCCGAAAAACCTTTGTGATAATGCAGGAACTCAATGGATAGGAGGACCTTGTCTATATAAAAGATCACTAGGCAGGTTTAAATGAAGTACATTTAGCATATAAAAGATTAGGTTTATATATAGTCTATATCTCCAAATCTTCTATGATTAGTGTTTATTAGAGCAGATATATACACACTACAATACAATGCATTGTAATAAGACGGAGCAATGATAGGGGGGGCTGCTTTATGTCTGTGTAGGTTTCATATGCTTCATATGCTTTCACAAATAGCAGGCTAATAACCTAAGCAGAATGAAAAGTTTCTCAGCAGTGACAGCAGTGCAATATATGCAGGTCCATTTTCTTTTGTGCTGCAGCTTAAATATGGAGTGAGGACGAGCAACAAATTTGGAATTTAAGCATTACAGATACATTTTGTTTCTGGCTGCATTTTGCTTTAAAGCTTTGTAATAACCAAGATACACTTTAATAATAATAATAATAATTTGCATTCGTTTCTGAATATCTGTAAAAATATAATGATTGACTTATTAATAGCTATTTCATATATGTGTGTGCTCTCTATGGTCTTCGATATGGAAAGAATCAAGACTAATTTGAATGTGTAATTAATAGTTTAAGCAATGTTTAAGCAATGTGGTCCTTAATTAATTGCAGTATATTGCTTTTCTTATGAGGTATTTTATATAATCATTTTCATATCACCTTGGCACACTTTGCCCTATCGTGGATTGCTCCGCTTATAAAACCCAATTTTAATCAGCCAGCGGCACAATGTCTAATGTACGTTGACTTGGAATTAAATTTAAATTAGATAGCCAAAATGATGGCAATAAACGCTTAAAGGAAAAATAATGATAATAGAAACGTAGTTAATCTTTTTTAATCTTTCCTGCATTTATATTAGAAGGCATACCTTATTGAAATAATTGGTGCTTTAAATGCATTTATAATAGGGTGACATTATTATTCTGTTCTAGAATGAAGCTATAGAAAACATGATTTACATTTTTTCCGGTGGACTATGTTGTTTATGTTCACTGTAGTTTTCATGTTTCTTCATATATTTTTACTTCAGGAACTTCAAAGTCCTCCCACATAATATTAAATCAATATATAGTTTATGTATATACCGTCTATTGCTCTCTCACTCTCTTTTTGATATGAATACAAGCTCAACATAACAAAAAAATTTATATGTATGGTATATGTCAAATGTATGTAGAACCACAGAGACCGGCGGTCCATCCATCCATGGGCGGATCATCCATCTGCAGCTGTCACAGCTCTGCATGTGAGCGGACTGCAGCTGCATCTCACATACACAGCCCTGCAGAGGGACGATCGATCAACGGACGATGCTGCTTTTGTCCGCTCCCATACAGCTCTGCAGAACGGGACCAGGAGGAGGGGGAAGACACTGACAGTTTTTAACTCCAACTCCTCATTTAACTCCAGATCTGCTGCTTGAAGCTAGGAGCTCCAACAGGTAGAACTGCATTTCCGTGGTATTTTACCGGGATGATAGGGTGCCCCCGATACAGTGGCGCGTCTTAAAGCCGAAAATATTCTATTTCATTCTAAAACTGGACATTGCTCCGCCATCATTGCCTGCCAGGGCAGAGGTTCAGAACATAAATCCGACGTCAATGGAGACGCCGGAGTTATGCTGAAAAAAGGGGAAGCCCCTCCATTTACATGGAGGTCTATGGCGCCTACCCCCGCCCCCTTTGCATCACCGATCGGGGGCAGATGCCGATGCTCGGGACCGTGAATCCTGCGGACAGGTAAGTATGTCACTAGTTAACTCGGGCTGAGTTTCATGATGCATAAAACTCAGTAACTCGGGCCAAACACCTAGGAGGTTAACTAGATGAATATTAGAAATGCAACTAATACTTTTAGAAAAGCCAGACCGTAATGTGAAGCCACGACTGGGCCTTGTAAAAATTAGTCCTGTCTGCTATTCAGATTTATGCAGGTGGCAAAAGCACTCGTCAAATTATTCTACATAATGACATGAATGAAATCACTTAGTATTTTGCATAATTAGAATGGCTGGCTAAGACTGCTTAATAGTTTTGCTATGGGACCACATCACTAATAATTCTGGCACAAAGCAGTAACCAACATACATTCATTAAATATGTGAATATATTGGCAGACACAGATGTAGAGTTGTCATTATTCTACAGTAGTAAATTTAAACATTTAAGCATGTTCTGGGACAACGCTAAATCTAATTGTTTGGAACAAAAAGTTGTACTTAAATTTTAAGAGTAAGTTTATTTTTTTCATATAATCTTTATACTCATTGGTGCTTTTAAAATTCTTATTCCTAATATTACACCCAATAGATGAGTTTCAGTCTTGTGAATAAATACCATGCATCTTATAGCCATATAGCTATAAAGAAGAGATCTTATCTGCATTAGCACTAGCAGTACCAATTCTCTGAACACACTGACCAATAGTGATTGCCGAACTGCCCGCAAGGCGGACAGTTCGGCCACGAACAAGCATGTTCGCCCTCCTTCTCGTCGGCGGACAGTACGGGTGTTCAACCTGCCCTGTTCGCCGGCGAGAAGGAACCCTCTATTCTTCCTCGGCCCTCACTACTGACCAACTTGTGGAGAGAGACAATTAGATAGCATGAGTTGTGTAAAATTCTGCATTGCAAGAAATACATTTTGTGACAAAGACTCATATTTCCTCCGATATGTAAATAGCTCATGGGTCAGTTGTTAAACGTGTCTCTTAATAAGTTGGTCAGTGTGTTCAGAGAATTGATACTGCTAGTGCTAATGCAGATAAGATCTCTTCTTGGCAGTGGCTATAAGATGCAGGGACACTTTCCCATTGATTTAAATGGTTAAAAATGCGTCTTATAGTCCGAAAAATATGGTACTTATTCACAAGACTGAAACTCATCTATTGGGTGTAATATTAGGAACACATGCTAAAGTTTAAGCCTTGCACACTCTGCTGCATGGTCCAGTCCTGCCTACTTTGCTGGAACATTATGTATATTAATTTGATATCTGAATGGCTGTGAAATTTTTTTCCTTTTCCTTAATTTTCTTTACAAAACTTTGGGTGCATTTTATGGTCCAGTGCATCTTATAGTCCAAATTTACATTATGTGTGAAATGAGTTTCCCTCCAAATTGCATCTTAGCTAAACACCAATTGGTAAAATAAAACATCCTTGGAAAGTGTATCTAGTGTCATAGGCTGTATGGATCCCAGGTATACTTTCTATACTCAGTAGTTTGATTTGGATGATAAAGGAAAAATGTTTAATTTAACATATCAAAAAGCATTATGCAAATAAGGTGTGTATGTTTGCTATATTGAGTTAAAGTACCTAGTAGCATTTTTTACAATGCTCAAATATGCAACAATTAAACACACTCTGATTCTACTCTTCCAAAGCATAAAGCAAAGTAGAGTAAAGTGTATTAACTTTAAACATTTGGATGGAACATTGAAATAACCTGTTGTTTGTGAATCTTGTAGACAAAGTCGCTGTTGACCTTTTATTAAGCCGGCCATAAACACAGCAGTTACTGGCGACTCATTACAACGACCAGAAGAACCAGAGACAATCTGTAATTTGCCTGGGCACAAGATCACTACTAACTCCATATGTCTTTTTTATATTTAAACCTTTTTTTGCAGGTTTTAGTGGGTAATGGCCAGGGTTCAGGCAATGTCCGAAATCAGGCCAAGTCACTGTTGGTAAGTAAGACACATTAAAAAGGACAGGTAAATCAAACATAGTAGCACAGGATTGGTGAACAATTGACAAATTAATCAGTAGTTTAACTAGAATGGAATGCGCAAACATGTTGCTAACAAAGCAGCGGTAGCCTTGGCCATGCTGCCTGCTGTGGCAATTCCCCTGAGGCTACCAGCGATCCCTGAGGATAACACAAGTTGGCTGGTTGGGTAAATACTTTATGCAATAGAAAAGGGTGTCTCTGGTTATGCAAACCAGAGATACAAAGCAGTAGCATGTAGTAGGCAGTGAGTGATTTAGTCCTAATTGGGGTTAAAAAGAAGATGCTGAAAATAGAAAATTATTTGCAAGGAAAACTGCTTAGAATATTATTGTGAGATGCAATCCTAAAAAAGATTTAGTCTTCAGCTAAGGCAGCTGATCAGCGCAAACCTTATGAATTGGAAGACAGCCAATATCAGAAATGAAGTTTAATGTAAGTGTTATCATTCTATGAAGATTTTACAGATATATAATTCCACTAATAAGACTATGTAAAAATGATGTGTTTTCTTTAGAACATCTAGCAGAAAAAAATGTCAGTGACTTAAACAACAATACCACAGAGATTTTGCAAATGGTCTCTTTGTCTTATTTCCATTCCACAAAAATAGATTTACAATGAAGAAACTTAATAGTCTAATCTTCAAAGCCTAAGCTTTTTAAACAATGAAGATAAAAGGGGATTTTACCATTTCGTTCTTTAAATGCAGCGTTTAGAACAAATCTTAAGTTCTCTGTTTTGAAGCATCCTTTTGAAACGAAAGAACTGTGAAAGTAAAATATTCTCTCTCTAAAATATAAGTAATTTATAAGCAAACCAGTGGAAAACTAGGCATCGACTTTGTTCCAAAGTCCTTTTGTGTGCTGTTGGAATGGGTTCAATAAATTATTTATTTATTTTATTATTAAAGACTTCTGAATTCTGTCCATGCTTTTGTTCTAACTTATACCTGTGGAAATTATTAAGTGACCATTGAAATTAATTGGACATTTTCAAGAGGTCAATAAAATCCTTTGGAATTCTCTTTTGTATTGCTTATTGGTCACGAGGAGAGAAGCAGATTAGTATTTGAAGAAGAAGAGAAAAAAAAGGAAAAATTGGGAGAAATATGGGTTTAGGTAAATCCCTTAATTAAGTGGGTGGGAGCTTCAGAGTCAGGCTTATATAAGAATTGATGGTTGGATAGGGTTAGTTACCCTTTCGGTTGCTGGAGAGGATGTTAAGGTCGTTCTGTTGCCTTTGGGGTTCCCGGGGATGGTAAGGTGGCAACGCTTTTGTTTTCCTCCGTATCGATATACAGATATGGTTGTGGGTTTCCCAAAAAACAAAAAATTACTTATGGAGGCACCCGTTATTTGTACATAATTCTTGGTTTATTATTTTAGGGTAGATTAAAACACTAATAATATCAAAATTGTGATAATTTTGTGGCCACTTCAGGAAAATAGTATGGTGGGGGTCTCCTGACACTTTAAAATGTATTTGTGAGCATAGAAACCACAAACCTGCTTGTGCAGTTTCTTATAAAACCTGGCTTGTGTGTCACCAGGTGTGGAGATGGGAGGGTAGTCCCTCTGTGTTTCAGGACTCTGTCCAGATTAGTATTAGTATTTTTAGAAATTCTATTGTTTGTTTGTTACCTTGATGCCGATTTTCTTAGTATATATCATTAAGTTTATTCTCTAAAAGCTCCTCATGCCATGTATATTTGCATCTGAAAATTAGATTTACAAAGGCAAAACTTCTACAGTATCTTATAAAAGTGAAAGGACTCCATGCACAAGGCAGTGGTGGAAAACAATGGTAGCCAAACAAAATGTTGACCTTCGGCACAATTTGGACCTCTTTCACCCTTGGTGCCAAAGGTTTAGAAATTCATGACCATAAGTTTTCTTGAGGGGATGGCAAATGTACAGTATTATACAAACTGTACACTGACTACTTTACATTGTGCACTTTACACTTTACAAGTGTCAAATGTTCACTGTTGTCACATGAAAAGATATTATAAACTATATACCACAATGTGAGGGGTATACTCTCTTTTGTGGTATACTGTATTTTGGCTTATGCAATGACATGCCTATAGTATACTGAGATACAAATGCTCTTTCAGGAGAATACAAAGCATAGGAGTATTTTGAAGAGAAACACTGGAAGTATGAGTATTTAAGGTGCGTGGTACATATTTATATGTGTATAATTAGGTTTAATAAATTTTTCATGCAACCAGTTCATCAGTATTCAATTTGTAGATAAGTGTTCATTGACAAAGTCCTTTAAAACACTTGGAACTAAACTGAAGTTAATTTATTTTCTAAACAAAGCAGAATTTTACTTTAAAGAAGGCTATTTTCTCTAGTACCATATGCAGCATCACCATCACCATATGTATTATACAGTATATCTATATCATATAAATTATATATATCTCACCATATGTTAATTTCTAAACTGTGCCTTTAATCTGTGAAATATATTTATAGTCATTTCAAGAAGCCAGGGGCAATCAGAATCCCCCCCCCCCCCCCCCCCCCCAGGAAGAATTCACCTTAGGTTACACAATGTACATTGCAAATTTCAAAAACCATAGATAGATACACAATGTAAGTATTTTTTTTCTGAATTTTATTTGAGACAAGAGTACTTTAGAATAGTGGATGGCAAATGACAATTACTCCCTAGATGGGTTTGTAAACAAATAACGTGTAATTTTTAGTACAAAAAGAAAAATCAAAAAAGAGTTGTACAAAGCAACCTCTGCGCAGTAGGGATATATTCATTCAGAACATTAGAGTTCCTGTAAGAAGAAAATACTTCTTATACCCTGGGGTGTCTGACAGATGCAAGCATCTCATCCTCTAGTACTTCTCTGTTCTGCAATCAGGCCATCCATCCACACGCTAATAGGCAGCCAGCAGGTGTGAATCACAAGTTCTACCTGGTAGGGCTCCCCTGCTATTCACTTTATAAAGCAGGTGGCAGCAAAATCCTGTAGTCATCGGAGGAAGAATTCACAGATCAAACATTAGCAGCAACAACTAAGCTGAAAATCAAAGAAGAAAGAAAATGGAAAACTGAAGACTTAAAACAAAATGATTTATATATACACACCGTATTATTTGCACCATAATACTCACTGGACCATAAGTGAACTTACAGCTTATTCAAACCTATTAGGCAGGATAAGAACACGCAGTATTCACTCTAGATTCTTAAAATCAAGGCAAAGGGCCAGTACCAGGAGATGAGGCTTTGTTCTACTCCCTCCCTCCCTTCTACTCCCTCCCTCCCTCTTGGCAATGGCCTTTTGGCTTGGCTGGAGGAAGTGGAACAAATTCCTGCCTCCTGTGATGCAAAGCTTTTGCTCCCAGGATATTTGGAAATATTTTTTTTTACATATTCAGACCATAAGATGTACAGACTTTTTCCCATTGATTTAAAGTGTGTCTTATAGTCTGAAAATATGTTATGTACAGGGATAATTTGCTATGGGTTGCTTGCATCATAAGGTCACATGTACATGTCCGCAATGAAAAAGAGCAAACATAAAATAGAGCAAAA
>CM070033.1:79684616-79694840 GCA_036250615.1 Ptychadena robeensis | reverse complement strand
CTAATAATTCTGCACTCCCTGTATGTGTATAAATATATAGTATAAGCATGCCTATTGATCCCTGACCATCTAAAAAAAGGTTCCCATGGTAATTCCCAATAGTGCTTCCATGGCAATCCATGGTTAGCAAACCTACGATAGGAATACATCAAGCCATGTGCAAGCATATGTAATTCATGGACCTCATTATATTTCTCTGGTTGTATTCATCCATGCAGTCAGCAGGTTACAGTTTGCAATGCTTTTTACATACTTCACTAAATCTTCCATATACCACACAGCCTTTGTACAGACTACATCTGGTAAGTAGAGGTCTTCTGCATTTGAAGAATAAACAGGACAGTTAGGTACACATAAATTACAATGCCTTCTAGTCCTCTACTAGTAAACAGATTAGAATGAATATAAACAGGCTTGGTTTAACCATATTTTTATAATGTAATGGAAAAAACACACATACAGTAAACAGACACAATACTCACCTGTCACCCGTTCAGATGCTGGAAAACTGCTACACAAAAAACCCCCACACCATGCTCACTTTACTTTCTTGCAATTCTCATGCTGGCATCTTGGCTCCTGGAGACCTGCAGCTACTTCTGCCCTCACTGCCCCCCCTCTACTCCCCCCTCCACTCCACCTCCCCTCCTGTCTCCTCTCTGTCGAAGCTGCAGAGACTCGTGGGGGGGGGGGGGTAATCAGCTGCTGACAAGTTCCTGTCTGGGAGAGATGTCCCAGACACCACTTCGGCTGCCTAGGTGCTACTTAAGGCAGTGGAGGGGACACACTCATAACAAGCTCCCCTCCTGCTGTCCGAAAAAGATTTTTTTTTTACAATTAAGGATCTCAGCAGTATCGGGTGAGCTGCAGCTGATACTGCTGAGTGACCTCCTAGGTGGTAGGTCTGCTTTAATACCTATGTGCTTATTTACAACCCTATGTAGGTGTGAAGTTGTGGACTTTGTTTAACTAAAATAAATAATTATTTTCTTTCTCTTAAACATATTTGTTGGGGGAATGAAGCAAGTACATAATTACTAGTTTTGTTAAAATGGATTATATATTTCATATATTTCGGCACTGCCTTATGGAAGTATCATACCACTTTACAATCACAATAAAAGACAGGAGAAATGGAATAGCAGGTACCATAAAAATACATTATTAAATAGAGCAGTATGAAGACTGATTTATACATCGTCGAACTTCAAAATGACAGGAACATAAGGAAAAATGTTCTCAATTCTATGGGTATTAGTGTCGAAACAGAAATACTTCAGTTTATTTATATATCTAGCAGCCTGCATCAAATAAGGAGGACAACGTTTTATATACAGGTTTATAATGCTCCCATTAGACAACAAGTAAAAGGGTCAGTCCCCCTGAAAGTGATATTTTAGTTATAGGCTGAGTCAGCTCTTGGCAAGTCATAAGCGTTCAAATCACCCTGTTATAGTTTTTGTGCAGTTTTCTTCCTGTCAGCTTGGGAGCTGTGGATTTTTTTCTGCTTTACCGAACAACAATAGGCAAACTTTTCCTTTCTTTAGATACAAATAGAATAGTGAGAAGGTTAGACCTACAGCTTTTTATAGAGGCCTGTGTCCTAAATACACAGATATACTGTGATATTCCTGTTCCCCAATTTTACCAGGAAAAAATATAAATTTAAAGTTGTGTTTCATTTTCTTACCATCTGCCTTGCATTAAGAAAATCTTTCTTTAATTCTACTAAAATGATTTAAGTATACAATAGCATAAATGCTTTAAATCCATATGTCAATGGGATGTACTTGTACTTATTTAGCCTTTTGGATAGAGCAGAAGAGATTTCTCATCTCTTTGGCTACATTCACACAAAAAACAGAAACTAATATTCCAAACAATACAAGATGTCACGGAGCAGCAGGTGTGGACCCACTGTGTTACATGTCCTACCTCCTCTAATGGCATTGTCTAAGTGAACCAACTCGTTCTTCACAATACCCCACATGGTAGGGATAGACTTTCCAGAGGGGAACACCAGGTCGCTACCTCTGGAGGGGGGGTAGGAACATGAGGCAGCTGGTCCAAGGGACAGCAGGGAAGGCTCCAGGGACACAGGTGTCGTCAGCCAGACAGTGTAACAGGGTGGGCAGCACAGGTACAGATCAGGTAGCAGGAGAGTGCAGCATGCAAATAAGGGTTAACAGGTGTCAGTCTCAGAATACAGGCAGGGCTCTATATCACAGGAACAGCAATGGCAGGCAGTGCTTAGCATAACACAGATATCTTAATACTGAGGCAAGGCTGAAAGGGCAGGGTTCCTTATATAGCTGCAGGAGGTCCACTATTGGTCAGCCAGATCACATGACGAATGCCTTAAATCCCAGGAAATGACACACGCTGGTGTTTAAGGAAGTGTGTAGAAATAACAGCATCACCTCTGAACAGGGCACCCAGATCTACAACGGTAAGTAGGGAGGCGGCAGCCGCTGTTACATAAGATAGGAGTCTCTCCGCATTGGTCTGGCCATTTTTCCCACTGATCTGCATGTGAACGCATGCTTGGAGGGTTGGAGGGATGTGAGGAGGGCAGATGCTACTTTGTATGTGTGTGTCCCTGTTTGTATGCATGTGGTAGTAAGTGTGGGAGATTGGGTCCGGGGTGGGTGGAGTTTATTGGTTGGTGGGGAACACTCCCAGTCAATATGCTAGATGTTGTCTTCTTGTGCTTATGTGAGTGTTAAGTATTGGGTGTTCGCCCCTTTGGGCAGTCTAAGGTGTTGTTTGTGTGTGTCTTGTTCAGTTATAATTTTTGTCTGTATTGTTATATGTACACCAATTTGGTTTATGCACTGGTTGTTTGTCCCATGTGTATATTGTTCACTTTGTTTGGCACTTTTCCTGACACTGGATATTGTTGTACAACAACACTGCAAAGCTTCATCCTAATTTGTTGCCCTGTTGTAGTTATGTTTCTTTCTTTTTTCTTTGATTTTAACAAGAATCTTTAGAAAAGGTGTGAATATGACTTAATTACATTGTAGTGTGCACCCCACAATATCAATGAGTTCACAATTAATCCTTTATTAACATATATTTTTCAACATGTTTTTTAATAAATGCCTCCTACTTCACATTTCCCTTTTTTTCACGTTGCATATTCCATCTTAATTTGCATTTCTTCACACATCCACTTTTTCACATTTATTTCATTTATTGGTGATTTTTTTGTTCCACCATTTGTTTCACACCACCGTGCTACACACCTTCATAGCATTTGTCCATATATTTGTCTTTATTTCTTCATTTTTCATAGTCACATAAGCCAGCACCATTTCTCTATTTACTCTTCCTTTTGAGGGGTCATTGTGAGTGAGTGTGGGCTGTTAGGTAGCTGTGTGTCTTCTCTCCCCCCCGGCTGTCTGATGGGGTATCTGGGTGAGTGGTGGTCGGTGGGCTCGGTTGGGGGATGGAGGGAATCAATGAAGTAGATGTCATGGTGCCAGTGATGAGGTTGTCACTCGCTGCTGCACATTCGGTGTATGTGGGTGTGTTAGTGATGGGGAGGGGAGGGGCTGTCATGAGTGATTGATAGAATGAGGGCAGAGTGGAGGCTATTTGCCTGGAGGGTATGAGAGGCTGTTCAAATGCCAAAGGTGCAGGTGTCCGTGCAGATCTATGGGTGTGGTAATGTGGCCGACAGCTTGGTTAGTGTGGGCATGCGGCCAGAGACACGTCACCATGGCTACAGGAAATGCTGGTGCCATATTGGGTCATGTCCATGTTAGGGACGGACTGTAAAAGAGATCTTGCAATCCGGCAAAGGGCGCCCGCCCAGGGAGGGGGCAGGTCCACGTGGCTTTGGAAGTGGCAGTGGCACAGACCCCCGCCCCCCATTGATGGACGCCAGCGGCCATGTTCCCTATAAATAAGCAGCATGCAGCTACACTTGTTTTGGATGCCCCCTGGATGGTGTGAGGACAGATGGTCGAGGAGCAGAAAGGCTGCTATTTGGAATAGGGTGTTTTTGTTTTTCTATGCTTCTGACAATTCACTAAATGGGGGGGGGGGTGCTTGGGTACCTTAGTGGGGCTTGGACTTGGACTGCCATGGGGCGATTGTGCTATGCACTTCGCACTATCCCAGTTTTAGATGATTGTTTTGTTTTTTTTATACTATTTAATAAAACATTTGTGATTATTTTCCTGAATTTGTGAGCACTATTGCCTATATATACATGCCACAAAAATCCTCGGAGGCTAGCCACCAGACAAACCTCCCCTAGCTGGGAAGGTGTTTTGTTCTTAAAAACAGAAGCTATATGCAAGGATTTGACCGTTCCTATGAACCAAATTGATGCCACAATTATATACTAAATGTACAAAAATGTTCTGACATACCTAAGTAGAGGGGCTAACTTAGTTCTCTTATTCCCCTCCACAACTAGACTCCCCACAAAAACCCTTCTACAGCAGCTCTCATACAACAAGTGGCAATCCACTACAATTTGTGCCTATCCCTTTGTAGACACTGACCAGGAGTCCTGGGGGGAGGACACTGCAATGACCTCTCTGGGGGCCCTGAACCACCCAGAACCAGTTGTGCTCCAATATTTGATTTAACCACACTCCAAAGGTATTTACTTGTTGACCCAATTATACACAAATATTTGGTACATTGCAACTTACATAGATACACTTTCAAAATCTTGTAAAAATTCTCCTGAAGCATAATTTGTGAAAAAATACAATATGCTTGAACCATTGTATCTTCAATATGGTTTGAATATGTTTCCTTGTTACTTTTGTTTGGATGTAGTCCTGTGAACCTTGTTTTTTTACATATGACCGTACAATAAAATGTTTGAATACTTTCAACCTACACTATTATAAATGCCCTTTAAAATCCCCTTGCTGCCTTTGCGGCCCTCTACTTTGGTATAGCAAAACTTTTCTTTTTGTTACTTTTATAGGTGAAACCAAATGAAAGGACTTTGGGCACTTGTCACTAAGCCAACTAGGGGAAAAAGGTACTGATTACATTATGTATACTTCCTCATTTCAGTCAAAGGTTTATAATTTAAGAATCCAGCAAAATGTGAGAACTCACCGTGATCCCATAGCAGCCATCCAAACCTCACAACTTGCTGCCATCAGCAGCATTTTTAATGCATGGGGGCTATTCTTGGACCCTATTCAGCCTCATATATCAGAATGCTCAACATCTGGATTATATTTATATTTTAAAAATCTGTTTATAAAAATAGAAAACCATTTCATATTTTTTGAATATTCCAACACTTTGAGAATAGTTTTAAAAATATTTTCCTATAAACTTAGATCATTTGTTTTTCTTCCTAGAATGGCGTGTAGTCTAAAATTTGATTGACTGTTGCTTCCCTTCAGGCTAGTGCTTATTTGTATTAAATTTGTGAGCCGTAGAAATAGAATGAAAAATCAGTAAATATGCGAGGAAAAAAAGTAAAGGCTCAGTATGAGTCGAAAAATGAGGGCCCCAAACTATGAATTACATCGCTGTGTGACACAATGGAAAGAGCCTTGAAGAGCAGGACATGCTGTTCAGTGTGGAAGCTACTGCAGAGTTATATTACCAAACTACAGCATGTGCTGATGTGTGTGGGCATTTCGCCATCCAAATTAAAGTGGAATAGGGTTCAGTGCAGGTTCATGTTTCTCTGTGTACTATATTCTGCTGACATATAATGCACCTCACCTGTCACAACATTCTTTTCAGCAGGGCACAGAAAATGAACGTTTTAGCACATTCAACAAAAGCTGCATAGCTTTGGCAATTTACAGTCTATTTATTAGCAAAGTTATACTGTTATGCTTCTGAACGCATTTAGCAACATAGAAATGTTGATACATGCTATTCAAATTGTAAAGTAGTGAGCTAGCTTGAAGTCAATATGCGTTTCATACCCCAGCTGGTGTTTAGAGCAAAGGAATTTATAAAGCTCTTTAATGAAATAGGCAAACTTTATGTTATTGTTTTCATTTACAACACCCACTCGATCTTTAAAACAAATATTACACAGCAAAGTGATTATCATTTTCTGCATTTTCTCAACAGTATCATCAGTTACATTATCACATTCGGTTTTATGATGTCACAATGATGATTAATCAATCTCAGACAGTGTTGCCGGTGCTCACGGACAATGCAATTTGTCAATGTTAAAGAAAGAAACTGAATGCTAGATGGGATGATCTCAATAATGTATGGCTTTTGCTTCTGTGCCATTAAATACATTCAACATAAAATAATGTAGCTTAAAGCATTTTCTCCAAATATGAACACCAAATAGGCTAGTTTTAGGGCTGGTATTTTGACATCACAAGATTTTGGATGATTGATTAGATATTTCAGTTTCAAAAATAATGCAGGATCACCCCACACTTTTTGATACACATGTGTGTTAAGTTGAATTCAGAGTTTAACCAGTAAAGTAAGGGAATATATTTTGGGGTTCAGGTTACATATTTAGCATTTTTTTTTAAGTAAAGTTAAACGTTTAGGCCAGTTTGAGGTAAACAGTAAATTGTTAGGGTCAAGCTATGTATAAAGAGTGTTACAGTCTGCTCTGTCATGAACCAGCCTATTGAAGCCAAATCATACCAACCTGTTGCAGCCAACAGTTGAGCTTGTAGTTTCACATCAGGGTTCCATAATGAATTATTCTCCATTTATTTAACCATATCAGGTGTCACTAGATAACACAAGGATTTACAAAACTATAAGTTTATCTGATAGTGCCCTCTCCCTACTGGGTGAGGTCATGTCCAGGAAACCTCTGCATCCAAGAAGTACTTTAAAGACCTAAATACACAAGGATACCAGTATCAATTCTCACATATATATTTCAACACATGTTACTTACAATGGTCATTAGAAGATATTTTTTACATTTATTTTACATTACTCAAATAAATTCACAAATACACATAAACTCTAAATGCATAAGCATATAAAGACTAACAGGGTTTTCAGTTAGTTAAAAATCATCATTATACTTTGAAATGGACCCTTGGGTTGAAGTAATATGAAAAATTACCATGTTAGGATTTTGGTATCAGATGCAGGTAACTAACTGGCCATCTTCCAAATATTATATACCAATCTGCGCGTCTGTATCCAGACTCCTGTTTATGTAAACTCCAGATCACCACTTGCAAATACCAGCCAATTTCTGATGATTTTTATTATCTAGTAACCTTGATAGGATGCCTACAGAAATGTCTAATTCTGTAGAAGTTGTTCTGTTTAAAACATGTTATAGACTCTGCTTTGGGCTCCTCAAAGCCCCAGTTGTAGGTTTACACAGTCATGAACTCCTTGCAATTGTTAGCATGCTGGTATTTCAATACCCTGGATAAAATCATTAATTTATTTTCACCTATTTATTGTCCATCTCAATTCCTTGTCTTTAGATTACACCACTAATATTGGTGATGCAAATGTGGTGCTACTACTCCACCATGAATTAAAATCCAAATTACAAAATTAGAAGAAAGATTTGTTGGTCCTTATTCATTGCTTGTTATACTTACCAGTCACTAGGTCATGATTCTGCTAATACTTATTTAGTGTTTCTGTACCCTGTTCACTGAATAAAACACTAAAAACAGTAAGAGTTTTCTGGGGAACAAAAATATTTTGTTTTGCATCGTCCAGGGTCCTTGGTAATAAAATAGACTGAAAGTTACCAGCCTGAAAAAGTCTTGCAGAGGCTCTTGGGATGATAATAGCAATGTTTGTTTAATACAATGCTTCTTTGCATTGTCTAGAACCCAGGTGCCCAACCTGCGGCCCTTTGGGCATTCCTTGGTGGCCCAGGAAACCTAACTGTTAATGCATAGGGCATAGGAACCCACCTGTCCTCGTCCAGGATCTTCTTTGGGAGGAAAGAGCAGGAGAGGGACTTGCTCTGGCTGAGCATATGAAAGCCGATCAGCAAGTCCCTCACCAAGAATATCCCATTCTAAGAAGATAGTGCCTATGCTCCCACTATTCCACCAACGAAGTATCATTAAAAACAGTTTTGTTATTTAAAAAAACTGAAAAATAATGTCTTCTACCTATGCCTGTTGTCATTTTTTCATTATAAAATGCTTATACAAGTCAGTATAGATTGAAAATGTTATGTGCGGCCCTTTAGTGATGCAGAGTGCCACACTTGTGGTGCCCACCACTGATCTAGAATGTCACAAAATATTTTATTTAGGCTGGATAGTGAATTATATTTTGTATTCCTAGAAAACCAACACAATAACTAAAATAGTTCAGGTGTACTATTATCATTGTTCTTTTCAGCCAGTTCATGTGGAATACTTCCCCATTGTTATAGCTTTTACAGTGAGGCGTTGCTTTGTAGCTGAAGGTTATACCTCTTCTTCCAGTTGTACTTATGTTTTTTATATTGCGAGAAAAAGATGAACCAGCAAAACTATTTTCTTTTTGATATTGAGAAAGATAGGCTCTTCTATGACTTGCTTTACTAGTAGCAGTAGAAATAAAAGTGTTTTCCATTAAATTAATAGTAGTTGATCACAGTAAATAAAATTATGAGTTTTATCATATTTCTTTCTATATTGTAATATGTGTAATAAAAGTTCTTAAAATCTTAAGTATGTTTTATTTCAATAAAGTGTTTTTATTAAAGTTTTCAAAGCAGTACAAACAGCATGAAAAACATGTTATTAAAAAAAACTTAAGAAGCAGCTAACATTAATATGAAAAAAAACAAAACAGAATACACATTATGTTGAATGTACAACAAATCCCTATGCAATGAAAACAGCAAAACTCCCTCAATTCTCGAGGGGAGTTCCCGTGAGTCGCGGGAGGAAGACGTGAGTCAGGGCGCGCACACGTGCCGCACAGGAGCACACCAGCACGAGTCTTAGCAGGAGCAGGCTCATGGGGGAAGACACTGGAGGAAACTGAATGAAGCCGGGAACAGCATGGGGATGCTGGGCAAGCCGGATGCGAGACTACCGCACACCCCATAATACACCACGGACACCGCGGGGAGGATGAGGAGTAAGGATGCCTATAGCCTCAAGGGACATCGTACAGCTATTTTCACCTGGAGGAGCTGCCTCAAAGACGCATGAAAAGCACCCAGGTGAACCCAATACAATTGTACCTCAGGAACAGAGAGACTGTGTGAGACTGGAAGCAGAGGAGCAGGGGATGGAAAGGAAGGAAGAGATGTAAGGATGGGGGAGTGAGAGACCCCTAACCCCAGAACGGGAAGAGTATGAAAGAGATTTCCCTGAGCTCCAATTAACCCAATCAGTTTCAACCCCCTCCCCAAGCAATGGAAACAGCTTAAATTCGGTTAATAAGCCAAGGGAGCAACAGGCAGTGAGCGGCAAGGAGGTGGTGGGAGTCCCTGAGAGTAACTCCAACTCAATGGACTGTACAATTACATCACTAGAGTCATCAGCTACGTCTGTTGCAGGAATTGAGTCCATCTGGCAGCACTATGCACAGGCTATGTTAACAAAACAAGACTTCCAGGTGTTGGTATTAGAAATCAAAGAAGTATGTAAAACGAAAATAAATGCTAAGACAGGACAGGACCTGCAACAATTACATTCACGGGTGGACAAGTTAGAATCTGATAATCAGCTAATTGTCCATGAAAATGCAGAGCATCCAACAAGAGTTAGTCACCCAGTCCCTAACAAAAAACTTCAAAGACAGAATGAGGACCTGGAGAATAGAGGAAGAAGGAATAACATAAGGATTAGGGGCCTTTCAGAGACTGTAACAGATGAGAAACTGAAAGAAACAGTGACTACAATCACACAACACAATTCTAAAACGACAGGACCAGACAGAAATTAAAATAGACAGGGTTCATAGAGCCCTCAGACTAAGAAACACCCCAACACCCCTCTATGTAATATGTACGACTTTATAATTAAAGAGGAAATAATGTATGCAGTCAGAAAGAACCCTGAAGTAAAATATGAAGATGTGAGTTTGCAATTTTACCCGGATGTGGCATGGGCTACGTTACAACACCGAAGGCATTAAGGACCCCTACTTGAAATATTACGTGAAAAAGGGATTCAGTATAGATGGGGACATCCTTTCGCACTAATTGTACGGAGGAACGGAAGAACATATATTATTAGATACCCGGAGGACGTCCCAGGCTTCTGTAGAGACCTTGACTTGACTCAGCCAAAACTCCCAGGATGGGAACCA
>CM070033.1:79631542-79684371 GCA_036250615.1 Ptychadena robeensis | reverse complement strand
CCCCCCCCCCCCCCGGAGGGATGCCTTTTCCCTATTCAATCTCATGAGTTAAAAAAAATTATCCCTATGCATGTGTAAGATCAGTGTTGGTGATAACCCCCTGATACCCTGTGATACCCACATGCCCCCCCTTCTTTTTTTTTTAGGAGGGGAGGGCATGACGGGGCAAAGCAGAATGGCGTGCTCTGGGGCGCCATCTTGTCGTGACAGCGGGTGTATCCCCCGGGATGGGTCTCGCTCCTTCGGATTGTGGGCGAGGGAGCGACACAGATCCAAGAAAGGGAAAACGCTACTGACGTGTGATGTTATGTACATGGAACCTTAAAACAAAGGGCGTGTTCAGGAGATACACAATTGGGGGAGGAAAAAGGTATCCCGATGGGGAAGGGAACGATTAAGAAGGGACCAAAAAAGTAGTAGAAGGAGAGGGGATCAAATGTCATTATGGAGTATGTACTGGTATCCCTGAATGTAAAGGGCTTGAATTCAATTGGTAAGAGGAGGCTGCTATACCAAGAAGTAAAGGAAATGAAGGCGGATATTTTTTTCGTTCAGGAAACCCATTTTGATAAGAGGGGAACATTTACGTTTTTAGATTTTTTAATTTTTTTAATTTTAATTTTTTAATTTTAAAAAATTAAATTAACACAACACGAACTCCTAATAGTAGGAGGAGACTGTAACATAATAAATTCACCTGAAATTGAGTGGTTAAATATTATAAATAGAAAAGCACCAAGTGAGACGGAGAGAACCTCAAGAAGATTTAGACAATTTTCTGAATTTAATATGATTTATGACCTTTGGAGGGTCCAACACCCGGGGGAACGAGAATACACTTTTTTTTCGAATGCAGAAGAAGGCACTGGAGGTTTAGTGAATGTTTAATAAGGGACGAATCTACTAAAATAAGTATAGAAGAAGCCTTGAAAAATTATTTTGACATCAATGAGAACTTGGCATCATCAGAAGGGGTACTGTGGGAAGCCCACAAAACTATCATGAGAGAACAATGGATATCGCTGCTAATAGCAAAATAGAAGAACGTAATACAAAATAAGAGAGATAAGGAGGAAGAGCTTAAAAGACATGAGGGAAGGCTAGCCCAAAACCCGTCACTGAATATATTACGTAAGATAATAAAAACTAGGTCGGTATTGAAACAAATTGCAATAGAGAGAACAGAACGAGATCTATTATATCTTAAGCAAACGTATTATTAAAGGGGAAACAAGGCGGATAGATTATTTGCTAGGAAACTGAAGAAGAAGAAATCGGAGGGGACCCCGCAAAAAATAAGAAATAAAAAAGGAGAATATATTTATGACCCGGATAGGATACAGCAGACATTCAAGGAGTATTATAGATTACTCTATACAAGTGTCTCAAACCAACAAAAAAAGATACCTAATTTGGCAGAACAAATAAAGCAATTTGTAGCCGAGGCAGAACTCCCAAGATTGGAGGAAATCCAACTAGCGGAGCTCAATAAGGAAATATCGTTAGAGGAAGTGAAACTAACCATAAAAAACCTAACCAGAAATAAGGCCCCAGGACCAGATGGGCTAACATATTTGTATTATAAGGAGTATAAAGATATACTTGCCCCATATATGACAAAATTCTTTAATAAATTCTTGAAGGGAGAGACTATACCGAATCAGATGAGCCACTCTTTTATATCAGTGTTTTTGAAGCCAGACAAGGACCCTACAGAATGTTCGAGCTACAGACCGTTCTCATTGCTTAACTCAGATATAAAAATTTTCTCTAAAATATTAGCGAATAGACTAGTTACATATATACCTCTGATAATAGACCAGGACCAGACAGGGTTTATACCAGGAAGACAAGCGAGAGATAATTCCCGAAAATCTATGGACCTAATAGATTTAATAAAACAAAAGAGGGGAAGGTGGTGTTGAGTTTAGACGCGGAAAAAGCTTTTGATAGGCTGAGTTGGCCGTTTCTGATAGAAACAATGAAGGCGTATGGAGTAGAAGGCAATTTTTTATCAGCTATCAAAGGTCTTTACTTAACACCATCGGCCTCGGTTAAGATGGCAAATGGAACCTCGAATACGTTCCCAATCCTAAACGGAACCCGGCAGGGCTGCCCCCTGTCCCCACAATTGGTAAATACTATGAAGCGGTCCAACTAAGGGCAATCAAGGTATGGTCGGATTATACAGTATATAGATGGGCCCAATTGGAGAAAGAAATAATAAACCAAGGTAATATGAAAGCATGGATATGGGGGAACAGACATTTTGATAAGAGGGGAACATTTACGTTTTTAGAGAACATATACCCTCAAATGTACCAGGCTAATTCTGAAAAGTCTGGGGTCGTATTATACGCCGAGTGCTGAAACTTCTGAGCCAGAGTAGTTTGCATGTCAGACATCGGAAGCGCCCCCTTAGCCACCCTCCCTCTCTACCTCATCAATGTGTGAGACGAAGCCGACGTGCTCACTAAAGGCTGTGGCTCCAGTGGCTGAAACTGGTATTGCAGCTCAAACACATTCAAACACCTTCACTGTATCATGTGACATTTTGATTGCCAACATTCTTTGAATTAAATGTATACAATGCATGTGTTTTGGATAACCACAGGTAAACATTAATATGAAAGGTTGCAGTTAGGGGTGTGAAATTAGGATGTAAATTACTAAAAAAATTAGGACTTTTAAGGTTGTTGGAGATCTGGGAATTAAAAGTCAGAGTAGACATATGTAAGGCCATGGGTCCACTGCGGTTTCCCTGAGCTAGACAAAAAATTACATGCACCGACACATTTGCCGATGGATTTCCTGTGACTTGCAGGCAGTTTGCCCATGTCATAAGAATGAAAATTAACATATTGAAAGCAAATCAGATTTTTTTATTTATTGGGTGTGCGTTGGAAGGGGTAGTCTTATACGGCGAGTATATCCCAAACTCTATATTTTAACTAAAAAAGTTGGGGCCGTCTTATACACCCAGTCGTCTTATACGCCGGAAAATACGGTAATATAAAAAAAAACAGCAAAAATAATAAAAAATAAAGTATTGTCTAACATATAACCAGTATATTCTAACACTATTATTTTGTACTCTCAATTATTTCACAGTAAGTTTACTTGGAGTTATTTTGTTGCATGAAAAATCATTATTTGAACTTTTAATGGTTAAAAGTTGACACGATATTGAGGACTGGCATGAAGGTCGTTGTTAGAGATTGGTAACCTAACCAAAATGTGAATTGGAGCAGCTTTTGTGGACTATTAAAGCCTGGTCCATACCTATTTGTTTTACTTGAGTTAAAATTGTTGAGATCATTCAAAATGTTAACACATGCTAAAGCAACATTATGCCCTATGGATCTGTTCACATATGCTAATATATGAAAATGGACAGATGTGAGCCAAACCTAAAGAGATGATGCAACAGCACCTGTTGCTTCCACAAACTACTTAAACCTCCTGGGCGTACCGCTTTATATCACAATAAAATCCGCTACTATTTCCTGCCCTCAAGGAGACCCAAAACACTGGTGTGCTCTTTAAAAGTGTCACCCCCTCCATAAGATAGAGGTCAATTACGACGCCTACCCCCTGCCCCTCTGTGTCATATCTGACGTCATTGGGGCTGAAGCATCGGTGGGTACGCAGAATCATAGCTAACTCTGGGTGAGTTTAATTAGCCGAGAAACTCACCCTGAGTTAACTTGGGCAGAACACCCAGGAGGGTTAAATAGACACATGCTATGAATATTTTTCCCATCACAATTGACTTTACATAGAAATCAGCTGCCTTTGAACATTACTGAAACAAAAGATACTGGCTATCCCTTCCATAAACAACATGCCTCTTATGGTTTGTGCCATTTCCTCACTAATGTCTGAAGTCTAGGACTGTGTAAATGGTTGATTAGTTCAATACTCTTCAGGGAAGATCGATCAGCAAACAGAGGTCGGAAAGGTATGACTCTAAATTGCAGATCTGTGCTAGGGGAGCATGCACAGTTTAGAACAAACTAAAGTCATTGTATTTGAGCTTTACTTCAAAACCCCTATTCACTATTGTTTAAGGCATGAAACATGCTTCCTCTGTCTATAACATTTAACATATTGTTTTTAAATTATACACAGTTAAACAGGTCTATCCAAACACACTAACAGTAATGGGCAAGCACTAACACAGCTAAGCCTCTATTCCAAGCTCCCAGAACAGTGATTTGTTTCTGACTATTTAGGTTGGAGGGCTGAGCTTTGTAGCTTTGCTCCTCTTTTGTGTTAATAACATGTCTCTACATATCTAAATATTATGTTCACAAATGGTTTTGCAGATATTCCATGTTACTCAACTGATTAAGAATAACATTTTAAAGTAATTTTGTTTCTGTCCTTCTTGGTCATTGTTTTAAAATCATGTTTTTTATATTCCTCATACAACAATTTTACAAAACTGGACATAACACGTATCCTGTTCTTGGCATGAATAGGCAATTAAAGTAGTAATAGCGGCGGCTAATGCAGAAAACTTGTTATGGAGATACTGTATAAGGCAATTGGCTTTCCAGGACAACTGGAAATCTATCTACCCACCAAAACATGCAAAACAACAAACTAAGAAGAAATTGAAGGGATTGAGTTACATGAAAAGGCAACCTAGATACAGTCAGTATCAATGAGCACATTTGTATTCCAAATAGAAGCACAATAGTTCAGTAGTTAGTGCATATGTTTAAAAAATCTGAGTTCCATGCTATAGCTTTATATATAATTTGAGCGTACAGCTTAGCCAATTAATAACATCGACAGGATCTAATGCTACCATTGAAATAATTCAGCAGAGAAGCCACCAGGGAAGTAGCAAAAAGGGGAAGCTAAGTTAATTTGTGAAGGTCGCTATTTTATGGAAAGCGAAAAAAACAAACCTGTAAGCATAGAAGAAACATTGCTAGATAAAAATAAAAAAACATATGAACTGTGAACTATAAAAGTGATTTTCTTCACAATACTTATCTTTCCTTTTCCTTTTCCTTACCTTTTCCTTTGTTTGTTAATTGCCATTCCTGCACTGGTCTCTCTAGTTCACCTTTGCAACTTCTATTTCAGCCAGTGACAATGCCTCCATGCATGAAAGGGGATTTTACTTTGTACCATGTAGCAATGCTTGTCTCTAGCAGTTGTTCAATAATAATAATAGCAATCAACACTGATTCATTTTAGCAATAATTTTTGTATTAATATTTATAATTAGTAGTAACATTTTATTCAACTGAATCTGCTTAAAGTGGATCTATTCCAAAAGAAAACCCAAAAAATATTTAAAACATTTTTCACTTACCTCTGAGCACTTTACAATCCTAAAGAAATATATATTTACCTGCTATTTGAGCACTGGGTTGACCCATTTTTCTGGGCATTAATTAACTGCAGTATTAATGATGGGCACTAGATGGCTCTAGATAGGGATATTCAAAGCTGATAACTTGTCTATGGAGGCATGTAAAGGGAGCTTAATTAAGACATCTACATCTCCCTTCCCAAGTGTCTCTGTGCAACACAGAAGAGGAGCTGTCACAATGCAGATCAACATGAAAGGAAACATAAGAAGTTAGCAGTGACTTGGGACAATCTGGATTTACTGATTACCGATAAGGTACTTTATTTTTTGAAAGTGCATATAATGGAGGGGGGGGGGGGGCTCTTGACTGCAAAGTACATTGGATGGTCCACTTTAATAAATAAGCCATTTGAATTGCTAACCTGCAGATTCTTTTACGACCTGGGATGAGCTAGGAAATACACGCCACCCCTCTTCACTTTATTAATCCTTCTAGCTAAATAACTATAAAACATGCAATACATTTGATTAATACGTATTTTTGAGTATAAGAAAGTGTTTTAAAGAATAATTTGCAATAGTAGAGTGTTGTGCCGTGTTAGCCATCGATAAATACAGCAAGTTTGGAGTTCAAGTGAAACCGTTTATTGGCTAACTGAAGTCATTAGAGAAGCAAGCTTTCGGGATATCGCAGATCCCTTCTTTAGGCTAATACAATCCTGGTTCTTGAAACTTACATTTATACACAAAATAACATGCTCATAAATATTTGAACAAAAGAAACAGTTTTGTCTTGACACACATGACTGATGGAGGTGAGAGTGAAGGGTTAGTTAATGGAGATAGTGATCATAGTTAGGAAGAGTTATAGGGGGTAATAGAGATAAGAGGTTCAGCCGTGATATTCACCTCCTTCAGCAATTAAAATGTCCATAGACCTGGGAAGCAGAAAAGAAAGAATAATTTGAAAATATACCACACAATTAGAGAAAGTGAATATCCCTGTCTAAGAAACCTGAGAAATTGCAAAGGAAGTATTTGAAAAGATTTTGTGTTTTGGACTCTATTTGTTACAGCAGCTGCCATGCGCCACTGTACCCCTGCTTACCGCCGCGGCCCTGGGAGCCGTGTTCAGCAATGATTTACTGTTGTGCCGGGATCCACTCCACAGTTTTTTCTCAGCACTGGCCACAGCTTGTCTGCTGTTGGTTTTCTGCAGCACTTCCTGAAGGACCAAAGAGTGTCAGTTCCTGAGATTTAGGGGATATAAGTGTCTCAGCTCTTTTCTTAGATGCCTCAGTGTCCTGCTATGGCTCCTGATTGCCATTGTTGTTCCTGTGTTACTGATTCATACCTGTGCTCTGAGACTCTGCTACCTGATTGACCTTGTCTGCCTGCCTTGATTCTCCTGTTACTGACCCGCACTGCCTGACCTGTACCTGTGCTGCCTGCCCTGACCCATTGCCTGTCTGTCTATGCCTCTTCCTCATCCCTCTGTCCTGCACTGTTGCTCCTGGTTATGACCTGGCCTGCTGCCAACGCCTGTACCTCTGGTACCTTTCTCTGGTATCCCCTGGTCCCCCTGACCTAGCTTCCTTGTGTGCCTATCCTCCCTCAAGAGGTAGCGACCTGGTGTTCCCCTCGAAAAAGGCTATCCCCACCTGCAGGGGTGTTGTGAAGAACGAGTGGGTTCACTTAGCACATTCGGACCATAAGACGCAGGCACTTTTTGTCCCAAATTTTGGGGTTGAAAAAGTGTGTCTTATGGTCCAAAAAATACGGTAATTTTTTGTATATATTGCTATGAAAATAAACATGCAGAATGTCAATTTAAAATATTTGATTCATGAACTTTTTTTACTGTAAAATGTGTATGTAGGTTTTATAGTTTTATGTTCTTCTTTAGTCTTACAGCACACAATTCTATTTTGATATACTACATACATCTTTCTGTAGACGTGTATATGACCTTTATCATTGCCTGTAGGAATTTTGTTGGTATTAAGCTAAAGTTTGGTCTTATCTTTAGCAGCTATTTCCCAGGAAATTTAGAACATCAGTTGGCACACTGAATGATCTGGGCCTTCCTTATTGATAGTGTGGAGGAATGGGGTAGATTAAGTACATAAAAAGGTCAAAGCAACATAATCAGTTGCATAAGGCATTATTAATCTATTTAAATTTATAATGCTGTTAAAATGCATGTGTGTGTACAATGTTTTCATACCATTGCTGCAATGATTTAATGTGATAAATTAGCAGAACTTTAAACTGAGCTCAGTCCACAAGGAAATCATTATTTCCTGAAAACAGCCAGGGACATACAAATAAAAGGAACTTATAAAATTGTTGTTGTTGAGTTCAGGAAACCTTAATTTTTATTATACATATATGTTGTTGTTATTATTAATATTAATAATAATAATAATAGCAATAACTAATATTTTTTATTTGGATAGATTACTTATAATTTTCATTACAATCTATATTTAAGGCACAATTTGGGTGCATTTATGGTTTTAAAAGAGTTTGTTAAAATAATGTAGTTGATGCTATAATGAATCAATAATCTTCTTTTACTTGGCTCAGTATATTCTTGTCTACCACGCTCCCATGGCTCTTTCTCGGTGCCTGAAGCAGAAAGCATATCAACGATTTAATGCTTTGAATTTATTTCAAATATATTTGCAAAGGTGGTAATCAAAAGAGGTTTAATATTTCTAAACCAGCATGCTTGGCTCTGTATAAGCACTGAGGGCTAAATACAATTTTCTGCAGCATATAAGGCATTTTATAACTGTTTGAGGAGTTGTTTGTTGATTGCTTAGGATAAACACAAACAGCAATTAGTTCATTTACCATCAATAGTTTATCCTAGCAGATTGAGGTTGGAAAGCTAGCATTGAATATGGAAAGCTAGCATTGCTTAGTAATCTAAATATCTTGAATGAAAAACAATACATGGATACAATCTACTTTGCTATATAAAGTTCTGAATGCAAATGACCTAGGGTAACTTCAGATATTTCTTGGAGTATAGGAAACCACTTCAGATTTTATATTTCTTTGTTTTTCCTTGGAGTTGCCACAGCATTTATGGTCCCTTGACGTGCGTTTCTCCACCATGTTTGCACTGTCATCAAAGGATATGTAGTTTCATGAATGGACCACTCTAGTCTATTCATGGATCTACATATGCTACTTATGGTCTTATGCTTCAGGCATGTGCAGACTGTAATTTTCGTGGATCTGATGGCAGGATGCAGCGATAATTGAGAGGGATAATTATCAAGGTAGCATGCATGCTACCGTGTCTACCTGAGCAGCTCCAAAAAAAAAGGACTAGTAAACAGCTGATCTCCCCATTACTGAAATGCCATACTTTGTTGTTCAATTGTTTAGAGGCAGCAATCTTGGTAGAGGCAAGGATATGCATTGTTGAGGTCCACGGTAATGGGTTGCTCCTATATGCACTAGAAGAAGCAGTACATACTTTCAAAATAGGAAACTGTTGCTCCGAAGACAGAGGATTACCAAAAGAAGTGCATGTAAAAGCTTAGCAGCATGGTAGTGGATCACGCATTAGTAAGCATATCACTGGGACCCCTTAACCATCTGAAAGGGTTAGTATCATTCATCATTGAGATGTCTTACTTTTTAAATCACCCTAAAGCTGAATTCCATGAACCTTTCAGTATAGGGGCTGCTTTGGGTTCTTGTGTAGCTGAATTCAGACACTCCTCTTCTGTTAAGGCCCCCATACACTGGTCCGTTTCCCATCGGATTCCGGGACAATCGATTCCGGGGAGAGTGCACACCAAACGATCGTGCCGGAATCGCATGAGGCCACCTGTTCGATCGATCAGTCCGACGATCGGGGGCCCAGAAACGGATCGGACAGGAACCCCATGTTGGTTCCATCAGATTGATTCAGGGCCGATCGGCCGTTGGATGTGGACCTCAGATCGATCACCAGGAGATCTGACACAGAGGACCACATCCCACATCATGTCCTGCCAGCCCTTGCACGTCTAGCACTGGGGGAAAAATACTCACCCTCCACCATCCCACCCCTGCTCCGCAGTAAAGACAACAACACGAGAATGCAGGGCAAGGGATTTACTTTTAAAACCAATAAAAAAAGGCATGGTTGGCCCTCGCTCTATACAAAAGTACAAACATACACACAATAAAAACATAGAAAATATTACAATATGTACAAACAGGTCAACATGACCAGGGCAGGGGTCAATAAACAGCTGGCCACCCAAACCAGCAACCAGGAACCCATAGGGTCCAGAAGTACACAAAAGGTCAACATGACCGGGGGGGGGAACAGAAAGGGGTGCCAGGGATCAGTTGCCCCACTTCCAGCTCCCGGCGCAGGCCTGACAGCACCTCCCTCAGCTTGCCAGCCTTCAGTCACCGCCTGCAGCTTGGCCTCCATCCTCTGCAGCTGCTGCTCGCACCTTCGGAGGCTGGATTGGACGCGGCCGTGGCCAATGGTTGTGGGTCTGAAAAAAGAATACAAAGGAAATAGTCCCCACTGCTAAACTCATCCAAAACATGTGCCTGCTAACGCCAGGCCCTTGCTATGGTATCTACTTCATTAGCGGCAGGAGAGCTCCCAGGGGGGCACGGAGGGGTCATCTGGCCCACATCCACAGTCCATCACAGGGAAAGCACAACACCTCAGAACAGGGCAAAAGCCACAGCAATCCCGTGCTAGTGGTCATGAAGGAAAAACCCAGGTGAAACTACAAACACAATGAGGGACCGTTAGCAGCAACATGTGGCTAGGGGATGCTGGCAATGGTGCCTATAGTGTGGGTCACACTAATCACAACAGAAACAATAGGCCTGGAACAAATAGGAGGAGACTCCGTATCCTGCTCAAATGAGCCCCTGTGCCTCACCTCAGACCCCTTACTAATGCTGGGCATTGGTTAGTCCATCAAACAGTTCCCACTAGCTCAGTCCCCCCATTGTAGGCCGCACGTTTGGAGGGGGTGGTCCGTTGCAAGGTGAACTGTCTCTGCCTGGTCTGCTCTGGTGCTGCTCCTGGCTGTCGGACACTGGGGACGTTCCTGATGGGGTGTGGGATGCTGTTTGAAAAGGAAAAAACAATTAAACCCTTCCTAGATGTGTTCCAGCATTGTGGTGGCACCCATGTCACAATGTCAACATACATGCCTGATGAGGGCCCTTGCATCGGCGAGGGTGGTATTCTGCCGGGTCTTGAGGTCGTTACCACTTCTTGAACAGCCGGTGCCAGGGGTACGACCATCACCACACTCGCCTGGATCGCAGCTATGACCTTGGGTATAGTCCGCTTCCTCTTGCCAATCTCCAGCAGTCAGCCCCCCATCATATCCCCACGCCTCGAAGCCGCCACCAGAGCAGACCTGACCATGGGCACGGCCCCCAGGTCCTGAGGCAGCCAGGGGTCACTCTTGTAGGTGGTGGGCGGGGGGGGCCAGGCTGGCTCCACTGGTCCGTCCGTCCTCCAGGTGGCGGTGGTGGTGGTAGGCCCGCTCCCCCTTGGCCTGCTGGGTCCTGGCCCCTCAGTCCTCCGGGGCTGGTGGAGGTGGGCTCTCTCTCCTAGGGGGCTTGGCGGGTCATCGGAAGCCTCCCCGAAAGGGCCACCATGAGGCCGCCGAGAGCCCCAGCCGCAGCTCCATGGCCTGGGGAACGGGGAAGAAATTGCATAGTATGGGTCTGTGATAGCCATAACATGTCCCACGCCCTCTACCTCACCGATGCCCTGTCATACCTACCTTCAGCTGGCTGGCTTGCCTCTGGCCCTGATCAGGCCCTTGCCCCAGTTCTGCCGACTCCCTCCTCCTCTGGCAGGTCCTGGCACCTGGGCAGGACCGAGAACCGTGGCCGCGGACCCACTTGCCACCGACGTACCATAGCAGTGACACACATTAAAACACTGGCCACCAATTGGAGCATGTCACTCTTCAGTGGTAGGACTCCACAATACACATCTAGGAGGTCAATCGCATGCATTGCCAAAAATGAACACTGATGTCCTGTTTTGCTCATCAACATTCTGCCCTAGAATCATTAGCTGCAACCACAGGCCTGACACTCATAAGCAAAACACGCATGTGTCGAGGCCTGCCACAGGACCCCCCCAAGTCGGCTCCTTGGTCCTGGACCTCGGGTGGCGGGATCGGGCCTCCTTCTGCTTCCACATGGAAAACCACATCATGACCTCATGTCAATGAACCGGCGGCCCACACCGTTCGATCAGCCCTGGGACCTCGGCGTCACCCACGCTCCTGGCCTAAATAGCAGGAGCTGACAACCGGGCGAAGCACCATGGGCAAACACAAGCATGTCTGAGGGCTGCGGAGTCGCCTACATGCAGAGGTTGACGGCCATCCTTTGGCTCTCCATGGCTCTGTAACCTTGGTGGCGGATCGGCAATTCTTCTTCCTATGGAAAACAAATCTGGACATCAGGCAAATGAACTGTCATCACGGCTCATGCCCAACCGGGCCCTCAGCGATCACCACGCTAACTTCACCGTCGATCGCTCCCGGATCTGCTCTCATTCTCCATTTTGGTACATCTGCACTCTCGTATGACGATGCATGGTCCTAGGCTTCTCTCCCCTGAGGTTTGCCCCTGCAGATGGCCGACGACTGCCCCTGGGCGGCCCCCCGTGTTTCGCTACCTTTCGGCGTGAACTATCAGGGGGTGTGCCGGCTCCAATAAAAAAGGACCCCAATTACGAGGCTCCACGCATCGCGCTTCACCCGGAGTCGCCGATTACCGTTACGGTCCCCGACCGAGCGCTTTTTGTGGCTCGCCGATTCCACCCCCATATCATCAGACCATGTGGGTAGCTCAGATATGTGTTTGCCGACTTCGACAAATGCTTGAATTGCCTCCCGGGTGCTAAGTGTTTCGCCTGATTAATTTTGTCTCCATTTGTTTGGCAGATTTCGCCTGTTGTGCCGCCCATCCGGCCGACGCCGTTCCCAGGGGCATCGCCGATTCCGACCCCATTCATGCAGACCATGTGAGTAGCTCAGAATGTGTTTGCGACTTTGCCCATGTGCTATTTGGCTCTCCATGGCTCTGTAACACTTGGTGGCGGATAGGCCATTCTTCTTCCCCTCTGGAAAAACATCATGAACCTCATGTCACTGAACTGTCCTCACTGTGAATCATGACCTAACCAGGGCCATTCAGAGATCACCCACGCTACATCACCGTCGACTCGCTACCGGATTTCCTGCTTATCATCTCCATTTTGGTACATCTGACTTCGTACTGAACGCTGCATGGTCCTCGGCTTTCTCCCCGGCGTGCCTGTCCAGATGGCGCGACGACCTGCACCTGGGGGCGGCCCCCCCGTATTTTGCTTACATTCGGCTAGCGAACTTCGGGGGCGGTGTTTCCGGATCAGGCTCCAATAAAAAGACCCCCAATACGAGGCTCCAAGCATAGCCGATTCCCGGAGCGACATTCCTGTATAGTCCCCCGACGATCGCTCTGTGGCTCGCCGACTATTCCGCCCAATATCATCAGACCAGTGGAGTAGCTCAGCTATGTGTTGCCGACTTAGCCCAATGTGCTATTGCTCCACGGGCGAAGTGTGTTAGCCCGATTAATGTCTCCGTTTGTTTGCAGATTTCGCTGTAGTGTTGCGCCCATTCCGGCCGACGCGATTCCAGAGGCCGCCGATCCGCACATATCATCAGACCATGTGGTGCCTCAGATATGTGTTTGCAGAATTAGCCCCATGTGTAATTGCCTCCCGTGTGCTTAAAGGTTGGTTTTTTTTTTCGCCGATTCATTGTCTCCGTTTGTTTTGCAGATTTCGCCTGTTGTTGCGCCACATTCCGGCCGACGCCGATGTCCCAGCTTCCTGGCCCAGACGGGAGGCGAGGCTGCACAGGACCTGAAAGACCGAGTAGATGGCGTGAGGGCATGCAGGGGGCAACTTGGACACCTGCTGGACCCCGGACAGCTCTGGCCATAGTGTTTGCCAGTGACGAACCATTCTGCCCCATCTGGCCAGCCTGTTGCAGCAGCCCCCTACACCTTGGGCACACAGAACTGACGAGGGGGGGTTACACTTACAAGCAGCTGGACGGTGACTGAAGCTTTGTGTCAGGTCCAGGGGGGGTAATGGCATGTGTTTCATTTGTTGTTG
Source organism: Ptychadena robeensis (assembly GCA_036250615.1). Lineage (NCBI taxonomy): Eukaryota > Metazoa > Chordata > Amphibia > Anura > Ptychadenidae > Ptychadena > Ptychadena robeensis. The sequence continues at coordinate 79,670,863 of CM070033.1, read as the reverse complement.
TGTTTTTTTAAGGAACCACCAGCACAATGTTACGTAACAGAAAATTTTATCAATTTTGAGTTATTGAATAAACGGTGTGAACTAAACTCAATGCCTAATCTTTGCCAATCAAAATGGGGTGCATGGGAGAATAAGGTGGTCATGTCATGCTGCCAGGGACAGCCCCCACACAATGAAAATAGGCAACATAGTCTCACTGGTTGGCTGTGGGGCCTGCAGGGATTGTCATGAGGTGGACGTGGATGCATGCATGAGGGCCCTGGTTCATTCCCCGCCCCATGCACCAGGGTTTACCACAACGTGTTGAGTCCTAAACATCAACATGATGGGTGGGAAATAGGACACTTAATGTCCGGCGGAGGAAGTGTGGAGAACCAGCTCGCAAACACAAACCTTGCCACTCTGGGGGGGCCAAATCTTGTTGTGGTGAGGAAGACCCTGAACCGCTGGGAGAGAACTCCGAATGCGTTCTCCACCACCCTACGGTGACCGGGAGAGAGGCGGTAGTTGAAAACACGTGCTCAGGTGTCAGAGAACGATCCCCAAATGGTTTTCAGGGGTTCTCTTCCAGGGCATAGGCCTCATCCGCCCACAAAACACAAAGTTCAGCCCACCCACGTTTGTGTCTGCGAAGGAAGGTGAGGAGCGTGCTCCTCATCTGCCGGCAGGAATTCAGTGCCAGGCCATGACACAACTCAGCTATGCGTCCATTCTTCCCACATCAACCCATCAGGAAATCTAGCTTGGCATTGAAACAAGAGCTAGCAAAGACCAATGCTATAGAAGCCCTTGTAGTTGTAGTTGTAGTAAGAGGAGCCAGAGTGCCTGGTTGGCGATGGGGACGTGTTTCCCATCCAGCGCTCCGCCAAGTTGGGGAACCTTGCCACATGTCTGCAAATTGATGGCGACAATTCGCCATCATTGGGGGGGTGGTATCTGGAGACAAGTGAAACGAAACATTAGAGTTAGACAGACTCAACACATTTCAAATAGACAGACCAATTGGGGGGTTTTGGACTTCAAGAAGTGGGGATGTAATGGATGAGGCATTGTGGCATATCAAGTGCATGTATGTGGCATGCAGGAGTGTGGCACTCAGGCCAGAGGGGTATGTGTGTGTGGTGGAAGGAGCGGGGCAGATTGGGTTTGTCAGCATTGGGATGGATGGACTCCCTTTCATAATAGGTGGTTTGTTTCAGGCAAATAAGAACCAGGGACAGAGGCGCACAAACTAGTACACAGTGGTTAAAAAATGTGGAAAAAGGATAGGTAAACAAATGGAACAAAATGAGAAAAAAACAACAGACAAGATTAATCAACATTGAGGAGAGGTTTACAGGCTGGCCTCTCTCAGGCCATGTGCTATACAGGAGGACCTCACTCACTGTGGGGGAGAAGAGATCACTTCCTGCTTACAGATCTGGCGGGGATCCATAGGAACAATGGACGCGTTTCGAGAAGAACTATTTTTCAACCATAGGGGAGGGGTGCGGAGAGTCTCGGGATTATAGACAAACACACAGAGGAGTGCCCTCCCCTTGATTGCATGATGCAGGTGAGGGGGGGGGGGACGGGCGGCCAGATCAGCTCATAGAAACAAAAACAAAACAAATGGATAATTAGATGTACAACCTTAGGGGAGAAAGTACAGCATGACTGTGATAGCGAGACAATGGAAGAATGTATGGAAAATGGGAGAGAGAAAACAAAAACAAAAAACAAACACACCAGGTGCATGGATATATATGCACCAGATATAAAAAAAACAAACATGAATGTACACCCCTCACAAACATGGGCGCAGAACAAATGGATCAAGGGGTGAACCACCTTAGCAGGCACAACTAGTGATGGATGGGCGAAAGTGGTGGGCTGGTTATTTTATGCTAGTATTGCATGCCAATCTTTATCAGCCATGGGGGGCTAGCGATTGAGGGCATATATCCATAGTTTCTTGGGAGCACAGCTTATTAATCTTTATTAGGGGTAGCTATGTAGGCAGAACCATCCGACCCTTAGAGTCGTTTTGGTGAACATCGCCGCCTATGAAAAAAGGTCCCCAGACCATGCAGTACCCAGGCACTTTAACCTTCAACATAATCCGACAACGAAGGCCTCAGCTTTATCATTGAGTCCATGATGCCATCTACCCCCTAATGAAAGATTTAATAGCTGTGGCTCCCCACGAAACATATGATCTATGCCCTCAATCGCTAACCCCCCCTGGCTTGATGAGACTTGGACATCTCAATCTACAATCTAAAATAACTAGCCCCACCCACTTCTCCCATCCAACCATTTGTGCCTGCTAGGGTTCACCCCCTGATCCATTTGCCTCTGCCACATGTTGTGAGGTGTTACATTCCATGTTGTTTTTTTAATGGGCAATATAATCCATGCCACCGTGTGTGTTTGTTTTGTTTTGTTTTTGTTTTCTCTCCCATTTGTCCCATTACATTCTCCATTGTACCTTCTTCCATCATGCTTTACTTCTCCACAACAGGTTGCTACCATCTAATATCCCATTTTTGTTTCTATGAGCTGACTCTGGCCTCCCCGTCCCTCCCCCCCCCCTCACTTGCAGCATGCTAATACAGGGGAGGGCCACTCCTGTGTGTGTGTCTATACATCCAGGACTCTCTGACCCCTTCCCCTATGGTTTGAAAAAGAGTTCTTCTCGAAAACCGCTCCCACTGTTCCTATTGAGCCCCCCAGTATCTGTAAGCAGGAAGTGATCTCTTCTCCCCCCCAGGAAGTGAGGTCCTCCTGGATAGCACATGGCCTGAGAGAGCCAGCTGTAAACCTCTCTCAATGTGAGTATTGTTCTGTTGTTTTTGTCTCATTTTTGTTCATTGTGTACTTATCCTTTTCCACATTTTTTACCATCTGTTGTATTAGGTTGTGCCCTCTGTCCTTGTTCTTATTTCGTCTGTATGGGGCCCACACTCCTCCATTTTGAGAGCTGCACACCTACCACACAACTAAACACCCATCCCTCATACTGACTCCATTTTGCTCTGTGATCCTTGCTCAGGCCCCATACACCAACTGAGGGCCTTTCTGGCCACTGCTATCACTATAGCTGTGTATTATCACTGCTAAAGGTTGTGCGCAACTACCCATCATCTTTCGAGAGTTTGTTTCAGGAGCACTATTGCTTCACCTAGGGAATGGTTCTCACAGTGTTGGGACTTGACCTAGTTAATGCACTGTGGCATTCATACACTAAGCTCTATTTGATGAATGGTGGCTTGATGGAAGTGGGGTGGAAGGTGGCTTTTAGTTTGGAGGGGGTTGTGGCTGGGACGCCATTCATTTATTCACATTGTTACATACCTTGATGTACTACTAAGCCTAACTCATCACGATGGCCTGGCAGGTCTGCGGCACAATTCGCCCCAGGGCCTGTGCTGAGAGGCACAGGAGAACTTGAGGTCCTCATGGAGCGTCCTGTTGCCAGGAAGCGCGGGGTGCACCGGCGTTCCTCTGCGGGGATGCCTTCCGCATGGCTGTGTCCCTCTTCTCAGCCTGGGCCGCAGCAGTCTAGGAGCATGGTGAAATTGGCATCAGTCATGCGCAGGAGTTCCTGTATCATCAGGTGATTATCCCTGAGAGTCTGAGGAGGGCATGGTGGAATACGTGTCCCTCCTGAGAAGACAGGACTTGGCCCATAGCCTTCTCCTCCTCCTCCTTCTGATCTCCTTCTCCTCACTACCCAAAGCAGGAGTGCTGACCACAGAAGTGTCTCCACCGGGCATGCTGTCCACGTGGTTTTGCAAGGTGCAGCAAAGTGATGGGAGAGCCACACAACCTCTTTATTGACTTCTGCTGGGAAATGGATACCCCATTCCCTGATGAGGTCATGGCCGATCGATTGATGGTGGCAGTGTGATCGATCGGACCGGAATCGTCCAGGAATCCGTGGGACAAGGTGGTATGTAGCGATCGGACAGACTAATTGCCTTTCGATCGACCCCGATTCCCGCTGAGATGAATCGATCGGATAGGTGTTCGATCGGCCATGGAATCCGACTGTGTATGGCTAGCTTTAGACCTGTCCTGGCTTTCTGCAATTAAGTCTTGATTGGCTACTCTTTGCATCAGTTTGAGGTAGTTATGTCTACCCACCACAAACACAGTGAAAATGCGAAATACCAAGGAAAATCCTAGAAGCAAGGGTCTAGGTAGTGAAATACCCTTTTCTGTACTAGCCATTCACAAGCAAGAACCAATAGCAGTAGGTTGAAGGACTGCCAGACAAGACAATTCTGATGTTCAAAAAAGTGCAAGCGTGATTATAACTAACAAATTATAGTGAGCTTTTTAGGCAAGTCACTACTTTCTTGCAAAAAAAAGTCCCTGCTGAGCATATTTTAGATTCAGTTAAACCTCATAATATGGCATCAGTGGAATTTCTTTCAATTTTTGTTCCAGAAAAAAACTGCAAAATCTTTTACCTCTAAAGATCAGTTTGATGTTTTTTTTTAATACTTCTCTGTATCTTTGTATCTTTTTCACATCTTCTGGAACAAGCTAGAACCTTCACTTACATGGAATATACTGCTTCTAATAGTTGATTAGTATGGTCTGCAGGTACTAAGGAAGTTACTAACTAAAGCGTAGAAGAGAAGCTGTCAGTTCTCTGTAATTTACAATTCCCTTCCATTCCCGAAGTACTGAGCAGGCAAAAATGGGATTCATACACCTCCCAGGCTGCTCTACCAGATGTCATTGAGAGAGGAATTAGAAACATAACATTTATGAAAGCAAGATTTATTATGTTTCTCAGTGGCAGAAACAAAAGAAAGTTCTCCCCTGTGGTACAAGAACTCTCGTCAATCGTGATATTTTATGTAGCCTGTCACATTTTGCTAAGGAATGACTAATACCACTTTCCCATGATGTTTAACATAGAAAGTAAATGTTACAGGAAAGTTGGAATAAGAGAAACATTGATGACCTCCTTTAAACGTTATGGTTGATTGGCTTTCATTCTAACTAGTGATGATCACATTAATAATCTGCAATTATTGATTCTTTAACATGTAGTAAAGAATCAACGTTTTAGAATTTTTGTTTTTGAAAAATGTTCAGTTTTATTGGCAAATCCATAAATATGCACCATTTGCATTTATGAATTGCCAATTTTTCAAATAATTTTTAACCAGAAACAATGCAACCCATCTTTTTCCAAGCGCAGAGAGACTTAGGAAGGGAGATGTTGCTGCATTAATCACACTCAATTCTTTAGGGTCATTAACCTTCCTAGCGCACCGCCCGTATCGCGCCGTTTACAACGGCACGATACGGGCGATCAAGGCAGTGTACAGAGTACACTGCCTGCCGTTTCCGGCATCTCGCCGGAGCTCTACGCGCAGCTGTTGTCATTACTGACAACAGCTGCGTGTGAGAGAAAGCCGGCGCTCCTCCATTAACATGGAGGTCTATGGCGCCGCCCCCCCCCGCCCCCTTCCGCGTCACCGTGACGCGATCGGGGCGGTGCCGCCAACCCGGAAATGCTGCAGCGATGAAGACAATCGCTGCAGCTTTCCGGGGAGGCATAGGGGCTCCCAGCTGCCTGCTTTCCCGGCGGTTGAGGCGAGCCTGAAGCTCGGACGAGCTAGGCTCGTCTCAACCGCTAGGGAGGTTAAAGCAGTGATATTTTCCACATTGAAATTAAGTAGTATTAATTAATTAAGTTATCTAGTGACAAGTAACTGCAGGCCAATGCAGGAAAACTGGAGGAAGAAAATCATCCTAAAAAAAAATTCAATACGTAGCACTTTTCCACCACCATGCTGGCTCAGAGGTAAGTAAAAATGTAGTATTTTTTTTAGTATTTTTTTATTTAGTATAGATAGGCTATTGAAAGAAAATTTTAAATTTGAAGGTTAGAAGATGCTTTAAGACTATATGTTGTTTTGTTGGAAAGTAAAATTTTCATAGTAGCTTAGTAGTAGTATCTTTGCGTAGGTATAATGCAGTTATACACATTGTTAGATAAAGCTATTCAAAGCTGTAGCAGATGTAAGTTATATAATGTGAAGTGGTTTAGAAGTCTTGTTCAGATTTTCAATGTGTTCAAGTAGACTTAAAGTGTGTGGCAGGACCACAACTGATCAAATGTTTGTCCAGTCATTTCACCAGTCCATCTAAATTTATCATCCTGTAATGGAACTCTAAGTTAATCTGTGCTTTCTATACTTCTCTGGATTTCTGTGATAGGGTTCATTTTGTGGTTTTATTTTTTATTTATTGATTGATTTATTAATATATTTATATAAAGCCATATCTTTTTAAGAAGTTAAAGTAACCCACCATCATGTTGAATTAAACTCCTTGTTTGATCTTTCTTAAGAAACGCTAATGCCTCTATAAAAAAAATTCTATGAGAGGAACGTTATTCTAAGCAAAAAAATTAAAAAATAAATATAAATGGTAATTTTAAGAGGACTTATTGCAGGGATTGCTAAGGATATACACATTTCTAATTAATTATTGAAGTGAAAGTATTGTCCCTTCACAGTATGTACTTTTTCATAATTATCGCTTTGGGTAGCATTTATCTTAATTAAGATCTCTTGCCTCATAAAGATTGTGAGAATTGGTGCATAATGTACATAAATCTATTATAGGTGTTTCTTTAGAGGATTCAAATGGACCCATTGTTCACAGACTAAATTGAAAAAAATATCTATTGGGGATTAACTCGTAGATGAAAACATTCCAATAATGTCATGCAATTTATTGAAATGGCCTGTGCTGAAGGTGTGAATTTTTTTCTAGGAGATAATATTTTTCCGATTAAAATATGTATTTTTAACATGAAATGTTTGGCCAGTTTAAGAACATAATTATGATATAGTCAAGGTGTTTAAATGTAAAATAAATGCAGCAAAATACAATTGTTGTTCTATATTTATCAGCTAGCAAAATGTTCCATTATTTTCTCACAGGAATGCAACAGGCAACATTTTGAAGGTTTATGAAGTACAGTTATATTAGGAAAAAATGTTTTTGCGCAGGTCAAATACCTCAATCTCTGCTGTGGTCTTCACCTATAGACAACCCCCCTCTTGAATGGTAGGCATGATACTCCTACTTGACTTCGGTTGTCCCCAGGACTTGGAACTACAGATGGTCGAATTTTTCAACTTGCTAACTTTGTGAGATAATTGCAAAGCCCCTGAAAAGGGTATCATCACCAAAATTGCTGGACATGTAGAGAAGGGTTGGAGGAACATTTGAAAAAAAAAGTTTTGCTCTAGCACATGTCGTTTTTGCATAAATTAACTTCAAAGTTAAAGTCGAAATTCAGATTTTCGAAATTTTTACTTGACTTTTAACTTAATTTGTGAAAAAACTGTTCGTGTTAGAGCCATACTTTCTATTTTGAAGTCAACCCCCAACCCTTCTCTACATCTCCAGCACGTTTGGTGATGATACCATGCTCAGGGGCTTTGTAATTAAGTCAAAACCATCGAAATGGTTGAATTTTTGAAAAAAAATTCGACCATCTCTACTTGGAACGAGGAACCTAGTAGTTCAGTTAACTGACACTATCACTATCAGGGCAGACATGCACCATCCAGGTTTATATAGGGGAGGAGATACCAGCATGGGTAATGTAACAATGGGTGGAGACGTGGGAGTGGGTATGCGCTTGCAAATGCTGGCTTCGGCGTCCCATGACCCTTACAGTTGGTAAACTATTAGCATGATAGTGTGGTAGCCATGGAATTTTTACATGCACCTATCTTATTTGGTACATTGTTCAGTGTGGGTTAGAAACCTTAATCTAAAAGTGAAGTATCCTAAATGTTTATAGAGAGGGCTGTGGGGTAAGTGCACTAGGCTGGGAGTGGGAACATGGTTTCTTGCTCTAGAGAAGGTGGGGTGCAGTTGATCAGTGTGGGGATGCAGGATTGTTTGTTTCGGGCTAAGTTGAACTAATATTATATATTAGGGGGGCAGTAAATAGTAGGAAGCTGATGCTGTGATGCTGGTCTCATAAACAGGAAAAATTAAGGGTTGCTTCAGGTGACATAATCAGGTAATTCCTATATTTGTATGGGCTTACATCTGTTTTGAGGCATCAGAGAATATGAAGACTATTTTGATAAATACAATAAAAAATTATGACCATCTAACGTCTTATCAAATTAACTACAGGAAAGATAAGTACTGATGAATATGCAACAACACAGGAAATGCCTATTCTCTATGTTCTTTGAACTTTATTTTTCTAGTTATCTTGAAGGTGGGAAAGCACCTGGAAATATAAATATATTTTATAAAAGTATTAGAGCCATTGTTTTTGCGGCAGTTTACCTCAGAATGCTTTCATACACAAATCAAACTATACATTAGCAGAGTGTAGAGCAATTTTAAACTTAATTTAATTTAGAAGAAAATGTACTCTGACAGAGATAATAATTTTCTATTCAATGCTTCAGAATGTTCCAAAAGGCTTAGAAATATTTTGTTATAGTGACTGAAATCATAGAAATCAATAATCATAAAATAAATTGTTATAAAATGTTACAATTGCTATATAGGTTGTGACAGACTGGTCATCTTCACTGTGCAAATGGACCATTTGGTGGTGTCCTGGAAGGAGTCCGGGATATTATTGCCCAGCAACTATAGTCTGCTGAGTGTTTTGTTTTGTCCTTTCTTAAAGGGATCCCGGACTCTGGGATAGGGAGGAAGAAACTGGGTGTTCCTTCCTATTTCCCTAGGGTCCACTAAAGGGTTAACACCTGTTTGCAGGTGAGTTGAGCCAGGTCTCCACAAAAGGCTCAGACCATTGTGTCAAGGCTCCTGAGAGAGGTTGGAGACAGTGCTGCTGGGTGCAGCCAACATAGGACACACAAGGAGTGTCTGGCCCCATGCTGATGGCTGCTAGGAGGCAGGCCATTAAAGGTTAGTGATGGCCAAACTTCGGCCATTTCCATCCGCGAATGGGCAGATCGGACTTTAAAAAAAGTCTGCCGTCCACCCATTCGCGGGCAGATTTAAATTCCCCTCCTCTAAGCGGGGAATTTGAATCTGAAAAACAGGATGTGGCTCTCTACCCAGTCTTCAGTGAAAAGATTCTTACTGCGGAGTGATCTCGCTGCTTCTGATCCCACCGGAGGAAGAATAGAGGTCTCCTTCTCGTCGGCAAACAGGGCGGGTCGAACACCCGTACTGCTCGCTGGCGAGGAGGGCGAACATGCATGTTCGCGGCCGAACTGTCCGCCTTGGCCATCACTATTAAGGGTTCCTAAAGTAACAAACTTGGCATTTTCAGGACTTTCGTTTGATTGATATTAACCCCTGTGAGGTTGATTTTGTGTTTGGACCTTGGAGTGCTGCTAATAAATACGGGCAGGAGCCCTAAACAGAATCCTGTTTGTGTCGATATTCCTCATTTACAGGCGCCGTTTGAGTTGAACCCCCACAAGGTATATAGGTATGTAGGTACTTACAGTACAGTTTCCCTGAAAATACGATAAGTGTCTTATATAAATTTTTGCTCCCAAAGAAGTCTTATTTTTGGGAATGTCTTATTTTTCCATGAAAAAAAAATACGGCACTGGGGTATCAGGGCGGGGGGATCACTTTAAATAACACATGGGGGATCAGAGGGGAGAATCAAAATGGCACAGGAGACTCAATAGGGGGATTACCATTTTAGTAACCCTTTCTGATCCTCCTGTGTCATTTTCATTGCCCCCTCTGATCCCCCCTGCCCAGAGTTACAGTACCGTATCTTTGGGGGTGCCTTATATTTCAGCATGAGGCAAAAATGGAAGGGTTCCTTATTTTCGGAGGATGCCTTATTTTTCAGGGAAACAGGGTAAAAGTTGTATGTACACTGGAAAACTGCCCTAGTGGGATCAATCAATTAGAGATCCAGCACGATGGCTGCCTAAACAACCAGACTGGCCGATGCCTTGCAGATTCCTGTGGGCAAGGATACTGCCTGGTGCAACCTAAGCTGTACCCTCCTGTACATCCTTTTTGAATTTTTTTTGTAAAATCCAAGTTCATTAGCAGCATTCATTACCACTGAAAGCCCTGTATTTTGCATTGTGTTGCACTTGTGTCTCCCATATAAGTGTCTGGGAGACATTTGTGCTACATAATATGCGTTTTAGGTCCGGTGTCCCCCGGCATAACATAGACATAAAGTATAATGAATACGTCTTTAAAAGTTGTTTATTTATAGCCTCCAAGGGAATATTTAACAGGGTAACTTACCTGACCATTGTGAATATGTTTCTTTCAGATTAGATAGTGTAACCTAGACTGTGCTTAGACAGCTGTAACCTACTTTTGGCACAACACAGGATTTTGATGCTCCCAGAGAGTGCCCACAGTTTTTTGTCTTTTGAGCTACTTTAAAATGGCCAAGTCAAAATTATTATTATTATTATTATAATTATTTACCTTTCATAATTACATGAACAAGTTTGGCATAATACAATTGCAAATTTTTGGCCATTACCTTACAGTATGTTAATAAAGACCAGTAAAATTAAGGTGGGATTCTACAATCTACTGCCATTGCTTTTGCAAGTTACCAGTAGATCCCACTTCACTGTACGGGCACCCTTGTCCTATATGAAACTATTTTTGTTCCAAATTTGATTGAACAGAGCTATATTTCAATACCAATAGAAAAATGTAGCTAGTAACCCAGAATTGGATTATTTGCCCAGATTATTTATTACTTGCCCTCTGTGTTGTGTTCTTCTACCTGGCATTCAGGTAATAGGCCTGCTTGTATTACCTCCCACCAAAAGAAAAGAATCTTCATTACATAAAACTTTGCACTAACTAAATATGGTACATTAAAAGGAATACTGTATTTACTTGAGTATAAGAATATATAGGGTATATAAAATGCCAATACTTATATTATATCATTTGTATTTAAGAAATTCAGTTTCTGTACTCTTATAAATGATACTTACTAACTGTGCATTGTATATGACAAGTTACAGTCTGTCCTTACTAACCTTTAGAGACTTTCTGCTGCACTTACAGATCTAAATGCTTAGGACCAGAAATACACAATGTATGCTTTGCAATTTTCTGGCAGAGAGCATTTTCGGGTTCTGTGAGAGCAATTGGATAGAGATAAGAGGAGCCACTGAGGCCAGTGGAGAAGTTAAATGTACTTCAACAAGATAAGAAACTGTAGTTACATCCTGTTGAACTGACTTGGATAACCGTTATTGTCCCATGGTTTAAAAGCATTTTCTTATGAAAAGATTTGTACCTGTGCTATTGTTCCATGACTTTTCACAAGCAAGACTAGACTTCAACTGCTATATTTTATTTCATCTTGATCACACATGATGCACTATAGACTAAGCTTTAAATCAAAGTTTCCAAAGTTTAAGTGTAGATTATGGTTTGTATTGTGACCTTCTCTCAATGTTAGCCCTGTTGTGCGTTCCCTTGAGACACAGTTAGTACAAAAAGTTCATGTCACCTTTCTCTTATTGTACATTTAAGGACATTCGTCCTTAGACAGAAAGAAATATGCATGCTCACCAAATGTACTGTAATAAATTAATGACAATAAATGGCCCCATGTTATAGATGATGTGCATGACTAAATTTCTATAACTTTAGACTGCACCTAAAGCACCACCTGAAGACATCTGCTATCTATTCAAGTTATTTTGAGTTTGCAAGTAGAGGATTTTTTTCCAAATACATGGAAATTTCATTATAAAGCAGGTTTTCATTACAAAGAAATATTTAAAATGGGTAAAGCCAGAAAGCTGCATTGCCTTTGTAAATAGGTCCAGCAGATGCAAAATCAATATAAACAGCAACTATAAAAACATTTATGCTGTTCCAGATAAGCTGGCCATTTTCGTCCAGCGTCTTCTTACCGGATCAATTACACTGGGAACATGGGGATGCCCCTCAATTCACCAGTATTGCAGGACAGGCATGTGTGTACCAAGTGCTTGCATCCCTATCGTGATCAATGGGGTTGGGGGTGGTAGGAAATTCTTTGTTCTGCTTTAAAACAAAATTGAGCTAGAAGCAATTATATGCCAGGGAAGTTCAAGAGAACCTACCACTGTAATGTGAATAGTTGAATTGATATTATTTAAGTATTAATAAAGCCAATGCATTGGTACAATATTCCACAAGTATAGTCATAGATTTAAATAATAATCACATTTATGTGGTTAACAGGTACCTATTGTCTGATCACAACAGGTGACACCAAATTGATTCACTGGCTGAAGTGTATTTCTGTGATATGCAGCATTTTTGTGAAAAGTGCTATCACAATAATACAATCTGATGTAAAGGAGGTACCCCATGGCTTGCAAAATATTTTTTCTTTCTCTAGCCAGAGCTCTGATCTCCGATCGGTATGGCAGGAGTTAGAGAAGCTGTTACTGACAGCTTCCCAGCCTCTATCCCTGACCGGCAGCTGTATGTGAGGTAGACAACATGTGCCCAACTCATGTACAGTGCAGATGGAAGACCCACCTGCTTTCCCATCTGACACCTCCTCGACTAAGACACGGGAATTTTGTCTTAACAAGCTTTTTGTACAATGTAGTAACTGTAGTTGATGTAATTAGTTACAATTAGGGAGGCCTTCAAGGACATATGGGATGTTTTGTGATTTATCTGTATTAGTGAATATATACTTTATTATGAATATATACTTGATAAATACTGTAGCTTCTCAACAATAAAATTGTAATAGTTAACCATTCACTTCATCTGACAAGTGTGGTTCTAATACTGGGCCAGCTCTATCACTCTGCAAGATATAAGTAGTCTGCCCCATCTAACAAGGTTAGAATCATGACTGATGCTTACATTGCTGGACAACAATATCGGCAATTGATTACGTTTGTTTTTGATACAGGAAACAAACCTAATCCCTTTCATTTTCATTTGGAATAAATATACTAATATAGGTGAAGGCATGAACAGTAGTATGGTACTGGGAGGGAGGTGCATACTTTTTGACACTTTTTTCTAATCATTAGTCTCTTTCTGCATTGGTACCCCTTGTCACTGTCCATTGCCCATGCCCTTTCAGACAATTATTGTCTGTTTGCTCTTCAAATATAGTTTCTGCTTTGCCTCATCAACCTTTATTTATATTGTTAGTTTCGTGGAAATTCTGCAGAAATATGCATTTTGTGCAGTTAATTCAGTAAATTGGATTAAGCAATTCATCCTTACAGGTCAAAACATTGAGCAGACTTTGTAAAAAATCTGTCCCCATTAGTATTATTCTCCCCTGGGGAAAAAAATGTTTTTGCATTTATATAAGATTTCAGGAAGTAGGGTTATTTAATTTTTTGTTAATACTATACAATACTTAAAAACACTAATATGGTTAAAAATGGAAAGACATTTTACATCAAATTTTTAAGAGCTCTTATAACTGCATATTAAAAGTTAATGATTGGAAGGTTAAGCAACGTTTTGATGGCTATGTTGTTGAGAAACAGTATATACCCTGATATGATTGTCTTGTAAGGGTAGAAATAAAAGAAAGAGGTAATAATTTTTTTGTAGATCATAGCAGAGAAAGGAGATGTTGCAGTTGGCCATGGTTTTCCACGATCAAGACCTGATACTCTATTCCCATGACATAAGAGATGTAGTGTCGTGTAGTGTGCTTTGGTGAACTACAACAACCAGGTTTCTTGAACCCCTGGCTTCACCACTCTCACACACAATATAGGATTGTGCACTCAGCTGGTTAGGGGACTATCTGCAGTTTTTACTTAAAGGATTATTTACAATCTTCATACCAAACCTAATGGCAGGGAATGGGGAGCAGGCTTAGGTCTCAGCAGCTGCCTGGCAAAATGTAACATCATACAAATCTTTAACCCTTTGCACAGGCATCATGGCTGGCTATGTACAATTATACAACTATACAAGTTCAAGTATATTTTCACTACACTACAGAGGCATTTAAAGTTTTATATGAATACTATTCACATTTATTGTAGTACATCAAACAACAAAACTCCCACAGTAACCATGAAATCCTCGCAGGCTGCATTCTTTGTAATTCAGTACAGCTGATATATGTTTAATTGACTCACACAATTCCCTACATTCATTTATTCCACAGCACCGCTGAAAACATCTTTAATGTGTTGAGATCTGAAAATGTTTTAGAACATACACTGTTATTTATTTGTGCAAACACAAATATATGCATCACATATCTATATATATATATATATATATATATATATGAATAGTGTTGATCATGAATATTCTAATCACAAATTTTATTGGCGAATATCAACACTTTGAAATTCTTGAATATAGTGCTATATGTTCTTAACCTCCCTGGCGGTTCACTGAGGTGCAGATTTCTGTACCAAAAGTGATACAGTGTTTTGCCTTTCCGCCCCTATCGGCGTCACCGATGAAAGTGAAAGGCTCTGTGTGCCTGCAGCTTTGTAGAAATGCTGCAGGCACACAGAGAGCCAGCGGTTGTGATCGACCAGAGAAAAACGTTTGTTCTCTGGCTGATCAAAGTTTTGTGCGAGTAAGAACGGTTGCTCCAGGTGGGCGGCGTTCATTTTGCGATTGATCACCAAGCGATCACCCCGAATGCGCATGGTGATCGTTCGCAAAACGGCCACAGATGGAAGCGCTATGGCGGCTTTAGAGGTACAGAAAAAGTTTACACTTGTTTTCTTTTCTTTTGATTTGGATTGGATAAAACATTTATAAAACATTTATCCAATCCAATCAAAATAAAAACAAATGTAAAAAAATCCCCCAAAAAAAATCTAAGAAAAATTTTTTTTTTTTGTACCTTTAAATCTCCCGCCCGCCGATGACGTCATCAGGACCCGAATGCCGATCACGGAGATAGCCGGAGACCTCGGCTATTTCCGTATCTGCTCGGGTGCAGCCGAAGTAAGATCCATCTAGCAGAAATGCTCAGCGCGAGCGTTTCTGCTAGCGGGATCCACTTTGAACTGGATTTTAGAAAGACATTTCTATAAAAAAAGACCGGGGACCGGGTCCCGCCTCGGTGACGTCACTCTGGGACCCGGAAGAAGACGGAGAAGAAGACAGAAGATGGCGGCGACGGAGCAGGTGAGCTCCCACGATGTGCCCGAAGTCAGTTCGGGCGTATCGATAGTTGCAGCTTCCCTTTGCCTGAACTGACTTCGGGCATATCGCTAGGGAGGTTAATCATGAATATTCCAAATTTTTTACATCAGTACCCGGAACTACTGTGCATTGCGGTTGCAATATGCACATGTACAAGTGCAGATTTGCACAATTAAGTTAATCTGTGGAAAGTATCATACATTGCGTTTGCAATATGCACATGTACAAGTGCTAATTTGCGCAATGAAGGTAATAATGACTGGAGATCAAAAATTTTAGAGTTCACAAATTTATTGCGAATATTAGGTGAAAAAAGTTTGCATATTGCATATGCTGCTTGTCATTATATATGAATATGCATCATGGTTAAACAGTGGACACAGGTCCTAATATTAGCTTTTACTCCCAATAAGACACAATGGAAGAAAAGATGATTTCCACAAATAAAGAGAACGTAGGAGGAGGGGGGCAATAGAGCTAATAAAGAAATGTTTTTTAAACTAAGAATTGATTGCCGTGGTAAGTGCAGCCATTCACCTATTTTTCAGTTGTTCCTATGTATACTGTCCGGGCATTTGGTTTTTTAGGACGCACAGACATCCCCTACCACACACCAATTTTGGGTGGAAAATCTTAAATTTCTTAGCTCTCTCACATTTCCTTCATATCATATTTATTATTTTCAGTGAAATATAGTGGTTTAAATGACAAATTGTTAGATTTTGTTTATTGAAATGTTACACATCAACCCAACTTTTTTTTTAAATGGGGTGGGGTGATGCCATGTCACCTTGTCAATGTTCGAGCAGGACCAGGTCCATAAAAATCTACTTTTTCTAAAACAATAACATCTTCTTTAATATTAATCCAGCCATTTGTGGGGGGGTTTTTACTTTCATTTACTAACATGGTTCACAGGTTGATTAAAACCATTGAGTCAAATAATAGCCCATTTACTTGCATTTTCAGAAGGATGTCAGTAATAACAATAGACTTTTTAATTTATTTTATGAAAGGGTTACGTTAGCTCCTTGCAATGCAACCTTTTATGTACAATTGTAATATTCTCTTTAAGATGAGAACAAGGAATGTGCAATTTTCAGACCCCCAGTCAATGAGAAAAATAGTCAGTATCTCAAGTTATTTTGAAGTTAATTGATACATGTCAATGCAGCTCAACCTGATTCAGAAGAGGGACTAAATTAGCTACCAAGAATTATAAGAAGTGCTAATGTGGGTAGTTTTTTTTTTTAAAGTAGACCATGGTTATTAACGCTTCTAGATAAAATACTAAAATAGCAATTTTTTGTGTTAATCTTATATGTTTAATTAGATGGTAACCAAGTATCTTATAACAACAATAACTAAATAACACTTTATACACTTAAAATAATTTTCCTCTGACACTATTTACTTTGACAATTATAAACAGCTCCTTTAGTAATTAAGTTGACTCACAACATGTGTTTCCTAAAACGATTTGTTTTGCATGGGAGCACATCAGTGGCAGCCTAAATGAAGAGAATCATATTTCTGCACACATGCAATTCAATGAATGCAACAGTCCTATAGATTAATAATACAGTTATTATATTAAAGTGTCTCAGTAAAAGGGGACTAGACAATATTATCTTCAACAAGCATAAACTCATCTAAACTGGCATCTGACTTTTACAATGTTTATTAATTGCTTTTATACATAGGTTTTACTAGCCCAATCCAAACTGCATATCGGAGAGCATCGCATACCCTAGACCAACCAATAAAGCAATCAAGAAGGAGTTTCAAGGTAACAATTTTTTTTAAATGTGTAAAGTTTTATGTAAACAATAGACAAAGAATAAAAAAATATACATGTATAACATTACAATACATGGTGGTATTTCAATCTAGCATATATACACACAGGAAAACTATTTCCAACATATAGTGATATAACAGTTTAGTTGCCTGTTTTTACAAGGCACTTCACCTGATAAAAGGCTTCATCAGGTACTGTCACAATTAAAGAATTAGTGGTAAAAAGCAACACAGAATGAAATTATCTGATGCTGCTGACAGTGGGCAAGTGGCCACCTATTTCTAGTGGAACAGGGATATGCCTATTTCCCATATAGGGTCCCTCCCAGGGGTTAAAAAATAACTTTCCCTTGGAATGATTTTCAGGCAACTAGTTGGTGTAAATGCATTGCCAACCAACTGAGCCAAATGAGCCTCTAGTGCTGTCAACATAGCAAAATACAGACAGACAGCCAAATTATTAAAAAAGATTAAAAGTCTATTAAAAATGGTTAGGTTGATCCCCTAAAACAAGAACATTTTGCAATATATGATTAATACTTTACTGGGTTCTAAAAATATTTTGAAAGAAAGATTATAGTAATTCACAATATTTTCATAGTAAATTGTGTCAGTTGTCAAAGAACAAACCCTTATTAATTATGTACCATCCACCACATTTGTCTTCCCTGTAACCAGAACAGAATAGTGCTACTTATTAAATATTAATTTGTTCAGTTTGCAATTGTAAAAACTACTAAAGGAATTGAAAAAAGAAAGGTGCTCTTACTGTCTGTAATTTTTACAAGCCTGACAAGGAATGCTAATGTACCAGTCCTTTTTCTTCCCTGTGGTTTTACACATTAACCCCCAATGTGATACTACAGAAACTTTTGATTCACTAGTCATGAAGATATTCCATTGTAAAAGCAAGAAAGATGTGCTGTAATACATAAATCAAAACAGAGAAGAGCCACCAAACACAAACAGCCTACAAAATTAAAAGCTGCTTCTCCAGACTGAATGTCAAAAACCAAATAATTTTTATAGAAACAAAATTGTAAATGACAAAGAATTAAAAGTTATTAAGTAATTGTTAAAGCTATGCAAAATTAATATAAAGATACAATGTAACTGGCAAAGTGAGACCTGTTTTTCTTTGCTATGGCATTTGGACTCTACTACCAATCCTGCCAATGCTATAGAGTAAGGGCTTGTGTCCACTGCTGACTTATGTCAAGAGCAGGGAATGAAAGCACGCACTGGCACATTTGCCGGACAGATTACCTGCTACTCGCAGGGAGTTTGCCCATGAATTTGGGCTCGCCGATGCGAGCCCTATTCCTACAGCAGGGGAAAGATGCGGAAAATCAGCGCTGTTTTCCTGCGTCTTGGAGAAACCTCTATTGATCTTCAGAATACAGAGTGGACACTGTCCCATTCAGTGGGTAAAAAGACGTAGTGGACACAAGCTCTAAGGTTAAACCGCTTTACATAAAAACATCTACTTCAATTATATGGTACAAGTATATCAGTAAATGTGTCCTCTATGATTGAGGTTTGTATGTGGATTAAGTAAAGGAATATTTTAATTGTTTAACCACTTGATGTGGTGAGTGCTTCCAGTATTCAGTTTTTATCTTGTGGGTCAACTTGGTAGCTTAGATTAGATTGGCAAGTAATAAACTGTTTAAAGCCTCCCATACAAGCTTAGATTTTCACCCGATTTTTTGGCCGAACGGCCGCTGTGTTCTCTTTAGAAGCTGTATAATGTGTAATACACTCTCATACAAACAAAGAGCATAGATGAAATATGATATAAAAATACATTCATAATGGTAACATTTCAGAGCAGCCTATACATATCAATAGGGGTTCTATATCACTGAAGTTCACAATATTTTGCCTACATCCATTTTAACTGGTAGAGGGGAATACTTCTTTTTCATGCATATAGCAGGGTTGGTATGGTTGGTATGTCCTGAAAGCCACAGATTTGTGGCCCATGAATATCTCTAATATTTAATCTGTAATGTACTGAGACCATATATTTACAGTATTATTTCAGTCTTTATAGTGTAAACATATATTATAGAACTGATATTGATTATATTATCATATAATGAGAGAAAGCAGCAGCAAGTAAGACTCTATATATTTCTTACTCCAGGGGACAATAAAAGCTGTACGAATAAGAAAGAATATTTCAAGCTCTACTCCAATGTTAGTCTTAAGCAGGGTACAGGCGGCTCGATATTCGAGCCGTCCGATGTACCCTGCAGAAGCGTGATGACGTCACGCTGCTGTCATATATCGAAGCAGCCAGAACTGCCTCTCCCTGGCTCCTCCTCCTCAGCCTGGAGACCCAGGCAAAGCATCGGACATCGCCGTATAAACGGTCATGTCCGATAAGGCTGTTTTTGAGTTGGATTGATTTGTCCCGCTTGAAAACAGCTATAGGGGCAGATCATATGGGTCAGATAGATGGCCGCTCGAAACGGCCATCGATTCGACCCATATCTCCACGTCTGTACCCTGCCTTAGGCTCCAGATAACACATGGGAAAAGCATTCCCTGACCTAAGACCTGCTGTCCATATTATTCATTCATGAATGAATTCCTGTTCTTTCATTTATACAGGCTTATTATCACATGTTAGTGCTATCAATGTTAGTCTTGATTCAAATCTATCCTGAACAGGAACGGCAGCTTCCTCGAATTGGGTATTCACCTATAAATGCATGTTGTTATTTACATATCCCCTTCAAAGGGCTAACCCATGTCTGCTCATTAGGTTTGAGGGATTTTGAGAGGAAAACATAGGCAGGGTAGTGTGAGTTTTAGGGGAAACTGTGTATGGTACCCAATCAGCATTGACCTTTCTGGTAACGCATTTTCAGATGTGTTGTTGGTACCTAGCTGCCACCTGTACAGTATCTAATACTTCCCATGTGAATAAGGATACTTGTTCTCCACAGGAGAATGGATTGTGTTTACTTTTGAGCACTAACGGATGGAGAATTTAAGCTATACATAACCTAGTAAAGCGTAACGGTTTCTGGAAGGAATTGCAGTAAATTGTTAGAAATAATTGAACATTTTAATACTAACAAACCAGAAATATTGTTGGATTCTTTAGCTGATACAAAAAAATCCTAGTTGAATGGAATTTTTTTGCCAGTGTGATTTCTTTTCACAGAGCAAAAACATCCGATTACATCTGCTTTATGATATGTTGTTGCTATGTAAAAGGTAATAAACACCACACATACACTGGCCTGCATTTTCTCATGCTGGAATTCAACACCATTAAAAAAGAGGGTTACTAGCACCCATGGGAATTTAGTGTGCCAGCCAAGTGGCTGCAAATGATATGTGTAATGATGGGAATTAGAGGCATTCTATGAGCAAGCCGTGTCTCTTAAATTAGTTTCAATTCATGTTTGACTGAAGTGTACATTAAACCTTAAGTTCCATATTGGCTACAGGTAATAGTGTGTTTTTACTATGTGCCTTAAAAAATGATGACATGTTATTTAAATAACACTCATAGATCAAACAATCTGAGCTTACTCTAAAGAATGTGTAGTGGCAGAATGGTTTAAATAAAAAACATATTTTCTATGTAGCGTTTTGGTAACAAATATTGATTATGCTATAACAAACTAAATTTCAAATTAGTATGCATCTGCAAGAATGTATTTTTGTTTTGCCCAAAGTAAATCTAATTTAACATTAGGGAGTTTTAAACAGTTCCACTTTGCTGACGGTTGTCCTTAGAGAGCTGCTTGTAAATTTCTAAGTATGCTTTACACTTGAAAACAATCTGGAGCTAGTGCAGGTACAGAATGGCATTTAACCTTGATAAATGAAGGCAATAAGTTCCTTTCTACTTAGAGAAGGTTAACTATGATGGATTTTTACAAGAAGGCATTAATTTAATGGAAATTCCTTATGTTAGCATTTATATCATGGAAAAAAGACTGATGTTAGTAGTTATATTTTAGATACATCAGAATAAGTTTCTAGATAATGTGTTCAATGTTAAGTAGGTGATTGATATCTGTTGCACAGACTAAAAATTGTATATAAATATGCAACACAAAATACTATATGTCTATAAAGCTTATAGCGTAAGACAATAAATTGATAGACTGAGCTGAGTAGTTGCCTGGTTTCTGGGCAAAAGTTAACAAGGCCCACATCATCTAATCCATAACCAATGGGGTCACAAATTTTAACTGTGGTATTACTCTTTCAATAAGGCAACAGACAACATTAGGCACACTGTCATCAATATTTTAGCCTTCTTAAGCTAAAATGTATTTGTATAAATATTAACAAATAATTGTCATGAAATAGAGAACTGCCATTTCCCATTGGAGCTGACATCAATCACACTGGAAAACATCTATAGAGCCAATAGAAACAGTGTTTTTTTATGAATTTGTTGCATTCTGTCAGCAACTTGAAAAAACATCAATAAACATTTAATGCTTTCTTTGTATTTAAAAAGTTTTTCATGAGTTCAAGAGGACATACCTCTTGATTTTAACCTCCTGGGCATTACGCCGAAGCCAGAACGGGTGCAGTTTGATCTTGGATCGCCAACTCTCCGTGAGCCTGCAGCATTTCTTTATAGCTGCAGGCTTACAGAGCTTTTCTGGACCGAGTCTTCTGCGGTGACACCGAAGGGGGCTGCGCCATAGACCTCCATGTTAATGGAGGGGGCTTTGCTTTCCCCCACACGCATCACCGACGTCTATTTGACAGTGTGTAGGGCGGTGTGTAGAGAGCCGGGAGGACAGTGGGGAATCACGGCGGAGTATTTGGCTATAAGGCATAGCTCCACATGAAAATACAACCCCACAAACACCTTATGCTAATTCTTAAGTTTGGTGGTAGAAGAGGGAGCCAAAGGAACAGACAGTCATGCATAATATTTTAGTTATTGGTGTATAGTATGGTTTTTTTAATACTTGGATGCTTTTTAGCTCTATTTTTGATAAATGAATAATGAAAGAACGGAATATGTTTTGTGTAATGTATTACACCCGAGGTTAGATTGGAATGATAAAAAAATTTCAGTTGATATGGGTTGTCCTGGTATGAACAACCTTGCAATTGAAAGAGGGTACTCTTTTTCTCAAGATTTTACATATATATTCACTGGCCTCTGTCTACAAATATTTAGCAAAACTAGGTAGCCAATGTTTTAACATTATTTCATTTTATATATATATATATATATATATATATATATATATATATATATATATTGCCTGTTTTGGCATTGTTTCTTTTTAAACAACTGCTTCATTTGAACTGTATACAGTATAAGACTGGGCAGCAATAGGCCATTCAACATTTGCAGCAACAATCAGAGCAATTTATTTAGATGACTGAGTCCTTGAGCAATTGATTGATTGATTGTCTGATTAAGTGTTGTTCTAGGTATAGAACATTTTGACTCTCTCTCCAAAAATATTTTCACTCTGACACAGGCTGTAGTTAATATTAATTGATGAGTTTTACTTTGACTGCATAACCAATACTTTTCTTTTCCAAGAATTGTCTCTCATACTGAATTATGCAACACCCGTTTAGTCATCTAGCAATCACAATCCGTATCTGAATCCTATGTAAATAGGAAGAATTCAGATACAGACAAATGTTTACAATTGCATATCTGATATCACTTTTCATTTACAAATACGATTTACAAATACTTTGCCCTTGAGGTGTTTTTTTTTACAGTCGGTTATTATTCACAACATTATGAAAGAATTTAGAGATTTTCAATTGAAAGTCAATGATATTGTATTGCTGGAAAATATGCTTTAAAGGATTATAAGGATCATAATCTTAGAAAGTATTCAGATTGGGCCCCAGATGTGGCACTCCCAGTGTTGGGAGACCACAAATAGGATACTATAGCTGTTTATGTTTAGCTTGCCAAACCTTGAAAGGGAAATGTTACTATTTATTTCTTAAAGTTATTTTTTTTTGTAGATTGATAGATATGACCATCCAAGCAAGTGTAATATCAAACTGATAAATGGTTGAATAGCCAGATGAATAGCCAGATGGTGTTGATGCTAAATGTCCTATCACAACTTTGATGGTAAAACCATAAGCACCAAACTACTTAGCATTGTCAGTAGAGAAACTGTGAAACTAAACAACAACATATCCTATAAGTAAACCTAATAAAAATGGGAAAAAAAGACAACAACAAACAGTTTTGCTTTAAAGACAGCGGATAGCATGGAGTATAGTGAACCATGTAGAAAAGATACAGAAAGCCTAGATCCCTTTGATTTTTTTCCATTCCATCATTTTTCAAATGTTCGTGTTCAAATGATTGAACAGTCAATTAAACCATGTATGGTTAGCTTAAGTCGATCAAATAGAAAGTCGACCCATATATGTCTACAATTACAATAGACAGGGGTGCCTTGACTATCATTGGTTTACTTATCTACATCTGTCATTCACAGATACACTTCCAAGTTGCTGTATTGTTCTCATGAGGATGCCTTGATTGCAAAAACATCAAGATCCTCTTACACTTTAACATGAGTGACTATATCTTCAGCATGGTTTGATTACATTTATGTATTCCTTGATGTATTATGTTAAATATTAGGACATGTGGTCCTTGATGAGATACTTGTTGACTGGTTTAATAAAAACTGTCTTTCTTATAAAAAAAAGAAATCCTACCTTGAGTAATGTCAATGGCTTTAAAATCCCCTCATTGCCTCTAAGACCATGTACCTGGGGATGGCAGAAAATTTGTATCCATGTTTTGACCCATCATTAGTTGGTATGTGACATCTCACTGATATTATTTTGGAATGGTCAGACCTTTTTGCATGATATTATGATCCTTTATGTTCATATTATGTGAACTACACTAACCATGCATAAGTAAGCAGCTCAATGTTCTTTTTACCTTATTCATTCCAGCAACACATTTAAAGTCATATACTGATTGAAAAATCGTTGCATGTTTCATGATTGGGTAGAGAGTTTTTGGGCAAAACCAAAGCTGTATAAGGACTGGGGGGAAAGGTGAATGTCAATGACTAGATCTTTAGTAGCACACACTAGATGACACCCATTCCCATATAGATTGGACATGTATGTTTTCATTTTGATAAAAGTTTAGGTTCACTTGCTGACTCTACAGGCCAGGTGATCATCTAAGTCTTCAATGGCCATTGAGAGAACTTTTTTTCTGCTTTCTTTGTTATTTATTATAGAAATTACCTTCACACTTCTCCCTGTATATAAGTTTTGTTTATCTTTACATTGAAAGACCTTAATTCAATTGTGTTTCAGGGCTGCTGTATATAATACATTATATATTTGAAGAGCCTGGCAGCAATGTAATTTTTTTTGGATCCATACCAATGCTTATAAGTGTTTGTAATGTAGTCTAGACTGTACACGTCTGCCAGGAACATTTATAGTCTCACATTGTGTTGCCTTGGGAGAAAAATGTGTCCCACGCAATAACAGCTGGCTCTTTTATTGATGACTGTGTAACAAAAGGACTCCAACAAGAAAAGGAAAAAAACACAAATACATAATGTTTACTTTGACATATCATTTTAATTTAGTAGCCTCAATCTTTCTTAAAGTTAAAATCAGAAAAATGAGCTAGGAGACTCTGGTCAAATGTTTATGTGTTCTTCAGACTAAATGTCATTCTCCAGTGATTATCTAATACAATGTCTGTAATCTCTATTTACAAGACAATCTGCCACTGTAAATATGGATAGACAGGTGGATTTTGCTGAACATATGTTGCAGTTATTCTGATGGGACTGACTAAGTGTGTGACATTGATTAACCCCTGCTCAGAAATGGAATATTTATCATGTTCTCATTAAATGTAAAAAATTCTGTCACCAAGGCATTTTGTGATGGCCAGTTATTTGCTAAGCCATTTGTTACTCCCTTGTTTATTTTTTAATTTAGTATGTTTATTTTAAGCAATTATAAAGTCATTACTCTTCATGTTTTTCAAGGTACAGTATGTTTAAATACTGTTTAACACATTGGCTGACTACATGACTGCAGTTCATTTTAATATTGTATTATTAAATACACTAATATATCTGCTAATGTGTGAAATTGGTCACTACAATATCTATAATGAACTTTATGATTATATACTATAATGAAAAGAAATCTAAATACATTTATTGATTATTGTTCATTTTATAGCTAGCCAGATTCAAGAAATTTTCACCATAACAATAGATATTAGTCTTTCATAATTAACTAGTTTACCTGGTATTTGTTTGTTAAGGAAAGCCAGCCAAGTGTTTTAATATATGGCAACCCCACTCCCATTCCTCATCTCCTCATTTCTCTGTTATTTTTCTTAGAGGACAGTTCTGTTGTGACTCTAGCAAAATTTCTGGCCATAATAATTTTATGGTCCCTCTGGCCAACAGGAAATATAGAGCTGACCATGCAATGGTGTACAATTTTAATAGCCCACTTCCAAAACCTTATTACTTTACAAAATGGAAAACTGAGAAAGCAAATGGACTAATTACAGTATAGTACAAAGAGAACAAGAATTGTATTGAATTTAGCTGTAGAATGACACACTATTAATGTTTCCAGTTAATAACAGAAGTGGAACATTGACTTTGATGAGCTGGCGGTTTTTACTGCATGGTTTTCAAGATGTGTATATATCAATTTTTTATTTTATTTTGTATTTTATTTATATATACAGTGCTCAGAGTCAGCATAAATGAGTATACCCCCTTTCAAAGTCCAAAAAGTACTAGCTCAATGAACAAAAGAACAATTTCCAAAAAGTTTTATTGAACACTTGTTTAACTCTATAACATGAAATTAAGGTAAATAATATAACTTAGATCACAAAATTGGTTGAAGCAAAAATGAATACACCCCACAACAAAAACTACTATATCTAGTATTTTGTATGACCACTGTGATTTTTAAGGACAGCACCAAGTCTTCTAGGCATGGAATGAACAAGTTGGCAACATATTGCAACATCTATATCTTTCTTCAAAAAAAAAGAGCCTGGATGCTGGATGAAGAGTGATGCTCAACTTGTCGCTTCAGACTTGCCCACAGCTGTTCGATTGGGTTCAGATCAGGAGACATACTTGGCCATTCAATCAGCTTGACCCTATTCTTCTTCAGAAGAATAGCTTTAGATGTGTGTTTTTGTGATGGCAGCATCTTCTCCTTCAGTATAGAGCAGTACATTATTAAGTTCATGATACCATCAATGAAATGTAGCTCCCCAACACCTGCAGCATTCATGCAGCCCCACATAAGGACATTGCCACCACCATATTTCCCTGTAGGCATGTTTTTTTCTTTAAAATCCTCACCTTTACGACACCATACAGTTTTAAAAACCATTCATTCCAAAAACAATTGATCTTTGTCTCATCACTTTAGAGTATAGAGTCCCAGTAGCCTTATCTTTTTCAGCATGGGCCCTAGCATATTCTAGGCATGCTTTTTTGTCCTTTGTGGATGATACCCATGCATGCCATTCCTTTGCCGTGTGTGCGCCGTATGGTGTCCCGGGAAATGGTCACTCCAGTTTGGCTTACTGCTTTAGCTAACTGCAGTGAACTTGCATGGCGATTGTCTTCAATCCTTCTCATCAGAAGACACTTCTGTTGAGATGTTAACTTCCGTGGGCAGCCTGGACGGCTCTGTAAGATGGTTGCACTTCCATCTTTCTTACATTTTTGGATCACGTTTGCTACAGTATTTTGACTGATATGTAAAGCTTTGCTGGTCTTCTTGTAGTCCTCACATTTTAGTGTAAAGTAATGATTTCCTTTTTCATATTTTTTTACATTTCTCTTCCATGTGGAGCCATTGCTGACAGCATGAAATGGGAAGAACTTTTCTTTGTTAAGTAATGCCCTTTTATAGTCACCTGTCTGCTGGACACCTCTTAAATTAATCATTAGACTCACCTGTGGTTTAATGCCTGTTAATTAGAATCTTGTAGTCTTAAGTGTGGCTTTTCTCCTTAGACTATTATTGGGGTGTACTCATCTTTGCATCATGGGCTTAAATGAATTTGAAAATGAGTGAGTGCAAATTAACAAATCTAGTTTGCAATCAATGGCCCACATTTGTGGGAGTATTTTGTAGTATAGTATCTTATAGAAAATGTTGATACTGAAAGGAAGCTAAAGGTTTTCTGACAAATGTAGCGGGGTGTACTCATTTATGTTGAGCACTGTATATACATATTGCATATTGTGGTTAAGCTATTTTTTTTATTTTTACAGCACATAGTTATGTAATTGTAAAATTTCATAGACTGAATATTTTATCAACACAGGTGTGAAAAAGTAAGCAAAATTTATTTTACATTTGACAGCTTGTGATTAAAGTGTACATTAGTATGCCTTATAATATAAGTTGAGCCACTATAAGTACAAATATTTTCCAATATTATGTATTTTCTGTTTTATAAACATTTCAGAAAGTTGTAATTTTCTTTATTTCATTAGCATGCAACAAGAAATCATTATACTGGCTAGTCAATTACACAATTAATGTAGTGAAGGGACAAGTTCCAAACCAAGAAGCATTACCTGGACCTGGCATCAACGTAAAAACATAAAGACCAATGTCAGTTTTAAAATTACATGTATTGGTTGTTATAAGACTATATTTATAGAACTGTGGGTGGGGCAGCGAACTCATGTATAATGGTAATTTGTGGATTCCTACCATTGAATATATACTGAATTGAGCTATATAGATACTTAATAGGTCATTCTGAAGAATACACAGGGTCTTCGTTCATCATTGAATACAATTTTAGCCACTTTTTAGAGTAAACTAAATGTTTTGTGGTTGTATTTTTTTTTATATGATGGGCTGTTACTGAGGAAAATCTGAAGAAAGAAATGTCCTTAATCCTTGTACTGCGACTTCCGGTTCCGGCGCTGCATGGATGTGTAGCGTGTAGCGCTTCTCCTCGGCTCCCGCTCCCCCGCCTGATACACCGACATCTCAAGCCGGTATGATCTGTCCTCCCAGCTGTAAAGTGCCCATACACCCTGCACAGCATCACAGGAGCCCATGGACAAGTACCTACGCAGCGGCCGGTCCCGCCGCCTACTACTGCACCAGCACCCAACATGAGCGCCAGCACGGATCCAGACGCGGGAAGGGAGTCACCGCAGGTACCGCCATCGGCAAGTACAAACCCCTTATCTGACAGCCATCTCTCACCAGCGGGCGACCATGAAAAAATAGCAACAGCGGTCACGGCGGCAGTACTATCTCTGCGTCGAGACTTGAGTACCCATGGACAGAAGCTAACAGATGCAGAGAATCGCATATCAGCCCTAGAAGATGAGGTTAGCCTTTACTCAACCAAAGTGACTGACCTTGAACATAAAGTGGCTTCTCTTGATGAAAAATAAGATGACCAAGAGAACCGGTCTAGGAGGAATAACCTCAGGATAATAGGCATCCCAGAGTCTGTGCCCTCACAATCCCTGTCCACCTTTTGTAGCGCGACCATACCGCAACTCCTGGGGATAACAGCTCCTGTGAAAGTAGAGAGAGCACATCGACTTGGCCCTCCTAACCCAGACAGGAATGGCCCTAGGCCGGTCATTGCCCGCTATTTGGACTATGCTGAAAAGACACAGATATTCCAGACGTTCAGGAACCTACGTTCTCTGCAATATGAGGGCAACAACCTGTTGATTTTTGCTGATTATTCAGCAGAAGTATCAAGGAAACGCAAGATGTTCAGTAAAATATGCTCTACCCTATTCCAGAAGTACATTCGGTTTACACTAGCATACCCGGCTGTAGTTCATATCAGGGACGATGAAGGACGCACTCACTCCTTTCGAGACCCTGTGGAAGCAGAAACCTATCTCATCCATGTAACTGACCAGGACGGTTCTTTGATCGCAGCAACTATGGTGACGCCGCCGCCGCACAAACAATCGTCTCTCTCAACCCCTTCTCCTTTGCCCGAACAAATGCGGCCGAACACGCCACGACGACCACAGACTGAAGGACGGAGAGACAAGTCCCGCAGATGGCAATGAGATTCACGGTGTGATCATGAAGCCACTTTCCTTTCTTCTATTTACATGGCTCTGTATGCGACTACCTGCAACCACATTCTGGCATCCAGATGACACCACGCGACTGACAGACTAAGTATACTACCATTCCATTTTTCTATGGTTTTTGTTATCTCACACCATTGAGACACGGCGGATGTCTACTACGACATTTGAACTGCTATGGCGGGAGGTAAGGGAACCTGATATTCGTTACCATGCGGAAAAAAGGGAGTCTCCTTAAAGAGTTTTTTGACCGTGATCTAGGGCTCTTTTTTTTACCACCATTCATGAGCTCTATTATCACGGTCGTTTTTTCTTTTTTGTATATTGCTGCTTTACAGTTTGTAGGATTGTTATTTGTTCTTTTGCAACTTTCACATGTTCCCAGGTATTCAAATGTCTCAGAGGTGCCACTTCCCTCGGCCATACTCTTACATTGTAGCTCTTTCCATGTGATGTCATGGGTATGTCCCTGGAAGCTAAGTCCAGATCTGGCACTGTATGACCGCGCCCCTGAGAGGGACTGTTTTATTGTTACTTACAACCTAGTTCTTCATCTATTTCCTCGCTGAATAGATGGTTAACATAATCTCGTGGAACGCGAAGGGGCTGCGAGCCCCTACGAAACGCAACATGATATTAAAGCATTTTAAAAAGCTGAGGGCAGATGTGGTGCTGTTACAGGAGATGCACCTGGCGGGAGCAGACTCCCTCCGTATGAAAAAAAGCTGGGTAGGAGAGGTATTTGCTTCACCTGCAAATGGGCGACGTGGGGGTGTGATGATTCTTGTTCATAAACGTTTACAATACGAAGTTCACTCCCAAGACATGGACACCGAAGAAAGACATTTACGGGTAAACCTCACTATAGGGGGGACAGCGCTAAGTCTTTATGCTGTATACGCCTATCTACTGACCTCCACTGCCTTACTGCCTATGGTTACGAGTCCCGATATTCATGAATTGGTCCTTTCGGACCACTTGCCTATTAGCATAGTCTTGCGAGATTCCCTTCCAAGGGGCTCAGATATCATATGGAGATTTCCGGCCCAGATGTGTCGATTCCCCGATTTTCAGACAACCATGAGCAAAGCCTTTAGGGAATACTCCCAACACAATATTCAGCATTCCAGCACCCCAGTTTTTTTTTAGGAGGCGGCGAAGGCACATCTGAGGGGGGTGGCCATGTGCTACCTTTCTACTAAGCGTAAAACCACGATGGCTAAGTACCAGGAAGCACTGCATACACTATCCTTGGCCCAGCGCGAGTTGGCCAACCACCCGTCTGTGTCCACTCGAGCAGCGGTCAATGGTGCGAAGTCCCAGTTTGACCACTGGATAGAGCAGCAGGAATTGGTCCGCCAATCATTCTGGGAACTTCAGTTTCATAAATTTGGCAACAAGGCGGGTAAACTCTTAGCAAACTTGGTGAGCACTTCCAGACCGGCCATTCACATATCATCACTTCGTGATGACTCGGGCATCGCTGCCACTGACCCAAAACAGATAAACTTGATCTTAGCTGACTACTACAAGAGACTCTATGATTTGGAGGCTGACGATCCATTGGCCCAAGACACACTTCTCCACACCATTAACTTACCCCTTTTGACCCAGGAACAACTGGACCCACTCAACGCCCCTATCACCACGACAGACATAACGCAAACTATTTCCTCCCTGCAAAATAATAAAGCCCCGGGGCCTGACGGCTTCACTTCCGAATTCTATAAACTTCTCAAAGTTCCCACCCTGGTTCTTACCGCCCTATATCCCTGATCAACTTAGATGCAAAGATTCTCTCAAAAATATTGGCGGACAGACTAGCCCAAATCCTTCCCGATATTCTGCATCCAGCTCAAGCTGGCTTTGTAAAGGGCAAAAGCGCGGTTATTAACACGCGAAAGACGCTAATGGCATTAGAATACGCAAAATCGAACGCACAGGCTGATGTGAGCTATTAGCTCACCCTATCTAAACCCAAAGGAGGTACGGGACTATCTGATATCAGACTTTATAATCTGACCTGGCCCTTCATTCAATCTAAATTTCTTTTGACTGCACACCAAGCCCACCCCATGTTTCTAAATCAGGTAGACCATTTTTGCAACTCCTTACCCCTGGATCTGACATCCCTCTTCACGCACTCGAGACTTGACACAATTATGGCAACTTCTACTCATGGCATATCAGACTTGTACGCATTTCTTAAAGATAGCCACTCTAGACCCCTGGAGGCCTCCTGTGCCTTGAATTGGAGTAAAGATTTTCCACAGGACAACATCTCTGACAAACTCAACAATGGCTACCAGACTGTACGTAAACATATGGTTTCTGAGATCTGGAGAGAAACGCAATATAAACTTATGCATCGAGCACTCAAGATATGTATTCGGACCACCCAGAGGGTACAGACTGGACAGAAACCGGGACCCTTCTGCCCTAAATGCAATTTGACTCACCCTTCACTGGCTCACTATCTATGGGCGTGCCTGGTGATTGACATGTTCTGGACAAAAGTCACTGATTTTCTGAATTCCGTACTAAAAACTTCAACCCCCAAAGATCCCATGCTCCATTTATTTGGCTATATCTCACCAGATCTCAGGCCACTTGTGCCGGTGCATCACGCCTGGCTCCATGTCTTTTTACTGGCAGCTAGACGAGCTATTATGCGGGAATGGATTCAACCTCTTCCCCCATCTCTCCACCAGGTTATATCTCAGCTCACATCACTCTTGTACCAGGAGATGAGGGACTTGCAGCAAGGAAATGACAGAGGCTCGCTACGCTTTTACAAGCGCTGGAAGCCCCATATATATGGGGTACTCCAACCCGCGGAACGCGAGGCAATTCTATCTATTCTTGATATTTGATGTTTGATCTCCGCGCTCCAGTGGTAGCTATCCCACCCACTAGATGCATCCCAATCCACACTCTAACCTATTTACATTTAAGCTGTGATATGGCCTATGCTCCCCCCTCCATCGAGATATTATTTTGACGTTATCACCTTACCTGTGTATGTGAAGTTGCTTTATGAGGTTTTCAATGCTACGATTTTAAGTTTTCGTTTTCATTTGTTTTGTTGTTCTGGTATAAACCATTTGATGCAGCTTACTAGTATTTGATACTGGACTATCCTCGCTAACTCAGCTGCCACACTTGTTTATTATTTCTGCACTGTTTTTGTTTGTTTCTTTGTTTGTTCCCAGTTTGATTCCTCCATTTGTGGAGGGTCACTTGGCAAACTGATGTAAAATTTTGAAAAAAGTTAATAAAAAGATTTAAAAAACAAAATCCTTGTACTGCAATCATTGACCATTTATGAAGACATTTTTGTTTTATTTGAAGAATGAGCCATCTTAATAAAAAGCTAGTATACATTGCAATGGACAAAATTATGGGGTGGCTTGGTGACATTCTGACCATGCAGCACTAGTGTCCTAGGTTTACATTTGGGCCATCTTTGAAGAATTTGTAAATATTTCTGATGTCTGTGGTAGTTTTGCCTGGATACTTTCCCACTTCACCCCTATCACCTATAAAACAATACTTCCTCCCAAATAAATGGCCTTAGTGTATATTAGTGACATATGAGTATGGTAGGTATGTTGTATTATGATGTTTTGATTGAAAACTGCATGTTGTAATGTTGGCATGTATTGTGGTGCATAGTGATGGGCAAACTTTGGCCAGGTTTGTTGGCCAACAGGCATATCAGACTTTTAAAAAAGTCTGACGTCCGCCTGTTCGTGGGGAGATTCGAATTCCCCACCTGTGACATCACTTTCAGTACTTGGAAAGCATAGTTCCTGGTTCTGATTACCGGACATCACTGACAGGTTCTCCACCCAGTCTCTAGTGAACAGATTCTTCCTCTAGCTGGATCTTTCTGTGCCTGACCCAGTCAGCGGGAGAATAACAAACTTCTTCCCGCCGGTGAACAGGGAGGGTCGAACACCCGTACTGTTCCCTGGGAGAATGTGATGTTCAAATATAATTGTTAATTTTTTTTGTTAAGCCCTTTGTTAAGTCCCTTCAGCACACATATTTTACTTCAACCTGTAAAAAAAAATGGGCTCATTGAAGGAGGTCCCAAAGTAAAAGCCGATAGTCCAATTTTTTTAACACTTTTGCTAACACTACAAATGCTCTTCTGTAAAAGCAAATACCAGCACACAACCACATCAGCAGAAACATGAATATACGCTATGCAACATTCATTATATTACAGAATAATTTTAAATGGAAAAAGATCGTTTTTCTTTCTTACTTCTTTGTTACTTGGAATGTCAGTGTAGAAGTAGCAGAGTTCTGGTAAAAATACCAATATTCCAAATAATTATACAATATAATACTCCAAATAGTTATGACCTTTTAAAGTCTATTAGGTCTTGAGTTCCTGAAGTTTATTTTTGACTGCTAAAGCTGTTGTGCAGATAAAATATTTTTATAATGAAATGTGTATTACTTTTGGAAAACATTGGTGAAATATAGATCAGTAGGCATACAATATATGTGTGTTTTTATATTGTAGTTTTAAATTCTAATATTTCCATAGAGAGCTACTTTTCCCTTTGCACTGTAACTTGGGGAATTCAGGAGACCAAAAAATGTATGTACCATCGCACCTTTGCAGACCTGTAAATAAAAATAATTGTGCAATTTTTAACCAACAAGTAGCACATGATACTTTTTCTGTTTTACTTTAATAGGGTATTTTTACATTCAGGGACAGTTATCTTCTCTGAGCACATAAATTCCATGATCCATATGTATTCATTATTTAAATGTATACTTCTATTTACAAGTGTATGCATCATCAACATGTTTTGCATTATTTCACCAAAAAAAACCTTTATAGCCTTGCTGTGTTGACATGCTCCATATTGCTTTTAATATAAATTCATCCTATAATAGTGTGGTTTTGGAAGAAAATCAACATGAACATATAATGAATTGCTAAGCCATCATATTATGTCTTATTTCCATACCATCATATACCATATACCAGATCATCGACCACTTCTGAAAATCACAGTACATTCACCACTTTAAGAAGGTAATATATGAAAAAAAATTATCTTCTGCAGAAACTGTACCAATAAGGAGAAGAATTTAGTCGGATAACCTACTAAAATTACCGACCGATAACCGACTATCATAAGCGCACAAATATTTAGTTTAAGAAGATTTAGCAAGGTTATCTTACTCAGTTGGACTTTCTGCTTTGCTTCCTTAAAAATTAATGATTCAAGATAATCAATGAAAGGTATTTTTTTACTTTAATATGCAAATTTTGCACATAAGGAAACTACAGCAATCAAATTCTGCAGCTCCTGTGTTTGGTTGGATAAGTTTCAGTCTGCATGTACTTTTCAGGCATCTTATTGGTCATCGCTACCAGCTTCACATGTATCTATGTGTGAAAGCTAGTGGCTCAACCAGTGCAAAAAATTAAGCAACATTATTTACAATAATTAAAGACATACACTGGCTTTGGGCACATGGGAGAACGTAATATGTGACCATGTTTATTTTTTTACTAATAATACTTATAATATTTGAATATTTTTGCAAGCATACCTGCAAAAGATGTACCTGCAGATCTTGTGATGTTAGTGTTCCTCTTTGTCCCCGATGTCTGAATAAAAATGAAGACAAAGAATTTCTCAAAAGTAAAACATTTCTGTTCAGAGTTAATCCCAGAAATGTAGTAACACTTTAACACTTAAGGAACTCTATAAGGGCTTCCAAAAAACAATTCCTCAACCTTTCATTAACCACTTGTTAAAAATTTTGGACCACTTTTCGATTCCCTTAAAAAATACTTACACTCTGGATAGCTCTATGGACCTCTTATGGACTATTAGATATATGTTGTAGTAGTATGTTGTAGACCGTACAAGGGTCTAGTAGAGATCCTGAATATAATAATGTTTGAAACACACAATTATGTAAAAATAAATACATAGAAAAAATTTAATAAATAAAAGGTATTAATTGAATGATAAAATCTCTAAAATACTTCTTTTGTATGAAAGATTTCAAAACAAAACTTTTTTTCTGTTTATAATAAAACATTTTATTGAATTGGAAATGTGTGGGGGTTAAAAGGTAGATAGTGTGACAGACTGTCACTGTGAAATTAGACCGTGAATTAGTTTGGTGGTTCCTGGAAGGAGTCCAGGAATGATTATCAGCCAGCACCATTAGGTTGCTAGATGTGTTTTGATTTAGTTTTGTTTTCTTTGAGGGCTCCCGGATTCTGGGATAGAGAGGATGGAATTGGGTGGACCTCCCTATTCCCCCAGGGTCCACTAAACAGTTAACACCTGGGCTGCAGGTGATTGAAGCTAGGTGTGACTCCAAATAGCTACAGAGTCCAGTGTGTTAGTGCTCTCATGGAAATTGGAGACAGGGTCTCTGACCGAGTGGAGACAGGGGGCACACAAAGAGTGTGGGGACCGTCTGCGGTTACTGGGGCAGCTGCTACAGGGGGCTCACAGAGCGTGTGAGGCCCAGGCCTGTTGCTGCTGAGAAGCCAAACCAAGGAAGGACAATTTATGTTGGACCGGGTAAAGCCAGGTGGCTTGGCATTTTTTCAAGGACTTTTTAGTTTGATTAAAATTAACCCCTGCAAAGGTAAGTTATATTTGGACTGTTTGTGTGCAAATAAACACAGGCAGGAGCCCTGAAAAGTAAAACAATTGCGTGGGTTGGTGCTTTTTGGAGAACAGTTTGGAGCTGATCCCCCACAATAGGTAGGAGTTAAACATGACTCAACATTTTAATATCTGAAACAAAAAGTGCTGCTAGGCAGGTTTACTTGAAGTATAAGAGATCTGAACATAATATTGCCACTATGAGCAAACAGCTATGATCTAGCTTAATAGAGTCAATTCTCACTACAGGTATTTTTTTATTGTATTCTGTGCTCTAGGATAAATATGTTGTATGGCTGGGGCTCCCTCACATAAACTACTGCTATTTGCCCATAGTAGCCTCCTAGTACTTAATTTTAAATTAAATAACATCTATTCTAGAAACAGAACAATTGATGATAATTTCTTTTCTTTTTTAGTTAACATAATATGCAAGCACTTTTAACATTGTACCTAGGAGAGACATTAAGTTATTACTGACTGCAGGTGATTATTGCTGCTATAACAAAGCATGAGACTGCATGCTGATAGTTTCAATTCCAAATGCATTTAAGCTGCATGTTCAATCTTTCTAATAAACATGTGTGGTACTTTATATTTTTGTAAATCAGCAATATATATTTTTATAAGCCAATGAAAAACAAGCAATTGTATAAATATATTAATTGTGACTGTGAAAAATAGCAATGTTGTAGTTTATAAATTGCAAATGTTCAACAAAATAACTTTTTGAGGGATGTAATAATAACTCCAGGGGAGTTCTATATACTGTATTCTGCAATAAAACAATAACCATAACAGTTTCTATCATTGCAGAAAGTTTGATGTTTCAGTCGTACTCCTTATTGGTTGACTGTGGTCAATAAAGAAGCAAGCTTTTGAGATGTCTTAGACTCCTTCCTTAGGTTTAGCATGGGCCGTAAGAAAGGATCTTTGAAATCCTAAAAGCTTGCTTTTTCAATGACCACAGTTGTATTACATGAACTCCAAAATGTCTGCTTCATCCATTGATGACTAAAACAGTACAGGCCTATTCTGATCTTCTTACTGCAGCACCTACCGGCTGTTTTTTTCATTGCAAAAGCCAAACACCATAGTAGCAGCAATTTTGCTATAACAAGGAACAAGGGTACCAGCAGACTTCACTCAGGGCAACATTTTGCAATACTTTTCAAAATAAAAAAACAGTGCTCAAGCAGTTCCTTAATTTTTTTTCCTCTAAAGACCACTCAACACATGTAAATTGCCCAGTACCCTATTTGTGAGACTGGGAAACTAACAGCTGCTTTTTTCCTTTTATTACTGCTTTACATGAGTGCAATATAACATACTTCAAATTGAAGTATACTTGGGAGACTTGTGGGTCTTGGGGTGCCCAATTCGTCTTTAGTCTATAATACCTATGCCAAATTGAAATTCTATTCATAATATTTCTTGGCCCCTGGTACATCTGTTATTTCCTTTCCATTTCTTTTAAACACTCAACCTTGATCACCAGCAAATGATGCCCTTTTTCATCTCAATAATGCTCACATATTACACCGTGTAGTTTCCAAATCACACCCATGACATGTTTTATATATCTACAAGGTGTCTTCAATGAGCACTGCAAGAGCAGTCTTTTGCATTGACAAGTATATATGATGAGTATTAAGGAATCTGGACCCTGGATTTAGGAGAATGATCCTCCAATCCCATAAACATATTTGTTTGACATTACAGGCACATAGAGACTTAAAGAGGATTAATAAGCAAAAGGTCTTTATTAACAAATATTTTTGGACCAATACACTGTATCAAATTTAAAATATAATAGGTAGTAAATAACCTGTTAACTAAAGGTATACATACATACCTGTAATGCCAAATAAATAGGTTTTTGGGATCGAGGGGAACATTCTCCCAAATCCAGGGTCCAGATTCTTTGATATATATTTATTGGCTAAGGCACAGAAACTAAATAGGAACATATGAACAGAGCCTACTCCTTAGCAATACAATTCATAAGTATATGATAAGATTTCCAGGTGTAGGTATTTTTACCACTGTATTATTATTATAAAAACCAAATATTCCAATATGAGTTCTTACTGTATAGCGAAAACCATCTTTTATAGGTTTATGTAAAATAGGACAATTGCCAACCCTATGACCTTGACACCTAATAGTAGAATATTGCCACAAAAATAAAGAACTCCTTGGGTAAGCCAACTTTAGGGATTACCTAATAGGGCATAACCAAAGGACATTTACCACAAACTCATAATAACCATTGCACATTCATAAGATAGAGACCAGCATAAGTCTAAGATGGGTATAAACTGCTTGGTCAATTTTATGTTTGATTTTGATCTAAAAAAAATGTTAAATGATTGACTTCATTTGATAGATTTTTAAGTAGATTACATAGAAAAATCTAATTATGTATACCCACTTAAAGACAATAGATTTTTTTTAAAATGTGACCATTTCGACAATTTCAAGTTAAATGCAAAGCCCTTGAACATGGTATAATCCACAAACTTGTTGGAGATATACAGAAGGGTTGGGGGTATACTACCAAAAAAAAGTATGTCTCTAACACAACACAATAGTTTTTGCACAAATTAAGTTCAAAGTCAAGTCAAAATTTCAAAAATCTGAATTTTAAATGTTCCCCCAACCCTTCTCTACATCTCCAGCAATTTTGTTGATGATACCATTTTCAGAGGCTTTGCAATCAGCTCACAAAGTTAGCAAGTCGAATAATTCAACCATCTCTATTAAAGACCTCTAAGGGTCATACTTTCATGTGAACGCACTTGAACAGCCATTGTTACACTGAGCCTGGATGAGATATTGCCTCTTAATTTGGGAAACGTTTTGGTGTTTTGACATTTAATCTATTTATCTCTTGGACCTACTATAGAGGGCCATAGAACATCCTCCCACTACTACTTGAGTCACTTCTCACATAACACAACTTTACAACTCTCAAAGATGCCAGCTATTCTTTAACATTACCCTCCTGTGCAACCATCCAGCCTGTTAGGGCTTGTATCAGCTGCTTAAGGGACAGTTTTTCTTGGTAGTGCCCCACTAAGGAGAACTAGTGGGTGTTAGTCAGCTGTCCCTCACAGCTCCTCAACTTCTGGGGGTTTATCGAGTGTAGCTTGGGGTAAGTTTGTTTACAAACATTACTCACCCTGAGCTATACACAGGGTTGCTTACCTGTTTGAGGGGAGCCCACGGCAACTCTCCTTCCGAGTCCCACCTATGGGGGGACCCGTGCCTTTGACATGCATCTTAATGCAGACCAGGGCCGGGCCGACACAGAGGCAGAAGAGGCTCTTGCCTCTGAGAGCTGCTCAGGGGGTTAAACTTGTCCTAGTTTAACCCCCTGAGCAGCGCCCAGACTGAGCAGGGCCGTTTTTACTAATAACCAGTTGAAGCAAAAATCGCCCAAATTGCTAGAAACGGCCCTGAAATCCCCATGTGGTTGTTAAGGACGCTCCTGACCTTACCAACAAGATGCCGCCACCGCCCACCTCCCCTCCAGGCAGAAGTTTTCCACATCATAAACAGAGGCGCTGAGACTACATCCCCCACAACGCACCGGGCTGCTCCAG
>CM070033.1:79615104-79628153 GCA_036250615.1 Ptychadena robeensis | reverse complement strand
AGACCATTTTACCTACTCCTAAGACTAATTAGTTAATACCAACCACCCGTACCCGCAATTGCCAATTTAGAAGTCCCTATCTACTAGGACAACGGTGAATTTATTTTCACCTTAGGGTTCTGTTTTTCAAGTATTAAATTCCTGGCTAGGGTACACCTGACCTCAGACTACTAGTACCGGCACACTCTGACCCTATAGTATTATTTACACAATATTGTAATGCTCTAAGCTGCAAGTGACCATTTACTATATTAGACATTGATCTACTCATAAAATATGTTTAAATAAGCTTAACATAAGCTATTGTTATGTGTACATTGAATTTCTTTTAGCACAATTAGCAAATGAAATATACATATGACTTTTTGTGTGATATACAGCCTGGTATTGTGAACACAAAAATTGCAGCACAGTTCTGTTATCCATGGAAATGATTAGGGAATGAAGCGCTATCTGGAAATCAAGATAATAATTCATCCATTCATTTACATTATTTGTATTACCATATTGTAGATGTAAATAAGGAACCTGAATAAGAATGGAGAGTAGAGTGGCCTAAATTATGGAGAAAAAAATTGGGTTCATGTCTTCCTATAACACCACCCAAAAGATAAAAGAAAAATAATAATTGAAAAAACATTATCCAGTCACCAATAATAAAAAGGACATAGTAATAAGTAAAAAATTGGATAGGATATTAAACAAGCTTATGTGAACTTATTGTTTGATTGAAAATTACTCATATCAAAACAGCAAATATCTACAAATATTCACCAGTCTAGGACCAAAATAAGTAACTATTCTCTTTTTTATGGCTCGTTTATATGGGCATTTTTCAACTGCTTAGAGAACACAACATAAGGTGAGGAATATGAAGAGCCATGTTATTGGTGTTGTATTTAGTATTAATATTTGACATAGACAAACCACATTGCTATATAATTAGCATGCCACTGTATAGATGAAATTTTACTAGTTATAGTAGAAAGGTAACATTGGTGAATTTTGCCTATAACTAATCTATGAATATTAATATTCTAGTAAACTTTCCACATGTATTTTGCAAAAATATTGGTAATTTTATAAAGTTATAAATAGTTAATTGTGAACTGCAATTCCATTGAAACATATCTAGACAGAATTGAAAGAAAATAAACTGTCAATGGATGCATCATACGACAAGCCTCTAATTTGTTTTTTTTCGACACCATGCTTCTCGACGACGCAAATAGGACAGAGGTTGAGTCTGATGGATCAAGGGCTATGACGGCCAGTGTAGACAGCTGCTGTCAGTGCGGCACTTGGACACTATGATAAAATCCCTGTAATCAGTGGACAGGGATTTTAATGCAGTGTAGCCTTAGCCTTAGAGCGATGATGTTATACTGCTAGCAAGGTGCCAGATTGAAGCTCTGTAATTCTACTCAAGGTGGGTCAGTGGAGTGATTGTGGAAGAGTAGCCAGAAGCTAAGCCAAATCAAAAAACCTAGAATGAAGTCAGAAGCCAAAGCCAAGGGTAAGGAATCTGAATGGGTATATGTTTTACTACAGAAAAATGGATGGCATGTGGCTAACATTCAGTAAGAAGGCTGTATTTTACCTCCTTTAAATGATGTTGTAAAAAAGAGGGTTTCATGCATACAAAAGCTCAATGCAAAGGATAATTTTTTACTTAATTATACACGTTCCAGAATGTAGACCTAAAATGTTGGCTATCTTTCACTTTAAAGAGAAAAAACTCTAAAACCTGAAGTGTTAGAAGTGTGATATACACAGCAGAGCTACAAAGTACAGCAGCCAGTTACACATTATCTACAACAAAGTATACAGGATGTAGTGTTTATATTTTAATATGCATTGTACTTTACAGTAAAAGAGGGAGTATAAATTCTAAAGTGCTAAGTACTCCCTTTTGGTTGGTTATTGAAAACTATTGGTCAATTAAGCTTAATTTGTGTTCAGTGTATTACCTCGTCCAGTTATGATAGTCAACAGAGTAGGGTTTCCTTTTACTGCTGGGGAATGTCACAGAGAAGTAAAGAGAAGATTCCCCTGAACACAAGTACTGGCTGGAAGGAATTACATCACTGTATGTATGTCAATATGTTGGGTGCCATTTGACTTGGGCAGTTGCTTTTAGTGTCAGAGTTTTGCATTGCCCACAGTCAGCTTGACAATCAGGCAGTTAGATTTTCCAGTCAGCAGTCTAATCCTCCATTGTCATTTCATGACTTGGTTTACATTGGTATTACAGTTTTAACATAAATACATTTTAGAAAACCTAAATGCAATAAAAACATTTTAAATACATGCTGCTGTGAGATTTACATATGTATTTCCACTCAGTTTCACTCCATAACTTTGTTAGGATTGGATTCCTCTTTCAAATCTCATTGTCTAGGGGAGACTTGGGCAAACTACAGCCCAGCTGGCCATATGCAGCCTTTTTAGTCATTTAATGACACATTAGTGTCAAGATGCTCTGTCTCCCCTCCACTCAAATGTATTAATTTTTTTAACATCCTTAGTGATTAAGAGTATGATTATTGCTTTTATTACCCACTTTGTCCGGCTCATGGGTCAAATAATAAAAAAAACAATTATGGCCCACGAGACAAAAAATTTGGCCACCCCTGGTCTGGCACTTATTCAATAATAATAATAATAATATATTAATACATAATATCTATCAATGTCCTGTAGCCTTTTATGTGTTCTACTTAAAGAACAACTGTGGTCTGGCCATCTTTAAATATTTAGCTTCTGCAAATAGCAGCTGAAAATATGTGACATGGCAGGACATGGAAATGCCATAACATGTAAAAGAAGATGAAAAAACATACATGCATCTTTTACCAAGAATGCAATATACTGCACCACAATATGCAATCGGAAACTGGCCCAATAATGTGCCTTGGTTTTTCATGTGTATAAGGCAAAAGCAGTAGTGTAAACTGGGCCTCAACAACAGTTTGAATGGATTTTTTTTATGATTTGCTCATCCTTATATTTGATTCATAGGAACAGCCTAAAAAGGTAATATATTGCAAAACTATGCAATTTGGTATAGTTAGATGTAATCCAGCTGTTGTTTTCCAGACAAAAAGGAGTGCATAAAATCTATTTTATGTTGCTGAGGTTAGAACACAGTAAGAACTTTGTTGCTCTAATTCTTCAGTTTTTCAGATTTATAGGCTGGATTCAGAACGTCAGATTTATAAATCAGTGATCTGTGTAACAAATTTTAGAAGCCTGTAAGACTTCAGAAACATAAATTAGAACTTTATGGCCATGCAGCAAAGTATTTCCTCTTTACACTGGAAAGGCCTTAATTAATGTTAACATTTGTAAACCTGACAAAGAAATAAAGCAACAATATAATGTCACGATGTATAAATCTTACTGCAAAGGTGACACTTATCAAGCAAGACTTCCAGTCCAGTGTTTATAAATTAAGTTGAATCAGCTCAAGCAAAAGTAGCTAACTGTAACAGAGCTGCAATATTCCGTTTTGAGAAATCAAATGGTTCACTCTCTCTGCTCCACTATTTGAAAGGTCACAGGAAAGAAAATCTCTATAGCACAAAACAAACAAACAAAACTATTTAAATTAACTGCTTTGAGGCTTGTGAACAGTAAAGATTTTGCAATTATGAACATAGATTTAATTGTTAAAACTAGATTTGTTTACAACTATATATGTATTGACCAGAGAAAGGGCCACAAAACTGTACATAATTGCAACATTTATATCATATAGTGCTGTATTATAGTTGGTGGATGGTAAGGGATGCACCTGTTGTTTACGAGTTGCTGGAACCTTTTTGGTTATGACAGGGTTAAAAG
This sequence comes from Ptychadena robeensis, assembly GCA_036250615.1. Classification (NCBI taxonomy): domain Eukaryota; kingdom Metazoa; phylum Chordata; class Amphibia; order Anura; family Ptychadenidae; genus Ptychadena; species Ptychadena robeensis. The sequence continues at coordinate 79,624,307 of CM070033.1, read as the reverse complement.
CTCTTTCCCTCCAAAATGTAACTATTCTGATCTGCCCAGTTACAGGCCTTAAGCCAGCCCCTGTCTAAGGTAATAAATAGTAGTTCCTTAGAATGTTCTGGGATTTTCTGTTGATGCTCCCCCTGAAGAGCTGTAGCTTCCTCAGTCATGTCCCCAGTCAAGTAACCCTGGGTGAAATGATCTCCACTACTCTACAGTGACAGGGGTGGGCAAACTTTTTAAATTTGACAGAAGGGCCAGAGCAAGAGCTCCGTCCGGCATAGGTTTTCTTAGGCCAGACAGGAAATTTAAAAAAAAGAAATTATATATAAAATATTAATATGTAACTATGAATCAAACATAATTGGCTGTACTCGCTGTTCAAGAACAAGTCCTGAACCAGGGTGGGAATATGCTGACATGAAGCATGTCAGGAAAGGAAGATTACGGTAAACATCAACTTTTCGTTTGACAATGAATTAAAATAATAATAATAAAAATCAGACTGAGGCCATAGGGAGACTAGTCCAGCTGAGTAGCTTGCTTACCTTAAGGCATACATTCTAATAAACATTTCTGAAATACATAATTACATGCATCTTCTTCTGATATTTAATTTGGGACTTCATAAGGTTACAGAAAAATAATGATTAAGTGTAAATAACGTTTTTTTTCTAGAATAAGATTCAAATATCTGTTTCACCTGTGTGGGCTTATAAATGAGAGGCCAATAGACACTGAGTTTTTGCAATTCCTCTTGTACTGTCTGACCTTGGAAGGAGTTTTTTGGGACACACACTACTGGGAAGACTGCTAACTGTCTTGAACATTTTCCACATGTAAACATTCTTCCTCTCTGTAGAATGATGAATTTCAATTCATCATTGCTCTTTGACATTGTGTAAACACACATGTGAATGCTCTGGACTAGCAAGCTGCTAAAGCTTCTGGTTTTATAGAGTTTTTTTTACCTGCTATTGATCTATTACATTTTAGCAGCATTTAATTAGCAGCACATGACACTGCTACTTGCCCTCTAAATCCATATGAAAGTAGTAAGGATGGTCTTAACTTTTTATTGTTTCTGCATTTTAAATTAATTGTTTATAAATAAACAATGACACACTGCAATATGTCATGTGTTTATCAGGATCCAGACGGGGAGGGGGAACAGGATTGGCAGCACACACTGACACCAAAGGAATATGGTGAAAGACAATTTATTAGGCACTTACTTAGGGAAACCAAACAGGTGGAGAAATAGTACAGGGTATTAGATGAGTCAACAGAAATGGAGATTCAGATCAGGGACAAGTAAATGCTCAGCAAGTGTGGGCTGAGGCATACCTTTATAGCCCTCGCAGGTTCTTGCACCTTTAAGACATAAAGAGCCACTTGGACCCCTTTTCCGAAAAGAAAAAAAACTGGGAGCCGCAAAACCATTATAAACCAAATCTAACACTGCATATATTGTTTCTTACCTTAATGCTAGATACAGGATCATGCAGTTAGCTGTCAATCTGAAAAAAAAAGTTCCTGCCAGAGTCCAGGCCCCCCATATAATGTGCCATAGTCCAATAGCCCCCCCATATAATGTGCCAGAGTCCATGCCCCCCATATAATGTGCCAGAGTCCAGGCCCCCCATATAATGTCCAGAGTCCATATAGCCCCCCTATAATGGTGCCAGAGTCCAGGCCCCCACATATAATGTGCCAGAGTCATCCAATAGCCCCCTATAATGTGCCGAGAGTACAGGCCCCCATATAATGTGCCATAGTCCAGCCCCCATATACTTAGCCATTGTGTTACTTACCACCTGAGATCGAATCACCGCGCCTTCCTTCAGCCCGGTCCTCCTCTTTATGGCAGGCTCGGCAGCGCAGCGGCAGTCTGGCAGGCCCGATGATGTCATCCGCGCCTCCTGCCACTGAGTCCGTGCGGCCTCTCTGATAGGCTGCCGCCAGCGAGCAACACACGTCCTCCGCGGCGACACCTGACAGGTAAGGTGGGAGGCAGTGAGGTAGATAGGGAGCAGACACAAATGATGGTGGGTGGGTGGGTAGCAGACACAGAATTATGGAGGGGGCAGTGAGGAAGATGGGGAAGCAGTACACAGGAATTATGGAGGTGGGGGCCGTGGGGGTGAGGAAGGTGAAGATTAAGCCTCAGACACAGAATGATGGTGGGATGGAGTCAGACACCGAATTTGGAGGGGGGGCAGTGAGGAAGATGGAGAGCCAGACACATGAAACATAGTGAAAAGAGAAACATACAGGCACAGATTAGTGGGGGTCAGACACAGTAAGATAGGGAGGAGGAAGATTGGGAGCAGACACAGGAAGATGTGTGCCTGGGAGATTGGGGAAGACATAGAAACATAGTGAAAGAGAAACATACAGACAGAAGCTGATGAGCTGACCACAATGGAGACGCTCATTATTCCCCAGGAATTGCTGGGGCCATGGCGGAGACTCGAGGTCCTGATATGTCACAGAGCACTCCCTGTGTGAGGAGCCAGGGACACATTCTGGGCTCTGTAGTGCACCTCCCCGGGGGGACAACGCTTGGGCTCTGTATTGACAGTCCAGTTGTGGAGTGTTGAGGAGGAATTTGTGGCTGACAATGCCGGGTAATATTGAGCCGGGAGGGGGAGAGGCTTTGTCCTCTTTATCAGGGTGAAGGGCTGTCAGTGTAACACACAGCACACTGAGATGACGAGAGAATTAAGACGCCGGCCGGTATCACACATCACGTGGCCGCCATACTGGACACACTGATATCATATGCCGGAGCCGCTGCAAAGGTGAGCCGCGCCAAAGGTTAAAAAGAGCCGCATGCGGCTCTGGAGCCGCGGGTTGCCCTACCCCTGCCTCAGGCTAACAAGACAGGTGTCCTCAACCCAGCCCACGCTTGCAGAAAGCTACCTGCTGGTGGTCATGCAAATCACCCATGGTAAGCACTACCACACTGCCACCAGCAGGTGGTACCTGGGACATTGTTGTTGTTAGTGATGGCCGAACTGCCCGCAAGGCATGTTCACCCTCCCTCTCGCCGGTGGACAGTACGGGTGTTCGACCTGCCCCGTTCGCCGGCGAGAAGAAGATCTATATTCTTCCTCCGGCAGGATCAGAACCTGCGAGATCGTGCCGGAGGAAGAATCTTTTCACTAGAAGACCGGGCATGAAGCCGGTCTCCTAGTGAAAATACCAGCTCGGAGCAGGAAGTGACATCAGTGACGTCACATCCGGCTCCCGTAACCAGGAACTATGCGTTCCAGGATGCGTTCCAGGGACCAGATGTGACGTCACATCCGGTTTTTCCGATTCATATTCCCCGCCTAGAGGCGGGGAATTTGAATGTGTCTGCGAACAGGCGGACGGCGGACTTCTTTAAAAGTCCGACCCGCCCGTTCGCGGACAGCCCAGGCCGATGTTCGGCCATCACTAAACTTCATATGAACAACAACTTGTTGTTCATATGAAGTTGTATTATTTAGTTGCTAGAGCTGGAAAGGGACCTGATGACTTTTTGTTGTCATTATTACCTTGGAATTGATTTATGGTGTACTTTACTTTCCTCATAACTACATATAATATAAATTAAAATAACTAATATTGCAACAAATCGAAAGTATGTATGTATAGTGTGTTACTAATGCAGCCAACCATCTGTTTCTAAGCCCTAGTGCCATAAAAAACGAGTTCCTGAAATTCTTGGAAACATCTGAATTAGATTAGTAACCAGAAAAAATAAGCATATCAATACAGCAGTTTACTTAATAGGAATGGAATGGCAGCAAAATTGAAACATATTGTAATGCTCACTTTTAAATATTGTGCTGTCATATATGACTGATGCAATTCAGCTCATATTGATTTTGTTAACTTTGAGTACTAAACCTGCACTTGTTCCCTGCAGGGATCACATTGTGGCTTCATCTTAATCATATGCATTGTTTTATATTTACCCAACTAAAAAAATAAAAAGTATAACAGAACATAAAAAGAAATAAACATTACTTTCTTTTAAAAGCTTGAACTGTGGAAAATGGGACTATAAGGTTAAATACACGTTTATAGATGACATGAGATAAATAAGATGTTAAATAGACAAAAAATAGAAAATAGAATAATTAGTGAATTCATCAAATATAAATTGTATGGAAAAGATTAAGCTAGATTGATAAATGTTTTGTTTAGCTTACGTGGTTAGTAAGGTATATGTGCCTCACATACCTAGGGTTCCATGAAGGGCTTAATTTGCAACTTACAGGACTGACAAAGCCTACCAAGTACCACAGGATTCCAGAGCTCATGTTTACTCAATGCCTCAATTGCCCAGACCTGTTGTGGTGGTCTGCACTCTGCAACAACCAGAAAGGTAATAATAATATTAACACCAGGATAGTCATGACATTTTCAGTATATTGGGGAAATTTTCCCTGTCCACTGACATGTATCACACAATCAGAGAGAACATATCTATTCAGTAAACATTTAAGAAATAGTGGTAAATGTTTTAGCTATTCAAATTTGCATATTCATTAAGAAGCCAAAGTTTTGAATATTGATATATATTGATATAAAATGAGGGTTTGTATCCTCTCTATTACTAACACAGTATCACCATATTCTGCATTTTATATGGAACTTGTTCCTCACAATATTTTTTCATGGTTGAATAAGCCTATTGACTGCAATTCAGATAGGGTTCATAGTAAACTATACCCATGTGTGCTTGCTATTTACTTCTCCTCATTTGACTGGCATGGAGGGGGTGATGATCTCTGCTGCAAACTGCATCAAATTCCTAAATTAGTTCAAGTTGTGTGAATTCCATTCCGCTTCTTTGCATAAATAACACATTTACTGATTTGAGCAGTGTTTTCAGATTGAATTTCATTTTCCAGCAAAATAATGTCACTTGCTGCTTTGAGTAAAATATATGCAGAAATTCATTTCTCAAGGAAAAAATTTTTTTTTACACCATACTGTCCAAAACACCGCAGTAGTTGAGATAAAAGAATAATTTGCCAGTTAGTTAACCTGAGCTTAGAATAAGAACTTCAAAGCCAATTCATGCCATTAGGAAAGATCTCGGCTAGCAGTTTAGACAAAACAGATGCTTTTTATAAGCAACTGTGGAACTGGCGACATGGTAATTAATGAAATGGTTGTGCTTGGACTCAAAATAGCCTAATATATTGTTTAAAGCTTTAACCATAAATACATGAAGCTAAAATTAATGCCTTAGGAAATGTTATGTTTAAACAACATTGAAGACTTCAAGTGAATATGTCATGTCTGCTAAAGTGTATAAACTAAATAGTCGCACTAGATCTACAAGTCAAGAGCAAAACCAGCATGTTACCTAAAGTCAGATCCTTGGTGCCTCTGAAGCTCTGACGGTGCCTGGGGAGAACCAAGACTGTAATGAGCAGGAGTCCTCATGGCACCTTTTTGGTGGTTGAATGATGAATTGGATGTGTATTACAGGGGTTTGTGTGTATGAAATGTATTTTGGCTGCACGGGGGGTGACCAACACAATACACATATTAACACACATGGAAATATGAGTCAAGGTGAGTTTCATTGTGGGGGCTCTGATTTAAACCCAGTTCATGTATACCTGCTTTTGCAACTCCTTTCGGGAACACTGCCAGGGAGGTTGATATTACTCAAGTAACCTCTTACATATGATTTAAATATTGTTTTAATTTAAATTACTCTATTGTCCTTTCACATTTTTTGCACTACAAATAAAATATTCATGGGAATGTCTTTTTGTAATTTTTTTCAATAACTATAGTCAGGCCCACTCCATGGACCTTGAACTGGCCCATTCTTTATAAAGTGTGAGGACCCCTGGCAATGAGTATCAATTTGTGGTTATGACAAGGCAAAAAGGATGTTGAAGAGCTGGAGAGAATGCAGAGAAGGACAATAAATTTATTGTTCAGCAATGAGAAAATTTTACTAAACTGAACCTCTTCTTTCTTAAGATGAAATACTAAGGAGGGAAATGATAATTTTATGTAATTACATAAATACCCCTACAATAAACTTAATAAAAATTGTTTATAAATACCATATTTTTCAGACCATAAGACCCCCAAAATTGGAGGGAAAAAGTGCCTGTGTCTTATGGTACAAATGCACAACTCCCCGCAGCCGAGCTTCCAGTCAGCTCTCCCGGCAAGGAGATTAGCCGGGGAGCTGTCAGATAATAGATGCTGGCCTCTGTCTGACTCTCCCATCTGAACTGTATAATTGCTTATGCCAGCATAGCTCAGACCTGCTGGAATAAGCAATGACAAGAGAGATAGATGAACTGCCATCTATCTCTCTCTCCATCCGTGGAAACTGCAATCACTCTGAAGCTCTGACGGACACAGTAACAGCCAGTGAGGAAAGGGAGAGCAGAAGAAAGAAGACTGTGCAGCTTGGCCCCCCTCCTCCTGATCAGTGTGGAGAATGACGTGTTGTGCTGAGAGTGTACTGCTCCTAGTGAAATCTACTGGCTGAATTTGATATTGCATTAATTTAATTCATTACATTAACCCAATTAATGTGAAAACTTATATATTAAATCTTTTTTTCTGGTTTTCCTGCCCTAAAACCTGGGTGCTTCTTATGGTCCGGTGCATCTTATAGTCCGAAAACACAGTATATATATTTATATATATATGTATGTATGTGTTATAACTATAGGCAAAACAGTTTGACTTTTAATAAATACATTTGCATATTCATTTAAAACGGTTAATGAATCCTTAGCATCAGAAATTTGGAATGACACCCTAAGGCATAAAAGTGTAAGAAAAATGGGTCTCATAGTCAGGGTGTGTGGGAAGCCCATTCATTTTCAATAGGCTGCTGTAATGCGATGCAATGTCATGTGGAAACATTTCCTGCATAAAGATGTAATGTAAAAGGTCAACATAATCAAAGCAAGGGGAATTCATAATTATGAATTTTCACTATAGGCTTCTGGTGGGGTCTTCCTCTCTTTAGCATGGTATTCTCTTGCTTCCAGTGAAGCATAATGGGCAGGATATGATGGAAAACAAATTAGGCCGTTTTACCGTTACTTGATGCATCCAATGTGAAAAAACATGGTGTCTAGTGACATAACTACACATTAGTGGGCCTCTCAGCCAACTTGGAGTAAAAACAGTATGAGTTGTTAAATAGTGGAATGGTCTCCAATGCAGCTAGCTCTAAATTACTCTCTAAATGCCTTAAAAAAAGAATGAGCATTATTTCAAATGGAACAAATCTACTATGTATTATCATACATGAGAAACTCCATTGATTGTACCTTTTTTCAACTGGACAGCCTATGTAAATATAATACCCTATGCCTACTTAAAGTAATATTAGATTATATGACTTACAACTACAACTACTTACAACTGAAAAGGATTAAGAAGACAATTATCTGTGCAAAATGCCTCAAAATACAGAGCAGATCAATAATTGGCTTGTTAAGAAAACAAACACCCTTGTAAAATTCATTCAGTACCCCAGCTCTTTTATGTTTTAGATATATTTACCCTGTCAGGTTTATTCTGCTGTTGGTGTTCCCGTTGGGGTTATTTCACATTCCTTTCTGTCACCTGTACAAGACAGGAATAGAACATACACAACTATTTTATTGCTGCTGGTTTCTTTGTTGAAAGGGCTTTTCTTACTTCTTGTCTTGATTACACAATGGGGAGCATGCGTAAATCTCTCCAATTAGTAACAGATTGTTTAATAAATATGAATCTTCCCTACTCTATCCAAAGTCGAAACAGGTTTCACCATAGTTCCTCTAAAAATGTATTACATTTGACTTACATTGGGGTCAGGCTAGAATTGGAGCTTGCAAATTAGCAATATAATATACTTCCACACATAAAAACTTGTTTACTACTCTAGAAGCAAGTTGAGAATTTACATTAACATGTACTGTGGTTGTACTAGTTTTCTAAGCAAGGGCACTATAAGTTGTTCTACAGACATATTATTATTAATCAATCATGTCCGTAATGGCTTAGATCAATTTGGCTGCACGGCGGTCGGTGGTCGGCTGGCCATAAAATCTAAGCGTGTATGGGGGGGGGGGGGCTTAAGATGTATTTGTAATGTGACTGCACAATGTTCTAGATGACTTTCAAAAATGGTACCTTCAAATATTGAAAAAAATGTATTTCGTTTGTCTTTATTTAATTTTACTTTTGTGACGTACAAATATCTGAGTCTACTTAAACCTGTCAAGATTTAACTGACACATGGTATAATTACAGTATGTCAAATTTAAAACTGTAAAATCAGACTGTGGTGCATAAAATAATTTTCAATTAAGTTTTAAGTTAAATGTAAGGCTTTGCATTTTAGGTCACATAATTAGGGTTTTGATTTAGATTGCAAGTAAGCTAAAAGTTCTTAGATAATTGAATACAAGAATTAGCAGAGAACATTAAGACTGTACATTTTTTTTGCAAAAGAAATGTACTGTAGATAACTTCAAACATTTTAATTTAATATTCTTCAAAACTATTATTTGTATAATTTTTAGGATATCTGGTCTTTGGAAGATGAATTTATATGTCATATAGCCATTGTTCTTTGGTGGAAGGCAAAATTATTATTACCTCTGAAGCCAAGGCACGTGCAAGCTACATCTATTTTTAGTTCAGACAATGATTCTTGTTGTTTAGTGAGTAGGTGACAGCTGTTGGCCATGGTTTATATAAAGTGTAGATGCCTTTTCATCTTGAGCCTTAACAAAGAAATTTCTCTCTTTAAAGATGTATTGATACTGTATTTTAGCTATATCATTATGGGAATATGCTGTCATTTGATCCTTTCGAAAAAATCCAATGGATGTCAAAGGCAGGTGTTGGGTAGTTAACTCGGAAGGCGCCAAAAAGTCATTCCATGACAGTGGGGTACCGGGTGGTCCCTAACGGCACCTATTTGCTACCCACCCGATTTAACGGTGAGTATACAATGCAATATACTATATCCTAAATAAACCAATAAATAGGGTACCCCAAGATGGATTATATTGTCTGAGAGGTGCCCCTTGTCAAACACCATCGGAATACTATGTAATTGTATGTTTTTTGTTGTTGTTTTGTTATTTATATTTATGTGAATTTGAGGATGTAGACCATTAAAATGGTTGTGATTTTTTCTAGAATAAAGTTCTGATAGTGGGATCTCCTGAGGAAGC
>CM070033.1:79578945-79610540 GCA_036250615.1 Ptychadena robeensis | reverse complement strand
CCGGCGAACAGTTCGGGCCATCACTACCCATGATTAGAGATGGTAGAATTTTTCGACTACCTGACTTTGTGAACTAATTGCAAAACCTCTGAAAATGATATAATCACCAAAATTGCTGGAAATATAGAGAAGGGTTGTGGGAACATTAAAAAAAAAAGTTATGCTCATGTAGTTTTGCATAAATTAAGTTCAAAGTCGAAATTTCGGACTTTTACATTTTGACGTGACTTTGAACTTCATTTATGCAAAAACTATTTGTGTTAGGGCCATACTTTTTTGTAGTATAGTCCCAATCCTTCTCTACATCTCCAGCAATTTTGGTGATGATAACATGTTCAGGGGCTTTGCAATTAAATAGAAGTTGTTAATTGTTTTTTAGATTTTTTTTTCCCCATTTTTTCCATGGCCCTTACTGACTTTAAGTTGTATTCCGGATTACCAGATAGTTGTACTTGATTTTTTTAAATCATCAACATTCATCTTTTAGAAAAGCATCCATTATACATAAAGTATTTAAAAAGATATGTAAAAAAACTTGCCAATTGTACTGTTGCACCCATTTTTTTCTTTTTCAAGGAGCAGAGAGACTTGAGAAGGGAGATGTCCATTCTCAGATCTGGGAAGTAAGCCTTTATCCAGCACCATCTAGTGACCATTTGTGGCACTGCAGGAAGATGGAACACCACAGAGGAACCACATTCCAGTTCTAGAAACGGGAACTGCAGAGGGTCAAGAGAACAGCATGTAAGTATACATATTTTTAAGATTATGGAGCTCTTTCATGCCAGCTGAGAAGTAAGTAAAATATTAATTTGATATGTTTTTCTTTAGAATAGATCTGCTTTAAACTGAAAGATTGAATAAACAACATAGCAACATGTCCCTGCTGTCCTAAAATATGACCCAAATAGTCCAAGCACAGACAGAAATAATTGTCCTACATGCAAATGTTCCTCCTGTACAGCACTTTAATCATCTACATTCCTCAGCATAAATAATTTAGACTGTTCTATTGCATTTGGATTATTCTGATTACAAAACTCCAAGGCATAGCCAGACAGTTTAAACTGTCGCCAAATAGCAGTCTGTGAAATATGCATTTTTTCATCTATTTTTTTCTGCAGTTTGTATAATAGTTCCCATTCTGCATGATTGTTGGCAGAGTCTATGTGGTGTCTGTGTCGAGCACAAGCTTACATGGAAGAAAGAGCAGTATGGTCAGTGGAGTGATGTCATGCTGCTTCTATTTTTGTTTAGAGGTAGACTTGCTTTCAGCATTATTGTCGCTAAATCTTTCTGTGTCTCCATTATTCCCAGCCAAGGTGAAAGACTGCGTGCTGTATTAGACACAGGATGTGAGAATAACATATTGTAGATGTGATCTGAAAATTCTACTAAAAATATTATTAAAACAAACTGAAGTATAAAGGGATATGTATGTGTGTGTGTTACAGCATATTTCTGTATTACAAAGCAATTGTTTATAGTTTTTTTTTCAGATGTCACTACAAATCAAGCAAGTCAGCAGGATTGTGCCCTCAAGATTAAGAAGGTCTTAATTAAAGCATGATTATGTAAGCCACTGATCTAATATGAAATTATTTTAAACTAGGTTGTCCTCCTTCAGTTGTATGTTTTTTTTTACCCAAATCACCATCTCTGCTGTCATGCTTATATATACAGTATAATCTATTAATAGGTTATGTGCAAAACGGTAAAGCCCAAATACTTTGTACTTTATAAAGGATTAGCTTAGCCATGCTTTCAAACTAAGGGCTTCCGCGCGTCCACAGTGTGGAAAAAGATGCAGAGAGGACACTTAACATTCTGGTGAATGGGACAGTATCCACACTGCGTATTCTAGCTGCATGCCTGCGGTGCTGTTTTGAAGCTACGGGTTGTCGCGTCTTCAAAGCAGCACCATGGGGTAGGTGTATGGAGCCTGGGCAAAGATCACAAAGTAAAACTGGGTCAGTATGGCGGGTAGGTGATTAAGTTGTGTGTAGGTGTGCAGCACTCAAAATGAAGGGGGAGTGTAGCTTCTGTAACAGACAAATAGGACCAACCTAGTGCAACAAGTACTGTAAATGATCAAATAAAGCAAAACAAAATAAAATATTCAAAATATTCAAATTAAAGGAGGTAGTTTGCAGACTTAACAAGGATTGATCATGCAGTGTCCTTACCAGGATGATGTCACTTCCTGGTTACATAAGCTGAAGGGCATAGCAGAGTCACTGTGGCGTGTTTTGAGTGGCAGCTCTTTGTCAAACATGCTATGTCATTTTAATGTAACTAGTTAGTAGCACTGTTGACTGAGCACAGTGGACAAAAAACAAAGTCAGAATCTTCTAAAAAAGCTTTAGATGTGCAAATAAAATGTATATGTGACTTTTTTTAGTGACTGTCTCAGGAAAAGCATCTGTGTGTATTGTGGTGTATTGAGTTGAAAATCAATACATATAAAATGTAAAGATAATGTTTTATTGCCCTAACATCTTATCTTACTGTCTGCCAAATACAAGCCTATATCATACATTATTCAACTATAATGATGTATTTCAGTCTAGAATGCACAGCAATACCCAATATCAGTTGTGCAATCATCATTCACCTCATCATGAACTTGAGGTTTGATTTCTTTTTTTAAAACAAAAGGTGGATGTATATATTCCTGTACACCTTTCTGTTTCTGGTTATGAAATGGGCCTGTTCTGCAGGAATCCTTACTTTCTTCTTAACGAGTTAGTAAAAATCAACAAGGCAGAAGGTAATTCTCTTCAACCAGTGTCTGCCAATCCAATCTATGATGGGCAGTATGCGCTATCCAAGGAGATGGCTGGATGACAAATTTGGCTGTCTTTCCCTTGGAATGTCCTGATGTTTTTTTGGGTATTCTCTGCAGCAATTCTCTGGGCAGGATTGCAGGATTGACTGCTCCCTGTTAAGCATTTTCTTTTGCACTCTCTGCTCTACCTGAGGGATAGTAAGACAATATATTGGCAATTGGTCTATTGGCCCCAACTGGTTCCCAAAGACTTGTAGATAGCTTATGCCCATCCATTGGTTTATTCCTTTTCAGTGACAAGCTGATCTCTTTCTTAAGCTCCCTATACTCCTTTAGATCACTCCATACAATTTCCTTTAGATCTGCCAACAACTATGTAGCCCTGGGTCCTCCCTGATAGAATACATAGTGATTGGAAGGTTTAGAAAGCTCCTCATATTACATGGTTTTGGTAGAAGAAAAGTTGATTGTACAGAAACATATGGTAAGATTGTAAGGTTTATGGGGGGCTTTTCTCTCTCTCTCTCTCTCTCTCTCTTATCTAATGATCAGATTTTTCAAAAACATTTCTTCAAATATAAAAAAATTAAGGATAACATAAAGACACAATAAATAAAACCCATTCGGATGATTACTCTGGTGTTTAGAACATGTAATTTTTTTTGTCACATATTTCCATTGGAGTGTCTCTTGCCAGAGTTGCATCTCCTGTAATACCATGTGTTCATAAAAACCTTTAAGCTAGCCATACACGGCACGGATTCCCTGGCTGATCGATTCAGCACCCGATGGATTCTGGCGATTCCGCCGGCATCCACAGGTGAGAACGATCAGCCAATTAGGGAATCCGATCGTGGCAGCCCACCTTGTACGGCCGGATCCGGGAGGGATCTGTGTCCGATGGATCGCCTCCCTGACCGCAACGCCCCCTGATCAGAGCAGAATCGGACCTGAAAAGACCAACAGGTTGGTTCTTCCTCGGATCCGATTCTGTGCCCCTGATCCATTGGGTGCGATCGGACGGGCAAGGTGGGCTGCAGGGGATTCCGGCACGATGGATCCGCGTGCACGCGCCCGGAATCCATCGCGCCGGAATCCGGCACGAATCCGTGCCGTGTATGGCAGCCTTTACCATTTTTTTCTGTCCCCAATCCTGGCAATAGAAAGCCCCCCAATGATAAAGGGAAAAAACATTAAAAATCACTACCACTGATAGTACCTGTTTCCATAAGAACCATGGTAGCTTACCCTTGGCAGTTACCCTTAGTAGTTAGGAAAGGAAAATTATGGTAAGTATGGATTACATTTTTCTGTTTACTGCCTTTTGTGTGGCTAGATACTCTTTAAGAGCTGTCCCTTCTCTCCCCTCCTCCTCATTGTGTTGATGGATAACTGGCTGACTTGGGTGAGTTGAAAAACTTACCTTACTGTATTGGAACACTGTGTGGTCACTTTTTATGGTGAACATGTCAGCAGCTAGTGTTGAGCTTGAATATTCGATTTTCGAATATTTAGCTCGAATATCGCTATTTCGCCATTTCACGAATATTCGCAAATATATCATCAGATATCCGACGTGATCGCGATTCGCGATTTATTGCGCTTTTATAATCGCAATTTTATAATCGCGATCCATTGCAATGAATGGGATCGAGATTATATAATCGCAATGCGATTTTTTTAAAACGGAAATGACGGATATTCTCCCAGTTGAATATCCGAGCTCCATTGACTTGCATGCATTGCGCATATTCGATCGCATTTGCGATTTGTAGATCGCAATTCATGTCGTAAGTGCGGATATTCGAGATTACGAATATGGAATCGAATATTATGGCGGATATTCACGAAATTACGCGAATTCAAATATTGCCTAGTCGCTCATCACTACAGCTGGCCACCTTTGGTCTCATTAATCCCTCTTTTCTTCACTTTGCAGACATAAGTACCCATGCATAGATCTCCTGTGGAAGCATTTTTTTGTGTTGTTGCGAAAGACATACCTGCAAAAGTATCTGTCACATGAATATCCAACGTCTAAGTTGTGAAGATTGTCTTGTGAAGATAAGGTTTTGGACTTTTATATAAAACTCTTTTGTGACCTTAAGCAATAATCATCTGTTTAATTACCGTTGTTTTTAAATATCCCTGAACCCATTTTAACTTACAAAGAAAAGCAGGAACTTTTTTTTTTTTTATGATTTCTTGGGTTAACTGTCTCCTACTCTGAAGTTAAGTGCCATCATCACCATCTGATGAAAAAGTTTGGACTGGCCCTGACTTTCATTGCTGATTACTTTTGTAATTTTGGGAACACAGGCAGCAATAAAAAGTATTATTTCACCGTACCATTCTAAATAAATGAAATAAAAAGTTTTGTCTTTAGTTTTTATTTTGCAGTTTTTCTAAAAGTAAGTATAAAATCACATCATATTTCAGGAATGAAGCTATAATTTGTCTTTTTCTCTGCAGAAAACTAAGCAATATTTATCCACTGAAATTTATCTTCTTTTTCCTCCAGTTATAAGGATGCCGTTGACCGAGAGTGTAAGGTATTTAATCACTGCCTACACCTGACAAGACCATTTGTTTATTAATCTTTACGTCCGTTACAAATTCACATTTTCATCTCAGTCACCAGCAATGTGTACCTGGCACTGTTGTATCAGTATTCTCTTTGCGTTTCACTTAATCAATACTTAGAAGCATAGTGCCATTGTCTATGAGTCAGATCTATAGTAATCCTGTATCAAGGAGGATGCTCTAAGAAGGAATGATGTTGTATCATTAGGCCTCACACTAGGATCTGGTCCTGGCCGAATTCCTCTTTGCTGCAAGCTTTGACATAAGAAAGAAAACCCCTGCACTAACCAAAGTGGCCGCATCAACATGAAATTAATGTTCACCATATAGTAATTACTACTATAATATTGGCTTGGAACCTTCCTCCATGTCAGGGCTCATTTACACGGGCACAGCAGTAAATGCAACATGAGACATTCACCAATAAGGATGGTTGATTTTTTTAAATTTGGCCAGGCTTTTGAACATGGTCCAGCATATACTACAAAAAAGAAAATATTGCAATATTGCAAATACAAATAATGTATGCAAAAATTAAGTTTAAAGACAACTTGAAATTTCCAAACATAAAATTTTGACTTTATTTTTCAAATGTTGGTGATGATAACATGTTTACGGGCTTTTCAATTAACCCATAAAGTCAGCTAGTTGAAATAATTTGACAATCATTATTCACCAAGCAGTTTTCTGGCTTTGGCCCGATAGAGCTGTTATGTGCAAGCGCTGGCAGACACTAGCGCCCATGTTAATGTAGCCAAAGTGACTTTCTAATTGGCACAATTAAACAATGAGTGTAATTAAGCTTACAATGGACAATGGCCTAAAAAATAATCAGTACCACATCTGAGTATTCAACCAAAGACACTTGTCATCCACAACATAGTCTTGCTATGACCATAAAGGTTTCCTGTCTCATGTGGCTCTGGGGTGCGAAGAAAGACAGATTCTATCTGCCTCTTTTTTCCATCTCCTGCAAGGTGACATGTGCCCCTAGCTTACAGTCAATACCCCTATGTTTTATAATTTTGTAAGTATATTTCTATTCATTTCTTCCATGTATGTTTGTCCTCTCAAATTTTTTTTATTAAATGTAAAGACATGCACATGTATTTTTTATGTGTGCACAAGCCATTAGGCATGTTTTCTATAATTTTTTAGAACATACCACAACTAAGCAGCTTATCCTGAAGAAGCCCTAATGACCAAATAGTACTGATGCTACATTGTTGACATCACTGTTAAATTGTTACAAATTATGGTTGGGATCCAAAATCCCTCAGTTGATTACTGGCAACTAAGTGGTGACCCATTTCTTGTGGTTGGGATACCATTTTTAATTTTCACGTTCAAAACATTTTTAGATTATAGATGTCATTGTGGTACATAGAAAGCCCTTTCTTTGTTTGTTGCAGTTGAATATATTTTGGGACGTGGTACTAATTGTTTGTCAGATGCCAGTTGCAAAATTTATTATGATCCCACTTAGTACACTGCCTTTGCCTTTTGTTATATTTAAGGTTGAAGTTGCTTTTTGTTAGATATGTTTCATTAGTTTAATAAGTTGAATAACAGCATACCTTTACTACATCATCCAATTAAATACCCTATCTCCACAAAGTAAATTGTAGTAATTACTTTATATGGCTGGGATTATAGGCTAATACACAATTAACTTCTGAGCCTCGAAACATCCATCTCTCCTACCACAACTGTAAATGTTGAAGCAATATGTCTGTCTTGAAAACAAACGCATAGGACAATGCATTGTGCCTTTAGAAGCTTTTATTTATTTACTGGCTTCAACTGCAATCATACTTCTAGTTCGTGAGAGAATTAAACATTACATACGTTCAGCTACTTTAAATAAACTGGCAATGCTGTGGGAAGACTAAACTTTACACGCCATGGAAAGTCTGTTGTTTTAAATACTGTAACTGATAATAGACAAGGTCATACATTTGCTTTTATATATAGTCCTGATGGTGAACATTAGCTGCCTAGAACTGGCATGTGGAGAAAATCTTCTCAATAAAAATAAATATCTATTTGGTAAATTTACTATTACTAGCACTTGTGCCCACAGTGGTACCTGCAACACTAGGCATTAATTACTTATGACAGCACTCAGTCCTGCTATTAATTAATGATTATTACTAAAGTCTTATTGCTCACAGTGTTTACACCAATGACTTATCACAGATACAATTTATGGGTTCAATTGGAGAACTTAAAAACAAAATGAAGGACACACATAACAGTGTGATAAAAGAGTCCATCAAAAAGAAAGCACCATGGAATTCTATAATGTTTATGTATATAATGAAAATATGTAAGTTAAATGATGCCATATGTTAGGTACAGTGTGTTCTATTGATGTAAAGCAGGTTGCTGAAGAGAATAAATAGTTCATGCTGTGTCCTGCACTAAAGGGGGTCATTTTTGCAAAATAAATAATCTGCTGGAGAATTTGTCACCAAACAGTATATGTAAATCATATATTGATATAAATATTTTAATAAGCTACATGTGTTCCTTAAAAAGATAATTTAACATATGAGTGCATTTTGCTGTAAAAAAGTTTTTCATAAGATGTTAATGTGCTATTCTATGGTTTTGCAAATGTTCTTTATTATATTTAAAATTTGTATAAGTGTTTCAGAGTCACACAAGTGCAAAGGGGACAACAATATGTAAGCATGCACAGAAGACTGTTCAGGGTACGGCAGTGGGAAGTAGACTGTTGTAAAGGTCATGGAAGTGGGCAGTATGTGCAGGAGATTGCTGTAAATGGTTTGGCAGTGTGCAGTATGTGCATCAGACTGCTGTAAATGGTATAGCACAGGAGAGAGTTTTAAAGGGTATGAAAGTAGGCAGTATGTGCAGGACATTTCTGAGTGTGGTGATTTATTAATATGTCTATCTATTTTATTTTTATATTGGATTGTAAATTCTACATGGTTGTTAGCTATTTATAGAGGATCATGGCTCATAATAAGATACTATTGTAAGCAAAGTGCTGCCTCACCTCCCTCCCACACAGGACTGAACTGGACAGACTCTTCACTAATGACAGATGACTTTAACATTAGGACAGGACTGATACAACAATGTTACTTGGCGGACTGGACAAGATAACCTACCTGCAACACAGTGACGTATTGTTACACCCCCCTGGCCCCCTGTCACCAGTCGTTTGGCACAGTCCGGTGGGGGCTCTGGAGTCCAAGGCAGAGAGTGGCAACTACTTTTTATTTGGCAGTAACAGCCATCAAACTAGTCTACATCATTTTAATAAAGTCGTGAAAAATGCAACAATAAACTTTGAAACCTCCTGACGAAGCGGTCTACGCGAAACATGTCGAGGAATCAAAGACATATGTAACTGTGGTGATGTAATGTATCTGTACTGACACAGTTATGTGAAAAATTGTTTTTAAAAATTGTATACTGTGTTAATCAACACAATAAATCTACTTTTAATTTATATAAAACATAAGTCTGATACTGCCTTTAAAATCCCGAAGTCCCTCATCCGCATGTTGACGGGGAGGGAAACAAATTCAAATTTTTTCTTACACTGATCTAGTTGGGATGTTGGCAAATCAGCACCATTGGGCCCAATTTTTCCCTTTTCTCCTTTGAACTAATACTATTGTAAGCAAAGATATACAAGATATACATTGGACAATGTGGTGATGCCTTGGGTGAAAGTTATCCACGGTTAATTTTTTTATAATGTGCTAGGTTTTATCTTTTCGGACTTAATTCTTACTTTGATGACACACGCTGTAACTTGTGTCACAGAAGGACATGGTTCTCCATGCATGTTTGTGTTAAGGGTGAAGAGGTGGGTTGATAATTAGTATATATTATCATACAGTTTGGACTGTTCAAAGGTATTTCCTGACATGTGTACACCATGTATCTGCCTTTTCTTGCACTTTGTGAAATACCAAATGCCATGCAAAATTTTTGTCAGAGTTTGATATCTGTCTCTTTAATAAAAATGTATATGCTAAAAAAAAGCTAAAAATATGATTTTTTTTTAAGAGTCTGACAGTTCTTCTGAAGCTTTTCTGCTCCACTGTGTAGCTCCAAGCAAACAAAATATATAGATCTGGAGCAATTTATATCTCCCTGAGTTTTCCTTTTTGTGAGTGTTTAGTGATGTTACTGGAATCCATTAAGGTATTGATCTGTCTTTCACAGGATGTTACCTGTTCTTTTACTTGTGGCTGGCTAATGTGTGTGCTGTAATTTATTTATCGGATCATGTCTCTTTTGTCGCTATTTTAGAGTACTTTTAGTTTAGTTGTTTTACTTTGCACACAATCAGTTGAGGAGGGTAGAGAAAGGACAAATCTATAGCTGCAACTGTCATTAAAGCCTAATGCATAGACTGTATGCGGTTTGCAAGAGAGGTTACTGTATCACATGGAATAATCCTTGCGGCGCTATCTATTGCTTAATTACATTAAATGTGAAAATAAATATATATAAAGATTTAGGTCATTTTATGTTTGATGCAGCACAAATAGTTTCAAACATATTTGTCAACCCAATTCCCAAATATACCTTTTTAATGTTTTCAAGAAAGAAGAAAGTATAAAATATCTGACATGTATAAAATCATAAATACAATAAGAAATAAACAATATATTTTATTTTTAACTAAGCATCTCAACGGTTATAACAACTCTTCTATATTAATGTCTGTTAAAATTCCTTCACACCTCATTTTACTTCATGCAGTACTGATTAGATGATCACCTGAACCACATTTTATTTATAAGGAAAGGTAAAAAAAAGTATGCAGTATGCTATAATCAACAATGTGACTAGTTAGAAGGCAAACACTGCTAGATGTTTAAACCTAGCAGAGAGAAAAAAAAAACAAATCAATACTGAGAGGAATTACACATTCAAATATTACTCAAGGACAGTAGGCTGACTAGAAATTGCATCTACACTTTGTTTTTTGGGTCTAGTTTATTTGGGTCTGAATTGCAATGCCCTTGAACATTGTATCATCACCAAAATTGCTGGAGATGAAGAAAGGGGTAGAACAAATGGCATTCTAGCTCATAGACAGGGGTCACATAACTTTTTTAGTGAGCTCCTCAGATGAGTACCAGGAGATAATGTTTGGTACTCACCATATATGTAGGGTGGTCTCCCTCACTGTCCTCTGCGTCAGCCTCCTGCATGGTAGATTCTGCTGCAGATGGACCTCTCTGTTCCTGATTGATCCTCCGATAAGCTGTTTCCATCCACAGGTCACCAGTTGGCTTTAGGTCAAATATAACTCTCACAGTACAACACTGTGTGACCCCCCAGATCTCATGATATATCTCTGACTTTCATCCCTAAGATCTCCAACACTCTTATAAGCTCAATAATTTTTTGAATTAGTAATTCCCAATCAAACACCCCTAACTGCAACCTTTTATAGTTATTAAAGCTTCCCTGCGGTTTATCAAGTGACATAAATTGTATATGTTTAACAATAAAATTTGCCAAAGAATTTTGCCAATAAAAAAACACTACCCTAATCATTCCCCCCAAGCCCCAACCCCCCTTACACACACAGACACACACACTGCCCCCAAAAAACCCCCCCCCCCCCATCCACACCAGACACACCCACTTCCCCCAATACATATTCAGCATCCCCCCCTCCACCCAAATCACAGAGACACACAACCACACTGCCCGCCCATTATCACCCCCTAACACCACAGGACACCACACTGCCCACCGCAATAATCACCCCCCTCCACACACCATCACAGAGAGACACACACACCACTGCCCCCCAAAATCACCCACCACCTCCACAAACATCACCAAGAGGACACACCCACACTGCCCCCCCCCCCCCAATAATCACTCCCTCCACAACAGACCCACAATGCCCCCAATAATCACGCAGTCCCCCCCCACACACATCACAAGGACACACATACACTGTGTGTACCAATAATCAACCACCACCCCTCCACACCACATCACAGGAGACACACACACACTGAGCCAATAACCCCCCCCCCCCTCCCCACATACATCACAGAGACAACAACATGTGCCCAATAATCACCCCCCTCCACACACATCACGAGACACACCACACCTGTGCCCCATAATTCACCCTCCCCACACATCACAGAGGCACAACACCACAGTGCCCCAATAATCACCCCCTCCCTCCACCACACATCCACCACACTGTGTGCCCCACCAATAAATACCCCCCCCCTCCCCTCTACACACATCACAGAGAGAGTAGAAGATTCTTAACCTGCCTCGGGAACTCAGGGGCGTGGCAGCAAAAACTCCTAAGCTGCCTGACATGCCCCCCGCTGAACACAAGCAGATTTCACACAGCAGGAAGGAATCTGTCCCCTGTATGTGTAGTGCACAGAAGTGATTAGGGAGGAAAACTAAGGTATGCAGAGCAGGTTTTTAGACCCATTTGCGTACCAGTTATGTGCACCCCTGCTCATAGAGCATGAATTAGGTTCCAATTTAAGTCAAAATTCTGACTCAAAATATTTTGACTTGACTTTTTACTGAAGCAATTATTATTTTGTTCCCACAATTCTTCTTTGCATCACCAGCAAATTTGTTGATGGTATCATGTTCAGGGTCTTTTTAATGATCTCACAAAGTTGGCTATTTGAAATAAAAAACTAAAAATTTTTTACTGTCTCTACATGTGACCTTTAAACACAGTAAACTGAGACTTGTACAAAGTGCCGTATGAGCAGTTCAAAAAGTGTAAAACATGCTCCTACAGACAGGGGTAAAGTCATGTAAATCCAGAAAAAAACCCTAATCAGTGAGAAGCTAAATGTCATAGAAATTGGACTATGGTGGACTGGAGTATACTTTTCTCATCTTTTTGCCCAATACCTGATTGACTTATGGTAAGATGGAGACATGGAGAAGCCCACAACCCACAGTCTCTCACAACTTATATAAAAATATTGAGAGGGGTCAATTTTGAGGTGCTTCAGCAAGGCTGGGATTGAGAAGGACAAATCAATTAAGCCACAGACAACATTATTTTAGAACAACATTGTTTCCTTCTGCTAAGAGTAAGTTCTCCAACTCAGAGGATTGTTATTTCCAGCAGAACAATGTTCCATGTCACACAGAAACTGAGCTCAAGTTCTGGATAGAGAATAACCAAATCAAGTCTTTTTTTAGCCAGCCAAAACTACAGATTTGAAATCTATTGACAACCAGTATAGAATGACATCAAGGAAGATGAGGCCACATACAATTAAATTAAGCTAAGCTGTTTGCATGCCAAAACACATGAAAGCTGTGATTGAAAATCTGGATTATTCCACCAAATATGTTTTTAGATTCTGCAAACACAGCATAATTTTTATTATTTTGATGTACTGTCTCATCTTTAAAATTGCAATATTTTCATGAATGATATTGTCAGAAGTTCTTAAGCAAAGCTGTTTCATTCATTTATTGCACCTGTTTAAAGATAAAACCCTTTTTAAGGTGTGCTTGTTGATGCAAATAAGTATAATCCATGCAAGTATATATGTCCCCTCCCACCTTTATCTACACCCAGATGTACCCCTATAGAGTAGAAAATCCACCAACATTTTGACCCAATAAATATCAGGATCACACAACAAAACCATATGCAATTTTTAGAAATCACAAAAATATATTTAATTAAACTTTAACTTACCTCTAAGCCAGCACCATAATGTGGAATGTCTCCCTCAAGCCTTGGGAATTGTGCTCTCTAGTCCTGGGTAAATTAACTGTGTTACCGTGAATGATCACTAGGTGGTAATAGATAATTGCTTGTGGAGAGAAGATGAGTCAGTTACGCCTACATTCTCAAGTATCTACAATGATGCTGTGCAATTTTATTGGAGGGGACGAGCAGAATAGGATAAGTATTACTAAAACATTTAAGGCTCTTTTTTCTTTGACTGATGATCCATATAATGGGCGCGTATACTCAAAGGACATGAGTACATTTGGTGAGCATAGTTTTGCTTTAATGAATTTTAAACACAATGATTTAGTTACTCTTTCTTAATAATATTAGTACATAATATATGTGATGTAATATATGTCGTACACAACCCTAGCTTTATGTATTGGTCTGTAAACTATGCTGGAGGTCACAAAGATCTTCCTTGTGGACCTTCCTTTCAGTGCAAAACGGAACCCTATGGGATATTAATGTATTCTGCCGCTTTTACAACTTTCCCCCTCCCCTCTACACATCGCCATCATTTTCGAGGCCCTGGCGATGAGTGCGGGGAGAAGCTACGCTGCCTCCATTAACAGGAAGGTCTACAGATCAAGGAGCCTGCAGTGATCAGGAATCACTGCAGGTTCACAGAGATCACGGCCACAGTTTGTTCTAATAACAAACTATGACTGTACTAAGTTCAGGCATAATGCCCAGGAAGTTAAAGAAGCAAGCATTCTGAGAAGGGATCTGAGACCCAAAAGCTTGCTTCTTTAATAACTTCAGTTAGCCAATAAATGCCAACCTTTCTATACTTTTCCACTATAAATATTTTTTTATGTCTAATCCTTCTTTTCCTACTTCACTATTTTACTCTACAGGCTTTATTTATACCTTTCACAATGAGCAAAAACCAACACCACCAAAAATGAACTGAGTAATCCACAATATTTGCTGCTATTTACAACCAAGGCATTGTTGTTTATCTTGCATACTCTTTCTGGTAAAACATGCAGATTGACTATTTTAAACAGTTCTACCCTTATCCACCCCCCTTCTTCTGAACCATATCTTGCAACCCCTGCCTGTAACTGTATTCCTAACTCTTTTCTATAAATCTCAATGTTATCAGCCTGACAATCACACTCACCATTCGGCACACAGTTTCCTAATCCTTTTGACCTTTTGAAATATAACACATCCATCTTGGACAGTGACAGCTAGAGGTGGTAATACAACAATTTCATCAGTATTGCTCTTGATATGATACATGATATTCCCCTTTTGACTTTCAACAACACTAATCATTTACTTCCATAATGATTACAGTCCTCAAAAAAGTATATTTGGAAAAACGCCACCTACATATTTCCCTCAGTGGAATGGAAAATCATTGTAATTATCGAAAATAATTTTGTCTATATAGAGCTGGATTTGTGGTCAGAAGTCAGTCATACTGGAACCTAACCTTCACCAAGGCTAGAAGCTTATCATTGTCAAAATGTACCATACTTGCTTTCCATTGGCATAACACAACAGTACTCTTCAATGGATATATCTGAACTCAATAATTTGATGGGATGTTCACAAACTTTTGTCTTCTTTGTGTATTACAAAAAAATATCTGTGTATATCATTTTAATTTGTGTTTTCTGGGGTCTTTTATTTTTCAGAGATTTTTTCAATATAATTTCCATACATATTTAGCTTGTTATAATGGTAAATCACCCCAGCGCTTAATTTAATAAAGACAGCAGGGACGTTTTGTTAGCTGTTAAGTAGAATTACAGTTCATAAAATACCTTTTTACTATAAAACATGAGCTATTGTATGCCTTTCATGAGAATATTCTTTTAAGAAATATAGCTCCTAAGCTCTGCAGTTATGAAATGGATAGCTGTCTGTTCCCAACAGAGTTTATATCTTTTACTATTTCCTCAATAGCAATACATTTTGCAAGTGAAGAAAAAGAATAGATATGTAACAGTATTGAAGTTACATATTGCTGAATGTGCTCATGAAATGATATTAAAGGTAAATTTTTGTAGCAGAGTTCAGTTTTTTTCCCCACAGATAAACATACAGTTTATAGAACAGGTAAATTAAAAAAATATCTTCAATTCAAAATTAAAAACAAAACAGTGATCACCTACGTATGCGTAAAATAAAGGGAAGGCAATGCAGACATATAGGGTTAGAAAAGTAATGTTAATAAAGGCCTTTGCATCAGGGACATATTTATGGATTAGTGATGAGCAGCATAGGCAATATTGGAATATTGTAAAGCATTGCATGGTACTTTCCCCAGAATCTTGAATATTCTTAGATTATATAGACTATATATATAGACGAAGACTATATTCTTGAAGTGCCGAACCATTATAAACGCTCCCGATATTGCACCCTAAGTAAATCCCCGGAAAGCCTAGCAGATAAAGATGGAATCTTTCATATGATTCCAGGGAACAGCAGGTAAAGGTCCCCCACACACCTTTAGATTTAGATCTCCTTTTGTTTTACCAAAACCATGTAATATGAGGGTCTTTCTAACCTAAACCATCATTTCTACCTGTGTTCAGTTGCAGAAGACCCTATACTTTATAGTTGTAGATAGATCTAAAGAATATCTGACAGAGAGATCTAAAGTTGTATGGCTTGCTTAAAGCGGACCTACCAACAGGAATCTATGTTTTCATGAATGGCACTAGAAGTGCCAATAATAGGGAGGAATGCAGTGAAAAAAACAAAAAACTTACCTGTAATGAGCAATTTAAGAATATAATCCGGCAGCTCTTCTCACTTCCTGGTTCATTGTAGGCAGAAATCAGCAGGACGTCACAGGAAGCAGTGATCTACTTTGAAAATTCCCATAGAAGATCACTGAACTCCCCCCAGTGGCCGCCCGCGATATTGCACCCCCCAGTTTCATGTGTTGCCTTCAGTGAACCAGGAAGTGAGAGGAGCTGAGTGGTAATCTTGTTAATATGCTCATTACAGGAACGTTTTTGAGTTTTTTTTTACTGCATTCCTCCCTGTTATGGGCACTTCTAGTGCCATTCATAAAAACATAGATTTCTGGTGGTAGGTCCACTTTAAGTCATTTTTTTAAGATTGTGGAGTGCTATGCCTCCATCATAGCAGCACAGAAATAAATCATAGTTTAATTTTAAATTGTTTAGATTTGGATCTATACATATATACGTATACATCTGCTTTACATTAGCTCTTTATTTATAAGCCAAATATTTTTGCTTATTACTCTAGCCCATGTTGTACATTAGCAGCTAGTGAAATGGCAATGGCCATTTATCAAGCCTCGCTGTGAAAAAAAAAAACTTTTCTAATGGTTTTCAACAACATTGTTGATTTTTATTGATAAAATCGTTTTGACCTAAAATTCTACCAACATGCCCATTGCTTCAACAATAGCACAGGACCATCTGACATATTTACCTGCTTCTATTTAGAATAATGTTTGGCATTACAAAACACAATTCTAAATGATTTCTTGAATTCTTGAGTAATTGTTCATGGCTTTTCACACAAAGAGGTCATTACATTTGACTTTCTCTTTAATCTCCATTTTTATATTCTTTTTCTGGCAAATGCAGGACCAATTTCCAAAAACATACAGTATGAAGCCCAGATGCTAAGCCACACTCCTCTGGCACACAATTCTAATAGACTGAATCAATCCACTTGTCTTCCGTTCAGCTGTCAGAAGAGATATGGAAGATTTGCCGTGCCAGCTGTGAGCGGCAGCATTGAGAAAAGTAATCCGTTACCCTGACTTCAGGAGCTATTTGTTACACAGGAGGAAAACCCCTTTAAAAACAGCAGAATGCACAGGGGTAGGGTTGTAATGCCATTTTGTTGTTGCACGATTTCCACATGTGATAAATAAAGAGTTTGTCTGGGATTTGTCTTGTGTCTGTATTCTCAAGACTTTGTTATAAATATGCCATTTTCTGCCAGTCATACATACTGCAAGTCTTCTAGAAGGGTCTAAAGGAGTAAAACATTTGTAAGAGTGCAATGACTTGGAGCTCTACTCCATTGGTGAGCCACCACAATTGTTAAGTCAACCTTAAGCTCAAGATAACAGATATATTAAGAACTTTTGTAAATTAAAATTACAGGCAAAATAAAAAATAATCATATAGTCTGTCTAGTCTGAACATAATTGTCTGTAATATAGTTGTATTACTTGTAGATGCTGATAGCAAGACTTTTTCAGTCTCATTAAAGCTCCCCATACACGCTTAGATTTTTCGGCCTACCGACCACCTCTTAAGCTTAAAGATTCTGAATCGGCAGCCAAATCGGTCTAAGCCATTACGGACATGTCTGCCGGGTCTCCCTAGCTCACGGCACGAGCAGCTAGAGAGACCCGCCGGACAGCGCTGGCACACAAACGGTGCCCAGGCCGATTGTGACCCGATGTTTTGGCAGATTGACCGCGTGAGATGACTTCATCACGCACGGTCGATTGGCAAAAACATCGGGTCACAATCTATACGTGTATGGGGGGCTTTAGGCTTAGTGTGTGCATCCCGTTGCATTGTGGTTTTCAGAACGGCAGCCCCACAGTTTTAAAATCCCAATGCAACGGGACCCATGCACATCGTAGGTTTGGCCCATTGAAAATTAATTCGAGACAAGCCAAGGATGGGACCACTATGGTTTTGCTGCCTTTTGGCAAAATGTAATAGAGTGTTAGCCATAAAGATGAACTAAGCTTTTAATATCAAGGGCAATCCTGTAGTTCTCAAAATACAGGCCATGTTTTAGTATGAACAATCATTTTCTGACTCTTTGTAAACTACAACTTTATTAACTGCCATGCATTAAAGAATAACAATATGTCTGGATCTGGCCCTCAAGGGATGCATTTGGTTTACCCTAGTCTGGGGGGTCATTTACACTCATCGTAGTTTAATCATTAGGTGAAAATATGTCTACTATATGTAAAAATTGATACTGTGCAATTTGTTTGTCCTTTGGTTATACGTGTCATTTATATTTCTTGGTAATTTTTAGTTTTAATTAGCCAATAATAGTCAGCATATAAATATATAGTTGTAATAAAGATTTAGCTTTAAATATATTTTTTAATTCTCCAGTGCAGCCGTTAGCTTTATACAACACGACATCAGCAAACAACTGCAGTATATAATAGCACATTCTGTTCATTAGTCAGAATCATTCCAAATCGACATCTGAAAGTCTGTTGGGTATTCTATCCTGTCACAGTCTGCACAGGTAAAGAATTCTGCTTAGCCTATATACTCTTTATAGAAAGGTGGATTCTTAGCTGTGTTTAGATCAATTTCAGATATTTTATTTATAGAGTTTTCCATGCTAACCTGCCTCATTAGTTCTAATACATTTTATTGACTCATTCTAGCTGTCGGATTCTGCTGCACACCCTGCACATAATTGGTGGACATGCAGCAATGTCAGAGCTATTCTATGGGACATTTTTAGTAGAATATATTTCTTACTGAATTGTTCAAAAACTGGTCTTTTATTTTTTCTTTCCTGGCATCAGCCACATTATTCGATTTACAACTTTACTCAGTTAGTGTAAATGATGCAATTCCTGATGCACAGGAGTTGCACAGGAGTTAAAGGAGGTGGGAAAGTTATCAGATGCTTGGTCCCTTCTGCAGATCTGTATGTGAATAGCCCACTTACATACAGAAGCGGGGACAATCCGCCAGTGGACAAATTTTTCCTTGTGCAGACTAGCAGCCAGCTCACATACAGAGATCTGCAGATGGATGATCCCTCCATGCATAGGTTGTCCATCTGCAGAACCAGTGTATGTGAGTGACTGTTTTAGCCAGCTCACATACAGAGCTCTAACCCCGGATATGCTTCTGCTTAGCCATGACGGGGAATGCAAAGGTGCATTTGCAATGTACGATGCACAGATTTTTTCCCCAACTTTTTCTGAAAAGTATGGTAGGTATACTCTTCCAAACGATCACCCAATAAGAGGGGTATTTACAGATCTCTCCTCACAGGTAAGGATATTTAATTTACATATTGCTCCAATAACGTGGGGTTGGCTAGCTAGGGGGAAAGGTTTGTCTGGTGGGTTTAGGTGCGCTTTAACTTTTAGCTCAGAGTCCCCATTTTATTGCTATTTAATATTTGAACTAATTTCTAAAGAAAAAAAAGTTCTGATATGCCCCGTTTACAATCATGCATGTTAAAGTTGCCCAACACATGTGAAACAAGTGAACAATATATTTAATGGGATGTTTAAATGTTAAATGTATGTGATTAAGCCCAGCCTAGGGGATCACTAAAATGCATCTATACATTTCTGCTATTAATGAAAGTAAAAACAATATGCTGTTATAGAGATAATGTTTTGTTCTTATTTTGCAGTGCAGCTGAGATGCATTGATTTGAAGATTTGAGATCAATTCTTAGGGCTCAGAAAAGATTGGTAAAATTGATCTAACTGTTTATATAATTTTATTGAGTTTAACTGTTGTTCGTTTCACACCAGGGTGATATATGAGCTCCACCACAGAGTATGACTTTGAGCAAGACTAAGTTCCCAAATTATCAAATTTATTTTATAGTGATGTAGGCACAGACATGACTTGATTTATGATACATACATCTGTTTTTATTTGTCAATTGCATGACATAATGTAATTGAATGCTAAGATTCTGAGCTAAAGAGCTGTTAACATGCAAACTAATTATTGAAATGTCTTGCAAAAGAGTTGCAGTTTACGTGGAAAAGAACTATTATAAATGTATTTAGCTCATGTTAAAATCAAGGCTTCAGAAAATTTTATTATTGTGTTGTATGGCACTTGTAGATCTTCTGATGCATGATCATTAATTTTTCGCAGCCATTTATAAAATTGACAAATGATTGCAAAAGTGCTTTGAATGTTAATTGCTGGCTCCCTGTTATTTGCATATCCGATGATATATTCGCAAAATGGCGATATTCGAGCGAAATATTTGAAAATGGAATATTCAAGCTCAACACTAATCTCTAATAAGTAAAGCTAGCCACACATACATTAACTTATTCTAGAAAATATTTAAATTCAATCAACTTGTGCAATTTAATTATCAACTGTCAAACAACTGTCAAATGTACAACCCATTCCTTTAATTGGATTCCTTTCCCATGAGGAAGATAAAAGTGTGCCCATGCTCCATAATACAATCGGTTATTAAAAGATACTTTTAGTCAATAATTAACTGAAAAACTTAAAAAAACTTCCAGATACTTGAACAATGACTGAAATTTTACACCCCAACCAATTACACCTCTTTTTGCCTTTCATCACTTTATAATGAATTAAGAAGAAAGGAATTGCTTTGACACTCTCTTGTAGCGAGGCAACAGAACTGCCCACTGACCTTAAGGCCCCCATGCACCTTACAATCTTACCATACAATTCCTGTACAATCAACTTTTGTTCTTCCAAACCCATGTAATATGAGGAGCTTTTTAAACCTTTCAATCATTATGTATTTTATCAGGGAGACCACTATTCTACATAGTTGTTGGTAGATCTAATGGAAATTGTATGGAGTGATCCAAAGGTGTATGGGGGGCTTTAGTATGATAGCTCTCATAAATTAAGTTTGAAATTCTTAGTGATGATGTTGATGTACATAAATCCAGAAAATTTCAGGAAGCTGCTTTCACAGAGAATTTATAATTGTTATGAGTGGAAAAGCATATGCAAACCGTAAAACCCACTGAAACACTAAGAGTTGCCATCTGCAAGTGATTACCTGATAAAATATTGGCGTCTTCATCTGAGGGCTAAATAAATTACCTTAAAAAAATAATTACCCCCTTTCTTTTCTCCCCCCCCCCCCCCCCCCTTCCCAAGTTTTTTACTGGATGGAAAAAAATGTACATTATGTTTCAAAATCTGCAACCAGGCAATCAGCATTTAGTACATTACGGTCTCCCACTCCCTCCCACGTGCTGATAAAAACAGAAATAAGTGAGTAAGAGCTATTAATCATTACTTGGCTCAGCATGCACATTGACCTGATCAATCTGTAGTAAAATAAGTGGACATTCTAAGTAGTGAAATAAGTGAAATACATTTTCTATAACTGTCTTAATGTAGTGTTTTGGTTTTATACAAAGCATGCACTATTTAAGAAGTGTATAAATTAATGCACCTCATCCTTATCATCCATTACTGGACTACTTGTCTCCACAGTTATGGTTCTACTATGCCACTCACTTAACTACAGCCTCATATGAATCTGAAAAGCATCAAAAGTCCATCTAAATCTGATGGTGCAAATCCATTTTCTTGCAAACTGCTCACAGTCTACCCTCAGCAAATCCAGCAGTCAAGTTTTCCCAATGAGGTCCATAAAATTTTTCAAACACCAATATGCAGCATAATCAAGAAATATGCACGGACTTACACTTGCAATATAGTGTAAAAGAAATACTAATGATAAAATTCATGAATAGGTATATAAGTTCAAGGCTGATATGGGTTTCATCCAAACCCAGCTTGCTGGTGGTTCACGTGTCATGATACATTTAAGAGATTTAGGGCCATTTCACGCTATGCGTTACGGTGCGTTTTTAAAACATGCATGTTTTTTACCACGCACATTTTTTTTTACTGCAAGCGTTTTTACACAGAAAACCAATGTTACCATTCACACTGTATGTGTTGCGTTTTTAGAAACGCAGCGTTTCCACATGCGTTTATAAAAACTCACTGCTGTATGCATTTTTATGAATTTTTTGTGCATTTTTGTATATATGCAGAAAAAAAATTATATAAAAAAATACCTGTTTTTAAAAAAAGGATATATTGTAAATGGGCCCTCACTTAGACAACTATCACTTTGGAGTAGTACTGGGAGAGCTGACAGCGTGTGTAGGAAATCTTAGTTTGTGTCATTTATATTTTATCTATAAATTACACTCAAAAATAAATTTGACTGAAATATTAATTAATATATATAAAAAGTAGAAGTGTGCTATTGGACAATGATCTCACTTCTGCATCAAGTAGAGAAGAAAGTTACAAGCTTGGAGTAAGAGCTAATATACTTAAGGCAGCTGAGCTAAATTTAAACACAAAATAATTGCTGTATCTCTGAAACAAGAGGTGCCGAGTGGTTATGAAGCAACTGATATGTGATAGTTGCATGGAATTTCCAGTAGTTGCTTAAAAACACTCTCATAGGCAGTGTGTATATTTCAATCATTAGCCCACATCACATAGCAAATACAGCTAAAGGACATCACAGATGTTGTGGTCTTCTCCAAACCAGACAGTACATATCTTCATGTTCTCTGAAGGACCTGTGGCAATTATATTTAATAGATACCAAGTACACAATCTACAAATCTCAGGGTAAACCTTACATGTCCATGGGAAGTTTATATTTCAGAATGTCTGGTCCGGAAAGAAAACATTTACAAATGAAACAGATATATTTTCTATCATTTTGATTTGAGAGATTTGCTCATTTGATTTGTACAGGTGAGTAGATATGCTTAATGGATGTTAAAAAGATAAAAAATATCTTGCACATTGCCAATCAAACACTATAGCTACAGAGTTTGGTTGACTTAACTTCAGTCTGCATGCAATTGGCATGCTCATGTCAAAGGGTGCCATCTCATTAAGCACCTCTACTAATATAATAAAGGTAGTTTAGGGAGGGAAATAAATATTTGAAAGAAGGAAGTTACAACTACCATTACCATTTGGTTGCTGATAATCTTTAAAATCACCATGCAGTTTAGCCGACTGCTATGTTGAATTTAGATAAATTTGCCACAGAAATACAAATTCTATTGTAATAAGTCATTTTTGTCATAACCCCTTTCAGTATATTTCCCAGAGAAAAGTTTTATCCTATAAAAAAATTGATCTAATATCTTCCTGCAAAGGATTTTCAGAAAGCTTTGAAAAGCATCTCCACACAGTGCACTCGTTTAAAAGCAATACACTTTCCCAACCCTCTGGGATTTCTGGGACTGTTGGTAATTTTGCATATTTTCCCTTATATTGCCAGAGGGTGACGCTTCTGACTGAGAGGTCGAGGCCTTGTTTTTTGGAACCCAGAAATCTTTCAAGGGATATACTACAGTCTTCTTAGAAGATCTGAGACATATTTGTACATGGGAAATGAAATTCCGGGAGTATGCAAAACATTCAAGATATCTTCACTGTGAAGTGGTACCAACCCATGTAGTCCCTTATGTATAAAGATGAGTAAAAGGAATTTGCTGCAAAATCACCAATGTAACCTTCATGAAATGACATCAAGGTTTGCCTTAAATTTTAATGGTTACAAAAAAATACATGGCTTAGAAGCCAAAGCCATTTGATCACTATGTCAGCTCTGCCATTATTTAGTGATAAACAAAGCATACCCTAATACTAATAACCTACAGCTAAAGTCATGTGACCGTCACATTGCGACTTCCACAATATAGAAACACAACATGCTTCCCTTGTACCATGTTACTTTCAGTTTTTGCTAATAATGTCAATGGTTTATATATACTTTATGTTCCTTACCCGTTACCTATGTTAGTAAACAAGCAACAAAGAAAGCATTATGGCCTGGTCGTGTAATGAAAAAAATGTAACACATAAAGGCTTTAGAAGAGGCTTCCTATTTACAATGTAACTGAAATTTATAGAAATATAAAAAAAATCACTTGGTACATACTCCTACTGCACCCCAACCCTTTGTGAGTAGAGATGCTCTTTCACACTAGCCCTGCATTTGCAATGCCGCATGTTACTGTAAATGCCCTGCTGCATGTAGTTTTGTAGGTGAAACGCAATCGTCTCCTATACACATGTATGGGAGACCCAAGCAGAGAACTGAAAGGGCCTTGAACATACAGCCATTTTGGTGGGGTGTTGCAGTAATTAAAAAAGTCAGCTGGCATCTATGAAAAAAAACATTTTCCCAACTTTAATTTAAACTTCATTAATGGAATAAATAATTGGTTTCGAGCAGTTTGCAGTTTTTCATTTGTTAGATGTTTCTACAGTGTCATAATCCAAAAAATTGGTAAGGGACTAGATTACCAGAAACATCATGAGACAGGCTCAAGCATCTTGTACTTACAATGTCTTAACCCCCTGCCGTTCCCGACGGCACCATCTCGTCCATCGCTGTCCTGTCAGTACTGCACTGGAAAAGATGGAGCCGTCCAGCATACCTACAGTTTTGTGCTTTCCTGGTGGCTCCGATGTGACAAGGAGGCTGCTCCAGGAGAGCGGCAACTATTCCATCCCCCCTGCCCCCGTCGAGTGATGTGATGATGTCACATCGGGGAGGCAGTGGGAAATTCGAAAGTAAACTGCACAAAACAGTTTTCTATGTAGAAAACTGTTTTCAGTGTGGTTCACTTTGCAGATATGCACTTTGTCGTTAACCCTCCCTCCCCTGGTGTGTTCATCACACCAGGAGAGAGAGAGCCTAAGGGAAGTGTACTGGATACAGTGATAACTGTATCCAATACAATTTAAAGTAGAAAAAAACATAAAACACATTTCCAAATTAATATATTTTTTAATTATTTTAACAAAAAACAAATATCAGTTCATACTGTTTTGAAATCTATCATACAAAATAAGTATTTTAGAGATTTTATCATTCAAATAATACCATTTATTAATGTATTCATTTTTTTTCATAATTGTGTGTTTCAAACATAATTATATTCAGGATATCTACTAGACCCTTGTACAGACATATTTTGGGAAGTTACAGGTCTACAACATAAAAAAAAGCCATTAAAGTCTATGGTGCGCTTTTGGAATAGAAATCTGGACCTCAAGAGCGCTAGGGAGGTTAAAATGGGATTTTCAATTGATACTAGTGTGGTGCTGTTGGTTCTTCGTGCTGGAGGCTCTCAAATGAGAAAGAAAATTGCTACTTATGGCAAAATGAGACGAGACACGAGACACAGTTCTAAAGGTTTGGAAAACCCGTTTAGGACGTATCAGTTGGAGAGAGATCACAAGCAAAACTAGGGACTAGTTTTTTTGTCTTCTGCCTGCCATTTTTTAATTTTTAAGAGCATATTTAAAGCATAGTAACACAGTCATAGCGTGAGGCTATAAACATTCATAGTTGTTACCAAAGGCTATTAACAGAATGTTAGTTAATTGGATACTGTATATCTGGTAATCATGCTTTTTTATGTATTTTGTGGTGAAAAAGTTGCACACCCATTGAATTAGCTAAATAATAGGTTGCATTTAAAATGAATCACAGCAGTCTTTGGAACCAAAAAGAAAACGACACCTTAAACCCCATTCATTAAAACATACAGTGCCCTAAGCTGTGCCCTTGTTGTGCTGATCAAAAGAAAGTGACAAAGTTATGCCTGAAACTGTAAAAAATATACCTTAATTAAAGCGAAAAACAAGTTCATTTATAATGAGCGGAATATACCACAGAAAGAAGTTCTTTTTCTAAAAAAGACTTCTATTAATGGTCATTAGTAGATTCCTGTAGTTTATATTTTCTGATTACAGTTATTGCCTGATTGCCTGTGTTCTACAAACAGCAAATACTTACTGAAACCTCTTAACCAAAACAACACATGCATTGTTCCATAGATAACAATTGCCCTAAGACTTAAAGATTAAAGTTAAAGACTTAAAAATTTATAGTTGCACACATCTAGAAGTAAGGAAGTGATGTTGGTAGCCAAAAAAGACCCTTAGGTGGTTTATGGGACATGGTTTATTAAAGATACAAGTAATGAAATTGTAAAAGGTCAGGTAAAGGGCTGGGTAAATAAGTTGCTTGGTGGTGTTCAAAACCCAAGCTGGAGGGGGATTGTGGTCCTACTGTAAAAGACAAATGGAAACAGGGACACAAGGTGCACTACATGGTGCAGGGGTGGGCAAACTTTTTGAAACCGTGGGCCACATTGGCCTCTTAAATATGATAAAAGGCCAGACCAAAAGCCAGCAATCACTGACCTGCCATAGGGGAGACAATTCAATGCATTGCCAGCAATCACTAATGATGGCAGTTATGTGTAATAGGCGACATGTGACAGGAACCTTGTTATCTATTAAAATTTCCTAGAGACAGCCTGTTATCGTCATAAGGATGCACCCACAGTGTCACGATCACACCACTCCCAAAGCAACATTTGGACACCTCTAGGCATTATGTGCACTCATTGAAGAGAACAGGCTACAATGGATATCGGTGTTTTATATAACACCTATTTAAATTGTTTCTTTTTGTTACACTATTTAACAGTTTAAAAAAACATTCATGTGTTCAAACATCTGTTTACCACTTGGCGGATAAGTGTGGAAACCAGGAAATGTGTGGAATTAGCTCAGAACTATTTCTTCACTGAAAGGATCAATAATTATAGGAATTAAAGAGAAAGACAATCAAATTGTTACCGAAAGCAGTATGATGCTATTAACATTCTACATTATACAGGGTTATTCCAGTTAAGGCACATTTATTTGTCACATTTCATAAAACATTATGAAGTATATCAATTATATAGAAGAACAAGCACATTAGTTTGAAGCAAATTTGTTTTCTTCTTTTTAATAATAAAATGTGAGCTATGGAACACATATTATGATGGATATCTAATATAATCTACAAAAAGAACAATAACATATTTTGAAGTAATATGAGATTACATCTTATGACCATAATTTGTTTTCTTTTTATTTCTGATTTGTCTTTCTAAAATGTGTCTAAACTAGAAAATGAAAATGTGTAAACTAGAAAATGTCCTATTTTCAGAATGTAAAATGAGGCTATGGCAGAGTCTGTTGTATAGGAGGATCACTGCTTTTTTGGCTCATTAGGTACTAGTTGGTTTTGTTTTAGAATCTAATTAGTTTCTGATCTGTATGTGGATTGAGCCCCCTAGGCCACTCATTTTCTGCAGTACCCCAGTGGGCTACATTCCTTACTACCACATTAACAAGATCAGATGTCATAGTAGAATATATCACAAAAGGACCTAAAGGTGAGCTAAACGAGACAACTTGCTAATTCTGCTTTATACAAAATATCCACAAGGTGCTCAGAGAACCATCTTATAGAAGAGAAGGTCAGACAGTAATCCAACTCTGCTAGTAGTTACTGTTGTGGGTACAGGGCATCCAGAAAGTATTTACATTTACATTTTGTTAGGATTCAATTATTATTTTTGTCCTCAGAAATCCACGCATGAAATCTGGGCTCTGGTTGGTCCACTCAAGGACATTCACAGAGTTGACCTGGAGCCACTCCTTTGATATCTTGGCTGTGGGCTTAGGGTTGTTGTCCCAATTACCACAATGGCCTCCATCATCCATAAGTGGAAGAAGTTCAAAACCACCAGGACTCTTCCTAGAGCTGCCCAGCCAAGCTTGTGGCATTATATTCCAAAAGACTGGAGGTTGTAATTGGTGCCAAAGGTGCATTGACAAAGTGTTGAGCAAAGGCTGTGAATACTTATGTACATGTGATTTCTCACATTAAACTTCTCACAGTAAACTTTTCACATTGTCATTGTAGGACAATCTGAGGTAAAAAAAATGTATGTGATCCATTTAGAAATAAGGCTGTAACATAACGAAATGTGAAAAAGTGATGCGTTGTGAATTGTACTGATAAAAATTTACAAGAGAGCAATGAGGACCAGGTCAGATAACACTGGCAGCCATAATGGTCATGACCTATCATGAAAGTAATCAGAAACCTCATCATAAATTCATGTTCAGTATGAGATTTAAATACTAGACAAAAGCCCTACAGATTCTGCTGTAAAAATACATATGGGAGGCTTGGAGAGGCATGTTTCTTGCCTAGATTCTCTTCAAATAAGTGGCAATTTTGCTGTTTTCTCATTCTGTTTTCATCACCAGCCTAACCTAACTGCTAACACATTACTTAACTTCTGGACCTTATTGGGATCTGTGCTGAGATTTCCCATTGGAAAATATTGGCACCAAAAAATAACAATCTTGGTGTAAATGGGGTTTCTTTTTACATTTCATTAGAGCTCAGCTCAAATTGAGAAAATTTGTATAGAGCTATTCTTAAGAAAGAAGAAAACACTGTATGTTTCCCACCCTGCTGAGCTACTCAGCATTGAAATGAATGGAGATCATTTTGCTCCTGCCTCACATGCTTGGAATCAATCAATCACCAAAACCAGCCTTGGCTACCACAACTTTCTGATGTTAGATGGTTAGAAACTCCTTACAAAAACTATACTAAGCTGATGTAACTAAATTATCTGCATTTCACACTAGATTGTACCTTAAAGGGCCTGTAGAAACATTTTTGCTAATGCTTGTTGTTTGGCTGTTTCAGTTTCCAATAACTTCTAAACCACTGACAAACACAGAGAACAAAATGGTAAAACGGTGTCAGAAAGCCAAAAAACACTGTTCCAGAAAGTATTAGAGCTAAAGGATGTTGAGTAGGGGTGTCAAGTTCTCCTTGTTTTCCTTAGCATAGGATTACTTTTATCAGCTGATAATTATTACTACTGTGATTTGCCTATTCTGTTTTATACCAGACCAGACTAGAAGGTGCAGTATGGAAACATCACTCTAAGTTGAATACATCACTGCAGCCATAATGGGGTAAGGCGGAGCAAGCACTTGGAATTATACCTGTACAATAGTCAATTGAAGGAAACATCATCCTACATTTTCACTGAGCAAGTGAAAGCTACATCTCCATCCGAGTGGGATCTCTTTCCTAGAGGTTACCTTGGAGGAGGACAGTGGACCCACTGGGAGTGCCGGTATGAATGTCTGGACAGCATGTTACTATCAAAAAGATTAAACCAGTGGTGTACTTCATCTGAAAATGATTTGTAGCATTCGCAAATTCCAAATACCACTTTACACAGATGCCATGTCCTGAGGAAGCTCAGTAAAGGTGTAACATGTAGACCATGTCTGGTATTATGCTTCTAAATGGCAATTCTCTCTTGCAGAAGAACTCTAACTAGAGCTTTCTATTCCTAATGACAAGTAGGTGACACATAAAGAGAAGCCTCCATCTTACCTATTTTTTAAATTGAAACCATTGCATGAAAATAATGTAAAGCCTTGTGTACTCCTGCTGCTGGGAACAATTCCCAAGAAATAGTAAACCTGCAATAGCAATGAGAAACAATCAAACTTATCCACCTGTACTTACAGAGTGAATATGCCAATGCTGCCTTGGAGCAGGAAAGTCAAAGGTGGTACACTTATTTTGTACCTTACGTTAGGAGGCCCACACATCATACACATTATTTAGTTGCTAGCAAGGGTGAAGTCCAGTCCAGTCATCTACCTAGCTACCTGAAGTTATGATTCACATATCAATGGGCATGTTTTAGATGCTTTTGAAGATGTTGCCAGACCTAAGGTTTCTTGTTTTTCAATATTAGAATTGCTTTCTTTATATACTGCCTTAAGAGGGAACAATTGCAAGCAATTACCTTTTCCATTCATAATTAGTGTTTCCTCTTCAATAAGTATTATTCAAATTTCAATTTAAAACAAATCAGAATGTATAGTCAATTAACCAACATACATAATACTGATCCCACCTCTCTCAAAATGGCCTTAATTATTTACAACCCATACCGTATATGCATATCTTGAGATATACAGTATCTCACCAAATGAGTACACCTAAGTGAAATACTTCCCTGACTTTGTAGTATTGGTGTGACCCCATCTTTCTGGGGCTGTGCACTGATTGGGGGGGGGGGGTCAGAGAAGAATGACATATTGTCTTATGGAGGAAGGAGGGGGAGCCCGCCCACCTCTCTCCCAGGCTCAGGGCTGCACACGTTGTGCTGCACAGTCTCTGCGCTACAAGTGCCAGCGGCTGTCCGTGGGGCACATGCGCAGTAGCGCAATCCCATGGACACAGGGACACTTGCATAATATTATATGTGATATCACCATAACATATAAAATGCTACTTAAATGTTCTCTTTCCAAGGGCATTAACAACATCCACGTGAAGAGCATTACAGCTACAGATTGCCTGAGGAAGCCCTGGCATGGGACGAAACGCGTCGGTCTGTAGTGAAATTTATGGACATTAGACATGATGGGATACGTTTTATGTATCCCCGCCAAGGCGCGTGCTTAGCGCAAGGGGACCCGAAGGAGCCCAGGCATACCAGCCGATCCACATTACATGTCTCGGGCACCGGCTGTTCTCGCTTCCTTATGCAGATTCGCCGGCCAGAGGTTGGCGCACTGCACTACATTAACCCCTGCATTGGCAGATCAGCTCAATGCCATGTGAACAGAGGATGCAAAGGGCAGGTAATGTGTATGTGCTCCATCTGGACCCCCAGGACCCAAGCACTGCGCTTAACACAGGGGTTCCCGCCGGATCACACAATGCAGTGGAGACATAACCTAACTCTGTAACAAATGTTGTTTTAGTTTTTGTAAATATTTGTGGATACATATTCTGTCTGTGAAGCAAGACCTGACGTGCCATTATTTAGCAAAGTTGTGTTGATTTACATAATAATACTACTAGGGTAGAAGGGGTGAACCAACAAATTCATTGATGCAGTGTATTATAGGTCCACAATGGAGTCAGGAAGGCTCCTGACCCTCAGTTCCACCACCTGGCATGATTTTACAGCTCTTCTAGTTTGGACATTTTCAGTTTGTGGTTCTTGCTCTTGTGAGTTTATCACAGTAATCACATCATCCATCTTCCTCTTCAAGAAGTCAGTTCTGCTGCCAATCTCCGTTATTTCTCTGGTAAGGTGTTCCGTCAGTTTCTCAGTGGCTGAGGAATGTTCCTTGTGTAGCAACTAGCATGCTGCAGAACTTGCTGAGCAGGGCAGCGTCTCTTGCCCCATCCCGCCTGATTGCACTTATAGAGAGTGAATGGACACGCAAATTTTAAGCGTGCCCATTCACCACACGGGAGCCGCGATTCTGATCGCAGGCCGCGCCTTTAGGCTATGTTCCCAATTCCCCGGCAATTAAAAAAAAACAAAAAACGCCACAATTATGAAAATAAATTGCCTTCATAGAGAGTGAATGGACGCAATTTTTAATCGCTTCCATGCACAATCATAAATCTCCCCCATTCATTCTATGGGCGCCGTCAGAGGAAAATTTGATTTGCGGCACCAACCGCACGCAATCCTATCCATTGGGACAAGCCCATTGAAACTATTGTTGGAGATTTGCGGATAATTCAGAGGCGATTGAAAATCGTCAGTGCAAGCGTTTAATCGCCTAAGTGGGAACATAGCCTTAGTTGAAGTACAGACAAGCCCATTCAAGTAAATGGAAGTGATCATCATGCACAATTTAAATCGCATCCACGACGCAGCTGATCACATAAGTGAAAACAAGACTTAAGAGAGGCAGGCTGATTCTCACCAGGAATGCTGTCAATGGAGGAGGAATCCGGGGTGTCTGGAAAGTGCTTAGAATGATGGGGGGGGGGGGGGGG
>CM070033.1:79552364-79569546 GCA_036250615.1 Ptychadena robeensis | reverse complement strand
ACATAGATCTCTGGAACGACCAGAACTGTCCTCCCATACCAAACCCTTTGGGATTGGTAATATGTCTGCAGGGAAGGTGCTAGCAGCTCCCTTCCCTCTCTCTTCATGCTAGGCTGACACAGGCTGCTCTCAGTGACGGCACGAGCAGCTAGAGGGACCCACCGAACAGCGCTGGCACACAAAGGGTGCCCGGGCCGATTGTGACCTGATGTTTTGGCAGATTGACCATGCCTGATAACGTCATCATGCACGGTAGATCGGCCAAAGCATCGGGTCACAATCTAAACGTGTATGGGGGCTAAAGAAATGGATCACTTTATGGGGGAAGCAAATTAACCTACCTGTTTTTTTTTAGGATGAAGGAAACCCACACAAGCACACGGAGAGCATACAAACTCATTGTAGATAGTGGCCTGGGATCCTAGT
The DNA here is from genome assembly GCA_036250615.1 of Ptychadena robeensis. Classification (NCBI taxonomy): domain Eukaryota; kingdom Metazoa; phylum Chordata; class Amphibia; order Anura; family Ptychadenidae; genus Ptychadena; species Ptychadena robeensis. Next base: position 79,569,120 of record CM070033.1, on the reverse strand, counting down.
GCTATTCAAAGAGCCTGTAAGAGTCTCTGAGTCTTTATCTGGTATAAAGTATGCCTTCTCGATAAGTATTTGTGATAGAGTACAACAAGCTGTTGACCACCTCCACCTGTAAATTTACCTCTTAGGGCTCCACTCCTGCTTTTCTCCCGAATCCGATACGTGGGGAAGAAGCAAGACACTGCTTATACTTTCCTTTGGGTTAGGATTTGCCTGTTTCCACAGGCATGTCCCAGCCAATGTCATGCTGCGTCACATTGAAAAAATTAGATTTACTGCACTGTTACTTCTGTGATGCAGCACGTTTCATGTATGAGGTGGGACGTATCCATTAAAAATCAATGGGTGTGTACATCGAATTTGTTTTTTGGGAATTGAACAGCACATCACAACCATTGCATTGTCGCCCTGGTCAAAGAGTGCTCCATTTGCCGTGATGGACATGTAATGCATTTGTGTCCATAACGGCAAATGAACACAAGGCCTTTGTATAAGAAGCTTTGTCTGGTGTTCTTATTATTCTTACTAATCCTATTTTTATAGGTACATTTTCTTTTTTTGTCTTCTTTCTTGTATGTATCTTTACATTTATAATGTACCATATATACTTGAGTATAAGCTGACCTGAGTTTAAGCCGAGGTACCTAATTTTATCTACAAAAACTAGAAAAATGTATTGACTCGAGTATAAGCCGGGGGTGGCAAAAGCAAAGTCAGTTTTCTAAATGAGAAAATATTGAGAAAGCACCATTGCCCCTAGTAATACATTAAACAGGTGAATCTTAGTGCCCCAACCTTAATAAAGTTTAAAAAAATACTTTAAATAGTCTTTTTTATTATTATTGTTGGGACCAATACATGGAGTGGAAACATCTTTTCATTTTTGAATTATAGGTTGTGGAATGTTCTTGAATTCCTATTAAATTCTGTCTTGCTACAATGGGCCACCAGTAACAGTAACCGGTCACCAGATGACAGTGTGGAGTTTGTTTACATTAGATCAGCTGTTGTCAGAAAACCATGAAGCTCAGGGATGCTGAAGGCTGAAGAGGCGCTCTGTGCAGTCTGAAATTCAGCCACCTGGGACCCGGGACAGGTTAGTGGACCTTAACTTGACCCCCTGCCTAGAGTATAAGCCAAGGTGAGCTAATACACAAGTATATACTGTACTTTTTATGATTCTTTCTTTTTTCATTTGTAAGTTTACATTTTCCCTCTTTTTTGGATCTTGTTCTTTGTTCTCCGTTATTATCACAGACGTGGAAAAAGTAGGAACATTTTACTTTACCTTAGATGTCACAATGATGTGTCTTATTTCTTTAAAAGCAACTGTGCTCATGTATCATTATCTGGTGATTTAAAATCATTGAAATAAGGCTGCCAAGCAGTTTTGCTTTCTGGGTGATCAGCACTTTCCCTGAGCCCGAGTCCCAGCACAGTTGTGATATAACATATTAAGGTATACTCAGACAACCCCAGCTGATTCCTTATTGTGATTTAAACAAAGGCAGCTTCTCTGGAATTGCTACTTGGGAATGCAGGACCTTATCAGGAGGATTGTTATATGACAATGTACAGAGAGGAGCGAAGAACTTCAGTTGGGTAGCAGCTGATGTTTTGTAAACATGCAACACTTTACATCAGTCCTCTATAAAAAATAAATGAATGAATGCAAAATGTATAATATATGATGCAATTAGATGAGATTAGATAGAAGGTAAAGTGATGTAGTTTGTTTTTTTTGTGCTAGAATTATGTGTGATATGTGTTCAGAATTAACCACTTTCACTACCAAGACTCTAAAACCAGGTTTTATAGTTCTGTGATGTGTTTGACTCAACTCCTTCATTTTTGTTTCTTGTGTTTGGTTTCTCATAGTACCCTTTGGAAATATTACAGCGATAAAGAGTAATTTAAAAAGAAAGGATCAAAAAGAAGTGCTATATACTTTATTTTTATCATAGCAATGAACTGTATATACTTGAGTATAAGCCAAATTCTTCACAGCCAAACTCACGACACTCACAGCCAACTATTAGGTACCTTGCTTCGAGTTTATACTTTACTTGGTTATCTCTACAATAAGTAAGGATCTGATTAGTTTTGACTAGAGCCAAATTGTAATGCTATATGGGGTGGGTCAGAGCAAATCTGCATGCAATGGACATGTCCTAACTTAATCATAGAGCAATGGAAGTAAATGGCCTAGTGTGAATAATTACCATATTTTTTGTACTATAAGATGCAATTTTCGGCCCCAAAATGGGGGGGGGGGGGGAATGTCTGGGTCTTATATTCTGAAGGCAGGACCATCCGTGGCTGCTGGGTGGTTGTGTCTTGGCTCCCCTTCAGAGCATAGGCTTTCTTTCAGCTCTCAAGGAGGAGGTTCTGTCTAATGGGAGATCCGCTCATTGGGCAGATCTCCCATTTATACCGCATTGTTTACATCAGTGGACCCCCGCTGATATAAATAATTAAAAGCAGAGACAGATGAAGGAGCAGCCAGAGGGCACCTCTCCAATCCAGCTTTGCTTGGGTGTTAAAGCTGAACTCACACTGCAGCTCTGTGCAGCTCAACACTGACAGAGCTGAACACTGTGTTATCGGCTAATAACACACTGCATAGGAGATATCTTCCTGCACAAGAGATCTGCACAAGCTGCCCACCTCACACACAGCTCTGCTGGTCAGGGCTAGAGGCTGGGTGTCTGTCAGAGACAGCTTCTCCACCTTTTTTTCTCCTACTCTGCCGGTTGGAGGTTGGAGAACAGAGCTCTGGCCAGCAGAGTAGGAGAAACCCGAAATAATTTTGTCCATCACACTCTCAGAAGTATAGGGTGTGTCATATACATTGGAGCGTCTTAATTTCTGAAAAATACAATATGTTTTCTTTTTGGATATTGTGTGGGGGCAGCAGTAGAAGTTTTGACAAGTCTACAAGAAGTCTCAGATGGTCAAGTTTAAGTCTTAGTTGCAGTTGTAGTAATCTACCTCTGTCAGTACTATCTGCGTAGAATGTACACTACACTGATCTTGAAGTCAGAAACCAATTAGCTCCTAATCCCTGTTATGAGAAGTCAATTGTCCAGGAACTGTCTAATCACATTGGCTAGCTGAACGTAATTGTGGTTCAAAAATAAATATAATATTAGACAGATTTATTGTTAATTTTAATAGGCATGGATGTGGTAAAGCGTAATTTAAAGCAGATAAATAAAAATCTTAAATATATATTGACAAACAGATAGCATTCTGCTCACTTGTCTGATGATCCAGTCTCACTGTCAGTCAACATAGCCAGATATATTACCTCCCTAGTAATGTTGCCCCCAGTTTACTGGGTGGATACTGAAGTTGGGGCACCACAGCAACAAGTATAAGGTTAACTTTCAATGCATGCGTCAACATCCCTGCGTTTGTTGTACATCCTAAGCCTTAATCTGCCAGTGTAAGTACCCCTTTCTGTAGGTACCTTTTTGTAGCTGATATAACATTAACATTTTAAATCAAGTTTGTACTTTATTTAACTGTATTTCAGCTCTTACCTTTTTAACTTTCTTAACAAAACATAAACTCTGGATTCAATGTTAGAACCAAGCATAAAAGTGTGATTTCTCAGCCCACAATTCATAAATGATATTGTAATTTATCATTTTTGTGGATGCATTAGGCAGCAGAAAAGCCCTCTGTTTAAAGCAGGGAACTGTTATAATTCACATTTGAAAGGCAGAAGCAAATTGCACTAAATTTCCTAAAGCATCAGATTAATTAATCACATAGTCGCAAACGAGTGTGTGATCACAGAGCAGTAACAAACTCTGTAGCCTGTGGCACCTCTGTGTTTTCCATTTGTAACACTTTACACTGACAGGTTTGTAAAATAGCTTCACCCTGGAAAGAGGAGGACAGAGTCAGGCTGCTTGAAGCTTTGTTCTGTAAAGTGTCTAAATCAAATTAAAGAGACTCTGTTACCAGTCCATTCATTCTATTAGTTCTCCTATACATTTATATTGCCACTGTAATTTATTTTGTGCTTGTTATTTGCCTGTAAAGGCAATCCTTGCACACACTGCTATCAGACTGTTGTCCTGGAATTTCAGCAACCCTAGAGGCGCTTATGCCATCACTCAAGCACCACACTATAGTATTTCCCCCACAACTATAGAGCTATACAGCTTATGTAAGGGGGAGGGGGGAAGGAGCTGGGCCAGCACTTAAAGAAGCAAAGAGCAGTATGACATAGCGAAAGGGAGGGTAGCTGTGATTGTATGAACCACTTTTTGGAGTTTCCAAATTCCCTAACTCATTTCAAAAAGCAAATTTTAAATGTATTGATAATGGAAGACAGAATAATGTTGGGGTTTGATTGTCCTATTTTGTTTCTGTTTTTCTGTCTTTTTGGTACAGCAGGTAATATAGCAGGTAAACTGAAGAAAAAAAAAAACTATTCTAATTGAACCATCCAATCATGGTAGTCATAAGTTGCTGTATATTCAGGCTTAGATTTAGATTTTAATACCTAAGCTAAACAAAGGTCGTTTTGGCAGTCAAAGTCAGAATGATGTAAAAGCCAATAAGGTTTTGGGTAAGGACAGTTAGGCATGGGTATAAACTGGGCAATGCATTGTGCGGAATGATGTGTTATTACAATTCAGTCATACATTATTGACTGAGCATCAGATAGAGAAACACATTTTACAATCTGCCACTTACAATTTAACCATGAGCACCTACATACATATGGGCGGAGAGATAAATCTGTTGCATAATTTTATGTTTGCAAAGCATATTGTAAATGCACAACTCATGCTATCATAATTGGATCTACTCCATAGCTGCCAACTTTGAAAAAAAATAATAAACAAACGGGGGCATACAGGAAGTAACGGCAGTGACGGATCTTGGTTCTTCCGCGTTCCACGTACCAAAAGTGACGTCACTTCCAGTACCGGGCTTACTTCTCAGCACCCTGCACATTATCAGCGGGGTGGGACATTAGCAGGGAGAATAATGTCCTCTCCCTTCTAGATCAGCGGGATTTCAAGAATTTGGGATTTGTCCGGGAAAGCCACATAAAAATCTTGACTTTTCCAGCCAAAACAGAAAGGTTGACAGGTCTGATCTATTCACTCAGCTAATACTTTTGTGAGCTCAGTCTGTTTTTGTGAATATATAATGTGACTCAGACACAACACAGACTCATCTCTCCTCCCATATGTAAATAGTTGGTCATGGGTAAATAGTTAGTTACAGATTAGTTACAGCACACTCTGCTGGCCCTAGCCTTTTGGCTTGGCAGAAGAGATTAGAACCTGTCTGCTGGCACTGGCCTTTTGGCTCAGCTGGAGCAATCTTGAGTAATACTACATTGTCTAGCCTTGCCAAATTTTTGAACATGCAGTACAATCATTTTATATATGAATGGCTGTGCTTCTAATTCTTTAATTTTCCAAAACTATGGGGTACGTCTTATGGTAGAGTGTATCTGATAATGTGCAAAATATGATAATTTAAAGTTTTATTGTTGAATTGATTTGATTAAATTGAAGTTTATCTATATATCTGTGAAACCACTATGAACTGGACAAATAGCTAGGAAAGAAGTGTGTGAATTAGTTATAATTGTTTTATAAAACAGCTTGAGACATCTGGATCTACAAGTCATGTTTAAAGAGCACTGTTCAACTAAATTGCTTAATTATTTAGTATGTTAGGGGTAACAAATAAACTACTCCACCAAGGAGGAATAGCAGGCACAGTTCAAGGTTCATCAACAGAGATAAAGAGAAACACTAAAGTACAGAATTTACCATATGGGTTGGAGCTGAACTAAAGAGGGCTTAGAATGAGAAATATGCACTCACATACTAGCATTGTAATGTCACTTTCTCCAGCTGGGTTCTGTGTTTTAATATTCTTATAGTAAAACTAACATGGGCACTACGGTATATGTAAGAAAGGTGCCATTTTGTGTGTGGCATTGTAGATCTACAGCTACCGAACTTTTTCTCTCCACTGTCCAAAGCTTACACTATCCCTAGCGCATCTTTTGCAATGGTCCAGCTTTCTGTAGCCAAAACGCCGCACCATGATCTCTAATGGAAATTTTTTAATGGTGCGCAGCCTGTAACTTCTCCAAAAGATGTCCGGTTACAAGGTCTAATAGACATTCCTTGAATTATAACAATGTTTGATAACACACAATTATGGTAAAAAAACTACTTTCAAAAATAATGGAATGAATTGCATAAATGAAAGGTATTATTGAATGATTAAAAAATCTCTTAAAATACTGATTTGGTATGAAAGATTTCAAAACAGTATGTATGTATATTTATGTTGATAATTACTAAAATTTTTATTTACAATTGGAAATGTGTTTTGTTTTGCCTTGAATTGATATTCAAAACAGTTATCAAATATCCAATACAATTGCCTTGTGGCCACCCTTTGAAACGGGTGTAACTTTAAAGGAGCACATCTGGAAATCACACTCTTTGAAGGCTTATACCCAATTTCACATGTTGAACTGCCACAACACCCTCCCCCCCCCTCCCGCGGCCCTCACTCGGCCGTGTTTTTGTATTCTTCTTGTTGCGGATTTCTGCAGTATCCGGCTGGTTGCTTCAAGCCAATACTGCAGAGTGGACCTACTACGAAGTGGTAGGATACCAACTTCAACAAAGGGTGGGTACTACGACGCGTTATCTGTTTTTTTGCGGTCTTCCAGATTACCAAGTGGTGATCTCATTTTCCCGCATGACCAGTAGGACCACCTTCAAGGGCCTTCCGCCTCATCGAGCAGCGGTCCCTGGCTTCCGACCGCACGCATCGGTCCCGGCATATAACAAGGGTGTTGATAAACCTGTGAGAAACAAGGAAAAGGAAAGAGGTTAGGGTTGGGAATAATTAATTAAGGAATGATTAAATTTTAAGGATTAAATTAATTCAAAGTTTTAGTAGCACCAAAAGAAAGAAGTAACAGAATTTGCAAAAAGAAAAGGAAGAAAGGAGACATCACAGAAAATGGAAGAGTTGTTGAGGGTAGATGCCTTGAGGACCTAACATGCAAGTGCCAGACCGTAAATGGGAAGATTTCATGTCATGAGGAAAACCTGGCGGGCACCTGGATTGGGGTATCTAGGAGGAGGTATTTGCCATCAGGTGCATCGGCTATTGCATTCTGATTGCACACACCTCCGAGCTTCGTAAGATTGGGTGTCCGACGCCTTCTGTTAAGTTGTGATGAGAATGTGATTGTCTCTCGCTAGGCTAACTAAAAATACAGGATCGATGGAGGCACCACATCCCATAGCAGGCCATGGCCCCAATCTGGGGCATTCAGCCCCACTCGCTCATCCTCCCCATCATAGCTTAGCAAACCTGACCTCCCACTGCAGAACCAAGGATTGGTCAGCCGTACATTATAACATAGAAAGCATAATAAGCCAGTGTTGTTATAAGCGCATTAGCACCCTTAGAATGCACAGCTCCTTCTCTAACCCCAGCTCATTAGGTAGTCCCTCCGGCCTCAGGTTCTCGTGATGTCTTTTTTGGGCTCGCGTATTTCGAAGGCTACTTTCTTTTCTCCGCGCCTTGACTGAATGCTACAAACTCTGTAGAGACAGCTTGTTTTACACAGTTTATTACTGCGGGGCTTACATTATAATAGTCTACTTATGTAGGGTAAAAAAAATGGAGCAGGACAGCACAGAGCAGAGGGAGCCAGATAGCAGAGCGTCAATGTGTAATAAGAAATAATTTAGTAAAGGTAGTAGGGTCAAGCGGAGGTCCTCGGGATGATGACGGGGCAGAGACTAGTGACGGCAGTATCCCCAAACAAAAAATATTAAAAAAAAACAAAAAAAAAAAAAACAAAAAAAAAAAAACACCCGAAAAAAAAAAAAAAAAAAAAAACCAAAACCAAAAAGAACAGCAGCAAAGAAAAAAAAAAAGACAAACACAAACAAAAACTAACAAAAAAGAGAAAAAAACCAGAAAAAACAAGAGAAGAAGAGAAAAAAAAAGACTAAAATAAAAAAACAAAACAAGGAATAAAAAAAAAAAAAAAAAACGAAACTCCCCACCCATAACAGAGAATGTACCCTTATGAGCACTGGGATGAAGAGACCCTTCCCGCATGGGCAGGTAGTGAGCTGAGACTTTGGTAAGGACCTGATATATGAGATGTCTTAGTCTTACCCTACTCGCACAGGGGGGCCGGTTTAGGAGTGTTTTGATTTTTCGGGTGATTTGATTTTTTGTCGAATGATTTTGGAACAGGGTAATTACCCTGTGGTGAGGGGCGCCTTGTTCCAGGGTGTGATGAATGATTGAATGACGTGGTGCTAGGGTGATTTTGTGAGTCTGTTGGTTTAGGGTTGGCCGTGATTATTTGGAACGTGGTGAGTTTGATGTGGAAACAGGGATGCGAAAGTACGCTCTCGTTAGTTAAGTAAAGACGGGAATCAATATGGATCTTTTGAGTACATTTGTCTCGCCTACAACTCGTGTGGGGCGTCACCCGGTGACTGTTGTTGTTGGCTTGCGGGTGAAGAGGTAAGTACCGTTGGCGTGGGTGCTGGAGAGACGTAAAGGTTCTCCGTAAGGTCTACTATCAACCATCCGGTAATCCACATCCCCACACCCTCCCCCCAGGCAAGCCCCCCGCAAGCATCTGCCACTACCCGGGGAGAGAGAGGGATGGGTTTGATTCATCCATCTACTCTCTCTCCCAGAAGAGAACCACGCGGATGAGGGTTAGAAGACATCTGGGGTATCATAAATAATCGAACATTATCTGAATGCCCACATGACCGCTGCGCCTGGGCAATACGTTCCAAGGGTGTGCCCATGCCTTAAAACACGCACAGCTGAGTAGGGTTAGTTATGAGTTACAGTAGAAATAATTGATTGTTTCATGCATATATGAAGCATGTAAATGTGTATCCATTTTGCTGTTCACCTCTGTCTGGGCACAGGTTGTGTGTTTCTTTATATACAAAAAATTGTAGTTCTTAATCTCTCTCATCTCAGCTCTAGCCATTTAGATCACTTGTATATGGACACATTGATGGAAATCCAGGTCACTGACTTTACCCTCTTATATATTTGTGCAGCGGTTCATCAAACTTTGCAAATAAATACCAGACATTTCAGGGCTTTTTCTCCTTGGAGACATACTGTAATTTCTCTAAAGATCATTAGATCACTGCACAAATGTCTTACTCAAAAATAGATGAAAACCAGCTTCACTGTTGCACCTGAAAAGATGGTACTAGAGGAGTCGTGAATTGTGAGAACTATTATGAATGCTATATGACTAATTGTACATTTCGCCAGTCTAAGAGTGCTTTAAGTTCTATTGCTCAGGGCAAGCTAATTGATTTTAATATTTTATGAGATTTTTTCCTATGGTTCTAAATGACCTATGGAGGTTGCTTCTCAAATGTGATAATTGCATGAAATCAAAGCAACACTATATTCACTTAGTAATTATTCCTATACTGTTTCCCTTATTTTTGAACTTCAGTTAAAAAACTATTTATAATTATTTTAATTATTTGACACATACAACCTTTAAAGTTAACTTGCTGTTACCAGATGAAAATGTACTTTAAAGTCTGTAGTAAAGGGGAAAGAAATATTAATGAAACATACTGGAGAACCATTGTTCCAGCATTTCTTTGCCTTCTCACCTCATTTAAATGTGACTTATAGTTCTTGAGCTCTGGGAGTTATTTTGGGTGGAAAAATCTGTAAGTACATAGGTCAACACTAGACTTTACCCAAGCCCAAATCTGATGGTGATAAGTCCCTCTCTAATTTCACATTCTACTTTCTAGCCTCCCACCAAACCCAGGTTATTAGTTGGTGTAGACATAAACCCACTTCATCTCTCCTTGGAGCACTTACCATAGACCACTACCTTGCCAATGTATCCCTTTACTTACCATATTACTCAACAATAAAGACCACTTGATTCATGCTTATTAACCATGTATTCCTTGTTGCCCTCCTGATCCCCATGATATCATATATTATTAATTTTTTGCTAGCTGTTATGATGCTACTTTTTCTCTACTGAAACTCTGGTGTTCTTTTCCTATTGCTGTTTACACATGCTCACATCTTTTATCAAATTTTCTTGTCTCTCCCCCTTTCTCCTTTGAAATATTTTTCCCCCACATCTTGGAGTCTTCCATTAAGCAGTACACCCAAATAAGTTGTTTTTTATTGCATACTTCAATGCCCGTATGAAGATGGTGACCTGTATTATCTGTTCTGTTTTTAGTCAGCTTTTGAAATGTGGATGTGGAATTTGAAATGTATTTATTCCATTCTGTCTCTCATGATTACAGTATGTAAGTTAGGTGAATTATTCACTGGTGGTTGATATAACTAGACAGAATTTAAAGAAAATGGAAAAAAAAATGCTTTCTGGAAATCTGTAAAATGGTGATCATGATGATAACTTAGAGCCACTTTAAAAAATACAATAACAGTTTAAAAAATACAGTGGTAGCATAATTGCTAGTGGTAATTGATGGTGCCCTGAATGTTATGCGGTAATTTATGTGGGTTGGTTAAGGATAAGGTAAACAAAATAGTTCAGAAATTTAGGTGGGTGTGGATCCCATGGCTGGGTAACTATCACGATTAGGACCTGGATGCTCATTTCATCACTCTTTAAGGGGTTCCTGTGTGTACTTTTAAATTACTTGATGGTTTTGCCTGTTCTTTATGGGGTGTCCATTCCAGGATACTTGTCCCCCCCTGTCTCCCCTAAAAAAATGTGTTCTTTTTCTCTCTTTCCTTTTCTATATGTTTGGGTTACCCCACTGTTTCTTTAGGGGGAATAACTATTCTCAGGGTTTAATGTTGCAACAGCTTCATAGTGTTGTTGTATGATTGTTTTAATCCCAATATGGGAGTGGTTGTTGTTTTGTTTTCCTGGGCTATTGTAGGTATTTTAGCTTTCTAAAGATTATGTTACATTTTACTTTTTCTTTTTGTTGTTCTTTGTATTATAGGTCTAATGGCTTTGAACTTCTTGTGCCTGTATTTTTTAAAAACCTTGTTATTAATAATAAAAAAAACATAGTTCACTACACTGTAGCCTTCACTAACCCAAAACCCCTACTGTTGCTGTCAGTTTATTGCTATAAAATGTTACCATCGATCCTGGACTGGGAAAAAAATGTCCCTCTGTAGTATATAATATCTATCCACTACATTCCAAGACATGACAAGGACATAGATAATTAGACTGAAGACTTTCAGAAATGAAGGTAAGAAAAATGTCTTTTAGGGCTCATGCACATGGGCAGTTGTTGGGGACAATATATAGTGCAAGCGCTTGCAGACAGGAGTGGCTGGTTGCTTTCTGGGCTGCTGATGATTGCCAGCAGGTCAGAAAGCGACTGTATAAATACAACCTTAAGATTGTCATTTGTCATGACACAGTTACAGCAGCGAGGGCTAACACTGGACAAGCGAGAACTCTGGATTATCTATAAAGTTGCACTTAACCTTCAAAGAGCACTTAAACTTTACATACTGTGGAGTATTCCCTTCCTAGCAATGATTTTTTTATGTTTTTTTGTGTCGGAACAAAAACAGGCTTTCTTCTTCCATAGAAAATAGGTCAATTTTAGTTTATTTTACTGACAGCTATAGAAATGAATTAGGGCTTTATGTATATAGTGTTAATTGTTTGGTCGGAATATGTTAACACTCTCAGGATAATCTGACCTCCATTTTATGAATGGATGAAAAAACATTGAACATTGTCTTTTTTTCTTTCTAAATCAAATAGTAAGTCTTTTGATGGCTGAAGTTAATATGCTAATATCACACTATAAACATCACTGAACTGACAATTACCTTGCCAGAATTCCCTATAAATTCTACTGAGATTATACTCCGTAATTAATCATGGATGAATCAAGGGAGAAGGCAAGCAGAATCAATTAAAATAAAAAATGATGACAACTGAATAAGTGAAATAAATTCATATGTACATACAAATAGTAATGCTGTGAGAGTTTCCCTCTTTGTTGCCTCTGAGTAGTTCAGCTTTAAGCATTCATGTTTTTTCTTATTTTATTATCTGCACTACTCTGCTTGAAATAAATGTTGCTAAATTTATTTTAAGGCCTAAAGCTATGTTCATGGTGTTGTAAATTTGAAAACCAAAAATGTGACCATTTACTTGTCTTTGCTCACAGTTTTTTTTTTTGTGATTTCTGAGCCATTCACTAAACAGTTGTTAACGGTGTTTCTCATGAAAGCCTGGAATATAAACAGTGAAATTCCAGCTTCGTAACAGTGCCACTATAGATCCAGTACAATATAACCATTTCTTTTCATAGACAATGAATGCTTTGAAAAATGAGCAGAGTTACACCGGAATGGAGGAAAATTGGCAAAGCTTTTAAAATATTTAACATCTGGGCTAGGCCACAGAATCGGCAACAATTTACGAGTGCATTTTCAAGCTAAGCTACCATGACTAAGGGAGTTTTAAACACCCTTTACAAACTACATGTGATTGAGAACACACTTCAGAGTTATTGGATTTGTTCTTTCAGCCTCTGATAAATCATACAGAGTGTAGTAATGCAATAAAAAGGAAACAATGAAACATATAAAACCAAGAACCGTATGACCTAGAATAAAGGAAAACACCCGAGGGCACGGCATTTAGCTTCATTTATTGTGACTCACTGACATACAACAAAGTGTGTTAAATGCTCAGATTGACAGGAGCAAAGCATTTATCATTCTATTAACATTACAGGGCAGAATGCGGAGTGCTCGCTGTGGATGATTAACAAAAGCCAAGCGCTACTTTGTTAAAAAAAACTATCTTCCATGTATACTATATAACATCTTTTATGATCTAAGCAGACTTTTTTTTAAGAGGAGCACAAATAGAACATATCAAGATAGATCCCGGCTTTGTTGGAATGCTGTGTTAGAACAAATTTGTTTGAGAATTATTTCTGATTGTTTTCTTTCTAGACGAATCTGATTTCACATTTGTATGTTCGAGCGCTCACATATCACTGGGACATCAGCAGGGGTTGCTGCAAAGGACTGTTGCTAAGGAGTAAAGTGCATCTTCTTTTGAGAAAAAACCATAGGAACTTACAAAAATGCTGTTTGCCTTTCTCACTTTGATCCTCATAAAAATTGATGCGACACCATCTCCTACAAAATTCAGGTCTATGCCAACCTAGCTCTCATCTATATTTAACAAAGAGGTCACCTTTTTTTTCTTAGAATTGCAAATAAGTTTACAGCTGCAACTTCTCTTCTTTTTCATTCAACATGCTCTCTTTAAGCCCAATAGTTATTGGACATAATTATCATTGACCCATCTTGCTACTAGTAATAGAGGAGAGGAACTTTACACAGAGGAATTAATGCCTAGAAAGTGGTTGCAGTATTGTTTTGTAGTGATGTATAGAAATATGAAAGTGGTATCTGCTATCTATTCATTATAGGTGTTTATGTAGAGGGTACTATAATAAACCTGGTTTTTAATCCTCATTCATTAAATTCAGAGTATGGATTCTCACTTTTCCTGTGGAGCAGCGCTGGCACTATGGGCAGGCCGTGGGGGTCAAGGCCCACCCAATCAGGTCGGCTTGCCCCCTCGATTAGGGCCCATTACCTACACTAAATTACATGTGAGAGGTACGAGTGCCCCCCACCCGATCGCTCACCTATTCCCATCCATGCCTGTTCACTGCTGGCGCTGACCCTGCTGTGATGCTGTGATAGTTGTAGAGTACAATTCTGTGTAGGTAGATTGTCTCTTTCTTCTCTTAGCCCCTTTTCCCACATTCATTAGAATGCAGAGAGCTTCACTTAATTCAAAATCCTGAACAAGTGCAGCAGAAAGCAGCCACAGGAGTGCTTTTTAAATGTGCCAGTGTAATTCCAGCAGTAAGGCCATTGCCCTTCTGTATGAATAGGCACCTTTTTATACAGGGAATACCATCTCTTAGTGTTTGTCAAGCTCATCATCCTGCCTCACCATGGCCATTATTTAAAATTACCCTCTGACTAGACCAGCAAAGAGTCTCAATTATTCAAAACCTGCTTTTTATAATTTAAAATCTGATAGGAATTAGATGTTGAAACCCTTATTGGAGAAAGTGGTCTGCGAATTAGTGCAGAAAAAAAAATACACAGTGAAACTTGAGACTACTGAAAATGGAATTCTGAAATGAGAAAGCATTTCCCTGCTATGCCTGCTCTAGCATTACATCTAATAAATCATTCCCAGCAAGTAGCTGGCTTAAGAAAATTCTTATTTAAAGGGAACCTGTTGTGGGAGACATACCTGGGTTACCATGGATGTCAAGATGATTCCCTGACTTCACAGTTTTGTGAGTTATTCAAAATGTAAAATTGAATGGCTGGTAATGTCAGAACTTTGACCTGCATACTTTTTCAATGGCGTCTTGGAATGGCAGCTCATGACATGTTTCCTAAGAGCTGTACAGCTGCAAGCTCTGTTTAAATGTCAAACTATTTCTGTGTGTATTAAATCCAAGGCAAGGTATATTTTCATGGTATTAGTACTGTGTATATTAGTTTTGAATGATAAGATATATACACAAAACTATTACTGCGATCTCTCTGCGCTAGACAGCCTTTAATGCTGCTAAGAAAAGTTTGCAGCGACAATTGTGTTTTTATATTTTGTTTGTTTATATAAAGTAAGTTACAGTAAATTTACATGGTCATTTCCTGGGCTGTTGTCAGCCCACAGGAAACAATCGGACTGCAGCTTCAGGGAAAACCACGTAGTGCAGACGCCCCCTCCTGCTTTCCCCTATGGCAAATGATGTCCCAGTCTATACTGGCGCGTCATGAGCCATGTCAGGGGGTGGCGCTCCAGACACAATGGATACACAATGCCTTGCTGGGCGTTGTGCATCTGTCTGTCAGGAAATGTGCCCATTGGTAAATAATGGGTGCCTTATGCGACATGTGATGTGAGCAAAATGGTTTGCTCATGGAAAGTATAGGGTGCGGTGTTGCTGACATGCCCCTAAATAGCAGGCAAACCTCAGGTGGGTACCATGGACACATTATGCGATTTTTGGGGCTGCTTAATGTAGACCCAGCTTAAGACCTTTTGCTTAACACTGGCTTGGATTATTGGTAAAATAATACACGGACATGTGGAAACTCATAAATTATAAATGCTATTGTTTTACAAAAAAAATAAAGGTTAGGTTAAGTTGAGAATCGATTCTTAAGTAAAGATAGGGGGGAGTACACTACTCTCTAACAGACTGTGAGTACAACTATTCTATAATTTGAATGATAAATATATACACAATACTATTACTGCGATCTCTCTGCACTACACAGCCTTTGTGACAGACAGATGCACAATGCCTGGCTGGGCATTGTGCATCTGTCTGTCACGAAACACGTCCATTGGTAAATAATGGGTGCCTTATGCGACATGTGATGTGAGCAAAATGGTTTGCTCATGGAAAGTATAGGGTGTGGTATTGCCAACATGGCGAATACCATGCCTTAAACTGACAGAAACAGCCCCTAAATAGCGGGCAAACCTCAGGTGGGTGCCATGCACACATTACACAATTTTGGGGGCTGCCTAGTGTAGACCCAGCCTAAGACCTTTTGCTCAACACTGGATTGGCTTATTGGTAAAATAATACACAGACATGTGGAAACTCAAAAAAATGTTATGTTATTGTTTTACGAAAAAAATATTGGTTCCAATACGTAGGTTAAGTTGAGTTAAGTTGATAATTGAATCTCTTATGGCCCTCATACACCTTACAATCTTACCATACAATTTCTGTACAATCAACTTTTGTTCTACCAAAACCATGTAATATGAGGAACTTTCTAATCCTTCCATCACGTTGTATTCTATAAGGAAGGCCACTATACTACACAGTTGTTGGTAAATCTAAAGGAAATTGTATGAAGTAATTTAAAGGTGTATGGGGGGCTTTAGATGTAAAGATAGGGAGGAGTACACCACTCTAACAGACTGCGAGTGAAACTATTCTATAATTCAGAATTTAAGTTTCTTATCATAAAATTGTTAAGAGTTTGGGGGCATAGAAATAAGGGGGAAGTCCAAGACAAGAAAAAAACATGATTGTAAAATACTACAAAAAGCTGATCATTTAAAAATCACAGCGCCAACATATTTCCTTCACTGTACAATAAATTAGAGTTGAGAAATCATAAGATAACACACAGGAAGAGATTATGACACAGGAGGAGTAGAGGACCCTGCACGATCGGGCTTACAATCTAATAGATTGGGGGATAGCGGTTTTGCCACGTTTATTGATTTATTGACCGCATCTAAAGCACATTTTGCTGAATACCAATAACGTAAAAACAGATCAAATCTGTGTATGAATTTTCGTAATCAACGTTATGTCTTAAAAATGTAATTCTTGTGTCAATATCTCAGATGTTATGCACAATAATTTTTGTTTTTACGTTTGTCGATAATCACTGTCATTAATGATATTACTGACACCTAATTTTTAAGCTTAAGTTTTGGAGAGAAAATTAGTGGAAAAAAAGAAGAAGCAGGACTGGACCATGTAGTATTCACTCTATATACCTCCAGCCAAAAGTGCCAGGAGGGAAGTCTTCGTTGCAGAGCTTAAACTTTACCATGTGTTTATACACTAACAGTACCTATTCTCTGAACACACTGACCAACTTATAAAGAGAC
>CM070033.1:79542101-79552339 GCA_036250615.1 Ptychadena robeensis | reverse complement strand
CCCGATCAAAGTAATGTGTGACAGTCCCATCCAAAGTAATGTGTGACAGTCCCCATCCAAAGTAAGGGTGGCAGTCCCCATACAAAAGGAATGTGTGACGGTCCCCATCCAAAGTTATGAGGTGGCCCGGGGGGTCCCCATCCAAAAGTAATGGGTGACGGTCCCCATCCAAAGAATGGGTGGCGGTCCCCATCAAAAGTAATGGGTGGCAGAAGTACCCATCCAAAGTAGTAATGTGTTGTGACGGTCACCATCCCAAAGTAATGGTGGCAGTCCCCATCCAAAGTACGGCCACACATTTACTTTGGATGGGACTGCAACACATTTTTGGATGCCAAAGGTGAAAAGGGCAAACAAGGGACCGGGCAAAGGTGAAAGGGCCAACCAAGGTGGACACGGGCAAGGTGACAAGGGCAAAGGTGACACGGGAAAAAGGGGACACAGGCACACAAAGGTCCATGGGCAAAGGTGCACACGGGGGCAAGGTGACACGCGCGCAAAGGTGACACGGGCAAAGGGGACACGGCAAACAAAGGTGACACGGGAAAAGGTGTGACACGGGAAGAAAAAACGGTGCACACGGGCACGGCGCTCTGCAGTCAAATCCCATATATCTGTAGACATCCTTGGTGAGGATTATTGTGT
The DNA here is from genome assembly GCA_036250615.1 of Ptychadena robeensis. Taxonomy (NCBI): domain Eukaryota; kingdom Metazoa; phylum Chordata; class Amphibia; order Anura; family Ptychadenidae; genus Ptychadena; species Ptychadena robeensis. The sequence goes on along the minus strand of CM070033.1, from coordinate 79,551,694 downwards.
GAAAAAAATTCTTGGGAGTTTTGCCATGGATTCCCCTCTGTCAGGTCTTGTCCAGTGTTTGACCTATTGAAACACTTTCCCAACACTATTGTGGCCAGAAGGGTACTGTTTTTTAAAATCGTGAAGTCAATGGCAGGTTCGCCGGGTTCGCGAACTTTTGAGGAAGTTCGCGTTCGCCGTTTGCGAACGGCAAAACCTGGGTTCGCTCCATCACTAACTGTAAAATGTTTTTTACATATTCAAATTATAAGCTGCAGTGACACTTTCCCATTTATTTTAATGGTAAAAAGGTGTGTATTATAGTGCCAAAAATATGGAAAAATCCTCTTTATTAACCTTATATAATAAAGCATACAAATAAATAGATAAAGTAAGTTCTGAAAAACAATGTTGGGATTAGCATTCAGTGCTCACCCATCTATAAAATCAGTTACATAGACTCAGAGGCAGAAAATGATCTTGTTGTTAAAGTAGTCATTTCATGCTTCTTGATAATTAAAAACAGCTAATTTGGAGGCCTTTTTTCATGCCTTTTAAGCAATTGCATTAGTAGTCTCATTTCAATTAATAGCAAATGAAAAGCTACAAGGGACCTGCATGTAACTAGCTGTGTTTCTAAACATTTTATTATATATATATATATATATATATATATACAGTATATATATATGTATATATATATATATATATATATATATATATATATATATATATATATATATGCTGTTTTCCCGAAAAATAGGCATCCTCCGAAAATAGGGCACCCCTAAATTTTGCCTTAGGAATATTTGGTTAGGAAGAGACAGACAAGGGTGTGGGTGGGGACATCCACCTCTGGGTAAACATACTAGTTTCTGCACCCCTCGGTCCCATATGTATCACCCTTTTTACCCCTTATGCAACTTTTTGTTCATTCTTTACCATAGTCACCTAAATCTTTTTTATTGCTTTAGGGAAACCTCTAATATTTTTAGCAGCAGGCCAGTAGCAGCAGGTCCATGACAGTAATTTTTTTTATAACGTCACTGCTATAGACTGCTTTTCTGGAAAAAAATATATGAATTTTTTCCAGACAGTGATGCGTACACCTAAATAAAGACCTTCACCTGCTGTAAACTGAACAAGAGAGAAGACTTTGGATTGAAGCATCACTTCACAATAGCTGAGCAATGCAGGCAGCTATGTATAAATATATGTCATTCAAAACAGTACTTGTTATTTAAATGGCTCCTGATTTACTTTGACCACATGTACTCCCTTCTAGCCATGATTTATGCTTGGTCTGTAACCACACTTCAGTTTGTTGTAGTCATCACCTGACTAGGAGAGGCTAATTTACTGTTTGTTTATCCTATTATCCCATCATGGGCAGAAGAAATAAGTTCTTAGCACATTTCTCGGTAACTGAAGTTAACCTTCATGTATTTTATTGAGAACATTATCAAATAAATTAGTAATGCATCCCTATTAAATGTGCTTACTTGCGACTATAACTTTTTTTTATTTTTTTAACTGTATAATATATTCAAGTAACCTCTACTCTATTTGCATATCTGTATTAGTGTGATGCCAGAAAGTAGACTTACAAAAGAGAGAAAAAAGATGTAAGTCTATTGAAACAATGGTACACAACACTATGAACACAGGGGGACTTTAAGTTATATATGGCATTTGCATTCATATGTTGAGTTAGTGATGTCTACTGTGTATTTTTTCTTATAAAGGTTGTGCAGTTGAATAGAATAGAGATAATACTTGTGTCTCTGTTTGCAGTAAAAAGAATTTGAAAATCATGCCTATGAATCATAATTTTGCTCTACAGGCTCCCCTATACAATGTATGAGCGAAGATTCCTGACAATCAAGGAGAACATCAGTTTAGAGTTAGAGAGTTTCCACTATATGTCGGGACCCCCTCTGCTTAGTGTATTGCTTGGCGGGGATCCCGATGGGGCACATAGACTTGATCTGCTCGGCGGATGCTGTGTTTAGACATTTGCCGATGCAATGTACTCGACTTCATTCAGCCTTGCATTAGCGGAACGACTTGTGCAGTGAAAACACAGCATCCGCCGAGCATGCAAGTCTATGTGCTCCTTTGGGACCTCCCACCAAGCAATATGCTTAGTGGAGGGGGTCCCGACGTATAGTCAAAACATAGCCTTACATAGCCTTACAGAACCCATATTGGTACTGTCTTCGCCTAGTTTAAAATGATGGATCTAAATTCATCATTCTGGCAGCCATATTTATATATAATTTTATGTGACTTCCTGGTTTTTTAGGACTGACAAGAGCTTTTCTCTCCTTGGCAGTACTTGATATCTTTAGCTTTTGTGACTGGAAGGAGCTTCAAAGGCCACAATTTTACCTGCCCTGCATGTTTATAGTCCTCTCCCAACATCAGTGGTTTCCCTTCTCTTACCCAGTGGGGTATTTAACCTCCCTTGCGCTCTTGTGAGATCCAGATTTCTGTACCAAAAGCGCACCATATAATTTTTTTTATGTTGTAGACCTGTAACTTCCCAAAATATGTCCGCATAAGGGTCTAGTAGACATCCTGAATATAATTATGTTTGAATACACACAATTATGTAAAAAAGAATAATAAAAGGTATTATTTGAATGATAAAATCTCTAAAATACTTATTTTGTATGAAAGATTTCAAAACAGTATGTATTTATATATACATATTTGTTTCCTTTGAATTGTATTGGATACAGTTATCACTGTATGCAGTACAATTCTCTTTGGCACCCTCTCTCCTCTGGTGTGAAGGACCTGGTGACATCACACCAAGGAAGAGAGGGTTCACTTCAAATAGGCACATCTGGGGAATCGCACTTAAAACTGTTTTTTCCATAGAAAACATTTTTCATGCGATTTACTTTCAAATCTCCCCGATGTAACTTCATCACTTCACAGGGGATCAGGGGGGAGGCATGTGCTCTCCAGCAGCCTCTTCACTAGATCAGAGTCACCGGCACCGTGTGGATCAGTAAATTTGCGGTGCCATGGCTCCGATCTTTGCTGGACAAACCCAACTCGTTCCAGTACAATTCAAACAGGTCAGCACTGGACAGCCTGGGTTCAGCAGGAACGCCAGGGGGGTCATAAAATCTACTTTGGGAAAAGTGATGTATGAAGAACCTTCATAAATATGATTTTTAGGCAGAAGTAAAGCTGTATTTAAGTGAGACCTCTGATTTTTTTGTTGACTTTTATCTAGGTATGGGTGTGACGGGGGACAATGTTGGGCTGCTGTTGAAAATGTTGGACCATCCAGTGTGGCATTGGGACCTAGCCATATAATTTTCTGTGAATTCATAGCTTTGTGCAGCAAGATTATTTTATGTTTATGATAAAAGAGAAATGCTCTTGCTAGAGCTAGGTAAATAGGGGGAAAGGACATTAGGATATTGATACTGATTCATTAGTTTTTGTGGCGCATTCACTCCACTGTTCTGTAATGTAGCATATGATATGCTTCATTGTGAATAACAGCCCATACACACTTTCCCATTTTACAATTGTTGGAGCACACTAGTCTACACGGTGAACCAAATATGTAGCAGGTACATTTTTTGGTCTGTTGTGGTGTGTTAGGCAGCCCAGTCAAATGATTGTTGACGAGTGGCATGCTGTGTGTTATATTGCTTGTGTTAGAGCAGAAACCCTGATTGGCATAAATTGCCCCTGATTCCATGAGTGCTTGCTGCTATCAACAGCAGGTTGAACGTAAATGAAAGAAAACATGGTTGATTTATTGTAAGTTGAGACATTTTACTGATCAAATAAGCATTTACTAAGCAAATGTTCACTGAGTTTAGGTAGAAAAGTCAAGCTGTGGCAACTTTGGATAATCAGAGAGAGAAATAAAATAATCCAGGATTTCTGTCTGTACATTGGGCCTGTGAACTTTTACATATGTCACAGTATTTACTAGTGAACTCAGTGAACATTCACTAAAAAGGACTTTACTACTCTGGTAAAACAACTGCAATGATTCCACAGGGGTGGATATCCTCTCAGTTCTATACCATACTTAGTCATTTACTGTCCTTACCAAAGGCAATAGGACTTTATTTAACATCTTATGTATAAACAAAGCAAAAATTATCTTAGAACCCATCATGCATGCAATCATATGTTTTACATTAAAGCCAGGTTTATAGTTCACCTCATTTAGCATGTTTAGCAATTAACTGTCAATTCATCAGGAAAGTATGTAACTTAGACTTAACTATATAGAGGAATGCAAAGCATGAATAAGTTCCCATGTAAAGTCACTTACTGTCAAACCTAAATAAAAAGTTATGATGTTTATATAAAGCAATTTATGCTCTCCCACTATATATATATATATATATATATATATACCATATTTCCCAGTGTATAATACGACTTTTGAACACAGGAAAATGTGTTCAAAAGTCGGGGGTCGCCTTATACTCCAGGCTCCCCCGCAGGGGGGGGGGGCTTGATGGTGGTGCTGGGCTGACCGTCTAGGGGTGCCCTGAGGTCTGCTTCCGCGATCCATGCTCCCCCACACTGCATGCTGGCTGACAGGAGTCGAGCCGACAGAGGAAGGGATCTTCAGAATCCCCCTCCAGCCCCTCCTTCTCCTTTCCGATGTCTGTGATAGTAGCTGGCTCCTACTGACGGCAAGTGTGCTCACTAGCGACATTGTGCATTGTGGCTGCATTGTGGCTGAAATTGGAATTGCAGGGATATTGAGATTAAAGCTAGAACACAATAAATAGCTGTACAAAAACTTCACTTCATACACAACTGTATTACACTATATTACATTTTTTAATTTTTGGGGGTTGAAATTCAGAGTAGACTTAACATTTTTTATTTGGTGTGCGTTTGAAGAGAGGTAGTCTTTTAGATACTTGTACGGACATATTTTGGGAAGTTACAACATGAAACAATTTCCATTTAGTTCTATGGTGCGCTTTTGGTACAGAAATCTGGACCTCATAAGAGCTCTAGGGAGGTTAAGCATCTTCTTACTATAGTCTCTCTGTAGAAGCCTGTCCAATAATTTTTGTAGCTTCAATCTCAAAATCTGTAGTATCGGAACAGTACTGTCCATATGCAATACTTGCAACTTTTTAATTTAAAATGCCTTAAATGTTTTATTTCTTTATAATGCTAGAAGTATTTTGGTTACTCTACAGGGGCTGCAATTATGTTTTTTTTTCAATGATCACTTTTCCACTGTATTCTAGATTAATTTGTTCAACCCCTAGAAATTAAACTTGAAACACGCCTCACCGTCAGTCCTCCCCTTTATGCTAATCACCAAAACTATTTTATTTAAAACAATGTTATATTATAAAATTGTATTTTATAATCATGGTTTTGTAAGGTAAATTTGTATCTTGACATACAAGTTTTTGTTGCATTTTTTTGTAGCATTGATATGTTTTCTTATGTTTAATGATCTAACCATGAGGTATGCTATCCATCTATAGCATCCAGATTGCAGCATGCAATTTCTGGCACAGGTGGCTTTTTCAAATATATATGTTTCTTTCATATACTTAGCTGTATAATCCTTTTATCATGTTACTGCATAGGTGGAATCTTTGCTTTGCGCAATATGTGATGTCAGGTATACACACACAAAAAAAAAAATTAGCTTTATATGGACTTTAAACTGCATTTGTATTGACATATTTTAGAGCTGTATCAGTGAGTTTTTCTTTTCAAGAATTCTTGCATGATCAACAAACCTTCTTTCCAGCTATGAAAATTTATACCCAGAGAATGTAATTTCAGTACAAAAATTTTTTTTTATCCATATATTATCATGCTAGTTCCAATTTAATATGCATTTAGAAAATTAATGTAGATAATTTTTCTACGTACATTTTGAACAAATACTCAGAATGAAATGAAATCATTTCTGTTGAAATAAACGTGATAATATTTTAGCATCTCACTGAGATGTACTGTATTTGACATTTTTATTTCCAGTTTTATTTCCATCACCCAGTGTATGTCCCATTTATATCTTTCGTTGGCTTAATCTGTGTACCTTAAAGCTGGGAACACACATGTAGATATTCATCATGCGACATCATTACACTGCTGCAGGTAACCTCGAACAGCTCCAATATTGAGCCGTGTGTTCCCTGCTTAACTCACAAAAATAGTTTGTGCTTTTGTGTTTCATATTTAATGAGAAAAATTATTTGTACCTTTGGTAAAAAACAACATTCAACCTGATTCATCTTCTGCGTGACATGGAGACTGCTTGTACCACGTTTATGACATCAGGTTCTTGACTGGGTAGAGAGCTTAGACGGTGCTCTCTACCTAGTGAGAGAAGGTCAAAAGCTTGTTGCTAGATCTTCAGGGCATACCTGTCAACTTGAATTTGTAAAAGAAAAAAAATGGGGAAAATGTATGAAGTGACGTCACGTCCGGTATTTGAAATGGGATTTTTCCGGGTTCCAAATGCCGGAAGTGATGTCACTTCCAGTATCAGATTTAGTTCTCGGCTGATTTAGCAGGGAGAGTGCATTCCTCTCTGTCCTACTCTGCTTGCGCTGATAATGTGTGGGGTGGGACTGCTAAATTCCCCCGATTTCACAAATACGGGAAAAATCTGGGATTTATTGAAATTGGGATTAGACCAGGAAAGCCACATAAAAAGTGTGACTTTCCCGGCCAAAACGGGAACGTTGACAGGTATGCTTCAGGGCAACCCACATGATGGCAACTTTCACAATATAGTTGCAATCTTAGTTTTCATTAAAACAGTTCGACAGTTTTAACTTAATTGTTAAGCCCCTGAACATGGTATCAGCACCAAACTTGCTGGAGATTTTTTCACAAATTAAGTTCAAAGTCAAGTAAAAATATTGAAAATCGGAATTTCAACTTTAACTTTGAACGTAATTTATGGCAAAACTACACGTGCTAGAGCAAAACCTTTTTTTTTTCAAATGTTCCTCCAACCTTTGGTGATTATACCATTTTCAGGGGCTTTGCAATAGGCTCACAAAATTTGCAAGTCGAACAATTCGACCATCTCTAAACCTAGGTAGTTGGGCTGTGACATTCCACAATGTATGTGAATGTATACCTGTTTTTTTAGTCTAGGTCTACATCAAGGAGACTCTCTATTATGGAATAGTGATATGTCATGCCCAGTCATATGTATTAACTATAGGCTTTTAATTTGTTGTTCTGCATGGTAATTTTATGAGGCCATTTTGTTCCAGGATTGGACTTATTTATTTCAAAGCTACATAGTTAGTGATGTCTTGTGATCTTCTGAGCATACATACACTCACCTCAAAGGAGCATAATTTTTTAAAAGATTACTTTTTTTGATGGTATTAAAAATTGTACAATTAATTGTGCTTCTTCTAAACGTTGCCGTTTACTTCTAAACGTTGCCTTGGACGATGCAGTGACGTGATCTTGACACTGTGGCCCATTCTGATGGTGACAAAAGACAGTCTCTAGGAATAAAAAATATAACAATGTCCCAGTCACACGTTAACTATCACACATCACTGCCATCATTAGTGATGCCGGCGATGCATGGAATTGGCACACATATGGTGGGTCGGCCATTACAGACTCTTGGCCCGGAACCTTTATCAAATTTAAGATGCCAATGTGGCCCACGAGTCAAAAAGTTTGCCCACCCCTGCAATAGTGGCATCTCTATTAGACCCCTAGTGTCTCTTTTGCCTGTAGCCCAAAAAGAAAGAACGGCCGCAATCTGCTTCTATCATTGCCACTACTATCCAGAATTTGACAGTTTTTTTTAAGAGTTTAGCACTTTCTGGTTGATTTTCAGTAGAGGAGATCAGGTAAATAGATCTTTCTGAAACTTCATCAACCTCGGCAATAGGTAAGGGATGCACGATGGAGAGCCAACATGATCAGTTGGCCTGAATAGCCTGACACACAATAAATGAAGCACAAAGCCCTAGTCAGTGTTCTTAAGGCAGGTTTTTTTTGTCCTATTGGCATAGGTAAATTTTTTACCGAAATGCTGATACGAAGGGACTATATTCATTGTTATATTTTTGACAGAACTATTCTTCCCCATTATTTCTTGTAATTGCTATAAAAAGTTTTTAATTACACATAAATAGTAAAAAAAGGGCTTACAGTGCCACAAAGCAGTTTATAGTTCCAAAAAGACAAGGGGGAATTACTGAGATTTGCATGACATCTAAATTATTGCTCCTGTATTTCTTTCACATACTGATGTTTGTCAAACTTGTCAAAACTACATTTTTGGCTATATCATACAATAATTTGTACCATGTTTACTATTGACTCAACTCTATGCTGTACAGAACAAGTGGTTGTCCTTATGAAACTTTATACCATTGCAATGTATGTATCTTTCTTGGAGCAAAGACCACCATTAGTTACACATGCTTGGCATTTTAAAATGATCAATAAGTGGAATAAACTTATATTAGCACTGTAGATAAACTTCAAACCATCAACCAAAATGGATAATAAGCCTAAAGGCATGTATCCTTGCTTAAAATAAAAGAAATAGAAAACCAGCAGTAAACAGTTGCAGTAAAGGCAGGTACACACCTTCAACAAAAGTTACTTTAAATATATACCGTATTTTTCAGACCATAAGACACACTTTTTCATCCCCAAAATTGGGGGCAAAAAGTGCCTGCGTCTTATGGGCCGAATGCGCTTGGCTTCCCGCCAGCTTTCCTGGTACAGAGATTAGCTGGGCAGCTGGAGGAGACATACTGGCCCGTGTCCGGGTCTCCCATCTCAACTGTGTAATTGCCTATGCCAGCAGAGCTCAGAGCCCTTCTGCCATAGGCAATGAAGAGAGAGAAATAGATGAACTGGCATCTATACCTCTCTCTCCTGTCTGTGGGAACTGCAATCACTGCAGCTCCCACCAACACAGAAACAGCTGATCGGCAGAGTAGAGCAGAGGAGAGGGAGAAGCTATTGGCCCCCCTTTCTGCTGATCAGTGTGGAGTATGATGCTGTGCTGAGAGTGTACTGCTGCTAGTGACACCCACTGGCTGAATTAAATATTGCATTCATTGAATTCATTGCATTAACTCAATTGATGTGAAAACTTATTAAACCTTTTTTTTTCTGGTTTTCCTTCCCTTATAACTGGGTGCATCTTATAGTCCGAAAAATACAGTACTATTCACCATAGTGTCCACCCATGATTCGCAAAAAAGGGCGCCAATTAACCATGGGCTGGCTAATCACAAGAAGGTTTTTTTTTTCCCCAAATGACAAGAAGTTAAGACAATGTAGATTAGACATACGGTAATTAAAGATCTAGGGCCTGATATTTTTTACAAAAATATCTACATAATGATGAACCTTTTCATATGGAAACAAACTTACTTACTTAAACATTAAATCTGGAATAAGCAAAGTGTAATACTATTAGACATGTAAAATCAAATATCAAATAAAAGACAAATATGTGCCATTCATATCTTAAATAAAATCGTTAAAATCTTGCAGGCCCAATATATAGTATGCAGTATATCCAAAACAAAGGCTGACATTACTTATGCTAATCCACATCTTTAATTTTTCAAAACAGT
>CM070033.1:79514894-79534449 GCA_036250615.1 Ptychadena robeensis | reverse complement strand
GTAAAGAATCGCACATAATACATTTTTCTTTCCATGGGTAATCATCATAACAGCTTGTTTGGGATGGTTAGTGTGTGTGTGTTTTTTTAATCTTAAGACTTAAAAGAACATCAATATTGATCAGCTTTTTCATAAGAAGTTTGCTGTAGGTAATGTACTTGTCTAATGTTGAGACAGAAAAGCATTTCAGGTAATGTCTGAGCCATGTCTAGAGATATAATAGAAATGATTGATCTTTGTTTTTAGTAGAAAGATTGAATGGTGTGTAAGGTTAGGGAACGCATAACTTAATAGCTTAGAGAACTTTATAGCTAGAGACTATGATAAAGATCATTTTGTTTGAATGATGAAGTAATCAGAGGAAATTGAGGCATGCAGATCCATCCTGAATATGTTTTGCATATACTAGGTCATGGGTTTAGGGCTGCCTGAATCGTTTTTAAAGGTTCTGTATCGAGCTGACGTGTGTACTTGACTGTTCTTCTGGTGGTGGCCCCAGGGGGCCCGGGGAGGGGGTTTGCTGGTAATTCCACTGATATCTGTTAACCCAAACTTCTGAACTCTTAACCTTTGGGTTGTGCAGGCTTTTCTGCCCCTCCTATCATTAGATGTTCTGAGGCACAGCACCACACTTATACTAGGCTGAACTAAGTACAGTACAGGAGAAATATTATTAACCATTCCTTGCCATTCAATTACACCTCAGTTTTAAAATCGAGCCTTGCTGAGAAATATCTGATTTGGGGAAATAACATATTTTTTTGGAACCACAGAATCAATATATAAGACTTTGCAAGCACTTCCTCAGATGTTGGCAGATGACAAGAAACCTTTCTAGCATCATCCAAAGTTTAATTCTAAATGCCGTTGAAGAGCTCCCAATGAATACAAGATAAACAGGCACTGGCAATATGAAACTGATTTTCCAAAAATGGTTTTAGAGCAAAGTATACAACATGTCTACTAAAAGTGGCCTGCAAAATATTGTGTTATGTGGTGGTGTCAGTTTTTGGCTTGTTTTAATATCTATTTTACCTCAAATATGGTACCTTGCATCAAAGGGTAGAAAGGCACTAAGAAGGTTACTGTATATACTTGTGTATAAGCAGAGTTTTTTCAGTCAAAAAAGCCCCCCCTCGTCTCTAGATCCCAGAGTCGCCAGCCTTTGAATTCTTCCGATGTTGGCTTGTGAATTGTAAACAAACAGCACCACACTGCCATCTGGTGGCCTGTTTGTTAATTGTTACGGGAGAATGTGGAATTTTTTATTAAACTTCCACTGCTTGTGATTCAAACATTAAAATATGTTTCCATTTGCATTCTATGTATTGGTCCCAAAAATAATAATAAAGACTTTTTAAATGGAAACATATTTTCATGTTTGAATCATGAGAATTGCCTAGAAAACCCATCCTGTAATGACAATACACCTGGGTTCTCTTAACTTATTATTACTATTGATGATGTGACACTAAGATTCATCTGCTTGATTAATTTCTAGGGGCAATGGTTCTTTCTATATATATTTTCTCAGATAGAAAACGCCACTATATTTTCCCTGTTTTTGTAGATAAAAGTTAGGTACCTTATACTCGAGTATATACGGTAGTTGTACCGTATTTTTCGGACCATAACACAAAATTTTTCACCCCAAAATTGGGGGCAAAAAGTGCCTGCGTTATTATAGTCTGAATGCGCAACCCCCACGGCCACTCGGCTGCAGGTGGTCGCACCTTGGCTTCCTGACAGCTCTCCCGGCACAAACATTAGCCGGGAAGATGTGAGATGCTGGCGGATGTCCGGCTCTCCCATCTGTACTGTATGATTGCCTATGACAGCAGAGCTCAGAGCCCTGCTGGCATAGGCAATGAAGAGAGAGATGAACTGGCATCTTTCCCTCTCTCCTGTCCGTGGGAACTGCAATCACTCGTAGCCCCCACGGACACAGTAACAGCAAGATCGGCTGAGAGGAGAGGAGACACTCTGCAGCTGTTGGCCTTCCTTCCTCCTTCCAATCATTGTGGAGAATGACGATGTGCTAAGTGTACTGCTGCTAGTGACACTCACTGGCTGAATTGAATATTGCATTTATTGAATTCATTGCATTAATCCAATTGATGTGAAAACGTATTAAATCTTTTAAATCTTTTTTTTTCTGGTTTTCCTGCGCTAAAAACTGGGTGCATCTTATAATCCAAAAAATACGGTATTTGTCCACAGATGTGAATTTTTTTTCTACAGCACAGTATGAAATACAGCAATTGAAAAACAGCAAATTAAAAATGGTAGCTCAACTCAAGAGGGTCAAGGGATCTGTCATTGCCATTCATCTTTTGAACGTGCTAGTTGCCTAGTAGCATGCTAATATACTGGCTTTAAACATTTTTATAGCCATAATATCACTGACTGATTTACTCCTAGTTCTCAAGAGCAGTTATGAGGTGGCTAAACAATCACTCGCCCTATGTACAAACACAACCTTAACCCTTGTGAGCAGTAAGAACTTAAAAAAAAGAAGCAATTCTTTACAGTTGATGATTTAAAAAAACAAACATTAGTGGCGTTATTGAAGTGAAAGGATTTTAATTTAATGTTATGGAGCATAGGCCATTTAAGGGTTAGGACATAAATGATGCCGACCTGCAGTTAGCAAATGTTATACATTTCTATTGCTGCCTTGCAAAGTGAATACAAAGTTTTGGTAAAACTTTTTTACTTTGCTAGGAAATATCATAAAATGTATTCTAGATCATGGACTTTAACTGTATTGAAATATAACAGCATAGTTTAGAGCAGGCATGTCCACACGTTTTTGGCTATTGAGCTACTGTGAACATGATTGAGTCAAAGTGATCTACCAACAATAATATTATAAAAAGCCCCTTCAGTTAATACAGAGGAGCAAAAAAAAAAAGTTAAGATAGGCTAATTATGTTAATACAGCTTTATTTGTTAATATTAAACGTGTTATTAAAGCAATAAAGTAATTGCTGTATAAAGAAATACTGTAAAAAGCATTGTGTAAATAGTAACAAGCAAAAAAAACCATTCAGTTATTTAAGACAAGCAAAAAACAAAACAAAAAAATCACCGTTACTATAGCTTTCAAATGTTGATAGTAAGGACTTGAATTACAGAGTTATTTTCAAGGATTCCGTTGACAGCAGCCACGAAAATGTCTGTGCAGGAGCTCGGGGATCTTAAAAAAAGCAGTGTGTTCACAGATGCTTATGCAATAAAGACAAAAAAAAAGAAGAAAAAAAGTGCCTCTGTAATCTTCCAGTCAATCACAATTCAGCATATGGGCACCCCTGGGTTACAGAATCGAAACCTCAGCTATGTAAGATGCAAGAAGAAACTATTAGTTTACTAGTTTAGATTGAAATAATGGGATTGCATCACTTGTGAAAAGTATTTCACCCCCCAAAGTCACATCAGTATGTGCTAGACCGTAGCTAAAATTTAAAGTGGGTCCATCATATCCGCATTAGTAAATGCGCACTGCAATATATAGTTAATGCCACAGACACTGTTAACAGAAATATCACCTGTTTAATCTCTCGGCATCTAAATGTAAAATAAAATGGCATAAATGATTGCACTCAATTACATGCAATCATCCATAGCAAATAAGAGGTGCGCGTTGCTTGCTGTAAAATACTGCGCTGGTCACAGCACATTTTTTGAAGTGAGCATGCTCTGTGCCAGTAATGGGCCATTCAGTCCCCGCTTTCATCAATATTTATACTATAGCATTTCCTGGAAAGCCATTACAGCAAACCTGCAAGTATAAATTAGTATGCATTCTGGAGTCATTTGCAACATGAGCTGACATTTCAATTCCAAACTTGGGAATGTTATTGTCCTGTGCATTGCGAATGGCTGAAACTGCAGAAGGTGATATATGCATGTAGACTATCATTACTCTCATACTATCTCATGGACAACCCTGTAGTGTGTGAATTCAACAGAGAATCTGCTGAAAGCTGCTTTTAACACTTTACAAATCCATGAGGTTGTTTTTTTTTTGCCTTTTCTATTCCATGTGAATAGAAGATAATGTATCTGCTGTTTTGTTTTGTGCTCACTATAACTCATGCATGCATGACTTGTCCGAGGCTGCCAGGATTGCATTTCTGCTTAAAATTGATTTACTTCTATTCAGAGCAAAATTGGCATAGTTTACATGGTAAATTCTTTCCCAGGAACGAGCTCTAATAGTTGTCATTTTTCTGCTCTGCCATACTGAAAATTGAAACTGTGCAATAATTGTTATGGGTTTTCTACTCCTGCAGCACAGTGTAAAGCAGCATATTGTTGTGTCTGTGTATCATATGGAGTTTCAGATTTCCATTCATTAGTTTTTTAAACAAGTTACAGAAAGATTGCATATTTGCATTAATATTTAATCCACATGCAAGTGATATTTAGGTTATAGCAGTTGTCTGTAAGGTATATGTTGGGCTGCTTCTAGCTACCAGCAATTACTTCTTACCAGTTCTTTATTTTTATTTTTTTATAAAACCTGTTCTTGTTCAACTCGATGTTTAGATTATTCTACATTCATGGTGGTACAGAAAACTTTGCCCATTTATGTGGAAAGTGTTGGCTGAATAGTTCACCCGTCCTATGTCATTCCACATAGTTACCTGTAAAGTGTCTACATCTTTTCTGTAGAAGGGTCATGTGTTCCACAAAGAGAGTTTTCCCTGGAGCTCCAGCGATGTGTCTATGTCCCATGAAGTCCGGAAACTTAATGAAGATTCAAAGCCAGGTGAATTGATATCTACCCAGCTGTTCTCACAGTCACTGCACATGCCCTATGTCCCCAAGTAAGTTTTATTTATAAACATTGGCGACATGGCGCATGCCCAGTGACTGTGGGAACTGCTGAGCAGATGTTGATGGACCGTGACCCTCTTACCCTTAGGAGGATGCCCCCTGTTCCTGTCTTTCCAGGTTTGCTAGTGACTTTGGGGTGACTAGCTTGCGGGTTATTGGGAATAGATATGAAGGTGGTTCGGTTCTGCAGATCGGTATCTCACTTGGTCAGTAAGAACTGTAACATAGAGATAGCAGTAAGATCGGGCAGGAGAAACAGTTGGCAGGTAGCCCTGGGACAGGTGGTCTGTCAGGTGCCGTCTAGTCGTAACAATTGGAGGATGCGTGCCCTTTCCCCAGCAGGTATAACACCGTGGATATATGGGTCCCAGCGTTTGTAAAAATGCAGAGCCTAATCATCTTTGTCCCCATCTGTGTCCCGCAGCTCCTTGTAGAAAAGCATATTGATTTGGGCTATCACTGTAGCCGCCAGAGGGGGAAGCGGTTGGATCCATTCTTTCAGAATTGTGCGACGGGCTATCAGGAGACAGAGATGGAGCCACACATGGTGTTTGAGCAATAGGGATCTAGTAGTGGGTGTGAGGTGGCTAAACAGGCACAGCATAGGGTCTTCGGGCATGTGAGTTCGCAATACTTTGTTAATGAATTTCGCTGTGTCCGCCCAGAACAGAGAAATTTTAGGGCAGGACCAGAAATAGTGGGCCAGGGAGGGTTTGGGGGTGTCACACTTGGGGCATGTTGGGCGAGGTTTTCGCTCTGGTGGGTCATTACTGGTGGGTTGGATACAAAGTTTAAAGGCCCTGTCTCCCTCCAAGTTTCCGCCACCATGTGTTTACGTATGGATTGATAACCCGAGTTAAGTTTTCCTACCAAGTCCTCATGGGGGAAGTCTTTGTGCCAGTTGGAAACACTTGATGATTCAAATGTCTTGGAGTAGCTCTCCTTAAGGTAAGTATACATGTCCGAGATACTGTGCGTGGGGGATAACAGGATCGCGTCGAATCTAGAGTGTACCCCATGCTTGTTGAGGTCTTGCTTTTCCAGAGCTTACCAGACCCTATGCCAGCAGGAGGTCTGGTATGCTCTGGTTGGGACCCCACTCTGTTTGTGGTCCCCCTTTTCCAGAGTATACCAAAACCTGTGCCAGTAGGGGGTATGGTAGGCTTGGGGGGGACCCCACTTTTTTTTAATCCTTTGATTTGGTTTCAGTCAAAAAAAAGTTTTACCTCCCTAGGGGTTAGCTCATATGACACAGTACGGGCGCGGTACAAGCAAATTTCAATGAGAATGAGAACATCTGTATAGATCTGTATAGATTGGTGTGCCAAAGCAAAGGGTATTTTCTTGTCTTTGTAACTGCCTATCTTTAATAATTTTACCCTTTGCACGCCATTCTTCAGTGATTGTCAATGTTAGTACCAGCTAAGATGTTTTAAGAAGCACACTCATGAGATGTGAACACTGTCCCAAAGTATACTTTTGACATACCCTGTGTCCATGAAAAAAGACATGGTTTAATATTATTTTTTTGTTCCAAAAGCTGTGTTTAGCTGCAAGTTTATTTTCAGGGTATATTTTACTTTCATGCACAATAATCTATATGTATTCTTGAATAAAAAAAAACAACATTTATTTATATATAGTCCTTTCATCACATTTTGAAATATCCTAATAACTCTTCATACTTGATACTTGAATCAAGTATGAACACTTGATTTGCTTTGTCCCAGGTTTTCGTGGGTCTTGCGTCCTTAGTGAAGTCTGTCCTGCTGCACTTTACTACCAAGTGATTTTACTTTTTATATATTTTTTTATTATAACTTTTTTTTGTTATTGCTTTTTATATTTTTCTTTTAATTATACATGTATAGCTACCTGGACACTATTTAAATTTCATTTTTAAGGACTGTAACTAGGGGTTATTTTTGGAATAGGGCTATATTTTGAGCAACCTTCAACCTTTAGATCTCCTTTTGTTTTACCAAAACCATGTAATATGAAGGACTTTCTAAACAATCAAGCATACCTGTGTTAAATCGCAGAGGACCATATACTACATAGTTGTAGATCTAAAGGATATCTGATAGAGAGATCTAAAGTTGTATAGCCAGCTTAAGAAATTTTGAGTTATCACACTAGGGCTAATTTTCTGAGTAGGTCCCTATGGAGAAACAGAGTAGTCGAGGAGGCAGACATGCACTGCTTATTCATGTCCTGCAATTTGTCACGAGCTAGAATGGATGGGAATCAAGATCTAACATGACTTAATTATATCAGCACAGCAAAAAGACTTATTCAGTCACATTTCAAGTGTAATTAGGTGTTTGTGTGTGTGTGGGAATGACATGATACAAAGCTGTGCCAGTATGCATGTGAACATCTTTTCAGTAATTTAACTTGTCCCAGAACTGCTACAAGGCATTAGCATCCATACTGGAGATACAGAATGGAGTTTGGCTATATACAAAAGTCTGTCTGAGTAACTTTTATATAAACACTTTTCTAGATTGTTTCTTCTTGTGATTTATTGTTAACTGGGAAGCTATTGTACATTTGCATTAGGTGTATTGGAAAATGAGAAGGAATATTTGATGGTAAAACAGATAGATATATAGATTGATGGAAAAGTAGGAGGCAAAAAAAGATTGGTCGAGAGAAAGTGGGAAGAGTGAAAAGAATATAAGTAAACCAAGATTTAGGCAACTCTATTCCCCCAAATCCTGAAAGTTATATGTAAATGATACAGATCTTAGACTTATACTTAGACTTACAAAACAAGATGTAAAGCCATCTAAGCATAAAATGTGCCTAGGCACTTTTCTGAAGTATCCTGTTTTTTCTGGTGTGCATTATATAAAGCCAATTATTTTGTCACTTTAGGCCATGCTAATATATCCTTGTTAAACACGATTAGATTTGAAATATGGATCTACTTACATAGAGGGGGTAGACAGGGAACAGTGTTATCTCCAGGACTTGTAATGAGCATAATAGGGTTTCACACTATATACGTTGCTGTTACTGCAATGTGTGGAAACTTCCGGGCATTATGTTATGCATTAACTTGCAACGCATTAATACATAATGCTCTGCTGCTAGTATGTTGCAACACATCTAGTGTGAAAGGGCCCTAAGGATAGCATGTCATTCAGAGTGAACTAGTTAGCTTCCATTTGGGTAAATATTTGCACCTCTCCTAACAAATTATCCCTGACCATAATTATTAAGGCCTTTATTTTTTTTTGACAATTCGACCAGTTGAAATTTGTGAATTGAATGCAAAGCCCTTGAACATGGTGTAATCACCAAATTTGCTGGAGATGTAGAGAAGGATATACAGGATATACCACAAAAAAAGTATTACTCTAACACAAATAGTTTTTGCATTAAGTTTAAAGTCAAGTCGAAATTTCTACTTTGCACTTAACTTAATTTAAAAACTACATATGCTAGAGCAATACTTTTTTTCAAATGTTCCCACAACCCCTCTTTGCATCCGCAGCAATTTTGATGATAATACCATGTTGATGGGCTTTGCAATCAACTTGCAAAATCAGATAAATTCGACCATTCCTATTAAGGACCCACAGATCCAGTGGTAGCTCAGTTGATGGAGTAGATCAGCAATGGAGTGCAGCGTGGTGACGTCCCTTACAGCATCGGCGGGCACCCTTTGTGTGCCGGCCGTTAGTCTCAAAGGAGACGCCGGTCTCCATTGAAACTAGCGGCATCAGCCAGAGATTATCGGACATGTCCGTTCTCAGGCCAACCGAGCTTGTGGGCACCTCCGATCGGCGGCAAAATCATTGGCCACTCGGTGCGTGTGTGGCTGCCTTTATTCTACTCCTTTCCTCTGCAGTGCTCTGCAGATGATGTCATATGTCAGATCTGCTGAAGAAGAAAATAGGTTCAATTCACTGCAGTGATATCCTGAGCTGTCAATGGAGCTCCACACCTGCAACGATGGGGTCTAAATGGGCTACAGTTTAATACTAGGGCAGCCTCTGTACTTCATCGCTGTACCTCCAACTAGCCAGGGTGGTCTGTGTTATGTAAACATCTTAAATCGTTATTTCTGTCTGAAACAGTGAGTCTTGCAAGTATAATTTCATGCTTAAATGTTCCCCTACTTCTGTGTTTTAACCAAAAATTTTTATGTTTATGTAATTTTTACTAACCTACATTTTTTTATTTTTGTTCTTATTTCAGATTGGCAGATCGCAACCCTCGCTTTGCTGCTAGGTGGTGCAGCCATCATTCTTGTTGCATTCCTTGTGGGTCTAATTTCCATATGTGTGGGATCTCGACGGCGGTTCTACAGGCCCGTGGCAGTCATGTTATTTGCTGCAGGTAACTGGTCACATTGTTACAGATGTAGAAGCCTCATGTTGTAAAACAGAAATACTGTATGATGGTATCTTACATAATCTGTGCATATCCTTATTTATCTCTAGAAATAATCAGATAAGGTTTACCAGAAATTTGTGGTTGTTAAAGATAAATACTTAAATCCACATTGTTCTTGATGAAGATAAATACATGCTACTTGAAATTCATTTTGAGAAGTTAGACAATGTATAAGAATATGAAATATTTTTTGACATCTTTCATCTACATTTTGCTCCTGGTGTAAATATAGTTACAGGATAAGGCAGTGTTTTTTTTAATATTATCTTTATGAATAAGCTCCAGTAGAGTGAAACATGTAAGAGGGGTGACCCCATGTGGGGGTGACTTCATGTAAGTGTTGTGTTTTTAGCATTCAAAATATCAAGTTTGGAGTTCTTAAACGCGATGGAGAAGGTATGAGACGGACCTGATTTTGAGATCCAGCGCCTGTCGTTGTTCCAACGTGTAGCTGTGGTAGAAGGAAGGATTAAGTGACCTTGTCTATGTGAGACAAGCTTGGAGAGTGTGGGCATTCCAATGTGATGTGAATATTTTGGTTCACCAGTTACTTTATAGAAAGTGTTTTTTTTGTAATGAAATACAATATGTTATACAATATCTGTTTTAATGCTCATTGATATGAGTTTTCATGTGGACAAGCTCACTGGATATAATGTATGCTAGATGGACATGCAATGACAATTGTCCAATGTATGTTATAATGGAAAGGCGGGAAAGTCAGATACAGTCCACTTAAATTCCTCCTCATCTTGACAAATCCATGACTTGCCTCTTTTATTTGCTAGATTTCTGGTTGTCATAAAGCCTCAGCATCACATGTGATATATTTTAGAAGCTTGATATATAAAACTTCTGGCTTCTCCATTGTATTGTCTTCATTGCAAATATAAGCACAAAAACATAATCATATCACTGGGTATAAAATAAGATAAGCATAAATCTAAATCAATTTTTTAATTAATTAATATTGCCTGTGTATAAGTAGAAATGGTCAAAAGTTTGTCATTAGCATGCAAATACATGCAAATTGCACGCAAACTGCTACTGAGCCAGTCACATACAACAACAACCACTGCGTGCATAGTCTCAATGGTCATATCAATTGATAAGTGGAAAACAACAAATACAGGAAATTATATTATTAAACTAAACCCAACATGGTGGTGGTAGTAGAATTTAAAATTGAAGGGAACGGTTTATTTATATATATATATATTGCCACTGAAACTGATAGAGACTGATTTAAGGAATATTACAAATATAAATAAAGTAGACTCCCAGTAATTGCAAGTAGACTCCCAGTAATTGCAAGGGGAATGGTAGATTTCCAGGTAAATAAAGTTTAAGGTTGCTATCAACATAAATTACCATATACCGTATATACTTGAATTTTAACCACATTTTTCAGCACCTGAAATGTGTTAAAAAATTAAATTCGGCTTATACTCGGGTCAAGAAATGAAAATCGCTTTATTTTGTAGGAGTGAAATGCAAAGCCTCTGAACATGCTATCATCACCAAATTTCCTGGAGATGTAGAGAAGGGTTGTGGGAACATTGCTCTAGAACATGTTGTTTTTGTATGAATTAGGTTCAAAGTCAAGTCAAAGTTTTTAAAGTTGACTTAATTTGAACTTATTTTGTGCATAAACTCCATATGCTAGAGCAAAACATTTTTCTTAACAATGTTCCCACAATACTTGTCTACATCTCCAGCAATTTTGTTGATGATATCGTGTTCAGGGGCTTTGTAAGGAACTAAGAAATCTGCTGAATTTAATAATAATGTCTCCTAACAAAAGCACATTTTCTGTGTCTCTGAGCCGTAGCTGCTGCATTTCCACCAAAATTGATTGGCTTATATTCGGGTCAGCTTATACTCAAGTATATGCAGTAATGCAGTACAGGGTATTAACAGAACAGCTTGCAAAATTTAAATGGACTGTCACGATCTGGATGCTTGAGAATTCCGGTGACTTGAGCTCTGGATAATAGGGGAATCTGCTGTATTTATATTTTAAATGCAATTTTTATTCAGAAATGTGATGTGTGAGTACAGGTAATTCATTGAGTTTGTTGTTACCCATCAAGCAGCAGTTTTCAAGTAGCCAATATGTATTCTTTCATCGTGAATTTGCGTTGTAAATGCCGTCTGATAACAGAATACCTGCAACTCCACAGGGCATGGCCTCTTCCTCTTTCCTTTGGTGTCTTTGTATAGACAGTGGCGGCATTATTTGTAGCAGACCAGGAAATGGATAAGGTTATAAAAGATCCTGCTCATATATTGGCTTTAAAGCCCCCCATACACCACTTACTACTACCATGCAACTTCTGTACAACCAACTTTTCTTCTACCAAAACCATGTAATAGGAGGACCTTTCTACACCTTCCAATCACTATGTATTCTAACAGGGAGGTCACTATACTACATAGTTGTTGGTAGGTCTCATGAAAGATGTATGGAGGAATCTGAAGATGTATGGGGGGCTTTACTCTTCAGAGTGTACCTTCACCGTGATAGAGACACTGCAAAATAATATCTTAACTTAAGTTTTGACAAGTGCTTCTTTAGAGACATTACCACTCTGTCCTTTTTAAAAAGCTGTGGTGGACTTTTATTTAGGGTATTTAGCAGTGCTGATAAGTTTAAATAGGAAGAAGAACAAGGCATGCGTACCTACTCAGGCTTCTTAATACTAGTATGACTCTGATGCAGCCCTTTCATTTTAGTTCTTACTTAAGCCGGCCATAGACAGTTTTTCCTCTGATATGCCGGCAGATCGACTGTGTGTGATGACGTCATCATGCACGGCCAGTTGTGCCAGTCATGTGCCGATTACCCTTTTGTGTGCCAACATTTACTCTGGATGGTCCCCATCCAAAGTGATGCAATTGTCTGCAAATTCTTATATCGATTTGCCGGCTGATTCAAGACCGAATATTGCTTTTAAGCATTAGATTGGCAGCAAAACTGTCCACAAATCTAACTGTCTATGGTCAGCTTAAGCCATTCCCCTCTCTATGATTGACTCATTCATCCATTTTTTCTAACTACAATAAGCAGTATTTTAATAGTTTGGTATAGAAAATCATCCTGGGATTACATTTCTTTGGACACATTAAGCACTTTGAGATCTATTATCTTTGTAGGAAAAGCAGGTCAAACACAGATCTTGCTGCACTTTGCAATTAAAGGAAATACATTCACAAATAATGGACAGAGTTGAACATGCGTGTAAACCCTTTTACCTAGGGCTAGGCCAGGGATTGTCAACCTACCGCTCTTAAGCCTCTTTGCCTTGGCTCGGCTCACATGCCTTCTCTCTCCCTGCCACCAGCGTATACACATTGTAAGGAAGTGGGAGAAGCTATGGGAGAACATGAATGCTCTCCATCCTTCCATCGTATGGGCTTATGGGAATGAGAGAGGAAGGAGAGCAAGGAGCTTTCTTTTGGGCTGACACAGCTGAGATTACCAATGTGGCTCTTCGACCTGTGTATGGCTACCTTTAACAATCCATCCACAAATCAATAGACTATAAAATGCAAACATTTTTAATCCAGGTCATATCATCTGTTTTATTACTCTGACCCTGCACAGTGCTGGTCTGCTGGTGAAACTAGCCAGTAACGTATCAGATGACCTTTTGAGGTCGCTGCTGTATTTCTCTCCTTACCTGTAAAGAGTGAATTGGAGCATTGGTGGTCATGTGACACATTAATCAAGGCTGCTTAGGCCTAGGGAATGTGCAGAAGAGTGACTGAGCTGCAGGGGGAAGATAAGCCTGCAGTGCCAAGGTTCCCAACCTGCTGCCCGGTAAAGTGATCGAGCGCTGACCCAGCTTTCCTAATCAACTTTGGCAGCCCTACATCAGTAAAATTGTCAATGTTGATTGTAGAAACCAGGTCTACATATGAGCACTGCACCCAGAGGCAGGAGGGGGGAGGGGCTGGGCGCTGTCAGGTTTTGCCTGTTGGGATCTGGTCCACCGACTGCTGAGATATGTCAACGGGGCCCTCCATATCAACTCAGTTGCCCACCACTGCTGCAGAGCATTGCCACAAAGTCCAAGCTATGAGCAGGATCACTTGATATTTACAATTTAATAAACTGGTTTTATCATTTAAAAAAGGGCACGAGAAACAGAAGTGTTTTTACAGTCTGCAATGAAAAAAATTTTGGATTTATTTATACTAGATCCCATATGCACAACCCTTTTAATTCAGTTGCTTGTCAAAAACATTTGCAAAATTCTATGAGCTGTATTCTTCCCTAGTAGTAAAAGTAGAGGTAAGAAAATACAATGCCATTTACATTTTTGCTAGATACATGCAAATCTCTATCTGCATTTTGTAGGGATACATATACATGTCTCTGGAAAATGACTTTGCTATAGCTGACAGCATTTCTCATTTTATATTCACATATTTTCTGCTTTTGTTGTTCCTCTCTCAACCACTTGAGACAGAGAAATGAATTTGTAAGTGTGAGCCCTTGAAGCAACAATGCCTAGAATTGCAGCTAAATATAGTTCTTCGCTTACTCACAAAGAGCGTCTCTTTCCTTGTCAGGATCCGGATATTCCAAGTATTAATGGCACTTACCTGGTCAGAGTTGCCTGGACAACAGACACTGAACTGAGCTCTGAACGATTAAATACTCACAGATCAAGTAATACTTACGGTACTCACTAAGAGGCAAGCACATACCATCTGTTCCTTATATGCCGGAGGTGCCTATGTAACAAAATGTAACTCACAAATACAATTGTCGTAATTAAATAAAATATAAAATAGTGATGAGCGCTTGTCCAGTTTTGGATCCTCTGTATGAATATGATTCTCGTGTTATTAATCGCGATCTAAATGAAAAATCCAACTGTTCAAGAATTCTGTCCATCATCGAATTCAAATGCAATCAGAGAGATCTTTTATCAACACTAATTGTACAGTCACACGTGCGTCTGCACATCATTTTCTGAGCATTTAAGAACCTGAAAAACGTCAAGATGCTTACTAAATAATGCAAGTCTACATTTAAAATGCACAACTATACTGTCATTTATCAAGTGTTGTGCTTTCTGCTCATATATGTAACACCTGATGTGTTTGGATGGTGGCTTGATTGTTAAACTACCTCATTCAAGTTCAATGTGAAAGCCTGTTAGCACTTTGCATAGGACTTTGTTTTTTGAGCTTTAGACACTTTAGATGTTTACAAAACATACTCGCCCGAGGCTGGGTTCAGGCAAACTCGCCTATGCTCAGCAATTGTTTCCAACACCAATGATGCCGAAGAGGTGGGGAGACGCCATAGACCTCCATGTTATTGGAGGGGCATCGATTTCCCAGCCCACGTCATTACCAATGACACCACCGATGTGTACAGGGGAGGAGGGAGGGGACTCTGTACCCCTATCATGGTCAGTCATCAAACTGCTAGGGAGGTTAAACGCTTCTCTATGCCTCCACTGGCTTTAAACCTAATAAATACTGTTAGTACTAGAGGGTGGAGATGGTCGAATTTTTCGACTAGCTGACTTTGTGAGCTGATTGCAAAGCCTCTAAAAATGATATCATCACCAAAATTGCTGTATGTAGATGTAGAGAAGAGTTGTGGAAACATTTGAAAAAAAAGTTTTGCTCTAACACATGGAGTTTTTGCATAAATTAAGTTCAAAAACAAAGTTGAAATTTAGATTTTCGAAATTTTGACTTGATTTGAACCTAATGACATCTTGTTCAGGGGCTTTGCAATTAACTCGAAATCTTCGAAATAGTTGAATGTTTTAAAAAAAATTAGACCATGTCGACTAGAGGGTGTCTGGAGAGCATTACTGATGCTGTTCAAACTATAAACGTGTGAATGTAGCCTAATTTCCCGATGCAATTTAAACATTGACTGTTAGTTTACAATCGACCTGTTGTACTACCAGACAGTTTGCCAGATGCAAAATCAAATCCTTAAATGTTATTCTTTTCCTGTAATAAATATAATGGTTTGTGTACATGCATTTTGAATCATTTGTTAAATTCATGTGTATATATATATATATATATATATATATATACCGTATATACTCGAGTATAAGCCGATCTGAGTATAAGCAGAGGTACCTGATTTTACCTATAAAAACTGGAAAAACGTATTGACTCGAGTTTAAGCCGAGGGTGGGAAATGCAAAGTCAGATAGTGGAGTTTCTTAATGAGAAAAATATAGAGAAAGTCTTAGTGCCCCAACCTCAATACATTTAAGAGAACACAGGATTATTATTATTACAGGATGGGGTTTGCAAGGCAATTTTTACATGTAGTGGAAAAAGTCAGGTTACTACACAGCCGATAGCCCTATTGGACAACTGTTAAAATTCATATTATGGCAAGAACCAAGCAGCTAACTAAAGAATAACGAGTGGCCATCATTACTTTAAAAAATTAAGTCAGTCTGGAAAATTGCAAAAACTTTAAATGTTTCCCCCAGTGAAGTTGCAAAAACCATCAAGCACTGCAACTAAACTGGCACACATGAGGACCGACCCAGGAAAGAAACACCAATAGTATAGCAGGGTACAGACGCTAAGATATGGGCCAAATCGATTGTATAGCAGGGTATAGACGCTAAGATATGGGCCAAAGCGATGGCCGCTTCTAGCGCCATGCGTGCTCATGGCCCATATAATATGCACCCACCGCTGTTTTCGAGACAAATCAATTCCGCTCGATGAGCAGAACTGTCTCTCCCCAGCTCGGCTGAGATCTGACAGCAGTGTGATATACCCTGCTTAACCTCTGCTTCTAAAGTTCTGAAGTTCATCCAAGTCACCAGCCTCAGACAATGCAAGTTATCAGCAGCTCAGATTTCTAGCAGCAGACACATCTCTAGAACAACTGTTACAAGGAGACTGCGCCAATCAGGCCTTTATGGTCAAATAGCTGCCAGGAAACCACTGCTAAGGAGAGGCAACAAGCAGAAGAGATTTGTTTGGGCCAAGAAACGCAATGAATAGACATTAGACCAGTGGAAATCTGTGCTTTGGTCTGATGAATCCAAATTTGAGATTGCAGAAAAGGTGGAATCCAACATGCCTGGTTCCCACTGTGAATCATGGAGGAGGAGGTGTGATGTGTGGGGTGGTTTTCTGGTGACACTGTTGGGGATTTATTCAAAATAGAAGGCACACTGAACCAGCATGGCTACCACAGCATCCTGCAGCATCATGCCATCCCATCCTGTTTGCGTTAAGTTGGACGATCATTTATTTTTCAATAGGACAATGACCCCAAACACACCTCCAGGCTGTGAAGGGGCTATTTGACCAAGAAGGAGAGTGATGGAGTGCTGCGGCAGATGACCTGGCCAAGTCCAGAAGACATTGAGTAGCCTTACAATTATATATATGTTATAAGGCCAATGTGCACTTTTGTGAACTACAATGTATAGTATGTCTGTGTGTCTTGGCTGCTGCAGTTCAAATTGTTCCCACTTTCTGTTTTGCACTTAAATTTACCAGAAAATTTGAGGTATAGCCTGTGTTTTGTTTGTTTTGTCATGTTGACTGTTAATGTTTTAGAGAATTTACAAAAGTTGTTCACTGTTGAACACTGTTGTGTTTCTGTGTGATGACATTATCAACTTGTCGACTCAACTATGACTAAATGGGGGATTACTGGACGTGACAAAAGACATGACATAAGTCATTAATGTCCTACTTTTATATTATATATAATATATATTTATTCAATATATATATATATATATATATATATATATATAAAATGTGTTTTAATGCTACTTCATACACAAGTCATGATAAGCAGATGCTCATTATGTACAGCAGTGCTTTACAATCTATAGATTGTAACATTTTATTTTATCGGTAACACAAACTGCATCTTTATGAAGTTTTAGCACAACATGATGCATTACGGTATCGTTTTTATTTTCTTGAGTAGGAGGAAGCCAAGGAGACAGACAGTCAACTATAAACGATAATATTACTTTACCACTTCATCTACACAAGCACTGCACAAGGCTAATTAAGCTTTATTTTAGCACAGGATGTGTCCTTAAAAAAATGGTATAGGCTGCTTCCTGCCAAAAAGAAGCAAACATTAAAAGAAGTTAAGGAAGCCCATATGCTGCCTTGTAAATTCATAGATTTCCAAGAAGAAAGAAATGCATTTATGAGTCAAAATTTATTTCCCTAATAATACTCTTTGTATATCACATATTTTCTCACCATTGAATAAATCTGAAATGGTTTCCTCAGGGTGCGGGAAATGTTTCTAAGAATTTTAGGTTCATGCTTCTCCAAATGCATCATAAATGTTAATTACAGTAGTATCAAACCACTATGTATAAAATTATTTAAAAGCATATTTTGAACAATAATAGTCACTTGCTTTCTTTTTGGTATTATAGCCCTGTTCCTCATATATGACCTTCTTTCTTTTAAATCTTGCTGCAAATGTGGTTAAGATGCCATCTGCCCATTGTAAATCTACACTTCTCATCTCTTATTGTGGTGAACATCATAGAACAGTGACAGCTAACCTTTTAGAGACATAATGCCCAAACTGAAACCCCAAATCCCGTTTATTTATCTCAAAATTCCAACATGGCAATTTTCTTTTATTATACACACAACTCACACATACTACATTTTTACACAACACACTTTATATATAAATACACACATTACATACACGCTACTTACTTTGTGAAGCTTCTTCCCTACATGGTCCTGGTTTCCGACTTGACCCTCCCATAGGCTTCCGATTTGCTGGCAGTGATGAGGAGGTGCTAAGGGCAGAGGGAGGCAGAGAAGTGACAGTGAGGAGAGCCAGTAGGCTCTTCCCTCTTTCAACTCTTTGCTGGCTAACAGCTCGTTGTGCCCATGGAGAGGGCTTTGCGTGCCAAAGGTTTGCCATCACTGTCATAGAAGGTGTCAGTCTTTTTACCTACATCTCAAAGGGTGGAGTTGATACCTTACTATGATTAATTTAAGTGGGCAGACACACTGATGATCACAAACTGATGGGAGAAATGTTTTAAGAATCGATACATTTATAGTCCATGGGTGGGTACATTGTTTGCAATTTCAAAGGGAGACAGTAGAAACCAAAGTGAAAAAAAGGACTTCTTGTGAACATTTAAATATATGTACAGTCTGGAGCAGAGCACTGTTGCGTTGTAATGTCCAGGAGGGGTTCTGGGGAGGGAGGTCATGGAGGTAAGGGGAGGGGGGAGTAGAGTGACAGGGGGGGGCATAAAAAATTTGCTGTGGTGCCCAGTCATTTCTAGCTATGCTCCTGGTAGTAGAAACACATTAATTTAATAAATATGCCTATCATGTCAACTTTTTCTTTTAAACCATGGATACACTTAAAATCTGCTAACCCTGCCATGTATGGTGGATTTTGAGGTGCATCCCTTTACCCATTTTAACACCCATTTTAAACTGGTGCTCATTCATATACCATGCTACAAACATTCCACAGCCACTGACAGCTGCCTGTTAGTGTGGGTAGTCCATAAATGGTAAGTGGAAGTAGTACGTTGTCATGTTTTAGAGAAAGGACACAGGATTGGGGTCATGTAGACATTGGTGGGTCACTGGTAATATGTACTGTCTGCCCTGCCACTAATAGCGTATTTTACTCTAGACCCACCTTCTGTGGCTGGGGGTAACTATCATTACTGTGCCTCTGATAGTGGTGTACCTGCAAGTCATGTCCCCCTAACATTGAAAGTGGCTTACAGCCCTATTCCAATGCAATTGGAATTATCAGCCTTGTCCCTCTACTATTAGGAGTGTTCTTTCCCTTGGACACACTGGACAAAGTTGCTATTCCTTTCCTTTTGACAAGTTTAATAGTCGCTTGTTACAAAAGTATAATAGTTTTGTTTTCAAAGGACATTAAGTCTGACTAGAATAGTGCTTGTTACTGACTGAGCCAAGAGTTTGAAGCAACAAATTTCAAAGGCACTCAGGAAGGTGCTGTGAACTGGAAAAGTTTAGAAACCACTGCATTAATCATAACTTCTGATCAATAATTAATGTAAGCCTACAGTATATCTAATAATATGTTGCAGATTCCCTTTTCTACTTGTGTATAGGAAGACAATGTATTTACTTTTGTATTTTTTAACATGCTGAAGCTACCAGCAATCAGATTGTCATAGCTGTCATTCTTAATTTCGGGCATGTATAGCACATGGTGTTTTAAACTATCCAAATGTCAGCTTCTACGCGGGGTTCTAGGTGGCTGAGTGGAACCGACCACAGAGGGAGGAAT
>CM070033.1:79457854-79514794 GCA_036250615.1 Ptychadena robeensis | reverse complement strand
CCATACTGGGGACCCCGAGGGCGCCGCACTCCCCCCAGGACACACAGAGGGCTGACACCAAATTAGCGAATACAATACTTTAAGTCTTGTCTCTTCTCAGTTCTCCTGTAGTCAAAATCTTTTTTTAAGTCCATATTTCAGAATGATTATTGTAATTGTGTTATCTTCAAATGCAGTCCTGATAATCCTGTCATGACAAAGAACAGCAAGAACTATGTGATTTGCAATGTGACAGCTTATAGGTAACACTCGTGATTCTCTCCTTTATGTAAGCTGGTGGGTGGTAAAGTATTTTCATTTATTTCTTGAGCGGGCTAGTAGTAGTTTTATGTACTTTTGATGATTTCATTTGATATAAGCCTCTGCAGGTGCACACAGCTATTGGATCGATCTATAAGCATCATTAATTATTTACTCAGCAATCAAGCCCTCAAATCTTCATTTCGCCTAATGGGTCTAACTAGCATATTTGATATCTAAAACATTCATGAGCAGTCACATCCAAAAAGCAATAGTCATATGTCACTTTATGCAGCCACAGATTTTTATTCCAAGTATAAATGCTACCTTTTAAAAAAAAAAAAAAAAAGTCTGCTAAGCACTGTTTCCATTGAAGCTGATCAATAAAAATAAAATATATTTTTGTGTGTATACATACAAACAAATACATATATATATATTTTATTCACATCTGTCCTCTAATTGACCTTTGTGCCCTCCGCAGTGTCTTCCTATGTACAGTATATTTTACGGTATATGATACAGTATTTCCTTATTTATTCCTTATTTACTCACCCTATGCTAGTTTCCTTTAGGCTGCTCATGACAAATGCAGCCATCTTTCTTTTGGATGCAGAGGTGGCTTGTCCTCTGTAATGTGGTTATCTGACATTGCACTGATGTCTGCATCATGATAATGAACAAAACGTCTCCAGTAAAGGTGACAGTAAGGTCCACTTTTTACACAAGCTTTCATGATCATAGCCTACTACACTATATACCGTATTTTTCGGACCATAAGACGCACTGTTTCACCTCCAAAATTGGGGGGAAAAAGTGCCTGCATCTTATGGTCCGCAGCCGAGTGGTCGCACCTTGGCTTCCCGCCAGCTCTCCCCGGCATGGAGATAAGCCAGATCAGTTGACAGATGCCGGCCGCTGTCCAGCACTCCCATCTGTACTGTATAATTGCCTATGCCAGCAGAGCTCAGAGCCCTACTGGCATAAGCAGTGATGAGAGAGAGATAGATGAACTGGCATCTATCCCTCTCTCCGTGTCCCTGGGAACTGCAATCACTCTGCAGCTCCCATGGACACAGTAACAGCCACACGGAGAGGAGAGCTGAGACTCTGCAGCCCACAGCCCCCCCTCTTCTGCCGATCAGTGTGGAGAATGACCTTGTGCTGAGAGTGTACTGCTGCTAGTGACATCTACTGGCTGAATTGAATATTGCATTCATT
The DNA here is from genome assembly GCA_036250615.1 of Ptychadena robeensis. Taxonomy (NCBI): domain Eukaryota; kingdom Metazoa; phylum Chordata; class Amphibia; order Anura; family Ptychadenidae; genus Ptychadena; species Ptychadena robeensis. The sequence goes on along the minus strand of CM070033.1, from coordinate 79,513,333 downwards.
GAATTCATTGCATTAACCCAATTGATGTGAAAACTTATAAAATCTTTTTTTTTCTGGTGTTACTGCTAAAAACACTGGGTGCGTCTTATGGTCCGGTGTGTCTTATAGTCTGAAAAATATGGTACTTCTGTAACTTATAAACTCACCCACATATGGGTAGCTGCTGCTATGTTAACATAGGGAAAGAAGTGAAAAAACTCTAGCCAATCTGACATCACAGGCATGAGAGGATATGAACAAGAAGCTCAGTAAAGGCTAATGATCAGATTGCTGCATACGTAGGCGGTGGAGACCTCACGTCACTCGCTTTAACCTGGTAAGCATTGCAGTGGTTTTGTTAGGTGTGACAGCTCTCTGCGTAATTCCATAACACTCACTGTTTCTTTTAATCCGCATCATTATCTGCAAAAAAAAAAGTGAATTTACAGTATAGTATAAATAGGTATTCTTTGCTGGCTGGGGCACATCTATGCAGTATAATTTTCAGATTAGCTGTAAAACATCTATATTTGTTGACTGCATACAATGCTTTCTATGCAGATCATTTCCTAGAGTGTCAGCAGACGGCTCACAAATTATACAGAACAGAAATAGTGAAGGAGTGGTAAGAACGGACGGATTCAAAATGTGTGGGAACATTTGGGGAAATGTAGACATGGGCCCATCCATGTCTAGAAGCCAAGTTATCGTGATAGATGTTATACTGTCACTTCAAACGACTGAGGAAATCTAGTTGTAGAAAGGAAGGAAAGCATAGAGAGGAATAGAGTTTTTTGTTTATTTCTTTGAAAATTCCACTAGTTCGAGTTAATTGCAAAGCCCCTGAGCATGTTATTATCATCCAAATTGCTAGAGGAGAAGGTTCTGATGTGGAGAAGGGTTGAGAATATCCTAAACGTAAATATCCTAAAAGAAAGTATTGTGCTACCAGAAATAGTTTTGCATAAATTAAGTTAAAAGTCAAGTTGAAATTTTGACTTCAAAAACTACATTTGCTAGAGCATAACTTTTTTTATTGGGCAGTAATTGGGCAACTTATACTTTTTTTTTTTGTTTAGTTCAGTGAACCAACATGTTTTACTTTAATTCCTGTGCAAATGTTACATAGTACAAGAATAATTTTCCTTGGGAAACTAAAACTGAGCATTACGTGTAACCATGGCAATGGGTTAGTCAAGCTTACTGTGCTACTAAATGTTCAAATCGCGAAATATAGGTTAAAGAGGTGAGGTCATTTTTTATACAGAAGCAGGAAACTATTCCATCATTAAAAATGAAGTAGAAATTCATGTTTTTCTATCTCTTTAACATGATTTCCTTTAAATGGATTTGATTGTATGTTTTAGTGTGCATACTGCAGTTTACAGATGAGCTCCCATCTTGGAGAACGTGTGCAAATGACCCAAATCTCCATTTCACACAGATGTTAAGCTGTGAGATAAATCAGAGTCTAGAACCAGCAAGTCAAATACAGACCAGAGCCAATGTTCAGAGTTCAGACCAATGTTCAGCTGTCTTTTTTATAGGTAGCCTAACACGCAATTTAATTTAACAAATAGCTCCCTGGTACATCCTATTTAAAAAAGGAATTCCCTGTTCCTTTTGAGATCTCCTTAAGCCGGCCATAGACGTCTCGATCTATGGCCGGCTTTTAGCAGACTCCTCACAGCGTGGTGACGTCACCACGCTGTGAGGAGTCGGCTACAGAACGGACAGGAATCCCGTGTGTTCCACTAACACACGCGATTCCTGTCAGACTGTAGCCAATTAACTCGGAGGGGGAGGTGACTTCCCCTCCGAGTTAACAGACTGCAGCAGAGGATCGGGCATAAAAAGAACCAGCAGGTCGGATCCATATGCGATCCGACCTGCCGGCTTTTTTGGTCGGATGCTCAAGGTGGGCTCCCCTATAGTTGCGGCCGACTGACCTTTATGTGCTCGGCGTTTGGTCGGCCACAACTATGGCCGGGAATCGTCTATGGGGGGCTTTAAACTTCCAGCCAGATTTCTTACTACGAGAGAGTAAAGGGAACTTTTTCAGTAATATACAGACAGTTGAAGAAAACAGGCAGCGTTGTATCCTTTTTTCGTGTATTTCCCCAAAAAACACTACCTGCCCACATCACAGCCTGGCATCTGATTACACATGCATAGCATTGTTTCTATGTGTCAAGGTTTTAACAGTCTTAGGGACTTAATTGGGGTGGGCGTAATCACAACCCTTTTGTGGCACCAGCTATTAGGTAACCATGCAAAGTACTCTACAAATACTCACATTATTCTTTCTAACCTGAACAAACTACACCAGTTATGTAGGCATTTTCTTATGTTAACAGAAATAATAACAAATGTATCACAGTATGTTTAACATTTTATGATTGCCTGATGTTTCCGCTCACATTTCTCAATACATCGAAATGTCAAACAGTACCATGGTAAGTACTTGAGTGAACAGATATTTGCTTTTATGTAGTTTCAAATGGCAAATATCTATCTTTAATGTAGGCATTTAGTTAAATTGTGTATAAAAATGCCTAGCATGATAATAAACCAGATATCTTTTGTGCAATGATTACTAGCTTTACCCTTTATTTAATAACATGCTGGAGATGTTTGATAGTCACTCTATAGCTCTAGCTCTATGTTTTGTGCTGTTCCTGCAGTGAAATTTCAAGATGCTCTATGCATCTTGTCAGCACTTGTTATAGCCTGTAAGTAATGCACTGCATGAATTGTCTTGTTAGCCTCCCCCAACTCTTAAATATCACTGATACATACATTTACGTTTTTTTATTCTTTAGACAAATAAAATCTTTTGTATTTATTATTCATGTGCTTACATATACATTTCACAGGTTATCTTCCTAAATATTTTTTTTTACAATATAACAAAGAACATTAACAACACAAGTGTAAACTGGCACTAAATATATAGACCATAGAACAAACTACACAGAAAAGTGGAATTGCCAGAAGAAAAGTTACATCCCCTTCCCATGGCAATGTAAAGGCAACGATCAGGACTTGGTGTGCAATTGTTCCAAACACCAACCCAGACACATCATAAACAATAACACAAAAACAAGGTCTGTGAAATTGCTATTCCCTCCAATGCTACATTTCTAGACAGATATAAGCTTATTTGTCTTTTGTTCTGGTCAAGTAGCCCCCATCATGGCAAAACAGAAGAAGCTGTGAAAGGTTAGTATGCAAGAAGGAAATATTTACCACTCTTGGGTGTTGCATACTGCCAGTAAATGTGTGGGCACTGGTAAGGGATGTAGAGTTTTGATGGCTTGTTTTAAAGTAGAACTGTGCCAGCACCTGCATCATTAAACTTTTTATATTGCAATGTAACATTTATAATAATCAGTCCTTGAAGGGTAAATGTATAATATAAGATATACAGTTGGCCAACATATGTTCTTTTATCTCAAATAATTCCTTGATTATGTTTAAACTGTAAAGGGAAATAAAAAAAACCACACATACCAGTATGGGTTTTTGTTTATTAAGGTAATAGATTTTTGTATGTGAGTGCACGTAAACTGAAATAATCGATTTTGGTGTTCAGGAGCAATCATTTCAGACTAAGGGTATGTTTCCATTATATGTCGGGACCACTTCTGCTAAACGTATTGCTTGGTGGGGATCCCGACGTAGCACATAGACTTACCTGCTCTGCGGATTCTGTGTCTTCACGGCGCCGAGCCGTTCCGCTGGTGCTAGGTTCAACGTATTTGAGTACGTTGAGCCTCTGCATCGGCTGATATGTAAACAGAGCATCCGCCGAGCAGGCAAAGTCCGGACGTATGTGGAAACAAAAATTTTCGGCAGATTTGAATTAACCCGCCTACCGTTCCTGACAATCTAAAGAGGCCGCCCCCCCGTGGAGTGACATGATGATGTCACATTGGGGCGGCAGCGGTAGATTCAAAGTAATCTATGGAGAAAACTGTTTTAAGTGTGATTCCCCAGATGTGCCCCTTTGAAGTTAACCCTCTCCACTGGTGTGATGTCACCAGGTCCATCACACCAGGGGAGAGAGGGTGCCAAAGGGAATTGTCCTAGATACAGTGATAACTGTATCCAATACAATTAAAAGTAAAGAAAAAAACATATTCAAATGAATAAAATGTTTAATTATAAACAAATTTAAATACATACTGTTTTGAAATCGATCATACAAAATACCTTTTATTAATTAATTTTTTAAAACATATTTTTTTTTACATAAATGTCTGTTTAAAAAAAATGTATATTTAGGATGTCTATTAGATCCTTTTAGGGACATATTTTGTGAAGTTACAGGCCTACATAAAAAAATCCATTAAAGTCTATGGTGCGCTTTTGGAACAGAAATCTGGACCTCATAAGAGCGCTAGTGAGGTTACGGTCAATCTTTTCTTTTGGGACCTTGTTTGCCTATTTTTAGCCAGTTAAACTTTTATAATGAAAAATGTGTACACAAATACTAATAATAATAATATATTACTGTTGGCTAGAAGCAAATGTTTGCAACATGAATAACCAGTGTCATTGTGGAGTAGGAAAATACCAAGAAAAATAAAAGTGCAACAGTTTAAGAACTACATTGCTAGAATAAAGGGAGTTGATTTATTTATTAAGTTTATTACTTTACTTAGTACAGTGAATTGTCACTTTATGTTGGGCACTTGCCTAAGACTAGTAGTGCAGCCATTTGCTGCTTAAGACAGTATTGAATTGCCTTTTTACTTTGTGTGTGAATTTTTTAGTTACTACAAATGATGACTATGAAAATGGTCTTTTGTGAATATGAAACATTAATTTTTGAAATGCCCAATACCCAAGTGATTGAATTTTTGCTTGCTCAATTGTTGAATCACTGTAATAATTTCATCTTAATTTTATTCAATAAGCTTAGTGAAAGTTCTCTTGCATAAATGAACATGCTGCAAGTAAATCAACTATTGTGATGTCCTTAGACATTTGACATGCATTTTTACTCATCTTCCAGTACATTTATATAGTATATAAAACAATGAGGTGGCTAGGTGTAAAACAACAGCTGTCTAACGTTAAAAACAATTTTTTGAGTCTCCTGGCTGTGTGCTTGGATTGTCATTTGCTGTATATGAGGTTTTGTTTGTGTTTGCGCTGGTGTTTCTTCCCATACAAATCTCTGTGAATGTAAAAACAACTCAAATCTTCTCAATGCAATTCTAAAGCTGTTCTGTATAACTTAAAAACAGCATGAAGCAACTACTTGAGCAGGCGGAAAGACAAATCAAAGCAGCTTATTTTCTAGTCAAAGCAACCAAGAAGCTTCTTAAAGCATACTTTCATTTGACATGTTTCTGATTCTGAGGCCTATGTACATAAGCCTATCGACGTTGGATATTCCTCCAGCCCCAGTAACTTAAAATTTATAGTAGTAAGTACAGTCTGAAGCTTGCCCTGGGAGATTATTTTAATACCTGCAACTTCAATAAACTCCTGTAAATGAAGTTGGGAAGCAGTGATATGATCTTTTATAATGCCATATCAAATTAAAATCATATGTCAATACACAAAGCTCTCCAGTACTTATCTCTTCTAATCCATATTGCCTTACTGAGTTCAACAATTCATTGCAAGTGCAAATAGTATAAGTAAAATGCTGTTTCTTTTGCTATATGTTTTCCCTGCAGATTATAAACCTACGAAAGGTTATGAACTGGAAGTGTGCTTTCAAAAGTCTGCTTTCAAAAGCTTTATCCAAATTTTATTGTAAGCTTTACCCAAAATAAAGTTTATGGTTATTTAAAAGCCATTATAATGTGTTTGTTATCTTTTCCTTATTTAATTGTCTTATACATCTCTTTAGTACTTCAGAGTTTATATCTACTAAAGTACTGAAAGTAGTGTAAACAAAAAATGCAGTATCAAATATTAGATTGTTAATAGAATTTTTGTTGGCTCATTAGACACAGGATGACAGTGGGCAGAGCTAGCTGGAAAATATTTAAAAGCGCAAGGCACTGACCACATCCTATAAAAAAAGAATATTTTAGGAAGATAAAGGCGCTTATAGTTTGTAAAAGCCAAACCATTCATTTAAAATTTGGATAAAGTAGTATTGATTAAGGATTTCATTCAGGTTTCTATTGTGGCCAGTGACCATCTCTTGTCCTAGCGGTCATTGTCTTCAGTAATGAAAGTAAAAGAGAAATGCAAAATGTTAAGGACCATTGCTTTAAGAGTGGAAGGGAAATCTTCCAGGGAGCACAAAAAAACTGTCCAAGTGAAAGAAGATCACCCTGATAATACAAAGACTGCTAAGAAAACTTAGCACAGGTTTTAACCATCTACTATTAATATATTGTAGAGGATCCCAAGGAGTGGGTCTTGGTTGGGTGTACTATCTGTTCATATCATTAGTTGTGGTCCCACATGTATCCCACAATACAGGTCCAGGATAGGTAGGAGCAACTATTGTTTCCATTAAGATACACCCGGGTTTTTTGAGGAACCCTTTGGCTAAGCTAGTCTCGCTGGTGAGCTTAAAGATGTTTGGTTGATGTGCTGAGTACAAGCTGATTTATTTGATTGCTGCAAATTTTGTTTTGATTTCCTGTTTTGGTGAAAAGAAAACTTTACCATTTATATATTTACACATACATATGTGTGTAAAAATAATATTTGACTGCTTTCTCTTATGATTTCAACACAACTTAAAATAGTATATGCAGCTGGGTTTTGAACAAATTAGTATATCAATTTAATATTTTAGGTTTATATACAAATTGCCAAGTTGACTAATTTGTGTTTCTTTTTTTCAGTTGTTCTTCAGGTCTGTGGTCTTGTGCTGTATCCAATAAAATTCATCGAGACTGTCACCTTAAAGATATACCACGAATTCAACTGGGGCTATGGATTAGCGTGGGGTGCAACAATATTTTCTTTTGGAGGTGCCATACTTTACTGCCTGAACCCCAAAAATTATGAAGACTACTACTAGATGTGTGAGGGGTAACAATATAGTACTCCAGTTTTTTATCTCCCTTTTGTAGACAACATGTGGAGCATCAAGCAATCGGCTCAGTTGATGTTGTTCCCTTTGACTTTTGGCTGCCATTAATATAACCAGCTTTACGTTTCATCCTAAGAACAAAAAAAGAACACTGCAGAAAAATAGAATAATTAGTCAATGAGACCAACTCCATAGCTAATTGATGCAATCTGCTTCAATATTGTTTCTTCAGCAGAAGTAACACAACTACAAAAGTGTGATTATAAACTGTATAATGAAATGAGTACAGAAATGGATGCCAAAGTCCTGCTGGGATATCACAGATGAAGGAGTCTTAAGAAAATTACCCCATACCAGACTGTAGAGGTCATCATGTAACGGGACCAGGCCCTGAAGAAACAAGATTGCTGGGAAATAACTCTTACAAGAACGATAACCAATGGACATAGTTGTTCTCATTAGAATTTAATGAAAAACACAAAGATTTTCCTAAAAAAGTTAACTTAGCAGTAAACCACAGCTTGGCCACATTTTGTAAACATCTATGGATATGCCCATAACTAGAGGCTAAACATTCACCTTTGCTTGAAATATTAATAATGGACCTTTTGTTTTCCATGAAAATAAAATACAAATAGATTTATGAGTTTCATTTGAACTGAGTACCTTAGTTAGGCAACAGCAAAGCGTAAAATAAAAAGAGTTAGTATGTCATTAGATTTTCGAGTAACTATTTTTTTGAAAAAAGGCTATGTATTTGGTATAATGTGTAGAATTAATGTTAATTGACACTTCTATTAAATAATATTTGGCAGTATTCTTAATTAATGCAGAAGTTAAGTACATTCTGTGACCAACCTTTGTGTGCACTGTTTATTGTCTCCAAAAAAAGTTAATTTATCCAATCATAGCATGACCATCAGATTTATCAAATTCATATTTACATACTGCTAGTTATATATGCTGCTAACTTTAGAATGAGAAGACAGGCTATAGAATTCAATTGGAGGTCACCTAAGGTCATCTATTTTTGATGCTGTAGGTTGCCAGACAATAGGAAAATGCTCTAAAATAGTTACATGTATAAGTAATTAGAGAGATACTTTCCACTTTAATACCTAAAACAGTAATGGAATAGAACATAAACTTAAGCTTCTGTGCATGACCATCTATGCGGAAATGTATGAAGGAAACATTTTTTTTATGCCAATCATTGCTTACCTCTAGACTCTTTCTTGGCAATTTTTCCCTATCTTTTTCCCCCTATGTTAATGTTATTGATACAATAATATAGCTTTCTCTTCTGTACTGTTCACGTAATATAGTTCAAACTTGAAAGAATAACTTTGCTAAAAACATGCAACTGAAAACCTCATCAGAAAAACTTGAATAACAGATTTGTATAGCAAGTAAGAAGAAGACAGTTGGTCAAGGTAAGCCTATGATTGTGGTTAGGTTATGCTCCTTCTCTATAAACAGGCCTACGATCAAGGTAAGCCTATGATCGATGTTAGGTTATGCTTCTTCTCTATGAACAGGCCTATGATCAAGGTAAGCCTATGATTGAGGTTAGGTTGGGCTTCTTCTCTATGAACAGACCTATGATAAAGGTAAGCCTTTGATTGAGGTTAGGTTAGGCTCCTTCTCTATGAACTAGCCTATATACAAGGTAAATCTATGATTAAGGGAAGTCTATGATTGAGGAGCTCCTGCTCTTTCTAGGAGCTAGTTGCTACTTTCCTAATTGCAAGTGTTCATGTATTATGGTTAATTTTACTGCACCACTTCTACATGCTATTTTCCACCCTAGATTAAAGGAGATTCATCCAGTGGTGTTCGAATGTCTCCCAGTTTGGTTTTGAATGAGCTGTTTTGTGGCTGTAAACAAACAACCCTAAAGTTGCTGAATCACTTGGAAATTTTACATACTAAATTGTCCCCAGGTTTTAAAACTGTCTTTAAACTTCTAAAGGCTTAGCCTGTGTCACACTTAAAAAGGCTGGTCGTTATTGGGTTTGCTTGTTTCCAACCACCAAAGGTGCCTGTAAATCAATGAATTAGGGAACTTGAGAATATTAATTAAAAGAAACAAACTTTAAATATAGACTACATAATGGATTTTATGTAACTTGAGCACATTATCTTTATATATTTTAAATATAAATGCGATTTAAACGATATATATATATATATAAAAAAAATCACACCAATGCTCTATAATTATCAAACACGTATATTTTAATAGTAGATTATATGTGTGCTTTTAATGAAATGGTAAATGATCTTGCACTAGGACTGTTGTAAGTGAAGTATTTAGGTTATCTTTTGACTAATAATATATTTGATTAAAAATAGGCATGTTCTAATAGATAACATAACATAAGAGAAAAAATATACATTAATAAAGGCGTCGAAGGCATGGCAAGTGTTTTAAACAAAGGACAATATATTTTTCATTAAGAAAGGCGCAGTGTATAAAATCAATTATCCAATACTTTTTAAAGGAATGTTATGGAAAGGTATAGGTTTTCAGCAAATTGTGTTGCAAGTGTAGTTTCACCATAGCAATCTTTGTAAGGTGTTGTAACGGAGTAGTGGAGGAGTAGATATTAACTTAATGTTAAAGTGGATCTGTTAGTAAGAAATCATGTTAACTGACACTTTTAAGCCCCCTGTACACCTTAAGATCGATCCATACAATCTCCATTAGATCTACCAACAACTGTGTAGTATAGTGACCTCCCTGATAGAATACATAGTGATTGGAAGGATTAGAAAGGTCCTCATATTACAGGGTTTTGGTAGAACAAAATTTGATTGTACAGAAATTGTATAGAAAGATTGTAAGGTGTATGGGGGTGTTAAATCTTTTGGTTTTAGTAGTTTAAAGCCTGGCATACACACGCCGATTAGCGGGTGTGCGCGCTCGCGCTGTCGGTCGGCGGCAAAATCGGCCACCAATCGGCGTGTGCCCACATGGGGCGACAGATCCCTGTCGCCCCACAGCTTGGCCGGCCAGAGACTGGACATGTCCGATGTTCGCTGGCCGATGCCATTAACTTCAATGAAGACCCGCGTCTTCATTGAAGGTAATGGCTGGCACACAAAGGGTGCCCGGCAGATTAAAGCAGCCCCAGAATGCAACGCGATGAAGTCATCACGTTGCATTCCAGAGTTCATCGGAGCTCGTCTGTCTGCACCCGTCTGTGGGTGTATGGCAGGCATACCATGTAGATAACTCTGGAACAAGTTGTGCTACAAGAAGATGAACACCTAAGTTGTGTATTCATTCTGGGTCATTGATTCTAGAATCTAGGCACACATTAGGAAAGCAGAATTATCCAGAACTATGTCAGCAATGACATCTTGCATAACCTGTAACCTTTAGAAGTTACATTTTGACATGACAATACTGAAACATATGTTTTTTTTTACTGAATGCTATTAAGATTATTTTGAGTCATGTACATAAGTAAAGAATAGCTCTAAATAAAGTACATGTTGCAACTACAGAGCCATTGTGTTTTTTTATGTGGTCAATGATTGTCTTTTAAGTTTAAGGGAGGAAATGGTAGGACCTGAGAAATCTCATTCTCATTACATTAAACATTTCCTATGTCCCAAATTAATGTTTCTTAAACAGAGATCAGAGAGAACTGTCTCTTTATCTCTTTTTTGTTTTTCAGCTTATAGCGGAAGCATGAGGATGGCAAATAACAAAAGCCCTCCATTTCTCTATGACAAAACTAGAACTATTGCACTTGCTGTACTTACTACAACACCAAGACCAAATGATCTATGGTCTCTTTCCTTTTTAATCCACTAAGATTTTGTATTTGGACATTTTTGTTAGAGCTCACAAATCAATATTATAGCATCTAAATTAGCTAATCAAAATTTGAGGAAACTCAAACTTTCTAGTGCCAAAGTATTTATTAACCTTACCAATGAGAGCCAAACTAAATCTTTCAAGCACCATGTAAAGCACTTTAATTGGTGTTATAGCAACACTACAGAAACAAATCTCATCCTTGAATCAATTGTTCTAGTAAATCTCTGTATATAACACTAAAAGCAACTATTACTCTGAAATGTTTTGTGGAGTAATAAACCAGAATGTAAGGGAGCATTCAACAAAACTATTGTACTTTAAAGGGGTTATTAGCCTGAAATGTAGACTTGAAGCTTTGTTTCTTTTAGAATTAGCAAATAAGCTGTATCCTTTCTTTGTGTCCACAGACACACTTTCTTATGAATACATCAAAGGCTTTTTTAATATATATTTAACAGAATTAAAGATAATATCACACAAAGATCTTCTCGCACAAATGTCCACATTTCTTTTTATGAAAGCTCTTCAGACACACTTTAAACATACAGTTAAATCTGAAGCAAAGTCATTGTATATTGTGTATACTTTGAGTAAGGAATGGCCTATGCATCATATTCTACAATAAGACCTATAGCAATAAAGCACATATGACCTATACTTTATAGAAGATGTGATGAATGCTGGGAAATGAATGCCTAAACAATGTTTTTTAAAGCACAGTAACCCAGGTTGCCCAAGGTCATAAGATTTCTTGCTTGTTCTTTAATCAAGACTATGCTCAAGAAAATGCACTAGAGACAAGCACGCATTAGCAATGTTTTAGCAGGATATTTCTACACATTCATCGTACAGGTGCAGGATGACAAATATGTCAGATTAAAATAGAATGATTGATGGTTTGGAAACATATCATTAAGTATGAATATCAGCATCTCATATTGAACCCATGTTATTATTGTACCTATATAATAAATATCTATGATAAAAATGACAATATATCCAATGCCTATGAGAGAAAGATATTTATTTGCATTACAAAATATCAGTGATCAATAGATGCGAAGAAATAGGCAGCAAAACTTATTTGAAAGTCTTATTTTTATATTCTGAAAAAAGAGAGGTCCAACCTCCTTCAGCTTCCCCTCACAATGAGCCCACCTTAACACCAAATACCAGATAGGAGACAGAGTCTTATTCATTTTCTTGCCACCTTGCATAATAATTTAGTTTATATCTATGCCTCTGCTGATTACTTGGCATGCAGGTTTCACTGATGGCAATATTAAAGCTTTTCTTCCCCAATTGGATTAGTCTTGAACATGCAGGTTAGTGGCAAGCTTATATTAAGCATTATGTTTATTTATTGTTTTTGATTTTATTCCTTAAATAAATTTCCTGGAAATGATAAAGACTAAATTCAAACAAACGAAAGCCAATGGTGACATTCTACGGCAGGGTTGCCCACACCTTTTTTGCTAGCTACTTTAAAATGCTAAATTTCAAAATGATCAACAACAATACAAATGATCAACAACAATAAAAATGTCAAACATACTTTTATTTATATATATTTAGTTAGTATTTTTGATATTTGAAATATATATTGTTTACCCTTGCATAACAGCATGAATGTGGACAATTTTGGCCGTTTTGCTCATCTAAGCCTTGGGTCAATTGAGACAAAATCATCCCGTTGCCTTTACAATCTACCAATAGATCAAGATCCACCTGTTGGGCATCCCTGGTCTAGATTTTACAAGCATCAAATTGCCTGCAATGTGATTACTTTGCTTGCCCTGTTTACATGCAATAAGTGAATATACATTGTGCCAGTAACTTAGCTGCTTATATGGGAAAGTGGCCTGTAACCCACGTCACTAAGGAAGTCAATTGCCAGCTGCCCCCATGTTATCCTAATGGACACAACACTAGACACTTCAAGTCTGCCCGGAATTTGTGATTCACGGTTGGTCAGGAGAGGAAAAGGACAGACCTGTCTGCATTTAGCCACAAAGCTGATGTTTATTGTCTCTTATATTTTACTGTTGCTTAGCTTAATACTGTTTACTGCTTGTATATTTCATTTCACTAAGTTGAAAGAGTTATGAGGATTGGAAGTCTTAGCTTTATGATACATGAAAGTAGAGATTCATATATTTTTTTAAGCATAGTCGCTCATTAAAATGCTTATAGCACCTATTGTATATCTTTATTTGGTACAGAATATACTGTAGCTGGTACAAATCGTACTTTTTTTAAAATAAATGGTTAGTTTGAAAAATGATAAACTATTTTTCTTTTTAAATGTATCTAATAGTTATATCTGAAAAGCTAAATTAATATTTTGAAAAATATAACATATAAATGGTTTGATGGAGGCTGGATGATCCCTTCTGTGTGACAGTTCAATCTCTGTATGTTCCTCATTAGATATGCTTTATACTTGCCTATAGCTTTACAAGGTGAAATGCGTATTGGTTCTGTCCTAGTCCTGATTCACAAAATATTAGGTTTGTAAACACATTTGTTTTATTATTTAGATTTTTTATTTTTATGCCCAAATTATCACAAGAATGCCAGGAGGGCTATGTATTTTCATAACATGTTGTTACTAGACTGAAGCTCTTGCACAATATATTAAAACATTTTTTAAATGGATATAGAGAGAGTTATCTGTTTGAAACAAAGCTTACATAAATATATGGCATAGCATGTGACCATTATGATTAAACATGCCAATAATTTACTGGTCAGTGAAATCCAATCCTATAACTAGCAATGTAATTTATTCAGACTGTATTTTTGTACAGAACAGTATACACTAACCTATTGCCTCTGTGTCCTCGATAATGCCTAATACTGTGCCTAGAGATTTCATTTCTGTCTACAAAATAAAATATATTTCAAGCTGTGCATTCTTTGTGGCATTCTGTTAATTTCCACATTTTTAATTGTAAATCTTGTCTTCAGATTATAAAGTAGGAGAGTCTATGTTAGAGAGTGTCATCAGTTAAAATATTCAACATATTTGGAACACAACAGCAAAGCAATCACTCCTATAGGTAAAGAATTTTATATACTTGATTGTAGGTTAACTCGAGGTACTTCATTTTACCAACCGAAACTGAGAAAGCTTATTGACTCAAGTATAAGCCTAGGGTGGGAATTTCAGCAGCTCCATCAGCACGCCGTTTTGCCCCAGATATGACGAGGTGACACATACAGATACCAGTACGGTCAATACAGTACCATGCACGTGGTACTAAGTCTACTATTTCTTTTTTAATGGGATGTGTACACAGGCCTTCTGCATACCTCAAACCAGACATGTCTAGAGCCCTCCCACTTTGTGGTGACGGACTTCCAACAGCAGTGGGGTATTTGCATTTCACATTGTGCATTAAAAATCTGTCTTTACGATAATTCCCCAACAAGTTTGTACATTTTAGCTCTCACAGTTGATAACCAATACATAGTATTTTGCTTTTTTTCCTTGTCATTACTAGTAAGGCCATTGCACTTCACAGACAGACAATGTGTTTTCGCCTTATGGCCATGTTTTTACTTATATATGGTATTAAACAGAGTTTGTGGTTTTGTTAAGTCATATTGCTTTACTTTTTGGAATATGTGGCTTTATTTCTTTGTATTTATCTTTTCCAACTTAATGCCTTCTATTAATGTACTAGACAAAATGAATACCGTGGTACACTCTTGTTTGTTCAGATTTAGATTGTTAAATGGTGCATCTGAACATAGCACATAGCCATTTTCTGCCTAAGGTAAGTTTATGAATAAAATACTGACATGTCCATAAAACAATATGTGTGCTTTTATTTGACATTAATAAGGCATATTTTATAGTATTAGTACATAATATTACGTGTTTGATGTTTCCAAGTATGCATTTGTTTCTTTTACACTTTTCTTTATGCTATATCAGTGGCATATTTAAGGAACACTATTGGAAATGGCATTGTGATCGTTTTCTTACATACATAGCTGCTTGTCCTTTTAACACGAAATGGTTACAACAATACAAACTGTTTTGTGGATTAAGACTACATTAAGCGTGATATTTTATTTGCTGATCTCTCGCTGTGAGCTCATGGCCTGTTCAGCAATACAATGTTTAACTAGAGGATTGGTGATTTATTTGTCACTTATAATTCACAATATTTTAAGCAACATTAATTTTTATCTCCTATCTAGATACACAATGTTGTAAATAACTTGATATAACACCATTGCAGTTAATGCGCTAAATCCTACATTTTGTGACATTAGACAGTCAGCATTTGGCCTTGTGTTATTTTCATCATATAGTAAGCCCGTCCGGGCAGGGTCCTCTACTCCTCCTATGTCATACCTGTACCTGTGTGTAATTGTGTGTTTGTATCTCCACTCTAATGTATTGTACAGTTCTGCGTAATATGTTGGCGCTATATAAATAAATGATGATAATAATAATAATAGTAAGTATGAGAGCATATCTTCACTCTTTAATGTATAGATATAGGAATATAAACATTGATATGAAATTACATGTATGATGCAGTATGTCTCTACCATTAAAGTAATATAGCAGTGTTCACACTATATACATCTCTATATAAAGAGTTGGATAGCCAGGTGCAGAGTTCAGTGTGAGAGACCCAGGTGCAGAGGTAAGCAGGGCCTGGGCAGCTAGGGGGGCACGACGGTCAGCACGTAGGGGCCCCGAATCGGCACAGCAACCTCACTGTCAGCCTGGACTGCTACTGTGTATGATGTGCTGCCGGCAGTCCAAGCTGATCAGGCAGCCCCTTGGGGGGGGGGGTTGTGATGTTTCTCTGCTAGCACCCAACCCCCAGTGCCTAGAGGCACTGACCCACTCTTAGCCTCCTCCTTCGGTACATGCTAGGGATCTGCACACAGACTTCAGCTAAGATAAATCAAAGAATAAAAATTCAGCCTATACATCTAAATCTGCTAAACTGCAAAGTCAGAACTTTATATTGGGTTTTTTTTTTTAAATCAACTTTTATTGTTTTCACATAAACAATATACACAAGAAAAAAAAGACATTTAGGTGAACAGCAACACACCCATATACAAAAAGGTAATCCCAACCACACATAGAAAGGACATCAATGGGATACAGAAAAAAAAGGGGGTACAAGATATAATTAAGGGAATACACTGCATCAGCTAGAAAAATAACACTCCCATACAGCCCGTTCATAAAAAGCAATACTGAAAAGTGCCGACGGCCACCCCGGCCGACCCAGCCAGGGCCCTGATCTAGTCCCTACATGTCTGAGAACTTTATATTGTTGAGTTGAATAACACATTAATGACATATTCACACCTATATTCACACCTATTTCCTTTGTTTGTTTACAGGAAAGCTTCTACTTAGAGATACATGGATACTGTCATTGTCATTTTACTTCTAGCTGTGTGGCCCTTAGGGTATGTCTCCACTGCGTTGTGTGATCCGTCAGGGCCCCCCAGCATTAAGCACATACACATTAAATGCCCGGTGAATCCTCTGTTCACATGGCGTTGAGCCGATTCGCTAATGCAGGGGTTAACATGCAGTATGTCAACATCCGGCCGGCTGATCAGCAGAGCGGACAGTTGGTCCGGTAGAAAGGTATGTGGATCCGCTCTGTCAGAACCCATAGCGCCAGGGAGCCGACAACAGTGGAGACATACCCTAACTGTGGCTTCAATATTTTTAATAATGGCCTGGGACTACGGGCCTGATTTGGGTCAATGATTTGGAAAATATTAGTCAATGAGTCAACGTTACTGCCTGGGAACTAACTTTTCCAATTTAGAAACAAGTCAGCCAGTCCTCATTTTTCCCAAGGGTTCTTTGATATAGATTTTATTAGCAAAAGCTTTAACCCTGTATTTCATAACCAACTTTTACTTGATGTTTCTTCAGCTTTTATAAACAGCATCCATCTTCCAGAGTGAAAAGGTAGCAGTGTTCCAGAATCTACAAGTTCTGCCTGTTCGAGACAAGCCAGCGGTGTCCTCATATGACATCCATGGGGGCTTCCCAAACCATTCCTCTGTTTTGCAGGACAGGCATAAGCGCCCCAAGTCCTCACATTGCCAGTATTATTGATGACACTGGGTATGTGCGGGGAGCCAGACTGGGTGGGAAATGTTAACAGTTTACAGTGTAACCTCTGGATTTTCCTTACTGCTTTGAACATACATATAAAAAAAGAAAACAATTGTACCGCCCGGATTTTAAAAAGCTACACATATGTACTTAGGTTAATATCTTGCAGCCGGAGAAAGTTAACAAAGCACTGGTAAGACATCTCATCATATTTGTGTTGATTGGCTTTTACTTTTCTTTCCTAATATTTTATTGTTGTTCGTGGAACCCTCTTTTACCTTTATTATTTACCAATGTTGAGGGATGAATTGAATTTAGTTTTAATCAACAATATTGGCAGTAATATGGACATTTTTGAAAGAGAGATACCTTTTTTAAACATGTTGAAGCATGTCAGGAGGTATGACTGCCATGCTATATATTTCCTATAGGCAGCCTTGAGGTAGCCTCACGTGTCTTACCCATGGCTGCAGTTTATAGACAGGCATAGTGACCATACAGCTCCCAACAGCTCCCAAAAAATAAACTGAATATACCCAAAAGTCACCTAATAAATTCAGTTTATTCAGAACACCAGTACATTTGCCATATTTAACCAAAATGCTTTTCTGCAGTGATTTCATATGAATCTTTTTCTACTCACTTTTGCCATCAAAAGGCTGTTAAAGTATTACATAATCCTTGCTTGCTTTGGGTAGTCTATATTTTCTCATTATCTGTATTTTCAGTACAATTTGTAGTTTGTTCTTGAATTTTGGTTCTATCTTGCTTGCCTTTTAGTTGTGTTGTTACATCTGTTCACAGCAATATTTGTCTTTTTATTTAATGTATATAATGTATATTATTTAATTATTTCTCTTAGCATGTCACATGTGTCTTTGAAATTCTTCTCATTATTTCATAACATATGTGGTATTAACTATCATAAGAAAGCTTCCATAGTAGAAATGGTTAGCTATTCATTTAGATGAGAATGGAATTTTATGTCAAAAAACACCCCAAAGAACAATTATTTTTGTGACTGAATAAACAACAAAACATCAAGTTGTATTACACTGCAATTTTCTTCTGTTGTTGCGGAATGTTATTTGCCTAAACAGCTGTCTCTTGATAAAGGAAATCCAGCTTCCTAAGCTAGAAAAATACTACAAGATATTTAGAAACTGCAGGTACTCTAAAATCAAATAGAGATACAGTATTTATCAGATGGCATATTGCAAGCGAAGCAAAGGAAGGAAGAACTTTGTGGTCTGTGAAATGAGAAAAGCAAACCTTGTAACAGAAAGCAAAATCATTTCAGTCACCTATTGCTCATATAAAGAAATTATCAACCCAATTCTTAGTATTGCGCACATAGCAGAACACAAGTGCAGGACCTCTAACAACCAGTCAGAACCAAAACCAAAAGTTAACCCTTTTTTGTATGATATCAAAATAAACTGACAAGTTGCTACAGGTGTACACTGTGTCTATATCTTTTCACACACATTTACACTGCCTGGCCAAAAAAAAGTACTGTTCCAGAGTGCTGGGTGCAGGGTAAGAAGAGAGGCAGATGAAGTGATGCACCCATCATGCCTACTGCCTACTGTATTCAGAAATCCTGGGGCTCCATACTGTCCAAAGAATCCGGTTTCCATGCTGGTCAAGCAGCCCGACATGCGGCCCCTAGATGCTGACTGCCAGCCCCCAGCTGCTCAGCCCGGGACAGGAGTGCCCTCTGGCCCTGAGTGCTACATTATGATCTGGGGTTGCTGCAGTTGGTCAGGTCTAGGCTCAGCAACAGTATGTGCTCCAAGAATGAGGTCAGCTGACCACCTGAATATAGTGAATGACCAGGTTATTCTATCAATGGATTTTTTTCTTCCCTTATGGCACAGGCATGTTCCAAGGTGACAATGCCAGGATTCATCTTTGGGATGTGCTGGAGAAGGCTTGGTGCAGCGGTCAGACTCTTCCATCATCAATTTCTTCAATCAAGTTCTTGGTAAAAATGAATGCAAAACTGGATGGAAATAAATCTTATGACATTGCAGAAGCTTATCAAAACAATGCCACTGCGAATGCTTGCTGTAATCAAAGCTAAAAGCGTTGTGTGACCCTTTTTGGTGGCATTTTTTGTGGGGGGGGGTCAGGCAGTGTATTAATCTAGATTGAAAGTTAATGTAAATATATTGTTAAAAGGATTAATTCTCATAGTAATACATTTATATTTGACATCTGTGCTTCCTGTGAACTAATTTTTTTATTCTTAAAATAGACACCTTATTTAATACCTGTCCAAAGATGTGCCTGAACTTTAATGTGCCTAACTCTGTCACTAATACTGCTGCCTTTTCACTCTGGAAGATTGATGCTGTTTATTAAAGCTAAAAAAACATCCAGTACAAGTTGGTTATAAAAGGAAGCTATCCAAGATAATAAATGGTTCTAATATATTTTGGAAATAAAACTTCTGTTTGAAAGTAACTAACGTATTTATTCGAGTATAACGCGCATTTTTTTATACCCAAAAAAGAAGTCAAAATTTGAGTGCGCGTTATACACTAGGGTGGCAGTGGCGGCCGGTTGTGCCAACGTTTTTTACTCCCCGCCGAGATCTTCTACTCCCCGCCGAGATCTGCTCCCCCTGTAGCGGGGAGTCATGCATAGCAGTGGCCGCAAAACTGTCACCCACGGCGGCTGCTAAGTCCATGTTCCCCCGGTCTTCTTGCCCTACGTCAACATCTGCTCCCCCTGCTACAGGGGGAGCGGAGGGCAAGAAGACCGGGGGAACATGGACTTAGCAGCCGCCGTGGGTGACAGTTTTGCAGCCACTGCTATGCATGACTCCCTGCTCTATCAGCTCCCACTTCGCCTATTGCATTACATGTGCTCCCCCTGCTGGCCAGTCTGTCCTACAGGGGGAGCAGATCCATTGAGGGCATTCATGTTTAAGCGAAAATTAGGGGTGCGCGGTATACACGAGTGCGTGTATAATATACCGATTTTTAAGTGAAAATTAGGGGTGCGCGTTATACACGTGTGCGTGTGGACTCGAATAAATACGGTAGTTCTTCCTTAAATGTGTTTAAGGACACTGCCACTCCACTATTAGATGCAGAATTATCAAACATATAGGCTATGTTTGCATGGCATCATTGGGTCCGTACGTCAACCTCGGGCCGGCAGATCGGCAGAACTCCGTGAGAACAGCCACTGCTGCAGACAGGTAATGCGCTTAGTGCAGGGGGACCCGACTGAGCCGATAGCGCTGTTGAAACATACTCTTATTCTTTGTAAGATGATGCAGTTTATCTGCTACTTTCTACACCTCTTTTTTTTAACCATGTACACTAAAAAAAATATTATAGTTACTCAAATGTTCAATGCTGTGCTCATTACTGATGAAGGGTTATCCTGGGTAAGGGTTTAATATGAAAAAGCAAAAACAAAAATGCCATTATTGCAGTAACCTTTATCTGAAAGAATGATCAACAAAACAATGCTTTGAAACAATGGAAACAACATCAAAACATTACTCTAATGCAGTGGTTTCCAAACTTTCCTTGCAGGGCCCCCCTTTTTTATTTAGGAACATTATCGAGCCCCCCCTCCCTATTTAAACACAGGTTAAGAATGAGGGCCCGCGTCCCCCCTGGAATACCTTCGCGCCACCCAGTTTGGGAACCACTGCTCTAATAAATGCAATTCATATAGCCCAATTTTCCCCAAACTTTCCTTGCAGGGCCCCCCTTTCCTATATAGGACCATTATCAAGCCCAACCCCCCTCCTCATTCCAACTACACAGGTTCAGAATGAGGGCCAGCACAGAGGGTTTTATTTAGGTAACAGACGCGTGCTAAAAAAGATTACCATTGCAGTTAATGTAAAATAGCCCTGAAACTTTATTTGAAATACAAGTCCTTTTTCACACCAATAATGCAAAAACATGCATCATATATACACACCCCAATTATAAAGAAACATTGATTATTCACTTAGAGACAGACACATAGACACACACATGAAGATACATTCACATAGAGAAAAAAACAGAGTCACACAAATAACATGCACTCTACCTACTGGCTTTTTCTGTATAGTAGGTATTTAAATAGTCAGTTTTATACTTTATAAAAATTTGGTAAATAAGGCAAATTCAGTTAAATAATAACTGGTATTGAATGAAGACCAGAACCAGAAGGACAAATATTAAAAATGGGGGACAGGGGCAAGATGTAACTAGGGCTGGACTTTGTCTTCACACAGAAATTTGTGTTCTGGGGTATGTCCTTGGTTACCAGCCAGTGGGCTTTTAAGTTGCTACTATGTGCTCCTAAATTTACCCCCGGTATTTTTATGAAGAAATTTATACATGAATTACTGTAAATATTATAAACCAAAATAGACTATTTGACATTAAGAAGTTTAATAAATAGTCTTTTGAAACCATAGCAGTAATCTGTATCTTGTTTTTTAAGCTTGTTTTGTCAAGAAAATATAATGCTAGTAATCATTATCCAAGTGTGAGTCCATTTCTAAAATTACTGTTACATTCTGTATGCCTAAAGACTATGTGCTGTGGATATCTGGCAGAGCTGTCTATCACTGTGGTAAATGACAGGTTTGTTAGTCCAAGAAGCTGAAAGTAGTTCACAATTTACCAGAATGGTCATTAAATATAGGGATGACTGGCTTCTCCTTGAAAAGTGCCATCAAACCAGTATATGGTACTTGTGGAAACAACAAATTGATTTTCATTTTATTGTGGTTTAATAAATAGAGCTGCACAGTGAGAAAATAACTGCTCAGAACATCTACATAGCTTGTTCTTTATGGATAATAGAGGTATGTTGCTAATCCTTCTTAGACCTTCATACTTAATGGGGCATAATATCACAGGGTATGTGTTTGATATCTGAATTTAAAAAGATGAATTTACAATATGTGTATTATTAAATCAATTCCTAAAATATTTTATAAGGTGCGTATATTTGCATGCAAAACTCATACAGTTGCAAAAACTGAGTTATTACCAATGTATTATTCTTTGTTATCATTTTAACTTCAATATGTATTTATAATAGGAGTATTCTCATGGGCATAGGCACCAGGCTGAAAAAATGCAGTGGTGGCATAATGAAATATCACTTTCAAATGATGCAGAGATGAGCACTTTGATTTATTCTAGTAGGTGAACAGGCTCTAGATGACCTTTGTTTATATCCAACCTTTTCCGCAATAATTAGTTAGAACAATTTCATAGCATAAGCACAATCTTAATATCCCCCTGATCATATGGTGAAATACAGTCAGGTCCATAAATATAAGGACATCAACACAATTCTTAAATGTTTGGCTCTATACACCACCACAATGTATTTAGAATGAAACAAACACAATGTTCTTTAACTGCAGCTTGTCAGCTTTAAATTGAGGTTATTTACATCCAAATCAGGTGAATGGTGTAGGAATTACAACAGTTTGCATCTGTGCCTCCCACTTGTCAAGGGACCAAAAGTAATGGGACTGTATATAGGTTGCAAATCCAAGACCTGACTGTATATAGGTTGAACTTATACCTGCACTTTAAAACTACAATGCAGCTTTTTAAAAGGGATTAATAAGACAAAAACAGTGATATAAATATGAATAATTTTATATTTTTTTGCAAGAAAGAACACCTGACTATGTCATTCAGGAGGTTGACCATATCCCATCCACATCTGCTTCTGACTGAAAGCACACACAGGGCTGGAAATAGGGATATGTTCTACATAGACAATATACAATGGATGAAAAAGTGGTCCCAGGCAACAGAGCAGCTACAAAATACTGTGACAGACTTGTCATCTGTCACTGTGTGAATGGGCCATTAGGTGGTGTCCTGGAAGGAGTCCGGGATATTATTGCCCAGACCCGTTGGGTTGCTGAGTGTTTTTGTTTTAGTTTTCTAAAAGGGCACCCGGACTCTGGGATAGTAAGGATGGAACTGTGGGCCGGCCACTTTACCAGGCACACCTTTTGCCTTCAGAATGGCCTTAATCCTATGTGGCATACATTTAACAAGGTACTGGAAACATTCCTCAGGGACATTGGTCCATATTGACATGATAGCATCCCGCAGTTGCTGCATATTTGTCGGCTGCACATCCATGATGTGGATCTCCTGCTCCACCACATCCCAAAGGTGCTCTATTGGATTGGGATCTGGTGACTGTGGTGGCCATTTGAGTACAGTGAACTCATTGTCATGTTCAAGAAACTAGTCTGAGATGATTCGAGCTTGATATGACATGGTGCATTGTCCTGCTGGAAGTAGCCTTCAGAAGATGGATACACTGTGGTCATAAAGGGATGAACATGTTGCGGCAGAAATCGAGACTCATCGGATCAGACAACATTTTTTCAATGCTCTATTGTCCATTTTCGGTGAGCCTGTACGAATTGTAGTCTCAGTATCCTTTTCTTAGCTGACAGGAGTAGCACCCGGTGTGGTCTTCTTCTGATGTAGCCCATCTGCCATAAGGTTTGACGTGTTGTGCATTCAGAGATGCTCTTCTGCATACCTTGGTTGTAACAGAACTGCCGCTCACTTGATGTATTCCCATTTTCGGACCATTCTCTGTAAACCCTTGAGATGGTTGTGTGTGACAATCCCAGAAGATCAGAGGTTTCTGAAATACTCAGACCAGCCCGTCTGGCACCAACAACCATGCCACGTTTAAAGTCACTGAAATTACCTTTCTTCCCCATTCTGAAGCTTGAGTTGCCACTATGTGATTTGCTGATCAGTAATCAACGAGCAGTTGGACAGATGTGCCTAATAAAGTGGCTGGTGAGTATATATATTTATATATATATATATATATATATAGATCATTGTCTCAGTGTCAGGATTGTCTCTCTAACAGCCTGCTAAGGCATTAGATATCCTTATGGATATTCTATATCATTTCAACTGCCTTTGTCAGAGGCACTACTAGACCTCACTACTCCATTGAGTTTCAATAAGTGTCATGGGTCTCCATTACAATATAGGCACTATACATTCTATAGAAAATTAAATTTTTGGAATATTTTTTGCCTTTGGTCATTTTACATTAGTTTCATTCTAATTGAGCAAATAAAGCAGATCTACACTCATGGTGAGGAGCGACATGTCAAATCTGTCATTGCCACCTTGTTATTAAAGGATCTGTTTCTGTCCTAGAAAAAATGTGTGCATCAGATGTACTGATAGAGAACTGGCTGCATGCTCGGTTCAGTTACTCAAAGTGCATTTAAGATTATGGTCCGTTTAAAAACATCTTTGACATGACATTTCTATTTCATATCTCAATCAATGTTAAATATATGCTATGAACATCGTTTTTTGCTGTAACAGTCAAAATATAAATGAATAAATAATAAATGAAATACCAAAATGCAATTAAATGATGTGTGACATAGGTGTAAATATCTATAGAAATGCTTCTATGATGTTGTATACCATATTACATTGCAAAACACTATCTTGGTTCCAATATAGGGTCTTCTGTTAAATCATCATTTTAAATAAATACTTGGAAATGTAATTATTTGTATGATTCAGACTTTGTGTAAGTAAATACATGTAACTGCAATATAAATAAGGGCAGATCATTTTCTTTAGTAAGGGTCCAGCTGTCATGAAATGTCAGTTAAAATGTAATATATGTGTAATAATATGTTAAAGGTAATGATAATTTTACATCAGTTCAATGATCTGGACTAGAATGTGCTGAATGAGGTCTGTTGGAAGTCAAATCAGAAATCCTGAACTGCATATTTTATAACCAATGAATGGGCATATAAAAAGCAAGTCAGTGCCAACATACCTAAAAACATACCTAAAAAGAATTCATGGGGTGGCTAGCCCCTGGGACTTTAACGGCACAATAAATGTTCACATAAAAAAACATATTTTATTAAGAACAAAAGATCATCATAAAAACCAAACTATACAAATATAGTGTTGGAAGAAATCATGCTGATAACAAAATGCTTCTATCAAGTAAATAGGTCAATGTATAAATCTCAACGCGTTTTGCCCATGTAATCATATAATCTGCCCTTATGGGCAAAGCGGGTTGAGTTTTATACATTGACCTATTTTCTCAATAGAAGCATTTTGTTATCAGCATGATTGCTCCCAATCATATCACAAATACCAATACATTTCAAGGTCTGTAGAAGAAGTGGGGGATCTACAATGTTAAAGGCAGAGGAGAGAACCAGGAGAAATAGCAGGGAAAAGTTAGCAAGTCATTAACAACTTTAGTGATGGCTGTTTCAGTGGAATGAGAAGATTGTAAGATGGTTTGGAGGGTTTCAGATAGTCAGTAAATCTTTTGTAAACAAGGAGCTCAAGCAGTTTGAAAGCAAAAGGAAGAAGAGAGATTGGTCGGAAGCTAGAGGAAAGGGAGGGGTGAATCAATGACTTTTTCAGTATGGGCAGGACTATGGTATGTTTAAAGGAGGATGGGAAAATACCAGAGGAGATGGAGAGGTTAAATGGTTCAGTCAGTGCAGGGACAACGGTGGTAGAATGGGTTTTAAGCAGATCAGCAGGTATAGGGTCAAGTGGGCAGGTGGTGAAGGGAGAGGAGCGAAGCAGAGAGGTAAAGCTAGCCACACATGGTTCGATTTTAGCGTTCAATCGATGATTTTCGATGAAAAAAACGATCAATTGAATGTTAATCGATGTACTGTCCACATAGTACAATCGACGATAATTAAACGATTTTTGTAAAATCGTTGATTGAAAAGGGATCGGACATGTTGGAAAATGTTGCTCGATTGTACAATCATCGAACTACATTCCTTGCAGCTTTTTTTTGGTCGATTTTTTGGCTCAATTTTTTTGGCTTGATTTGTGTGGCTACTTCCCTTTAACTTCCAATTGAAACTAAAATCGTAAGAGGAATTCAATCGACGATTTTTGATTACTTCGATTACTTTTCAGTCGAAATTAAACAATAATCATACTCCCCATGTTGTGTACATCGGTTAAATTAAAATCGAGGTTCGATTTTGTTGATCGAACTACAAAGTCTAATCGAACCTCGATTGAATGCTAAATTGAACCATGTGTGGCTAGCTTAACTTTCTCCAGTCTAACAAAGAAAAGTAAGGTGAGAGAGGAGTTACAGGAGGATGGGATTGGAGGAGTGGGGGTAGTGTGGTTAGCAGAAATATCATGTCTTTGAAATATGTGGGCAGGTCCTGTGCTTACCTCAACAAACCCACTCTTCCATGTACCAAAGGCTTTAGTTTTCACTAAAACATGCCTTTTTCAAATAGGCCATTTCACCTAAGGCCCCACAATCATCACTAAAACAGGGAAACCAATGGAACTATGGCATTTGGTCAATAACATGGTATGAAGGGTAGAAATCATGAATATTTAGCTAAATATATTGCTTTAATGACCTACTGATTAATTTGCATGTTTATGGAGTACATCACATTTTCATTTAAAATACAGAAGGTTATGAAAAAAGCTGTTGGATATGTTTAAACCCATGTACAATTGAAAGGATCTCTAAGAAATGATATGACTAAGTGCTTGATGAGTTCCCTATGGTAAGTTTTATACACATTATTTTAAGGTAAATTGTGTAATTTTCTATTCCTTTATTTCTGTCATGCCGTATTTTACACTATAAACACTAAACAACGTCAGGGACCCAGCATAATGAATTAGGACTACCATAAGGGAATTGGAAATATGCTTTTATAAGGTATGATTGAATTGGTATTTTCAGCACTTTGCCGTGATAATGATCAACATTTGTCTTGAAATAGAGATAGCAGAAATATACAGCAGCTTCTTGTGCATTCAACTTTGATATGTTGTTGCCTAATGTGCTTGCTCTAAGCTAATCTTGCTGTAGTATTAGGGCTATAATAATAGAATATCATGGAAAAGCACAGTGGGAATACGACTAATGAATTATGTTTATGCATTCTAAAGAGTACAGGAATGTGTTCTACAGTAGATATTTAATCAGTGAAAAACTCATAAAAATATGCATGAACAGACCCATGTGAATGATAATATGTTCACTGACTTTGTTAAGACTTTAATAACTATGTCTGACTGTTAATAAATATTGTTTGGAAAATGACACTTCGATTTATATAGATTACATTAGATTACATTACATTAGAAAAGCCAGTGATTTACTGGTCACTTCTATTATTTTTGTAGTTTCCGCAATTTTTTTAATAATTTATCCAGATTTTCCTTCAAGTTGCAGATATAGGCAGGACATATATATACACTCACCGGCCACTTTATTAGGCACACCTGTCCAACTGCTCGTTGACGCAAATTACTGATCAGCCAATCACAAGGTGGCAACTCAATGCATTTAGGCATGTTGACATGGTCAAGACAAACCACTGCAGTCAAAACAGAGTTTCAGAATGGGTAATAAAGGTGCTTTAAGTGACTTTGAATGTGGCATGGTTGTTGGTACCGAACGGGCTGGTCTGAGTATTTCAGAAGCTATTGATCTTCTGGGATTGTCACGCACAACCATCTCTAGGGTTTACAGAGAATGGTCCAAAAAAGGGAAAACATCCAGTGAGGGGCAGTTCTGTGGGCGCCAATGCCTTGTTGATGCCAGATGTCAGAGAAGAATGGTTCAAGCTAAAAGAAAGGCAACAGTAACTCAACCACTCGTTAAAACCAAGTTATGCAGAAGAGCATCTCTGAACTCACAACACGTCGAACCTTGAGGCAGATGGGCTACAGCAGAATAAGACCACACTGGGTGCCACTCCTGTCAGCTAAGAACAGGAAACTGAGGCTACAATTTGTACAGGCTACAGGGACTGAAATTGGACAATAGAGAATTGGAAAAATGTTGCCTGATCTTATGCTGTGAAATTCGTATAGTAGGGTCAGAATTTGGCGTCAAGAACAACATGAAAGCATGGATCCATCCTGCCTTGTATCAACGGTTCAGGCTGGTGGTGTAATGGTGTGGGGACATTTTCTTGGCACACTTTGAGCCCCTTAGTAGTAATCATCGTTGCAGTGCCACAGCCTTGCTACTTCTAGCAGAATAATGCGCCATGTCATAAAGTTTGAATCATCTCAGACTGGTTTCTTGAACATACCAATGAGTTCACTGTACTCAAATGGCCACCACAGTCACCAGATCTCAATCCAATAGAGCACCTTTGGGATGTGGTGGAACGGGAGATTCATATCATGGATGTGCATCATGCAACAAATCTGCAGCAACTGCATGATGCTATCATATCAATATGGACCAATGTCTCTGAGGAATGTTTCCAGTACCTTGTTGAATCTATACCATGAAGGATTAAGGCAGTCCTGAAGGCAAAAGTGGGTCTAACCGGGATATTAGCAAGGTGTGCCTAATAAAGTGGCAGGTGAGTGTATGTCAATGCACCTCAAATGTCATTCCTGGAATCTACTGTGCACTTCTCATCTATACACAAGACCTCATTTCGAGAGGCTAGTCACACTGTCCCAGCACTCTGTTTCCCAGAGGATTAACATGCTCAAAGGTTAATGATGGTAACAGCAGGTATTTGGGGAGACACAGGAGACTACAAACAAACAAGGTAATGATAACCAATTGTAACAATTGCCTAGCCAAAATTAGGTATCCAATGGGATCAATCAGATATATGATTTGGATAATACAAGCTAAGGATGGGTAGCAGACAAAGGGTAGTCATAGAATGACAATAAACAATATATATAAGGGTCGGCACCACCCCATTCCATGAGTAGCACCTGTGCACATGCATGTACCGGTTCACTTCTGGGTCACCAGCTTGGCCGGACCTCTGCAGACCATTCCTCCTGGCAGCAGGACAAGCTCACACAGTCTGTAAAGAAGGAAAAGGGGTGATGTCCCCAATGCAGGAACGTTGCAAAATGTCTCAATGAGTCCAAGCACCCGTTCTCTTTGGTGTAAGTTCTGGTACTTTATCGGATGTCATCATGGTACAGTTGACATCAGTCCATGCCATCGCCATACATGCCAGCCATCTGGGAGCAGCCTTGCCTTTGCAGCTTCACTTGTCCTAGTCTTCTCCTCTAATGGTAACTTCTACTAGGGTCAGGGTTCCCTTTCTCCCAGCTTCTACCAACAAGGTGAAGATCACAGATAACATCTCTGCAGCAAGCTGTCTTCAGCCCACGGACCGGCCACAAGGGCCAGTGACACTCTCCACTCCTGTCTGCTCCCAGGACACACTAGGAAGACCCAGCTCCTCCCCCAACTAGGCCTTATATCAACCCACTCCCAGCATGGCATGTCATGTTTAAAGTCCGCCGTCCACCTGTTCGCAGGCAGATTCAAATTCCCCGCCTCTCGGTCAGTGACGTCACATCTGGTACCTGGAACGCATAGTTCCTGGTTACGATAGCTGGACGTGACGTCACTGACGTCACTTCCGGGTTAACAAGCCGGCTTCTCACTAGAAGGCTGGCCTCGTGCCCAGTCTTCTAGTGAAAAGATTCCTCTCGCCAGCGAACATCCATGTTCGCGGCCGAACTGTACGCCTTGCGGGCAGTTCGGCCATCACTACTGGCAACAGCTCAGATTACAGTGTCTCACATAAACCTCCAATTTTTTGAATTTTTACTATCCATTTGTTTGAGTGGTTATATGGAAATGGATATGGAAAAGAGGAACAATCAGCTTCATTCAGAGGTTTCCATAACGCTCTGCAGATTTTTTAATTAACTTTCTAGTGCTTTCATGGGCCGCCAAGTGAATGTTTCATTAAACAACATACTTGACTTTGCAGCCTTAGAAGCGTTTCAAATAAAACTTTCTTGTGCAGATTTTTAGCCTTCTTTGATAAAAACTGTGACTCATTATTAAAATCTCAATTAACTTAACAAATACACCTACTGTAAGCCAGTAATTTTCCAAGTGCTAACCCAAAGTTCAAACTGGTGTTAGCTGCATTGCAGAGCCTGAGGCTGAGTCTACACTGAGGAAAATCGTGCGGTTTTCCCGTGTGTAGATCGCGGCAAAAGCCGCGCAGTGCAGCCACCCCCTGTAATCCACTATGGGGCCAGTCTATACTGGCGTGTCATGCCCGCGGGTGGGGGCGGCGCGGCAGGGGGTGCGGGGGCATCCCGCTGCCGCACCGAGGACACGTGCCGGTAAACAATGGGCGCGGTGTGTGATGTGCGCAAACCGCGCCCCATGGGCAGGTTTGCCAATAGATAGGAATAGGATGCGGTATTGCCTGTACATCAATACCGCATCATAAACAGCGCCCAAACAGCGGAGGGCACGCATGCACCGCCGTGCCCATAACGCCCCCCATGGTTGCAAGGGCGCTGTAGTGTACACTCAGCCTTACTGTGTAGCAAAGTGCCAAACGTACAAGGACTGCACGGGAATCCACTCTGCCCAAGGTTACCAATTCTGTAAATGCCTATGATAAGTACTTTTAAATCTAAATAATTTATTTTACTTGAATGATTATGTTACAGGAGCACAGGAATATCATCCTTTATATTTGAGAAGAAGAGAACATCTAGCCAACCCCACCATCTCTTCTAATCTACGAGCTAATTTACTCCTTAAATGCCCCAAATTCTCTTCTAATATACTCCTTAAATGTCCTACATTCACACCTTTTTCTGCAGTCTTATAACCAGGGGTGCACATTTTTAGTGAGCTCCTCAGATGAGTTCCAGGAGATTGTCATTTATATTCCCAATTTCCCACCCCTAACTGCAACCATTCATTCAGTTATTAATGTTTCCCTGAGGTTATCCAAGTGACATAAATTGTATACATTAACAATAAAAGCTGAAAGCATTTTGCCAAAAAAATATACTTTTACAGTATAGATGATAAAGTGAAGTTGTTTGTACAGCTATTTACTGTGGGAGGGATGCCGATTGTGCTGTCGAGCTCTCCCCTCTATGGCTGACAGCCAGACTCCTCGGGTGAACCTGATAGCTACAGTCGCCCAGACCCCTCCAAGCATATTAGTTTTGTAACAATAATGCAGGTACGCATAGCTAGTTTTTGGCCAGGGTACCAGGGTGCACCCCTGCTTATAACATTCTGAGTTATGAGACTCAAATTTGCATTCCCTGGCAGAAATGTTGGCCACTGGAAAATATGAGGTCCCTGTCAGTTATCCGGACAGAGGGGTGACCAGATTAGACAGAGGGTGATCAGTGATTAGGACAGAGGGGTGACCAGATTAGGCGCCATAAACTGGAGCAGACAGGATAAGGTTCAATGAGTGAAAGACACATAGGATGCCAGGTACATGGTTTAGGTACATGTTCAGATGCAGAGTCAGATTCAGCTGCAGATTCAGACACAGGAACAGTTAAAGGAGCAATTACAGGAGAAGGCACACCAGCAGGTGGTACCAGGAATAACACAGGTCTCTAACAGTACCCTCCTCCTGAAGTGAGGCCACTGGATGCTCCAAAAAGTCCAGCTTCACGGGTCAGGACCTCTGGAGCAAAGCCAGGGTCAGGACATCTGGAGCACACTAGGGATGCAGGACATTAGGAGCAGATTTGGGGTGCAGGTGCTCAGGAAAAAATTTGTAGGTCAGGATTTCGACTAATTGCTGAACATCACTGAAGACGATCTACCCCAGCATGCATAAATGAAATGCAATCATACAAAAATGGTTTCAGATGAAATCTGAAGCTCTGCCACCACCAGCCTTCATCCTCCTTGGCCACAAAAAAAATTCACACCTGCCCCTGTACACGTCGCTGGCGTCATCAATGACGACGTGGGCTGGGAGACAGATGCCCCTCCATTAACATGGAGGTCTATGACGTGGACCGCCCCTTCAGCATCACCGTGACACGTTCAAGGCAGTGCAGCAACCCCGGAAATGCTGCAGGGTTCCCCTGATCTTTGCTCATCTAGTGTCTGGGACGAACCAAAACCATGTAATATAAGGGACTTTCTAAGCCATCAAGTCCACCTGTGTTCAATCGCAGAGGACCCTTTACTACATAGTTGTTGGTAGATCTAAAGGATATCTGACAGAGAGATCTAAAAATGTATGGTCAGCTTTAATATCCCACCAAATATTCTGCCAATCCTACCACATCTTCTGGAACAAATAGCAGGACAGATAGACTTATATAAAGAAGGGGAGAAGACATTCACAGGAACTGGTCTTAGCATCCATAGAGCACCATATTAATTACAAATTTGTGCCCGTTAGCAATTTTACCTCCTGTATGTCATGCGACTCGTTGACAAGGTCTCAGATGCTAATGGGGAGCAGGTGTGTTAAATTTGGTGTTGTTGGTCGCTGAAGTACCCCCCAAAGAAGTTGAGTGCACATGCTCAGGGTCATATCCAGATATAACATAGGGGTGTACTCATGTTTGTTGACTTAAGGTGGGTTTACACGTCAAGATTTTTTCGGCCGACAGATGGACGATGGACGATTTTTGGGTTCATTGTACAAAAATCTGAAACGGGCATTTGCTCCGATGGATTTATTTTTTCAGATATCTGACAAAAAATCGTCCACAAGATGATCCACAAGATGATCGGACATGTTGGTAAACTTTCATCTGTCATTTATTTTTCGTGTACAAAACGAACGTCCTTATTTCACTCGATATTTTTTTCCTATCACTTCCTAAAAAAAAAAATCTGAAAGATTTTTCATTAGTGTTTCCAACGATTGTACAAAAATCTAAAAAAAATCTAATTACCTTCGATAAATGGACGAACGAAATCCAATAAAAAAATCTAAAAAAAATTGAATCTGAAGTTGAACGAAACAAAAATCTTGACGTGTAAACCCACCTTTAGACATTGATGGCTGTGGGTTGAGTTTTTAAGGGGGCAGCAAATTTACACTATTATACGAGCTGTACACTGACATTGATTTAAATTGTATCATAGTATCATATCTTTAAGATTGTCCAATGAAAATATATTATAAACTATTTATCATAATGTGAGAGTGTACTCACTGTCATCTATCTATCTATCTATCTATCTATCTATCTATCTATCTATCTATCTATCTATCTATCTATCTATCTATCTATCTATCTATCTATCTATCTATCTATCTATCTATCTATCTATCTATCTATCTATCTATCTATCTATCTATCTATCTATCTCTCTATTCAACAGACTAGAGCTAGCCACACACGGTTCGATTTTGGTTCAATCAATGCTCGATAAGATGAATTTTTTCATCTATTGAACGAAAATCATGAAATGCCCACATGGTACGATCGACGATAATTGTTCGATGAAGGCAGAAAAATTTATCGAATTTTAATCGGACATGTTGGAAAATCATCGTCGATTTATAAAATCGTTTTATAATCGTTGATGTTTGTGGTGTTTCTCCTGGATCAATTAGATTCGATATAATAACATTGACCACTTCAATCTGAACTTCAATCGTTTCCATACCAAAATCGACGATTTTAGTAATATTTTGGAATCGAAATCTCACCACAATCGCAAACTCAATGTGGGGTGTATGTTGATGCGATTAAGATCGATTTTCTATTAGATGATTGAATTCCTCGATCTAATCGAGCATCGATTGAACCAAAATTGAACCGTGTGTGGCTAGCTTTACATATAATAGATGATTCTTATAACCTAGCAGCATAATTAAGAATTGCCAATTTTCATGTAACTTGAGATTTAAATGTTTCCACTCCAATGTTATCTCCAAGCTGTGTGTCAGCAGTTAAATTTCAAGCAAAGTTGTCTTTCCACTCTTTTTTCTAGGCTGTGGGTAAAAGAAACTCACAAAAGCAACATACGTTCATATTTTTCCATCTACATCTGAAAAATACAAGGCCATGGCTTTCCAATTTGTCAGCACAAATGGAAAAGTATGATTTTTTCCTTTACTCACTTACATGAATTCAGCATAAATTTATAGAAGTGACCCTCTCAGCAACATGGATATAGATCTGACAGTCAAGATCATGCTTTATGTTGTAACACACAGGCAGTAGGATACCTAAACACATATCATTACAAGCCAGAAAAAGCCAAAAGTCTTATACTTTGTATTGTGAAATAAGTTTCCTGTTTTCCATTTCACTTTTGTTTGTTAATCTAGTCTTTATGTAGTCTAGAAACTTCATATAAATCCAAAAGCTTTTCTTAAAGTAACAACAGGAATTGTAAACAAGACTATTTTTCATGAATACAGAAGGTCAGTAGGTGAAGACATGTAATGCATTATGTATATTGCATGACATAGTTTTTTTAATGCTGTTACACTTTAGTATTCACATGCAAGCTATTTTTTCTTGAATGCAAATATACCATACAAATTACCGTACAGTGTACCTACATTTGATTCCACCAAAATGTAAAATACTTAAGACTCCATTGAAGCGGAAAGTTCTGTCCATTACATTGTTTTGGTTGCATTTGCTTGCCAACCCCCCCAAAATAATATCTATCCAGCTTCTATTTTATTGTATGAGCTGAAATATAGGCTGTGCAACAACTGCATAAAAAAGTGGAGAAATAACTTCATTGGAAATGTGTATTTGGCAGGATCACCAGTTGTAAATTAAAGGGATAGTAAATAAGACAACTTCACCAACCTCATCAAGGACTAGTAAGTTTAGTTTCCCATAGTGCTAAGTAAAAATAAATGTGATTTAAGACACATTTTCATAGGCTAAAAGCAGCATATATGATTTTCTATAATTAGGTCATTTAATTTCACACTATTTAAATCTGACATCAACATTTAATTCCCATAAGTAAAATACACAATAACTTTTTCAGTAACATTCTATTTTAGAACTGTTAAAACCAGGGGTGGGCAAAGTATGGCCCATAGGCCATAAACGGCCAGGGTAGCTCTTCAATCAGGCCCACGCTGTTTGGGCGACAGTTTGGCTTGGATCCAAAAATGCGTCTGCAGACAGCCTGTGTCTGGGCTTCACTGACTTCCAATACTATACAATACACCTGTTACATGTGCGGCATCTGCTGGCAGGTGCTGGTACTGCATGCTCAAATTCCAAACACCTGAACTGAATTAACCATTTCCAAAACTATAACACAGTATCAATGTCTATTTTAATAATTTAACAAATGTCAAGTTGTTTTCTATGTATTTCATGTATGTGTCTCTGTGTTGGATAGTATTTATATGCTCTTTCACACTAGGCGCGTTTGTGTTGCAGTGTTTGCAGTACTAATAAAGCACAATGTCGCTCATTACCACAAATGCCATTCTGCACTTTTGCAGAAGCAGCGCATGCAAAGCAAAAACAAGATGCAAGCGCAAGGAACATGGTAGCATAACCACTAGCACGTCCCTTACCAGCCAAAAGTCTTACTGCAGCCCCATGGGCTACAGTGTAAAGGGCCCTAAATCAATACTAGAGATCATCAGGCCACTGCATTGTCCCATAGTGATATGCAGATGTCATTGCATTAACGAAGTGGAGGAGGGTAGTTTAGCTCAGGCAGAAAACCACAGGGAAGTCCGGATGACCACACAGGCCAGTTGACATTGGGGAGACCAACACAGCAAGAAGCAGGTAAGATTGTGGATCCTCTGTGATACTGCTGTATTACTACACTAGTCTCCACTAGCTCCAAATTCAAAGTTGGGTATTTTGATACATTAGAAATGGTTTTAATTGATAATCAAAGGAACAGTAGGCATTGAATCGTCAGTGTCACTTTACATTGCGTTGCATTTTAAGGTGGCTCGCTGTATAGCCCAGTGTTTAAGTCATTAAATGCATCCCGTTAAATGCGTTCTTAACGTAGAAGATTGTAAGAAGAAGTTTTTGACATGTTTGTGCATTTGTGATTTCTGCTCTTGTTCCCACCCCTCTGTCAAATTTAAGAACCCATTGTGGCTTGAGTTAAAAAGTTTGCCCACCCCTGGTTTAAACAGAAGGGGGATTAACAAAATACACAATATGCCCAGAACAGGTAAATAAACTTTACATCTGACTTCCTCTTAACTATCATTTGGATGTTATCAGATTAGTCAGAAGCCATTCTATAAATTATGCCCCATGCCATACCTCAATTAATGGAAGACCCCTTGTTAAGGTAAGGGGGTCTCTTCCCCACATATTTGCCCCAGTGTGCCCACTGGGCTATGTTGATGTCCCCTAGCTGACTTCAACAAAGGGCCAACAAAATCCATAGCAATCCTCTCAAAAGGGACCTCCATAATGGGCAGGGGAACCAAAGGGCTTCGGAAATGTGGCATGGGTGCTGAGATCTGACACACTGGGCAGGAAGCACAATACATCTCCACTTCCTTAGCTACACCAGGCCAATAGAACCTCTGAACTATTCTCTCCAGGGTTTTCTCTGCCCCCAAATGCCCTCCTAGAATGTGACCATGGGCTAGTTCAAACACAGTTCTCCGGTATGGCTTTGGCACAGCCAGTTGATCAACCGTTTCCCCTGCCTTCTCTGACACCCTGTACAACAGATCACCTTCTGTGATAAAATAAGGGAAGACAAGCCGGTCATCTGGATTAACTAGTTTCCCATCTGTTTTGACCACGTTCTCCCAGACCCTTAGCAGTGTGGGATCTTTAAGCTGTTCAGTGACAAAATTTTCTCTGTGAACCTCTAAGTCAGAGAATTCTAGGGGTACTTGGTTCTCTTCTACAGAGGCAGGCTCCTCTGGAGGCCACAGTGCTTCCCCTGCTAATACAGACAAAGGAAGCTCAGAAGGGGTCTCACCACCCTTAGAGGCTCCCCTAGGGTCTACATCAGGTACAGAAACCCCTGCTATTGGGCGATCCCAGAGCTCCCAGAAGTTTGGAAAGTCTCTACCCACTATGGAATTGTGGGGTAAGTGGGGTACTACACCCACCTGGTGACGAATTTTGCCCAGGCAGGTCTCAAAGGAAACTACTGTCACCGGATACTCTGTAGTGTCTACATGAACACAAATTACTGCCACCTTCTTTGTGGGAGGGGCCTCAACGGGTACCAGTTCAGCCTTTGCCAAAGTCACCATACTACCAGAATCTAACAATACAACACCATTGTTCCCATTAATACCCATTTCACAAAGATACTTGGCATTTTTCAAAGATGCATTACATGTAACCATCACAAATAATGATTGCCGTCTATCTCTTAAAAAGTCACATTGCATTGGCTCATCAACCACAGGACAATTAGCAGCAATATGTCCTGCTACTCTACAGTGGTAGCAAATTATCCTCTTAGCCATCTCTTGAGGAATAGGCATTGTAAGCCTCTCCTGCCAGGTATTAGAATCAGTTCCTTTTGCTCCCCCTTTTACACTCTCTCCATCCCTTGGTACGATCTTACCAGTAGCTGGGGATGACCTGGTCTTGGAGTGGAAATTCTGTGAGTCTCTGAAAGAGGAGGTGAGGTTATCCGTGGCCAGGTACCTTTCAACAAGATCCACGAGTCTGTTGGCGGTTTCTGGGTCTCCATGGCTCACCCACTTTTGCACAGTAGTAGGGAGGGAACGAAGGTATCGGTCCATGACCGCACGTTCCACCATCTGGGGTCCTGACAATGTTTCTGGCTGTAGCCACTTCCTGGTCAGGTGAATGAGATCATACATTTGAGATCTTGGGGGTTTTCCCCCCTGGTAAGTCCAGTTATGAACACGCTGAGCCCGGACAGCCAGGGTTACTCCAAGTCGTGCCAGTATCTCTGTCTTTAAGCGAACACATTGCCTGAGCAGGCTCCAGGTCATAGTAGGCTTTTTTGGACTCTCCACATAACAAAGGTGCCACCAGTCCAGCCCACTGCTCCTTAGACCATTTTTCCCTTTCTGCAGTTCTTTCAAACATAGTCAAAAACACTTCAGGGTCATCATCCACAGTCATCTTTGGTAATAAGTGGCTTACCCGATAAGATGGTGTACTGCTGTACCTTCCATTTGAGGCGGGTTGCTGAAGTTGTTGAAGCTGCTGTCTTAACATGTCCAACTGTTGCTGCACTTGGTCATTTGCACGTTGCTGATTAGCATTTGCCTGTTGCTGAGTAGAATTTGCCAACCCCAACTGTCTGAGAAGCTCCTCCATGCTGGGCTCTGTAACACTCGCTGAAAGATGCCCGCATTCTCCACCATATGTGAGGGATTAGCTGTAGTGCGGCAAGGTGCGGTACCCTCTGGATGGGTTCCCAGCAGGCGAGGGAGGCACAGCAAACAGGATTTGCAGGTGAAAACACACAGGTGATTTATTGGTGCAAGTCTATATACAATATGTACATCATTGACGACAGAAAAGTCCATAAATCACAGCAGTCCATATAAACAGAGACCTAGAGTTCTTGCCACACAGGTACAACAGCTCCCCAGTCACACACAGGACTGGTTCAGGGTGGAGACCTTTGACTGAACAGGCGAGGGGGTTTTATAGAGCCAAAACCAACTCTAATGAGTTAATAGGACACAGCTTGTCTTACCCTGCACCAAGCCCAGCGATTCCAGCTCCCTCTGCTGGTCAGATAGCAAAGTACTCTGCATACTGCCGGTATCTGGGGCACACATTCCTCCCATACTGGATACAACCAGAGGATTTGACAGGCTTCCTGTCACAATACCTACCTGCACAGTGTATGCTCCAGTATTGTACAGCCATCCCTTCCCAAGAAAGATCAAGTGTATCACACAGGGGAGTGTCATCCTGGGCCTCTGGCAATGCTCTTTGTCCCTCGAAGATCCGTTGACTAAATGACACTTCACCGATGCTGGATGGATTAATATCCACCCAGAGGTTCCCACGGTATGGCTTATGCTTAAAGGGGGTCTAGTATGCTCTGGGGGGAGAACCCATGCTTTTTTTTATGTCATTTCTGCCATTAAACATAGAAATATGTGAGTATGTATGTATGTCTAGCTGTTGATTCCCCTCTGGCATGACACAGTCCAGGTAATTGCACCCTTTTTAGCGAACAAGCTAACCATGGCTATGTGTGGAAAAGTCAGTGAACAGTCCACGGATGCGGTTAGCAGTCGTGGTAGTGTTACCACGGCCGTAAATGGCAAAACTTCAACTGCAACCATATTGCGGTTAGTGTGAAAGGGTCCTTACTATGGACACTTGTGTACTCTGAAAAAGCTAGTGCTTTTCATTGCAACCTTAACACCTTTTAGGCAGAGCTTGTCAATATTGAGTTACATTTGGTGGTGGTTGCCATCTTTGCTGTAATATACATATATCCACAGTATTAAAAATTGTTAACAAATTCCAATTTCGGCCTTGTACATTCAGTACATGGGTCAGCCACAGTGACGAGTGCCCAGTTTTAACCCCTAACACAAATCATTTTTAATCTTATAAATAATTTGTTTATAAATCAACTTACATATGTATAAACATATATAGCCACAGTATTTGTACAATGAACCAAAATATAATAAAAAAACACATTATGAAACTCCTTAAAAGTTATTCTATTGCCATTAAGAAGACTGATCATTGGCATAATTCACAAAGTGTGTACTTAGGGCACCATCTCCTGGCCATACTTTATCATTACACCACTACTGAAATGAGTGCAGTAATGGCTCTCAACATCTGTCATTTCATGAAACACATTAAAGTAAAAGGTGAAAAGGTGTGGGGGTTCAGCTTCAAACCGTGCTCCCAAAAAATTATCCACATGATGGTTTTCTTTTATGGCTCCTGCCCCTGTTTATTTGCACTAGTCCAAACACAAAGTAACCCTCACAGAAGTTAATATCAGCAAAACAAAAATAAATCGAAAATACCAAGCCTCCTGGCTTTCCAAACATGTAACATAAAGGATTGTCCTTGGATCGGCTTCTCAGCAGCAACAGGCCTGGGCTCCACACACTCTGTGAGCCCCCCTGAATTCACTGCTCCAGCAGCCACAGGCCTGAGCCCCCTGTCTCCTACTTGGTCAGAAACCCACGGTCTCCCACTCAGTCAGGAGCCCTGACCCACTTGACTCTTGACCTTTTTGTGCAAACAGGTGTTGACCCTTTCAGTGTACATGGGGGAATAGAAAAGCCCACCCAGTTCCATCCTTCCTATCCTTCCTTGTCTAGGAGCCCTGTAACAAAAACAAAAACACACAGCAACCTAATGTTGCTGTGCAAATAATATCCCAGAGCCCTTCCAGGACACCACCTAATGACCTATTCATGCAGTGACAGATGACCCATTTGTTACAAAGGAGGCAACCGATGTGTCAAACTCCAACCTGGGGACCAAATCTGACTCACTGTGTTATTATATTTGACCCTCAAGATTAAAAAAAGTTATTTAAGGAATTAATGCCACAGATGTGTGTTTTATTTGATGTAACACGTGGTCTATTAATACACTTTGCTTGTACTAACTTCCTATTTAAGCAAAGCTTAAGTTTGTGTCCATATGAAAAGGTTCATCATTATATCTAATGAGAAGCAAAAACTTCCTAATTTGTAGACATTTTAATTAAAGGGGACCTACCACCTCTGCATCTGCCTTCTATTATTGGCACCGAAAAAATACTAAATCAAAGAAACCTATACTTAGAGCCAGAATTACAAGACCAACATCCCAAGTCAACACAATTTAAACCAGAGGTAAGAACAAAACCAACCTCCAATAGTGGCACCCTGTGACAGGCGTACCTGACACATTATAAAGGGACTTTAAATGGTCAAAAAAATATTATCCGTTATGGACAAGTAGTGATGGCGCGAACCCGGAATTTTGCCGTTCGCGAACGGCGAACGCTAACTAACGCAAAAGTTTGCGAACCCGGCGAACACGCAAACCCGCCATTGACTTCAATGGGAGGCGAATTTTAAAAAACAAAGGGACCCCTTTCTGGCCACAATAGTGTTGGGAAAGTTGTTTCAAGGGGTCAAACACCTGGACAATGACATGACAGAGGGGAATCCATGGCAAAACTCCCAATAAAATTTTTTTTGACAATATAAATCCGCACCAAGGATCTCTACAATGATAGTCAATGGGAAAATAAAGTGTAATGAGTGATGACCTTAGACCGTGTTTTGATTGGACCTATCTCCTTTGTATGACCCCTGCCACAAACCTGGACTTTGCATCTGTCATGTTTCGGACTCATCCTAGAGGGGGGGTCTTGGAGGATTTACCGGTCTCAGTCTCAGATGAGTACCTGTGCGTTAAGTCCTCTGGGGGGGGCAACCGTTTAGTCGGGTATCCAAAAAAAAAAATAAAGTTTTTCATACGACAAATTATTAAACTGATCGTTTTGGTCTGATCACTATGAAGCAAAATCGCATGTCTCATCGGGGGGATGTCGCCACAGTGCCAAAACACTTCATTGAGGCAGTGGGATGATCGCTTCATGTGTACGCAAGCCCCTTCACCACGACAAGGAGCGATCACGAAGGGGAAGTGAAAATGTATGTGCCTTTTTTTAATGCAGCACAGCCAGAGGCCAGAAACATGAGGCAAGTACACTTGCCATAAAAAATTGTCAGTACATTTGAAATAAAATTGCTATGGTAGCAGGCCGCGTGTTAGCAGCGGCCAGAAAAATTTAGGTTTTCAGGCAGAACAGAATGGAAAATGAAAACATGGCGGCTGAAAACCCTATTGGTGGCGGAGGATTTATGAGAAGTCATCGGTATCAGCGGGGAGACCATTTTTAGGCAAGGCATGTATCAGGCCTGTTGCAGGCAAACGTATCCCCCCACTGTCAGTCCCTTCGGAACCATGCTCGTTCCTTTAGGAAGGTGAGGGTCCACACTTTTGACCGAGGCGGACTTTGCTTTCACTTATGCCGCCTGCAGCACTGAAGGTCCTTTCTGACAGGACACTAGAAGGCAGGACCAGGACAGAGCTCAAGAGCAAAACGGGGGATAGCTCTGGCCACAGGTCAAAGTCTGCACACCCAGTAGTCAAGGGGTTCATCGCTTCTCGCGGGTCAATACTGCAATAGGCGAGGTAGTCTGCGATCTGGTCGTCGAAGTCGTTTCTCTCAGGGTGGATCCCGCAGGGCTGTGGCGATGCGTAGGCACGACAACACACGGGTCCCAAATAGTGACCACAAGGAGCACGTGGGATGCCTGCTGAGGTGGTCTTCTCCTCCTTCCTCCTGACTCTCAGACTCCTTCCAGCGGTTGCGCAGGTCCGGCAAGCGAGGCTCTAAGGATGGGGTTAGGTGGTGAGGTGATGGTGACCATAACCTATCCTCTTCACGGCGCATTCCACAGCCTGATCCGCACTCTTCGTCAGGGCACGCTCAGGAAGAAGGCAAAAAAGGGCATGAGGCGCTGAATGTGCTTCGCCTGCGATGACAAGGTTTGTAACCTCTTCAAAAGGACGCATCAGCCTTACAGGCATTGCGCAGAGCGCCAGGTAAGATGGCAAAAAAATACCCACGCTCCGCAGAGGCGTCCAGACCCTGGTGATACAAATACTCATTCACAGCTTTCTCGTGTGAGCAGGCCCGGTCAAACATGATGGAGGTGTTGAATTCCAAAGCGCGGACGTCGACAAATCAAGCGTCTCACTGGCATGTCTTTCGCGATGATTTCTGAAAACTTCGCCATAGCCGTTGTAGTTGCGTAGGAACGCCTGAATGGGCACCACACCTTCCTAGCCTGCTTGAGGACCTCATGTTACGCACCTGGGTACTTGCCAAAAACGCATTGCACCAATCAGTTTAAAGGACATGATGCCAGGCAGGCACAATGTGACAAACTGCAAATTCAATGCCGCCAAAAGATTGATCGTTGTCATATCACCACTGCCAATCCCCAGTTGGTGCGGGGGGCCGTCAGCCACTGAGCCACCTGTGCATTAAGGGCGGACAGGAGTGCTGGTCCGGTGGGGCTTCTGCTTTCAGGCAAGTCAGCCCCAAGACAGCATGACACTGTCGTATCCGGGATTTGGAATAGCCTGGGGAGCTGCAGGGATGCAGATGTGTGGAACCAGCGCTCAACAGAGAGGACTCAGCCGAGGATGGTGGAGTAGGAGGCGTAGTAGGAGAGTAGGATGAGGTGGCAGAGGCCTGACTGCAAGCACCAACTCAGCTGCAGAGCCACGCATTCCATGCGGGCAGCTGTCAGCGGTTTACCAATGCGCAGTGTACGTGATGTAACCTGCCCTGACCGCTTGCTTTGCAGACTAGGTTCCGTGGTCAGATGGACCTGGCACCACAAGGTATGCCAGAGATGCATGACTTCGTTTCCACAAGGAAAAAGATTGGGATTGCCGTTGGAAAATTCGACGGGTGGGCGGACCATCCACTGCGGTTTTGTCCCATTAGCCACAAATGTTTTTGACGGCCGCAGACTCCACCAGCTGGTATGGTAAAAAGCTGATGGGTAAGAGATACGTCAAGCCGTGTCAGACGCCGGGCAAGGGGGGACTCTGTGGACATTGTTTTTTCTGCTCAAACATGTTCCTTAACGACACTGACATGGCCAGATGAGCTGGACTGCTCAAAGCGAGAGGCGAAGTGGCTGGTGGTGAGAGGGGGCAAGGAGGACAGCAGTGGTTGCAGTGGCTGAAGATGCTGGGACGGAGGAGAGGTGGTTTAGGGTGTGCCTGCTTGTAGACCTGTGTTGATCCCATAGGCGTTTGTGATGCGAGCTCAGTGCCTTTCAAGGCAGCTGTCCGAGGTGGGTTTGGGATTCCCACGACTCAGGATCTTATTGCACACGTTGAAAATGGGCACGCTGCTATCAGCGGCAGACACCACAAAAAATGCCACACGCTGAAGCTTGCCTGACGGCATAGGTCGTGGCAACAGCATGGGTTGATTGAGCGTGCGTCTGGTGACCCCAGGTGCCGATACATGCTGCCTGACTGTGCAATAGTCCTTGCGATTGAACCTGCCCCTGCTTACAACTCGTCCTCCTCCTTACTCTCTGTCTCTCCTCGAACTTTCGCGGTTCTTCCTCTCTTCGTGGGGGTCACCCAGTGACATCCACGACACACCGTAATCTACACCGCACCTCCATGTGTTTGTAATGTACCTGTCAAAGGAGGTCCAGTATCTACATGCTCGGCAATAATGGTTGCGCATAACTCATCTCCTCTTCAAGTAAGGAAGGTGAGAATCAACTCTCGATGGGTCAAAGTAGGCGTGGTGCTAGTTTGGTGGCAGGAGGTGAGTGGCACACTGAGAGGGGTCAGCAGCGAGCAGCGGGGATGGTGCTGTTGTCCAGGGTCAGAGTGGTGGATGTGGAAGATGGGTGTCCTTTGTGTTAAACCAGTCAACTAAGTCCCCAGCATTTTTGTGTTGAACGGTAGGGGCCTCTGAAACGGAAGGAAAAATTTCACCACACGAACAACGACCCTGGCGGGATGGGGGGGGTCTGCCTCTGCTTCTGCCTGTCATTAGTGTTTTGTACAAGGCCCTGTGGGCAGCAGATAATCTGGGTGGGCACTGGAACAGTTGGCACAGGCTGTAATGGACGGAATGCGTGCCACTTTTTAGTAATACCTCTTTATAATAGGGTGAAATAAAAATGCTTGGTATTACCCTTCACAGAACTGTGGCGAGGCCACTGGGCACCACCCACAGTTGCACAAGGCCTGTAATGTGGACGGAAGCCATGCACTTTTTAGTAAATACCCTTTATGAATAGGGTGAAAAAAAATTGATTGGTATTACCATCCACCAGATAACTGTGGGTGCGGCATGGGCACACACAGTTGGAACAAGGCTGTAATGGACGGAAAGGCCATGCACTTTTTAGTAATACCCTTTTATGAAAACAGGGTGAAAAAAAAAAATTGTTGGATTACCCTTCCACAAGATAAACTGTGGGGGGCACTGGGCACACACAGTTGCCCACAGGCGTGGAATGGACGGAAAGCCAGTGAACTTTTTAGTATACCCTTATGGATTAGGGTGAAAAAAAATTGCTGGTATACCTTCCACAGA
This sequence comes from Ptychadena robeensis, assembly GCA_036250615.1. Lineage (NCBI taxonomy): Eukaryota > Metazoa > Chordata > Amphibia > Anura > Ptychadenidae > Ptychadena > Ptychadena robeensis. The sequence goes on along the minus strand of CM070033.1, from coordinate 79,468,498 downwards.
AAACTGTGGCTGGGCACACACAGTTGGCACAAGGCTTGTTTGTAATGGACGGAGGAAAGCCCTGCAATAATTAATCCCTACAATTAGGGTGAAAAAAAAATCCCCTGGGGTGGTACACAAAGTGCACCAAATAACTATGGGTGGGCACTGGGAAGTGTGGGCGCACACCACAGTTGGCACAAGGCTGGAAGTGGTGAATGAAAAGCAGTGCAATCGCCTTAAAATAGGGTGGAAAAAATCCCCTGGGGTACAAAAGTGCCACCAGATAACTATGGGTGGGCATGGGCAGCGTGGCGACCAAAGTTGGCACAAGATGTAAGTGGTCAAGAAGCAGTGCAATAGCCCTTAAAATAGGTGAAAAATCCCCTGGGCTTACAAGTGCCACCAGATAACTATGGGTGGGCACTGGGCCGGGCCGTGTGTGGGCGCACAAAGTTGGCAACAAGGCTGTGGAAGTGGTGTGAAAAGCACTGCTATCGTTTAAAATAGGGTGAAAAAATTCCCCTGTGTGGTAACAAAGTGCCACCAATATGAGCACTGCAGTAGGCACTGGTGATATGTGGCTGAACAATCACTGCCAGCAGCCCACAGCAGCACACGGGTTAGCAAAAACTAGCCCTAAAAATGGCTTTTGGGGTCTTTCCGGACTCTGTCCTGACAGCAGATTGAGAAGCACTGGAGGCGGAGTAGACTGCAATGACAATGAACACTGACTAGCTAATGTTCCCTATCAGTCATCAGCAGCTTTGACTCCAGGGTCAAAGTTTGTTCAATGACAAAAGATATGGGGCCTCGGGTCGACTCGCCGTATGTTCGCGAACACGTGGCGAGCGCGAAACATGCGATGTTCGCCGCGAATAGTTCGCCGGCGAACAGTTCGGTCCATCACTATGGACAAGCAAGTCAATATAAAGAGCTGTCATTGGTCAAAGTATTTAACAACATTTATTCGTAAACAACTCAGTAAAAGAAAATTCATCACATTCAGTATTAAATACATATCCTAACACATAATTATCTTGTGTAGCAATCTCAATGCATTTTGCGGTTTCCTACCACTTCTTCAGGAGAATCACAGGTTTATATTAATCTGGAGAGAAATACAGTCCATATTAGTTAGTTAATCTTTTCATAAGTTCCTCGCCCTAGCATGAGTTTTCTGGATTTTGAAGGATATTTAAAATATACCCCCTACTCCAAAATGAAGCCCTAGTTACAGTTCTTAAAAAAAGGTATATAAGCAGTGTCAAGGCAGCTATACATGTAAAAATTTAATCACCATAGAATGTAGGACATTCCTTCACCAAGGAAAGCAGACACCCCAGAAGAATTGCACTCAACAGTCCCCACAACACCCAGAAAAAGTTGAAACAGAGAGAAGGGACCTGACAGCAATACAATGTTTGGAGAGTTATGATGATATTCCAGAATGTGATGACATGACTAGTTGTTAATAAATGTTGATATTCTATTCAACATAAAGTAAGGCATCTTTTCGAACATGAATTATAATACAAGACCCTACCTTATTTTTGGGGAAACATGGTTACAAGGTGTATTTTTGCACTGATGCAGGTGGAATTTTAGGTGGATTGTATAATAAAGTTTAGTGATATATATTTATATAATTAAGAACACAACCTCCTACAGTCATTTATAATCTCACTCACACGTTACTTTCCTATTCGACCTTAAATATGCTACATTGTTATATCGGACAGCACATTATTATGCAGTAGTTTCTAGAAACAAGGTGTAAGTGTTGTGCTGAAAGTCACATCTTATGTGTACATTTGTCAAAGAACACAAAATGATTCATGGCCTTTCTCGTGTTGCGATGGTGGTTCTCCATGACCCAACTGCTGACTGGACACAAACTGACTGCACCACAAATCACTTTTAGGATAGAATCCCTTGATACTGCGTGTATGCTTGGATAAACCTTTAGCATTTTGTATATCTAGAACATAACTGGAAAAAAAGCTTATGTGAGCAAAAAAGATAGAGGATTCTATTATTTACTTAGCTTCATGCATAATCAGAGTCAAAAATTAACTTGACCTGGGAAAAAAAGGAATCTTTGTAAAATGCTTTTAGCAATTGTATAAAAAAACACGGTTTACTCTATAGAATATATATTGTACATGTTAGGGATGCAGGCACTCACATGTTCCCTTTTTCTCTTCCATCATTGGCATGCAGTTCTGCCAACCAGGCGGGTTGCAGTGACATCATATATGTTGTCATTGGAGCCTGTGGATGCAGAGGAGCCATTATGTGTTTATGTGTGCTTCCACAGTCACAGGTAGATACATCGTGATTTTTCCTCTGATACACTTTATCCTTTAGCACACCCCTTGCACTTCCTTTCCCTATATAAGTATGATGCTGCATTACCATACTGCCCGTGATAGCATTCACTTACTGCTGGGTGCAATCTGTTGGACTGTTTTTCATATTTGACCTTTGCTTGTCTGATGCCTGGCCTGAACCTGATTGACCTTCTTTATGCTTTTTACTGACCCCTTTGGATACCTCACAGTGTTTATTATATGTGGCCCTCAAGATTTTAAAAGAATATTTAAGAAATGAATGCCACAGATGCATCTTTTATTTGACATTTGATCTCACATGTGTTATAGTATTACACATTGCTTGTTCTAGATTCCTATTTAACCTCCTGGGCATTCAGCCCAAATTAACTTGGTCTAATTGGGCTAGTTGTTTAAATTGATTGGCCCGAGTTAACTCAGGCTACTGAAACCTGCAGCCAGATGGCTTGCAGGCAATAACAAGGCTTGCGGGTCTTCTTACCGGGTCCCCCGCTGTCTGATCTTCGGATCCCTGTGATCGGGATTGCGCAATCTTGTGTTTTGTTTTTTACTGTTTTTGTATTTTCTTTCATTTTGGCAGTGTTTGGAGTGTTGTTGCATCAAATTCCATTCAAAATAAAAAAAAACACATTAAAAAAATTTTTTTTTTGCTTATTAACTTTTCTTTTATGTTGGATTGGATTGATTTTTCTGTACCCAACACATAAGTAAATACTTTGTAAGGGCTTGCGTCCACTGCTGCTTTTTCCCTGTAGTGGACATGCGTCCGCAGCAGGGGAAAGGACGCAGAGAGCACACTTCCCATTCTAATGAATGGAGTGTCTGAACTATTTCAGCGATGCGTCTGCGGTGCTGATTTGAAGCTGCGGAATGCTGCATCTTGTAGCACCGCACGATGCTGCCAGACACCTCAGGTCACTGGAGATCAATGGAGGTGTCTCCAAGACGCGGAAAAACAGTGTCCGATGCAGTTCGGGCATAGTTTTATTACATCTTGGCTCCACTAAATCAAAAGCGTGCGCTCCTGCTGATTCGGTGGGAAGTTTTTACATTAGGCTAAGTTTGGATCCTTTACATATGGGCAATGATATACAGTAAGGAACATTAGTATTTAAACACCCTGCAATTTTGGAAGTTCTCCTACTTAGAAATGATGGAGGGGTCTAAAAATTCACATTGTAGGTGCATTCCCACTGTGAGAGACAGCATTTAAACAAAATCAGGAATTCACATTGTATGATTCTTAAAGAATGTATGTGTACCTGTGAAAACCAGTGTTAATATTTGGTCCAGAAGCCTTTGTTTCAATTATAGAGGTCAAGCATTTCATATAGTTCTTGACCAGGTTTGCACATACTACAACAGGGATTTTGGCCGACTCCTTCACACAGATTTCCAGATCTGTCAGGTTTCTGGGCTGTTGCTGAGTAACACAGAGTTTCAGCTCCCTAGATTTTCTATTGAATTTAGGTCTGGAGACTGGCTAGGCCACTCCAAAACCTTGATATGCTTCTAATGGAGCCACTCTGTTGTTATCCTTGCTGTGCTTTTGGGTCATTGTCATGTTGGAAGAGCCAGCCATGACCCATCTTCAATGTTCTGAAGGGAAGGAAGAAGCTTGTCACTTAAAATCTTACAATATATGGCTTTGTTCATCCTCTCCTTAATACAGTGCAGTCATCCTGTCCCCTTCTCAAAAAGCACCCCAAAGCATGATGATACCACCCCCATGCTTTACAGTAGGGATGGTGTTCTTGAAATGTATATCAAACTTCCTTTTCTTCCAAAAACTTGAAGTTTTTCCTTCCTAAAGTAAATTTTAGACCAAAAAGTTCTACTTTGGTCTCATCTGACCACATGACTTTCTCCCATGCCTCCTCTGGATCATCCAGATAGTCATTAACAAACGTTAGAAGGCCTGGACATGTAATGACCCGAGCAGGGGAACCTTCCATGCAATGCATGATTTTAAACCATGACAGTGTAGTGTTCTTCCTACAGTGACCTTGAAAATTTTGGTGCCACCACTCTTCATGTCATTGGCCAGCTCCTCCTGTGTAGTTCTGGGCTGATTAGCTATTGTTCCGTAGCCCTTTCCAGCCTTGTGGATGTCCACAATTTTGTCTCTGGTGTCTTTGCACAGCTCTTTGGTCTTGCCCATCGTAGTAGTTGGAGTCTGACTGAATTTTGGGTGGACAGGTGTCTTTAAAGTGCTCAGATAGGTGCTACTTATTTAGATTAATGAGTGGAGTAGAGATGGGCTTTTTAAAGGGAGAGTAACAGGTCTTTGAGGGCCAGAATTCTTGCTGATCTTGCTGATGCGTCTTGAAAGACCCCAGGCTGGGCACCCAAATGATTGTACAAGAGAGACTAAACTGTTCCTTTAATATAATGACTCGAATTCAAAGAGCACAACAACCAGGGAACAAGGCCTTGCACCTTAAGTAAAAGCACCTTTTCTACAGTACCTTCCACAGGGTAGATAAACATTGCACTTCAACTCTTAATTTTTGATTAAAAGTCAGCTGCCCAAAGTCAGGTGCTACTGCCATTTAGTTACAGTCAGAAATACCCCAACTTTTTTTTCCCACACTACTGTGTATGACCAACAAGATACTTGAGAGAATATTGATATTTACATGCAGGTACAAGGCAAGAACTGAGCAAGAATGGCAGAAGATTAGTAGTCTCAAGTACATGAGAATGCCCAAGTGTTTTATTTGTATATATGCAACATTTACTTCACATTATGTTAATAATCTGTTTTAATAGTTTCTAATTGGTTGACAACTGTACCTTAGAAATCCCAACTGGGTTCTGTCTACCCAGTACAAGAGTAATTCCCCACCTAGTAGATCTGTTTTTTACATTAGGCCACATAGTCAACTATGGGCTGCCAATATTTGATTGGTAGATCACCAGGTGCATGTGGATGTATCAGAGGCGCACAACCTAGTACAACAAATGGTTAAAAATGTGGAATAGGATAAGGTAAAACAAATTGAAACAAAATGAGACAAAACAACAGACAAGATACTCACATTGAGAGAGGTTTACAAGGCTGACTCTCTCAGGGCCATGTGCTTTCCAGGAGGACCTCACTTCCTGGTTGGGGAGAAGAGATCACTTCCTGCTTACAGATACTGGGGGGCTCAATAGGAACAATGGGACGCGTTTCAAGCAGAGCTCTTTTTCAACCATAGGGGAAGGGGTGCAGAGAGTCTCTGGATTTATACACACACATAGAGGAGTGCCCTCCCCTTCATTAGCATGCTGCAGGTGAGGGGGGGAGGGGACAGGGGAAGCCAGATCAGCTCATAGGAGTATTGAGCAATTGCTTGAACATGGATACAAACAAACAAATGGATAATTAGACCCTTCAACATAATGGCTCAACCGAAGGCCTCAAGGCTTTCATCATTGAGTCCATTGATCAACACAAGGATTCGACAATGATAGTCAATGGGAAAATAAGTGCAATCAGTGATACCCTTAGACCGTGTTTGATTTGACCTATCTCCTTTGTAGACCCTGCCCACAAACCTGGACTTTGACTGTCACTGTTTCTGAACTCACTCCCTAGAGGGGGGTCTGGAGGATTTCACCGGTCTCAGTCTCAGGTAGCGGTACCTGGGGGCACCGTAGTTGGGTATGGAAAAAAAAAAAAAAAAAGTTTTTCATACGACAAATTATTAAAACCGATAGCTTTGGTCTGATCACTATAAGCAATCACCTTCTATCTGGGGTGTGCCAAAAGGACAACAAACTTATTGAGGTGTTCGCTTCATGTGATACGCAAGCCCCTTCACCACGGCAAGGGTAGCGATCACGAAGGGGGAGGGCCACATGTATGTGCCTTTTTAATGCAGCACACAGCCAGGGCCAGAAAAAATTAGGCAAGTACACTTGCCATAAAATTGTCATCTACATTTGGACATAAAAAGTAGTTATGGTAGCAGCCGCTGTTGTAGCAGCGGCCAGAAAAATGATGTTTTCCAGGCAGAATGGAAAGAAAATGAACACTTGCGGCTTGAACCCTGTGGTGGCGGAGGGGATTCATTCAAGTCATACGGTATGCAGCGTGGGGGAGCCCATTTTTAGACCAAGCGGATGTATAGCAGGGTGAGGGCAACTTGGAGGTGTCAGCAGCCGAGCATGCGGAGGATGGTGTGCAGGTCAGAGTGGTGGATGTGGAAGATTGGTGTCCTCCTTGTGAAACCATCAACTAAGTCCCCCAGCCTTTATTACGTTGATGGTAAGTGGGCCTCTAGGGCCAAAGGAATTTGACCACCACGACCCACGACCCCACGAACCCTGCGGGATGCGTCTGCCTCTGCTTCCTGCATTTTATTTTTGGGTACAAGGCCCTGTGGCAGCAGATAACTCTGGATGGGCACTGGGACAGTTGGCACAAGGCTGTAATGGACGTAAAGCACTTCACTTTATAATAGCCTTATGGATAGGCTGAAAAAAAACTGTGGTATTACCCTTCCCAAGCAACGTGGCTGGGCACACCACAGGTGGAGCAAGGATATAAGGACGTAAGCCCCTTCACTTTTTTCATAGCCCTTAGGGAGTAGGCGAAAAAAAATGTGCTGGGTCTTACCCTTCCACAAGATAAATGTGGTGGGCACAACACAGTTGGACCCACGGCCTAAATGGGACGTAAAGCCCTTCACTTTTTATTATGCAGTATGGGATAGGCGGAAAAAAATGCGGGTACTACCCTTCCACAAGAAACTGTGGCTTGGCACACACAGTTGGACAAGGTAGAATGGACGTAAAGCCCTTCACTTTTATGATAGCCCTTATGGTAGGGTGTGAAAAAAAATTGCTGGGGTATTACCCTTCCACAAGCTAACTGGGGCTGGGCACGGGGCAGTGTGGGGCCACAGACCGTTGGCACAAGGCGTAAACTAATGGAAAACCTGGCAATAGCCCCAAAACAGGGTGAAAAAAATACAACCGGGCTGCCAAAGTGCCAGCAAAAAAAAATAGGGGTGGGGCACTGGGCCGTGTGGGTGCACAGACACAGTTGGCACAAGGCTGTAACTAATGGAAACCTGTGCAATAGCCCCAAAATAGGTGAAAAAAATCCCCTGGGTAGAGGGAAGTGCCACCAAAAAATAGGGGTGGGGCACTGGCCGGCAGTGTGGGGCGCAACAGACAGTTGGAACACGGCGAAGGTTGAACTAATGAGAAACCGTGTGTGCACTAGCCCTAAAAATAGGGTTGAAAAAAAATACACTGTGTGCAAAGTGCCAGCAAAAAATAGGGGGGTGGGCACTGGGGCAGGTCGGCGGCACAGACAGTGGACACACAGGCGGGGGGTGTACACTAATGGAAACTGTGCAATAGCCCCTAAAATAGGTGTGAAAAAATCCCGGGTAAGAAAGTTCGCACCAAAAAAACCTAGGGGTGGGCGGACTGGGCAATGGGGGCAAACGGGACGTGGCACAAGGGCTGTAAGTAAGGAAACCTGGCAATAGCCCTAAAATGTGTGTGAAAAAACCCCCATGGGTAAGAAAGTGCCACAAAAAAACTAGGGGGTGGGCAGGGCAGGCGGGAGCGCACAGACAGTTGGCACAAGCGCGTAAATGGAAACGGTGCAATAGCCCAAAATAGGGTGAAAAAACATGACTAGTGCCAAGTGCCAGCAAAAACAAAGGGGGTGGGGGCACTGCGGCGTGCGTGGGCGACAGACAGCTTGGCACAGGCTGTAACGGATGGAAAACCTGTGCAATAGCGCCCCTAAAATAGTGTGAAAAAAATACACTGCTGTGACAAAGTGCCACCAAAAACACTACGGGGGGGGCACGAGCAGTGTGGGCGCACACACACCAGTTGGCACACGGCTGTAACTGATGGAAAACCCGGTGCAATAGCCCCTAAAATAGGGTGGAAAAAAATGAGGAAGAAAAAAATTGATAAGCGAAAAGAAGCAGAAAAAACAAGAGCCAAAGTGCCACCCAGATAGAGCACGGACAGTAGGCACTGTGTACGTATTTGTCTTGAAAAACCTGGTAGCAGGCCGGGCAGGGGTAGCAACAAAAATAGCCCTAAAAGGGACTTTGGGGGTCTTTCGGACGCTGTCGGACCACAGCAGAGGGTAACAGCACTGTAGTAGAACATGCAGATGACAATGAACTACCGTCGGTTATTAGTGCAGAAGCTACTCTGTCTCCTGACTAGTAGAAGAATCGGTAATGGCGTTCTCCTGCGAAGCTATAGAGTGGGGATGGTCCGTGAGGGGTGGGGGTGCTGAGTGGCTGGATTATGCCTGGACCGTGGACTCACAGGGTAAAGTTTCACAAGTGTAAAAAGATAGGGGGGGGAGGGTCGAATCGCAAGATGTTCGCGCGTTCGCGCGCGAACACGGCGACATGAGAATGTTAGCGCGAATAGTCGGCGCGCGGAAACAGTTCGGGAGTATCCTAGTTATATAGTGTTGTATGTACAAATGGGGGTTAATATAAATCCCTTTATGGACGCCTTGGAAAAAGGACAAAAGGCCCCATTCACCTTGCAATCTACCATACAATTTCTGTACAATAAACTTTGTTCTAGCCCAAAACATGGTAATTGAGACCTCTAAGCTTCCAAACTTCAATATGTATTCTTCAGGGAGGCCACTATACTAAATATATTGGGTAGATCAAGGAAAAAAGAGAAGGTCCTATGGGGATTTTAACATGGACACAGTGATACGTAGATTTGCCTCAATCAATTACCGGATTTTTGGCGATAAGAAGACTGGGCGTATAAGGACGACCCACAAACTTTTCCGAGTTTTAAAATAGAGTTTGGTATATCTCCGCCGTAATAAAGACTATCAACGCATAACGTACATAAGTAGTCTACTTGACGTTTTCAACCCCCCAGATCTCAAAACACCCTTAGAAGTCTGCTCGTTTGTTTGTTTAGTGAAGGAAAGGATAAGGAATGAAGGAAGCATGTATGCAGCAGAGTAGGCTTGATGCTCACATAGGGAAGCAATAATTTTATAGGGGGCTATTAGTAGGAAAGATGGTGCGTCAGGGACCGAAAAATTTGCAGGATGATAGTCTTAGGGCGTTAAACTAGTAAAACCACAAAAATTCAAGGTTCTACCAGAGGGAGGTAAAGTATATGTGTGAATGTAGGCAAGGCAGTAGCTAAATATGTGGCATATCGAGAGTATATCACTGGCCATGAAAAAGCAGGTGGCGGGTGGCTGGAATTTTAGCTGAAAATGTAATTATAAGATTATAGCTTAGAGTGGTGAAACTAGGGATGAGAGTAGTGTAGGTGAGCATTATGACCCTTGAAAGTTGCATAATTTATCCTATAAATGTTTTCCTGCTATGAATGTTTCAAAGTTACAAACAGGGTGTTTCTTAAAACAGAGCTAGAGAGAGGCGTTGTGGCTCGTGGAGAAGTAATCCTGGAGCCATGGCGAACACTGCTCTCTGCGTCTGTTACAAGATATAGGCAGCACGCAGCCCAGGCAGCAAGATCCAGTGTAACGGCTCCCCTAGAGGTCCCCTGGCACCCCCCTGCATGCGGCACCCCGGGCGTATAAGATGACCCCCGACTTTGCACACATGTTTCTGTGTTCAAAAGTCGTCTTATACGCCGGAAAATACGTAGCATAAAAAAGTATTATAATGAAAAACATTTATAACAACAAAAATTCCACCAGACATAAAAATATCTTTGTGAGGTATGTGTCTTGGGGTGATACAAAATGAAATAAGAAGGGAATTGGGACATCACACAGTGCCCTGCAAGCAGGAAAAACGGGCTTCTTCGGCCAATGCACCCTCACGACATGTACGCGGTTCGAATGGAAAGGGAAACCTGCCAGTTATAACTATGATGCTAGAGATAGTTTCAAATGGATTATTATTCAAATAATTTTCTAAATTATATAAGATTATTATTCTTTTATTTTAAAAGTTCGTTTTCGATTTACTTTTGATGTGCTATATGCCATGTACAATAAACCTACCCTTTGAAATGAGACTGTTCTGAGACTTTTCATTTCGTTGTAAATTGGAACACAACTTACAAAATCAGTGAGGGGGTCAAAAATAAATTATTTCCCCACTGTATATAAAAAACAAACAGGAAAGTACACACCCTCACAAACATGGGGCCAGAAGAGGACAAAGGATCAAGGGGGAACACCTTAGCAGACACAAAAGGGATGATGGGGAGAACGTTGGTGGGGGCTGGTTATTTTTATGATAATATGATGTCAATTCTTCATCAAGCCATGGGGGGTTAGAGGGTTGAGGCATATATCCAATATGTTCTTGGGAGCAAGCTT
>CM070033.1:79433304-79457829 GCA_036250615.1 Ptychadena robeensis | reverse complement strand
TTGTTGCGGATTTATAGTGTGAAAAAAAAAATTCTTGGGAGTTTTGCCATGGATTCCCCTATGTGATGTCATTTTCCAGGTGTTTGACCCCTTGAAACAACTTTCCCAACATTATTGTGGCCAGAAAGGGGTCCCTTTGTTTTTTAAAATTCGCCTCCCATTGAAGTCAATGGCGGGTTCACGTGTTCGCCGGGTTCGCGAACTTTTACGGAATACGACATCACTATATATAACCCAATATAGGTGGTTTCCAGGTTCAACCAATACACCATCCCCCACCTCACCAATTAGTGAGGATTTGTATTATACAACATCATTACATCATTAGAGAACCAAAAAAGTTGGGGGTTTCAGAGGTGTGGATCTTTTACATATGCTACTACTCTCATATATATTAAAAGTTTTTATTACCATATTTTTCGGACCATAAGACTCATCGGACCATAGGACACACCTGATTTTTAAAGCAAGAAAACCAGAAAAGAATATTTGTGTTCAAATCAATTGGGTTAATGCAATGGATTAAAGGATCAAATTCAGCCAGTAGATGTCACTAGCAGCAGTGATATTACATCAAATCATCCTCCTCACTGATCAGGAGGAGGGGGGCCGCGGGGGGATCGGCTGCATATCTCCTCTCCCTCTCTGGCTGTGCCTGTGTCCATGGAAGCTGCAGAGTGATGCAGCTTGCACAGACATGGAGAGAAAGATAGATGGCAGTTAATCTATCTCTCTATCTATTGTTTATATCAGCAGGGCTCTGGCATAAGCAATAATACAGTTCAAATGAGAGATCTGGCCATGGCTGTCTTATAGTCCAAAAATATGGTAATTTATCTAATGGAAAATAAAAAAAACACTTAATTTATACAAATAATAAAAAGATTTTCTGAGGGGGAATGAGGAACTCCACATATCAGAGTTCCCTGTTCAACCTCTCTTTCAAATTGCAGCAAAAAAAATCGTTTACAGGCAACACAGTTGCATGACAGAATGCTGGGATAGTCTTCAATGTGTTTTGCCAGAAGGCTTTTTCAAGAAGACCCAAGAACTGTCTCTCATGTTAGAGTCAGCACCTCTCCTCCTGATTTGCATTTAGATCAGTGGATACCCGAATTACCTTATGTAGATGGTTGGAAGAAAGTAAATCACCAAAGTATACTGCAATCCAAATGTCCTTTGATCTATTCCACAGGTGAAAGCCATACAGCACTGCATTATAGATCAATTAAAACCGCCAGTAGGTAGTGCCTTACCGATGAGCTACAGTATATGGGAGTCCTCAAATGTAACATGGGGGATACATAGGTTCCAGCTGAGACCATGTTCTCCTCCACCAATGCTCCCACCCGCCCCTCTGACAGCTGATTTGACACCACTCCGGTATGTGGGATTCCACATTCACCCTTTAGAAAATATATTTTCTTTGTATATATTGTAAATGTTTTCAATTCTTTTTGATTAAATAAATTTATAAAAACATTTAAGATGATAAGTGATAAGAGATGGATGAACTGTCTGCTGGGCAGTTTTTCCCTTTTCTTCTTGCCAGCAAACAGTACGGGTGTTCGACCCACCTGTTCTTCTGCTGGCCAGATCATGTGCGGAAAGGTCCGGCCCGAGGAAGATTTTCACTAGAGACCGGGTAGAGACCTGAGTCTCCAGTGAAAAAACAGGCAAAAAAAAGGAAGTGACGTCATATGGAATAGGAACTGTGTGGTCCATGTGCCGAAAGTGACATCACTTCCGGTATATGGAACATGGCACTATGCGCTTTATGAACTGGTTTTACCCGATTCTAATTCCCGGGGAACAGGTGGGTAATTTGACATTTCCTGCAAACAGGCGGATGTCGGACTTTTCTAAAAGATAAGTTAATGTTCGGCCATCACTATACGTCAGTAGTAGCATTTGTAAAGATCTAGACCTTTGAAACCTCCGACATTTTTGGAACAATTGTACAATGAGAAATTGTCTAAATAGCTCCACATATCTATCACTTCATTATTTATAGTGGCTTCAAACACTCTAGAGACCTATAGTCTTACAGGCTAGTTTAGCTTTGTTATATCGCGCTATTGAATAGGGATGGGTGGGCAATGTTAACAAAAAAAGGCAGGCAGCATAGTGGCTCAGGTGGTTAGCAGTCTAGCCATGCAGCGCTAGGGTCCAAGATTCAAACCCTGGACTGGCCACTTACTCCCCATGTCTGCATGGGTATCCTCTGGGTGCTCTTGTTTCCTCACACACTCCAAAGACATGCTGATAGGTTCATCAACTTCCCCCAAAATATTCTCCTATGTTAGTTACATACAGTGCTGCTTGAAAGTATGTGAACCCCTCAAGTGGTGTAGATGTTTCTGTCACCAGTGTTTATTCATGAAATGTCAGATATATGTTCATCAATTTGCATTGTACTTGTTTAGTAGGTTTTGTTTAAGTAGCCCAAAAAAACTACATGAAACAGGGACTTAGGTATGTGCAAAAGTAGAGTAAACCCCCACGCTGCATTGGTTTTTAAGTCGAGCAGGTAAAGACGCAGGTGAGTGAAACACATTTTGGGTGCTTAATCAATCAACTTAAGCAGACCAATGAAATGAGACATCCTTGGAAAATGTTTTGGCCTGCACTAATTAAAGAGAGAGGAAACCAACCGCACAATGGTCCCATACAGATCAAAAATGCCAAGAGCAAAGGAGATATCCGAGGACAGAAGAAGAGGGTAGTGACAGCCCATCAGTCTGGGAAAGGCTTAAGACCATCTCCAAAAGATTCCAGCTCCATTCATCCACTGTAGCGACGTGATAATTACAAAATGGAGGGCCTTCTCAAAAGACAGCAACTTTGCCTAGAAGTGGACGCCCATCAAAAATATCACCCAGAAGCACCAGAAAAAAATAAACCAAGGTAAAGCCAACCCACACATCACTGAGAGTTGCACGGCCTCTCTGCAGCATCTGGGAACAAATGTGCTATGCGTCTACCATCAGACGAAATTGAATAGCCATGACATTCAGGGAGGTGTAGATAGAAGGAAGCCTCGTCTCTCAAAAAAGAACAAAACTGCCCATTTTAAACTTGCAAAGAGCACTTGGGCAAAACAGAGGCATTTGGAGAGTCCTTCTCTGGACAGACGAGTTCTAATAAAAATAGAATATTTGGCACATCAAAACAGACATGTTTGGAAGAAAAATAAACACGGCATATGAAGAAAAGAACCTCCTCCCAACCGTGAAGTATGGCGCGTGGAATGTGAAATGTGAAGTCTGGGGCTGCTTTTTCGAGCTGGGCCTGGACGACTCATATTGTCCAAGGAATCAGAATGATTCTTCGGGTTAAAACAGATTTCGGCCAGATCTCCCGCATCAGTCAGGGGTGAAGCTGGGACGAAGATGGATTATGCAACAAGACAATGACCAAAGCATTCCAGCAAGATATACAAAGGAATGGCTTCAGAGAAGAGGATTTCGCACCTCTGATTGGCCCAGTAAAGTCCCCGGACCCTAACCCAATTGAAATTTGTGGAGATGAGAGAAGGAAACTGAAAGTTGGTACATGCCAGATATGTCCCTCAACGTCTCTCAACTGGCTGGAGTTCTGCAAGGGAGGAGTTGGGCAAAAATCCCCATAAGGAAGATGATGAGAGACTGGGTTAGTGGTTACAGTGAGAGAGGTGTTTAGTGTTTGGAGTAAGTAGTAGGAATGGCTGCCAAAGGGAGGAGTCCACAAGCTAGTACCTTATACAAGGAGTGTTAACATACTTATGCACAATGTAAGATTTTCAGTTGTTGCTGTCATAAACTCCTTTGTTTACTTAAATAATGAAAAAATAGATCTCTTGTTGTTGGTTTGGTGGTCTTATGTGTTTGTTTTGTCTACTAGTTTGGAAGGTGTGCTTTACAAATTGGGATTTTTAGATGTATGTCTAATAAGGTTATTTGTATGTTTTTCTTTTGATAAAGGTTTCTGTTGTAGTTTTTTGCACCAGTGACCATGTCTGGAGGGTTCACATACTTTCAAGCAGCACTGTATGACTGTGTTAGTTACATATACATGACTATGGTAGGGACATTAGATTGTGAGCTTTTCTCAAAGACATTTAGTAAAATGACTATATATGCTCTGTAAAGTGCTGTGTAATATGTCGGTGCTATATGAATACAAGATGATAATAATAATAATAATAATAGAAACAGCTTACAAAAAAACAACTTTTCCTCCAAAATGGTAGATTATTTGCCACTAAGATGTCATGTGACAGGCAAGAATGAAGCAGGTAATTTACCAGGGCGGGACAGCAATTCCAACACAACAGATATGTATTAAACGTTGATACACTATTGGCTAACTCTTAAGTTGCCCCAGTGTATATTTAGCTGTACATAGAGGATGGATGCAGCCTACAGAGTCACATCAATATGCTTACTGATGCTTGGTATATTTTATGGGTAACAATTGGTTTATCTTAAACTGTTCAGGTTGAATGCTGATCCTTGTTTTAATTAAGACATCTGAAAATATTTAATAATATAGTAGGTGCAAACTTTAGAAAGCTTTTCAACTTAAATTTAGGATTACACCACATGATGGCACTGTAATCAAAGCTAAAACTAGAGGCTACAACAGCATCTGAAATATTATGAAACTCATATATAGAACATAATAACATGGAGAATAAAACATCAGCAGTGTATTTTCCTGTCCTAAGTTTACAATTAACAAAGTAGATTCTGCAGAGAATATGTAGGGGGTATTATATAGCAAGACATCCAATTTTAATGTATCCTAAATAATATGTTCAATTTGAAAAAGAAGCAGTTCAGTCTTAGAAACACTAATTAAAAAAGTTATTAATATAAGCTATTCAATCTCAAATGTAGTAAATAAAATAGGCAAAGCAACGCACTTACTTATGTGTATAAGCACTGCCTTTAAATTTAAGTTTTTTTAAGTGTTCTGTTCCATTGAATATCATGCTGTCTTATTTGTGTTGTCCTTAATGACACTAAAGGTACCCATGGATCTCATGGGTATCTATACGTGTATGGGTACCTTAAGAAATACAATGGTATTACAAAGAATTACAATCTTACCCGCTTCTCTCTGTTCCTATTTCATGGGGGCTATGAAATATGTTTCTGGCTGTTGATCATCTCATGTGGTCACCCTGGTTTGTCCCCTTCCCTTGTTCACTGCAACAGCTGCTGTTACAACTTTTTAATCCAGCCCATGCTCGGCTCGTTCAGACCCCATTGCAGTGAAAGAGCAGAGGGAAGCACAGCGGGACTAAATGGGCTGAATATGGCCAGTAGCCTGTAATTTACCATTGACTGGGTTAAGATCTTCTCATTGATCGTACAAGTATCTTGTATTTTGATAGTACTATGGAGCATGCACACTGATCTAAGTAAAGGAATCAATCGGTTTTAAATCATGTGGTGAAGCAATCGTTCAGTGTTAGACTGATGGCTTTCACACAAGACTATCGAAGATCGATTGTGCAAAAGTCGACCCTTGTATGGCTATCTTAATTGGCTAAGACTTTAACTTGTGAAGGAGCCATTGTAATTGTGATAGCTCTACATCAACTACATCACTTATAAGAAAAATAACAATGACACAAAGATGACTATGAAGATAAATATTGGCTTAAAGATCCAGTATATCAGCTTTATTAATGTCTTGCAAATTGGAGCCAAATAACAAATGCTTGAAACAGTAACACTACTGTTTAATCTCTCCTTTCCTATATTTTCAAAACATATTAAATAATTAAGGGCAACCTGGGCATATAAAAAATTAAGGGATAGTGTAACAAGTGGTGGGAGTGGTAAAAGTTTGGTGAAATGGGTTCCTCAAGCTTCCAAAGAGGAGGAAGAGGAGTAAAGAGGGAAGGCTGAAGGGCGTTTTTTCTTCCAAAATCATTTCTAGATGAACATTACCCAACAAATTGAATTTAGATGTCAAAGGCTGGACTGTTATGTATGCCTGAGGCAAACATGGAAAAAGAGCAAGATGTTGAAGTTCCAGAATAAGAGCAGGAAAACAAGGAGGTTGTTTAAGGAACTTTCCATTTATTGCAAATTTCAACCTTTATCTGAGGTTCCAGAGAGCAGATAGAGAACATTGCTTGGCTGCCTATCCATTCATACCCTTAGGGGTAGTCAGTATGATCCATGTGAGTTGTGTGATCACGCTACTAGATTCACTGTCAAAGGTAAAAATTGCCTTTCCAGCAGAGGAAAAGGAAACTAATATGCATTACAAAATTGAGGCACCCTTAATTTCCATGTGAATGAGTAGATCCATGCTTTGCAGCATTGCTCTCTTGCAGACAAACAGGGAGTTTGGGGAGCAACCCGGTTAAAGACCTTACCAACATCCATAGAGCTGAGAGCTCTGACACAAGTGAAGTACAAAATCATCAAGGTCATAACCAGACTAATGACTGGTTATGACAAGAAGATTGCATGGACTGTTCAGAATAGATAGAGGTTGGTGATAAGGTAGCAACATGTAACAGATCTGGTACCTATTCATTCATATTAGGACATAAGCTTATAAATTTAGATATGTTACAAATGTACAGGCTCCAACATGTAAATAGCCATTAAACCTTTGTTTCATTTCTGAGCATATGGAATGATTAGCTTATGTTTTATTTTTATTACTTTCTTTAAATTTTCCAGCATACATATTTGTACAGTAATAGATTTTCTACCAAGCTAGTACTAATAATTTTCACTTCTAATTGAACAGCTTTAGAAGAAATAACCATCAATCCGTGAAATCAAACCTGTCTGCTGCCTCATGGCAATAAGAGGCACTACTCAATAATAATTTATGCATACTAACATGTTGTTTTTCTTAAAGTCCCGTGCAAGGCGTGTTGTAAAATCATAAAAGTATTTTAAATTGCTATAGAATGAAAATGTTAGCAGCAAACTTTTTCCATTACCCCAGTAATTGAAACTGAAGCTTCAAATAAATGGTAATCTTTTTTCTTATTCATACTGAGTTGAAATATAATACAATATGTACTTATTATACTTCATAAACAGCACATTCAACTTTCAAATTGTTTTTTGGTAACGGCTCTTGTTGTTAAGATAATTATGTATGGTTGATGTGCTGTAAACAAAGAATTACATTTCTGAAGAGGTTACTTGTGGTACAGAGGAGCTATGCTAGGAAATTTTGTAATATTAATGCTTTTACCCTCTTCATATAAGGATGCTTTATTTTGTACCTCATAATCTACTACTAACACAAATTTAGATTTGAGGAAATGTGTACAACTTGTTAATAATTATATTAGGTTAGATGCATTTTTCTCCACACTAAGGTTAGAATTCTTAAAACAAGATCTAAAGCCGACTGTGCTCATTTGTACCATTCTTTTTTATATTTACCAACAAACATAAAGTAATTAGATACAATAGTGTTGATTGTTTAGACGTGCCTTCCACTTGCATAGTTCCTTTAATTAAAAAGAACAATGCATAACCAGGTAAAGTTAGCAGTTACATATTGTTTATGTTAATATCACTTTGATAAGTGGGTCTGGTACAGGCCCAAATGTTGTTTCTTTTTAATTATTATTATCATAAAGAAAGGCATAGAATAATAGACAACTGGATTGGTTCATAAATATCCTTTTAATAAGTATTATTAATATTAATTCATTCTTTTCTCTTTGATTATCTATGAATTAGTTTTAAGTGTTCATAATTACAATGAAGAATAATGGTTCAGCAGTGGCTGAGACAGAGTGGGAAAGACTTTGATAAACTTTAAAGAATTCTAATGGAACAAGTGATGAGGGAAGTAAAACTGTCTATTCTGTAGCATGTAGAAAAATAAAAGCATATTGTCAGGGCCACGTGACGCTGGCACCAGCATCTGCAGGCGCACACACGCTTCAGCCTCTCCTTCCATCACAGCTGTGCAGTCTGTCTAGCAACATAACATAATTGTGTTGTCACCCGTTGTCACAGCAGGTTAAGTTGCTTGATCCATGCCGGGTTTTTATGTCCACCTTCTGCAGGCATGGGGAGAGCTAGAGTGCATACACAGGTGGCACTGCACCTGTTAATAAGCCTCTGGCATCTCCCCTATATAAACCTGGATGGTGCATGGCTGCCCTGCCCATGATAGCGTCAGTTCTCTGAACTACTGGGTTCCCCATGCCAGTCAGTTTGTGAGCGCTAGAGATAACATTGTGTATGACCACTGCTTGCTTTTAGACTGCTCTTTGGATTACCCCCTGGATATCGTGTTTTGTTGGACTGATCTGTGTATGACTCCTGCTTGCCTCTAGCATACTCCTCCGATTAACCCTTCGGATACTGTGTTTGGTTGGACTGATCCCATGTGTATGACCCTTCCTGTACATACGTACCTTCCTTCCTTCCTTACAGGGTTTCACTTCAGCTCTCAGGTGGGATACCTTGTGCGTCAAGTCCTGGGGTCAATCAAAGTCGGGTAGGCGCATCATGCTTCCCCGTTCAAGCGGGGGCTTGTCTATAGGTGAAGACTGCAGTGGTATCTGACCTGACCTGTAGATTGGTGATTCCTCGGAGACCCTCACACATATAGGGCAGTATATGTAATGTGTGTGCAGTTATATAGTGTGTGGGTGTGTATATATGTAGTGTGTCTGTATGATTCTTGCATTATTCAGGTTGCCCATGTTGGCACTTTGTGATAAATAAGAGGGGGGTTGCTTTCAGTTTGAGCACTTGGTCTCTTAAAGGTTCATCAGCACGGACTGTCTTTGGCTTTTTTACACAGATCTAAAAATCTTTTTTTTGTTACTAAGGAATTGTATAAGGGTCCCCATCTAAAGTATCTATTGGGAATTGGTCAACCGGTTCATTGATCCGGTGTGAATCGACCTGTGTATAGGGGGCTTAAGTGCTATT
Source organism: Ptychadena robeensis (assembly GCA_036250615.1). Taxonomy (NCBI): domain Eukaryota; kingdom Metazoa; phylum Chordata; class Amphibia; order Anura; family Ptychadenidae; genus Ptychadena; species Ptychadena robeensis. The sequence continues at coordinate 79,448,905 of CM070033.1, read as the reverse complement.
ATCATACCCATTAAAAAAAAGATCTTTTTGAATCTGCAGAGCTGGGGTAGTAACACTGCAAGGCATTTTTTACTTGTTTTCCAGAGTTCAGTTTTAAGATTTATACCTTTGTTTTTCCTTTATACTGCCATGGTATAGTCTTTTACAAATTTTCCCATGGGGACTAATGCTAGCCATACACATGCCGATAAGCGGCCGATTTTTAATCTGACCATCGGTCAGGTTAAAAATCGGCTGCTAATCGGCATGTGCCCACATGGGGCGACAGATCCCTGTCGCCCCACTTCTCGGCCGGCCAGAGAATGGACATGTCCGATCTTCTCTGGCCGATGCAAGCCGAGGCAAGCCGATGCCATAAGCTGCAATGAAGACGGCGTCTTCATTTCAACCGTACTAGAAAGATATCTGAGCCCAGCAAAATCAAAATGGCTATACAATTTTGGTATTATGATGTATTGGGCTTAAATTTCATTCTTCACACAAAAATGGTGCATAAAAATGGTAAACTAGCTCCACTGATTTGGCATTATGGTCATAATGGATTTTCATGGTTGTTTAATTCATGATTATCTGACAAATCTTTCAAATCTTGTGTGACAAACTGTTCGCCTGTCATGGTGTAAATGGACTCATCGGGTGTATCCTGGAAGGAGTCCAGGAATATGTTGGCCAACAACAATAGGTTGTTGTGCAGTTTTGTTTATTTTTTTTATCATTTTAGAGCTCCTGCCCATGTTTATTTGAGCACACAGCCCAAAGTAAAGTGTTACCCTCGCAGGTAGACATCCAAATAAAAAAAATGCCACACCACCTGGGTTCGCACCTTTCAACATAAAGGGTTGTCCTTGGCTTCCCAGCAGCAACAAGCCTGGGCCTCACACGCTCTGTGAGCCCCCTGTAGCAGCTGCCCCAGTAACCACAGGCCTGGGCTCCACACTCTTTGTGTGTCCCCTGTCTCCACTCGGTCAGAAGCACTGACACGATGGTCTGAGCTCCTTTTGTAGAGAGACACCTTGCTCCACTCACCTGCAAACAGGTGTTAACCCTTAAGTGGACCCTGGGGGAATAAGAAGGCCCACCCTGTTCCTTCCTCCTTATCCCAGAGTTTGGGAGCCCTTTAAGAAACGAAAACACTTAGCAACCTAATGGTGCTGGGCAATAATACCCCGGACTCCTTCCAGGACACCACCTAACGGTCCATTCACACAGTGACAGGTGACAAGTCTGTCACACTTGATATAGTAGCCACAACCTGGTGCAATAATCAAAAATAACACTAGACTAACGAACCTATTAGATCAGTGATTTAGAATATCATCATTATAACTACATTACATGATTACAACACCTAGTTAGTGTTTTAATATCTAGCTTGCTACAGTGAAGTGTAGGTTTTAAACTTCTGGTCCGCTGAGAAAGTTGTTTTACCATCTGCTTATTTTAATAAATGGAATTTTTAATTTGTTCTCATGTATTGAAAGTGCACACAGACAGTGTAAATTTTACTTATTTCCTTTCCTTCCATCTGTTTTCTCATTCTCATTGAACTAAACTGTGTAAAAAACAGCATACTATGTCACTTGATGTAGATAAAACATAATAGGTCACATTACACCCACTGCTACCATCGGAACAAATGGTGCGCTTCTGTTAGAGCTGTCACTTAGCTGTGAAGCTGGTAGAAAGGAAGCAGAGAGAATATAGTTTGGAATTTCAAACTTTTTTCACACTTAAAATTTTTAAACTCACTTAATAAATAAATAACTAAAAAGACTAATGTAGCCAAAGCTTTTTCAAAATGTTTACTGTTAACTCCTGGCAGTGACTTATCTATACCTGGCAAGCCTGCTGCAATGCTGCATCAGCGATAATGGATTGTCCTGTGTCCACCCTCTCGGCATCTCGACCCAGTTGCCAGTAACCCGCATTGAAAATTCGAGCAATGGTGCTCTGGGTCCTCACTTTCCCAAGAATGGACTCCCCGGGTCAGCGGGGTGTAGGCAGGAGGGAGTCTTGACAGGATGGGCTGGGTAGGTGGGAGTTAGGGAGTTGTCGTTCAGACAGGAATAGGAAAGGTATATAGTAAAAGGGGGGGATAGGTCTAGTTGGGGAGTGGAACCGGAAGGAGCATTCAATTGGATTTGGATATATTGTTACTGTTTTTCATCTCTCTTCATGTCAATTTGTACAGCGTGATAGGTTCTCGTTCGCGCTACGTAAAGTAATTGCCTCTTAGTAGTCCTACAAGGCAAAGAGGTTGTTGCTTCTTGATTAAATCAGGAATGCTAGTCACCGAGGTCTGCTCATATGTTTGGTTGGAAGGCTTATGCCCTTAGGTTTTATGTTTTTCCTTGTTTTAACAGTTTTTGTATATGTGAAAAGTAGTACCCCCTTAGGCTTGCTAAAAAGGCTTGTTTTGGCAGTTATTATGTTTGTTTAATGTTTTCTAGTTATTTTCTAAGTCTAAATTGTTATATCATATTAAATGCCACTGTCCGCGGGACTTCTCAATCTTTGTTAGGATAACGCTGTGGCCTTATTTGTACATTTTTCACTTGCATCTCATTAAATTTTTCGAAAAAGATTTGTGGTGTGTTATTATTGTGAAATAAGAACACTTTTTTGGGCAGTTAGCCTAATCGCCACCATGGACGGTCATGTTAAAGGGGGTGGGAGAGTGCATGAATCAAAAGCAAATTGCCTGTACCCATTAGAATTAAAAACCCAGCTATGGGCAGAGCGCGTAGGGGGGTGGTAGGTAACTTAATTGAAGGGAAAGTCCCCTGTAACTATCTACACTGTGCATATAGAAAAACTGTGTTGTACCTTTTACACTGCATTATGTGCCTCTTCACACAAATTCTTGCAGCACGTGCTTTCTTAGCTCCGTGTAAAAATCTTCAAACACTAGTATGGGAGAACGAGAAGCGACCTAGCACAGTGGCATGAGCTTATGCAGGCTTCTTTTACCTGCAGCCGACATGTTCGTGTTAGAGTACTGCCGGTAAACTTCTGAGTAGTATTAAAGGGGTGCAAGTCTTTTAGGTACAAAACAGATACATATAACTACATGTCATCATCAGTTTCCTGTGTTTACAACTCCTCCTTTTGTTCAGGATGTCAGTGCTAATAGTTCCAGAAAGAAATCTAGAAATAAGAATTACATTGAATCCTTTACTAGAATTATTTACAGTAACAACAGATGATTCGCTGATTTTCCACTGAACTATAAGTATCAGATTTCTTGCCATTTAAAACTGAACTTGTAGCAATATGCAAACCTCAGTTATGACAAGAATCTGCTGTCCTTAGACATTTATGAGCGTAAAAGAATCTATTTAGAAATTTAGTTTTTGGGTTGATAAAAAAGCGTGTTGTTTTGTACTTAGAACTTGATTAATAATACCCCTCAGGTGGCTGATCTGAATGATTCCCTAGCATACACATTCCGATTTTTCGTACAAATTTTGCCCGATCGATCAGCGCGGTCGGTCGTGGTGATCGATCGGGAGAATAATCAGATGCGGAATTATGTATCCGACCAATCACGATTTCTCAAAATTGGGAGAAAAATCAGAACGTATATGGGGGACTTTAGGCTTTGTTCCCACATAGGCTATTAATCACCTTGTGCTCACGATTTTAATCGCGTGCAGAAATCAGCGTTAATCAAGCCCATTCAGTTGAATGGTCTTGTCTCCACTCAACTGATGGCGGTGATCGATTTTTTCTTTCTCATTGCGTCCATCCATTCTTACGGACATTGGAAAATTGCGTCCATTCATAGCCTGATAAGTGTCTTTTTTTTAAGTGTCTTTTTTACCTAGCCTTGTAGGATTGGTAATTCCCCCATTGAGTCCTGAGAACAAGCCTTAATTGAAGGAACTTTAGTAAACCAACTTTCAGCTTGGAGGCAAAGTTTACGATCTCCTGTAAACTGGGAGGTACATTTCCATTTCTTTCCATTACCATCTCTTTTATCCTATTTCTAATAGCCCTTATACTTTGAAACTAATAGCATAAAACAGCTAAATGCAGGAGATTTGTCAAATGTAAAAACAATAAAACATTTTTGTCAATGTTTGCTTAATAAAAATGAATTATGACATTTTTTGATTATCTCTTGCAGTGGGCTCTCTGCTTCTGATGCTCTAGGCCCGTGCTGGCAAACCTATGGCAATAATTTACCAGGAAATTCAATGTATTGGCCCACTTTAGTTTTGCTTTATTGTGTTGTTGACTGTTAATGTTACGTAGACCTTTAATAAAAGTTATGGAAACTTGTGTTTCCTTTACTGTGTCTGTGATGGCATCATCATAACTAGTCGACTCAACTACGACATCATAAAAAAAGTACAGCCATGGTTTGGAAATTGTCTGTTAATGAGGATACAGAAATGACGCTGCCGTGGCGGTGAGGATGCTGTTAGTTCCTTTCAAGTCCTGTGGTGTTTCCGTTCTCCTTGCTTTCTCCTCATTCCTGTATTAAAATTTAAGTTCCATTTCACACTGCCATGCGGCTTCGTTGGGGTTTGTGGCTAGTAACGGACGTGCTAGCGGTAACCAGGTCCAATACTGCCAAAAATCTGTTTAAACTAAAACCTCAGTATACAGGTTAAATTGTCATATTGGCACTTAGGATAACCCTCTTTTTTTTGTTTTCTGTTTGGGAACACCACCATGGCTTTCGGCAGTCTTCTTTTTCTTCCCTGTTCTGTGAAAACCCACAAATTGTAGGAGGATGACATATTCACCCCTGAAAAAGGTTCCCTGGTCATACTTACTCTGGTGGCTATTCTAAGAGAGGAGGTGGTGCTAGAGAGTCCATGTTCAGGTGGGTATAAATCCCCTATACCTGGATCAGTGGCTCTTAAAAGCTATTAGATAAAGGTGATCTAGGTATTCATGTCGAAACATGTTCTAAATGAAAAAAACAATAAAAAACCTCAAGGTTCCCTTTTGGGAAAGAACATGGAGAAAGGACATGGGGTAAACATATTCTGAACAGATGTGGATTGCTACTACTTTTCATCATGCACTGCCCTTCCTCTCTGGGGAATATGTGCACAGCACGTTCCAGGGGAAGGAAGGGCAATGGTGACTCTACTCCCGAATAAATATCAGTATACAGCTTATTTTAACCTGAACACTGTACTGGAGCATAATGTATATTCATTTTCTTCAGAATTTTGGGGAAAAGTGCATCTTATAAAGCAAAATAATATTTTGGTGATTTACACTTAATTTGATTTGATCCAGGTTGACACTTTTTTATGTGTAAGTTTGAATTAATACTTTTCAGCTGCACAAATTCTGATAAGGTAAAGATGGGGGGGGGGCAACAGTGAGTGTGTGTGCTTATGTCTCCTACAAGGCTCCTGTAGGCATAAAGCCAGGCAGGCACGGGGCCAATACACACTGCTTCTCCTTTTTTGTGATGAAACATTTTTACTGTATGCATTTCTAGTTTTTTTTCATTAAAAACATATGGAATACTAAGTACTTCTATACTAACTCCTGAGAGTAAGAAAGCTAGAATCTTGGGGTATACTTAGCAGTTTCATATTACATATCAGCTTCCTCAACAACATAATGGAGAGGTTGTTGGAAAAAGGATTCGCTATCTTATTAATGGAGTGTACTCTACTGCTGAGAGTAAAGCACATCACAAAACAAAAATTGACCAGCAATTTATATATTTTCTTTATTATTAAGGTACATAAAAGAAAAACAAAGGATTCCCAATGTTTGGGTTATTTTTGTTGCAATTTGACTTCCACGGTTTGGAACAATGTAAGAGCTGCCAAGATGTTCAAGCATCAATTCAAAACAGGAGACGTTTATCCATTAGTGTGCTGGCTTTTTGCCCTATGGTCTCCAAAATCGATTTGAATACATTTGTGTTTCAGCAGCAAATGCTTTTAGAAATTATTGTATGATGGGCTACAACATCACTGCAAGATTTTTTTATAAACAATATATTATTGCAAGTAGAGATACGGCCAACAACAAGAAGCTTTAGATGCTATATCTATACATTTTTTCTACTTTTTCCAATTCGACTTGTAATTTTGCATAAATAAGGTGTTTTGGTGCTCGTGCTCTACAAAAACTGAACCATAAGGGTTTTTTTTAGGAAAAAGTGTCTCTCTAATGTCATGTAGCATGGCTTGAAGTAGTGTAGCAAGTTTTTTTTTTACATTAGCATTTTTTTTTTATACATGTGTATGTATGTGACTATATAAATAGTTTCCCTGCCCTTTAGCTAAGATCAAGTGAAGTATGTGAATATATATTTTTATTCAGAAATATACACTATTCTAATTTAATCAGAAATATAGTAACAAAAGGTATTGGCAAACCTGACTATTAGACTTACAATGACACTAATGTCATCCCATTCGAATATATAGACATCAGTAAAGAGTTGGTCTTCCTTTGCAGCCAACAGTTTTCGCTCTGTTAGGAATACTTTTCAAATTTTTTGGAGTGTGTCTGGAAATATATGGCCATTCAAGCTCTTCTGCACTACTTACTGAATCATATCTTTATGGACTTAACTTTTGCATAGGGGTACAGAAAATGTCCTTCTCCAAATACTATTGCCACCGTCTGTTTACCATTTACTGTTGACTGGAATATGTGTCAGGGATGAAATTCAAACTAACTTACTGCAAAGCTGGCTTGACGGTACTACACTTCATTCAAAATACCTGTGGAAATGGCCCTAAATGAAATGTCAAATATTATATATATATATATATATATATATATATTTATATATAAAGATGTATGTTATACAGGAGCACCCATTTTAAAAATTTTTGGCTTCTGCCCCATATCATTGGCTAACATTTCTACTTAAGACTAATTTTTCTCAAGGAAGTCTTGCGTTTACTTTTTAGAGAGCAGAAGTTTTCTTATGGCAACCCTTGTCTTGTAGTTTGTTGGGATGCAACTTTACAAACCTAATCCATGCAGCTATGTTACACTGACAAAGATAGAACCTGACAACATCTGAGACACCAGAGGGGTCAGCTGCTTATTGATTATTGTCCCTGATTGTACACTAAATTACAATACAGTATAGTTCACTTTGGGAACCCCCTTACCTGGGAAACTTTTTCCTGACATGACAAATATTCAATTTTATTGTAGAACACTCCAAATGACACTACAAAGGGCCCCATATTATGTTGGCTCATGCCTTTATTGGAAACTACAAAAAACAAGCAGCTCTGCTTTATAAAGTACTGAAAAGCAAATGCCAAAACTCTACTTGAAGTATGTTAATGGTAATTGTAAATTCAAAAAATGTCAAAAAAAGTTACAAGAAAGGCTTTTAGCGAGGAAAAAAAGGGCAATCTTGTGGCAACTAGTCAAAATCAAATCAGGTCTTGATGGCATCAGGTCTTGATGGCATATCACCAAATCCTATCTTGGCCAGCCAAGATAATCTCCAGATATAAACCCCATTGAAAACCTCTGGAGTAACATCTAGAGCAGTTGTTCTTAACTTGTGGGTCAAGACTCTCTTGGGGGTCAATCAACCATTTCACAGGGGTCATGGATGCTAGGAGGAAAAGTAATGCCCCCTCCATCTTAATCTATGGTGTAACTCTTCACTCCAAATTTCCCACTCTGCACAACATTTGCACAGGCCGGGTGGGACAATAGGAGGGAGGGGACATTACACTTACCTGTACATCCAGAAAGTAACATTGCAGAGTGCCAGTTCCGGTATCTGGAATGCAGAAGTGACAGCCCACCCTGGCACTTTCCCATTTCAAATACAGGAAGTGACACTTTCAGATGTAATTTCTGGGGTCGCAGATCTAAAAATGTTGAAAACCACTAATCTGGAGGAAATCTAGCATACACAGACTGTCAACTGTGCCAGTCATCAGCAGAGTAATGTCTTGAATGTAAAATGTATTTCACATGTACTAAAAAGCAGAATGCACAATATACAATTGTTTGAAATAACAACTATGTATGTACATAATACATTTATTAAATTTATTTTGGGAATCATTTAAAAGGCCCTAAGCGAAGTGTTTGTCCTAAGTTAATTTTACTTCTACACAGGTCCTTATGTATAAAAAATAGGTAACAATTTCAATATATATATTTTTACATAAAGTCCATACACACATTTTTAAACCTTGCGGAAAGTGGTCTCTGTAATGGTTTGCAAGCATAGTTCACATCAACTGACAACTGTTTGGTAAACAGAAGCGAGGACTGATGTCTGTCAAGTTAAACCCTGTTGGACTACAGTAAAGAATAGGAGAAACTGTAAAAAGAAAGAAAAATCAGTAGGTTGCTATGGAAATAATTCACAATGTAATGTGGCTACATTGCTACACAGACTCAGTAATATTGTATTAGAAATATTATTGTATGTATGTTTATTCACAGACTAAACAAGTTTGGATCTACCAATTCACAATTTTCCTAATTTTATCATTGATTTGCTTACAACCCAAATTTTTTTTATATGTATGTATTTGTTTTAAAGAAAGAAAGAAATTGTAATTCTACATTTGAAAAAGGTTTAGTACTAAATACATTGCCAGTAGGCCAAAGTGTAAGTATCATAAAAATCACCAGAAACCAGAGTAGTGAATGATCAGTTAAGTGCTAAGTAAAATAAAGTGTTTTTTGTATACCCCTAGCTGAAGAATCAGTATTTAACCCTTGCAATGGGGCTAACATAAGCTCTAACTGTATCCAACCTATTATTAATGTTAACATTAAACAAATAAACAAAAACATATACATTTTTGTTTTCTCTAATCTTTAATTTTGTGCCTCTGCCCCCACTGTGATATTCCGTCACTTTGCTGGCTTCTTCTCAGTGCTAGTTACAGTGTTGCTTTGTATCTGATCCTATTTTAAAGAATGCACACATACACATAGTCAGGTCCGTAAAGATTGGGACATCGACACAATCCTAACATTTTTGGCTCTATACACCTCCACAATAGATTTGGAATGGAAACAAACACAATGTGCTTAAACTGAAGATTGTCAGCTTTACTTTGAGATTATTTACATCCAAATCAGGTGAATGGTGTAGGAATGAAACAATTTGCATATGTGCTTCCCACTTGATAAGGGACCAAAAGTAATGGGACAATTAGCTTCTCAGCTGTTCCATGGCCAGGTGTGTGATATTCCCATATTATCCCAATTACAATGTGCAGATAAAAGGTCCAGAGTTCATTATCAAGTGTGCTATTTGCATTTGGAATCTGTAGCTTTCAACTCTCAACATGAAATCAAAAGAGCTGTCACAATCAGTGAAGAAAGCTATCATTAGGCTGAAACAAACAAAACAAACTCATCAGAGAGATACCAAAAATATTAGGCATGGCCAAAACAACTGTTTGGCACATTCTTTAAAAGAAGGAATGCACTGGTGAGCTCAGCAACACCAAAAGACCTGGAAAACTACAGAAAACAACTGTGATGGATGACCAAAGAATTCTTTCCCTGGTAAAGAAAATACCCTTCACAACAGTTGGCCAGATCAAGAACACTCTCCAGGAGGTAGATGTATGTGTGTAAAAGTCAAGAATCAAAAGAATACTTCACCAGAGTGAATTTAGAGGGTTCACCACAAGGTGTGAACCATTGGTGAGCCACCAAAACAGGAAGGCAAGATTAGAGTTTGTCAAACGACATCTAAAAAGCCTTCTAGAACTGCAGAAGGTGGGAGGAAAGACCATTGGTAATGGTCTAACTGCCTACCAGTTTCCCTTGAGAGAACAAGGCATGGGGACTTTAAAGTGTCCTCTATTTACATGGGAACCTCTAGGTAGAGGATTTCAGTGTTGGTAAATCAGACAATGCAAGGTGGATATATGATGACCTAAGCCGTGGGTCAAGCCAGGTCAACAGAGAGAACAAATATCATAAATAAAAAAAAACCACAAATAACATAAGGTTGGTGAGAGATAAAAAGTCCTCGGTGGCAAGTTATTCAATTAAAGTGTTCATCTTTAATAAAGTTGTCTTAAAATCATCAGAGGACTGGGACCCGGGTGTTAGGGTCATTGAAGTCGGGCAGCCATCATCTTCATAAGATGTTCGAAAAATGAAATTAGGTTGAAGAAAATGAAGACATCTAAAAAGCCTTCACAGTTCTGCGACAACATCCTATGGACAGATGAGGCCAAGATCAAGATGTATGGCTGCCAATGCAACTGGTTCTCTTGTACTTATTGATGATGTTACTGCTGACAAAAACATCAGGATGAATTCTGAAGTGTTTCAGGCAGTATTATCTGCTCATATTCAGCCAAATGCTTCAGAACTCATTGGACAGCGCTTCACAGTGCAGATGGGCAATGACCCAAAACATACTGCAAAACATACTGCAAAAGAGTTTTTTTAAGGGAAAAAAGTGGAATGTAATGCAATGGCCAAGCCAATCACCTGACCTGAACCCGATTGAGCATGCATTTCACTTGCTGAAGACTGAAGGGAAAATGCCCAAAGAACAAGCAGGAACTGAAGACAGTTGCATTAGAGGCCTGGCAGAGCATCACCAGGGATGAAACCCAACATCTGGTGATGTCTATTTATTACCGACTTCCGGCTGTAATTGACTGCAAAGGATTTGCAACCAAGTATTAAAAAGCGAGAGTTTGATTTACGATTATTATTCCATCCCATTACTTTTGATCCCTTAACAAGGGGGAGGCGCATATGCAAAATGTTGTAATTCCTACACCGTTCCTCCAGTTTTGGATGTATATACCCTCAAATTATATGGCCAGTCTGCAGTAAAATCACATTGTATTTGTTTAATTCCAAATTCATTCTGGTGGTGTATAGAGCCAAAAATGTAAGAATTGTGTTAAAGTCCAAATATCTATGTACCTGATTGTACCTTTATCTTCATAATTGCAAAGGACCACTGATCTAAGGAATTGCTTTTGCATTGATTACACTGTGTAGAAGTACCATCCATCCATGGAATTTAGTGACCATCACTTTGTATTATAGTATATGTAGGATTTTTGATACCAATCAATTTGTGCATTAAATTTATTCTTGGATGGGTTTGCCTCTCAGCTCATGCACAACCCCCAAAAGGATCGATACAGGTATGTCCTGGGGACATGAGATAATGGGCCAAAGAATGGCATGTAATGTCCACACTGAAATGTAGGGCTTTTCTTACTATATATAAGCTCAAGGTCTCACTTACCCTCTTTGGGTGGTGTAAGCAGGAGACTTTAAATGAATCAAAAAATATATTTATGCAATTAACATTTGTTTATAGAACTAGATCTATTTTGGAAAAGTTGGCCTCCTATCTGGGCGCCTCCTTCACAGGGATCCCTCTTGTAAGGGTTATATGATCCATCCTTTCATCTTCTGCCTAAAATTAAAAACATTTTGCAATTATCATTTTTAAGGGCCCCCATACACCGTTAGAGGACCCTATACTACATAGTTGTTGGTAGATCTAAAAGATATCTGACAGAGAGATCTAAAGGTGTATGGCCAGCTTAATATATAGTAAGAGTCTGTCTAACTGTGCTGCCTCCTGGGCAGCTGTCTTTAGTCGGCTGATCTGTGTCTTGAGGCATGCAAGCTGTAATTTAACACAACACAGCCTGTAATAGGCATACTCTATGCTTTTAGCCCATTGTATGAAAGAAACATTTATAGGTTAAGTTATTCTGTTTTAAAAATGATTAGCTACAATCCACACAAAACCCATCAATGTTTATACTGTGTTTTGTAAATGATGAGACAATGTAAATCAATGAAGAATTATGTGTGCAAGAGTATTTATTTCTACAGGTACTAAAGATGTTATATACACTGAAAAAAAATATAAACACAACAATTTTGGTTTTGCTCCCATTTTGCCTGAGCTGAACTGAAAGATCTGAAAAAAATTCTACATTCACAAAAGACCCATTACTCTTAAATATTGTTCACAAATCTAGATTCTTGTTAGTGAACACTTTCCCGAGATAATCCATCCCACCTCAAAGATGAGGTGCTGATTAGACAGCATAATTATTGCACAGGTGTGCCTTAGACTGCCCACAATAAAATTCAACTCTAAATGTGCAGTGTGATCACACAGCACAATGCCACAGATGGTGTAACATTTGAGGGAGCGTGCAATTGGCATTCTGACGGCAATGTCTACCAGAACTGTTGCCCGTGAAATGAATGTTTATTTCTCTACCACAAACCGTCTCCAAAGGCGTTTCAGAGAATTTGTTAGTACATCCACCGGCCCCACAACCACATACCATGTGTAACCACACAAGCCCAGGACTTCCACATCCAGCATATTCACCTCGATGAATCATTATCATTAGGAATACGACTAGGAAAGCAAATAGCTTATAATTTCTTTTTCAAGACATGCTTAATATAAAACTTGTTGTACAAATATCTACCTGCTCCTTCTTTTTTTTCTTTTGTGTACTTGCTTTCTTCATCACTTGTTCTACTTCTTGACATTTCCTCATGTGACAAAGAAGAGAAATAGAAAGTCAAGCTTGGTGAAAAGATCAGCAAGCAGAGCTATTGACCCCATTCTGTCCACTCTATCTTGTGACAGAGGCTTGGTAAAATGGACCTGTCAAGATAACATTTTGTACTAGGTGTCATGACTTTTACGCAAGTTGAAATTAAGGCTCAATCCCTTACAACACCCACTCCTTAATCTTACTACGCAATGAAAACATTGCAAGCAGTTTATAGGACTGCCAGCACCATAATGGTGTAATATTATCTTGAATCAGGAAGAAAGGGAAGAAATAGGTCCATAACCAAGCTCAACTAATCACTATTTGTAATTTACACATTTTAGTGAAAATTTCTATTTGGATTTTTTGAGAAATTCTTGTAAAGATTAATTTAATTAGTGATAACCATAAATCGAAGTGTGCCTATACTTATATTAAGGGATATACCACATTTTAGTCCTGGCAATTACCAGCAATAATACAATTGATTGACTGGTATTTCTTAAGCTGAGCATAGACGTTTAGATTTGCGGCCAATGACGTCATCACGCACAGTCGATCTGCCGCAGAATTGGGCACAGAACGAAACGTCTATCCCCAGCTTTACTCATTCTTGTCCCTGAGGGATACATCACTATTATTTCCCCTCCATATAACAGTATTCTTCAGCGCAGGAAATAAAAGGAAATCTTCACAACAAGAAAAGTGTTCTAGAAGCCTTGGATTGGGTTTAGAATACAAATTAGGCTCTTGTTGGCTGTTAATTTGCAACAATCAGCCCTGATTAACAAAATTGCTAAAATCACCTCTGGCAAAAACATATTGGCTGTTCTTATCTTTAGTTCAGCGTTATGGTAATTCCTATTATAAAATTGATCAGTAAAAAAGAAATCACCATTGCTGCATTTGGTCCCCTCGCTTGTAACAATTGAATGTTCTTTTGAGTTATAAATTATTGATCGGAATTATATATATAGTTATGTCAGGAATGGTTCATGCAGAATTGCCCGATGTTTCCTTCTTATCATAGAAATTTTACCTTCATCTTTAGCCAGCTGATAATATGATTACTAGACTTATCATATTCTGGAAGCTACACTAAACTAAAATGTGCACAGGCTGACATGAGAAGCCGCACAAATTCTTATTAATTAGGCACATGCTGTAATGCACAATGAATGCAAAAATAGCATAAAACTCATAGTACTTTAGAAAATGAAATCCAAACTTGGCACATGAGCTAAAAAATGTAACAGTATCGTGACTCTCACTAAAAACAAAATGCATTAACCGCAAAGCAAAAACTGACAAACTAAAACATCTCATTAGTATCCAAAGAACGGAAATATCTATAGCAAAAAATACATTTAATAAAAAATATATTTTCTTAATAAAGCAGAAGTGAATTCTGCCTAACAACAACAGAATATGCTTAAAGTAAAACTTCATAAATCTGCCTGGCAACACTGCTTAGCAACAAGATTTTCTGCTTTTGCTGACAGTATTCAGCTTACCAGCTTAGCATGATGAGATTCAAAGAGTTTTTTGTTTAGGTTGTACTTTAAAAATTTTGATAGGAACACATTTTTTAAAACAATAATTGATTATACTGCATTTAGGGGCATGTCAAGCTGCAGAGATATCATGCATACAGAGTGTTTGAGTGCATGTACAGTGCAAATGCATATACTATGCCCTGTGCACCCAGGTCCCATTTTCTTAGCTCAGTATAGCTCTTTATCATATAAGGAACTTTCAAAGAAAAATATATAGTAGTACAAACATGTACGAAATCTCTGCATGTTGGCCTCAAATATCTACTATACCTTTGCCCAGGTTCAAACATGCCCCAAGCCAAATTCCAATCATACATACCAAGGGTCGCAGTCAGAAATCCCGGGGCCCCAGACTCTAAGTTTTTTGAGCCACCCCCCCCCCGCCCTTAAAAAAAGGTGTTGGGGGTTATGCTAGCAAAAAAAAACAAGGCCACTTGCAGTCCGGGGAATTGCAGACCGGACAGCCTTGAATGCAGCTGCCGGGGTCCTGATATAGTCCCCTTTTTCCCCCTGATGCCAGCCCTACTTATGCAATATAGATTACAGGGTCTGACCTAATACTTCTCTTTTGGTCAAACCCCTTGACCTAGCCCATAACAATACAAACAGACAAAGTAGTTACAGATTTAAATTACAGTCTTTATGTGGAAAAAAAGTTTTCACCAGAATATTGAAAATTGTTTCTGTGGACAATACATAACTGTTTACCAAACAGTTATGTATTGTCCACAGAAATGATGTATTGGGATAATATCATAAAAATCAAATTTACAAAAAGACTCTCTGATATATATGGCATATGAGCTTGAGTGGCACAGGATGAGTCTATTAGAGAGCATCAAATAAAGATGAGGAGGTAGACAAGGGCCCTTATTCAGAGTGGGCCCGACAGGGGTTCATGTGCAATGGAAACAAGAATAAAATGTTCCAAAAGAAAAAAGCTACACTGGTCTATACCCCTCTGTGTTGGTTGGCTCACATGTGTTTGTATATAAAACACAGTTAATGTCACTATTGCACTCAAACTCTGGATTCACAGCTTTAATGTGCATTTTCTGACCATAGTACCAATAATAGAACTTATAAGAACCTACAAGGCTTAGTTTTGAATATATAGGAGACACGTCCACATAAATCCCAAAGAAATCAACCCAGTTGAGGGTAGGGTTTATTTTAATATTGGAGTTCTAAATGTCTTTATATTGGAATCAAAATACTTGAATAGTTTTCATGGATCAGAAATAAATGCAATTATATTTTTTTTCTGGGCCTAGCTAAGATTTTCTTGGCTGTATAGAAAGGAAGCATAGTTAGCATTTATTGAGTTAAAGTTGGGTCATCTATATAGTACTAAAAATTTTTAAAATTAATTATTGTGAAAAGTAGGTGAAACAACCCAATTCCTAACATTTGGAATAACCTAGGCAACCATTTTTTAGGAATACTTGGCCTTTTGTATGGTATGTATGAAGTATGAAGCTTAAAGCGGACCTACCACGTTGTAGGTCACTTTGCACTATCAGCATCAGGCTGCCA
>CM070033.1:79420537-79432062 GCA_036250615.1 Ptychadena robeensis | reverse complement strand
GGTTACTCCCTTAGATTACCATTGTTGATCCTGCCTGGACCTGTATCGCTGTTTCAGCAACTGGAATCTGAGCCTGAACCTAGATCGTTACACTGCAGTACTTATTGTACTAAAGGAAAACATAACGAAAGGGCCTGTGCAAAAGGACCAATACCATAAAGCGTTTCTTAATCTAAAATGTCTGCAACATAGAAATGGAATAGACATTCACATGAAGGAAATACCATACCATCATACACATTATATAGAAAAGACATGGTTAAAAAAGGGGGAGGTAAAGTTGCCCTTTATGTAGGTATAGCATAAACATTACACAAATAATAATGATTGTTAAAAAAGAAAAAATATATATACAAAAAGGCTAAAGTTTTATATTTCAAGAGGACCAATATTAAATTATAAAGGTGCTTAACTTTTCTGGGATTGGCCAATGTCATTAATCATTTAAGGCAGGGGTGTCAAACCTTTTGCAAGGTTGTGTGAAGCAAAATGTGTGTGTGGGGTGTGACAATGCAGCCTTAGTTTCATTGAACCATAAACCTTAAATACAAATACAGGTCTCTTCCTTCACACATACGTGGTATGTTTATGGTAAAGCATTAGCCATTCACTGTCATAAGACTGATAAAAACTGTCCCTAGGCCCTAGGGATGCTGACTTGCAGTTCTGACCATTTTCCTAGCAATGACATATGGAGAATCCGTAAGAAGATTCTCCAGCACTTCTCACTTTTGCTGCATCCTAAAAGTAGCCATAGACAGACACAGCCTGGTGTAAACCCCTGACTATGCCATTCATTTTTTTTTTTTTGCCAAAGCCCATGCTAGAACTTACACAAATATATTGAAGTTGTGGTTCTTGAGAGGGGACTCCTTTTGCTGCACTTACTTCCTTTAATAGAGAAATAGTGTCATCCCAACTTATATGGTAAAAACAACCACCGCCCTTTCATTTACTGCAATTGTGAGAAATGTTTAAATGTTGGAGGGGAGGGGGTAAGGGTATTTTTACTGGGAAAACATACAATTTTAACACAATCTATTGATTGAAAATTGTCACCATACTTTATATATGACACTTTTTGGTTTGCATTCACATTCAAACCAAGCAAGTCACAGAAGCACAGATATTTAGTTGCAGACTTGTACTCATGGCTCTGTGTCTTTCTACTTGTACTCATAGAGGTGATGTCATGCCAGAATCAGCCTACTGATGGTGACAATAAA
Source organism: Ptychadena robeensis (assembly GCA_036250615.1). NCBI lineage: Eukaryota > Metazoa > Chordata > Amphibia > Anura > Ptychadenidae > Ptychadena > Ptychadena robeensis. The sequence continues at coordinate 79,430,836 of CM070033.1, read as the reverse complement.
GGAAACATCATGTTTGATGAGCATCAGCACAGCATATAGCCACCAAAGAAACCTCAAGTAACAATGCAGTAAAGCAGTTGTAGACCTTCACGGTGGGATCACCGCATACTATATTAATATGATTGAAAATGAAATCCGAAAATAAGATGTATATGTTAGTTTTGTGTCAATGTAATGCTATGTCAATTTTAACTAAAAAGTTAAATTACTTAAGCCCCCCATACACCTTAAGATCGATCCATACAATCTCCATTAGAACTACCAACAACTGTGTAGTATAGTGGCCTCCCTGATAGAATACATAGTGATTGGAAGGATTAGAAAGGTCCTCATATTACATGGTTTTGGTAGAACAAAATTTGTACAGAAATTGTATGGTAAGATTGTAAGGTGTATGGGGGGCTTTAGGAAAGACATGATTTATCAGCTAAAGTAGTGGTCAGCAAATAATCATTGTTTGACTTTGCATTTTTTTTCTCAGCAGAACAGTAGTGATCAGCACAATTTTTGCTGGCAAACCGGCTTTTAAATTATCATAAAAATAACAAATCCATTTTCTTTCATATCAATAAAATGCACGTAATTGTCAAAAAGATTGACTGCATGAATGGTGCATAATAATTTGCATTCATATTACAGAATAACATATATTAGTCAATTTCCTTCAAATGTGTGCACATATAGAGTTTTTCAAATGTAAGGGATTGAACCAGAAAAGAAGACAAACATAAATTAATCTTTGTCTTGGCAGGCTAAAAGCAAAAGCACCCATCTGCTGGATCTTCGATGGATGCGTTGCCGCAATGACAACATAGCACTCTGCATTGTAACACAATGAACACAAGCCCTTACTTTCACCTCCATCAGTCAAGTGTCTCAAGACAAATTGTTTTTTAATTTATTATAATATTTATGTATTATTTTGTGTATAAATGTGAGCCTCAGAAACCAGAATTGTATTAAGCCTGAAGAAGGGATCTGCGACATCCCATAAGCTTGTTTGTTTAATAACTTTGGTTAGCTAATAAAAGTTATTGCTTGAACTCCAGACTTTCTATAAACACCGTACACCACTCTATTGCTGAGAATATCTTTAATACTAATTCATTGATTGTATGCACCCCCCCCCATATCTAAACAATTAAACATTCATAAAAGTATTTCAGAAAATCATGATACTGTGCGTTCATCAGAACAGCTTCCTCTACATATAAATGACCACTAGATGGAGCATGATTACAGCTCAGCCTTACTTTATTAGCCTGAAGTGACACTGGAATGAGGAGAAAAATAAATATACAAGTACTATTGACATTTTCACCAGATTGCTTGCTTACTCTCATGTAATGAGAGAATGGCTGTTATATAAAAGAGCTATTTTTATCATACTTGCAGTGTTTGATTTCTTTAATATCAAACATACTATGATGACTATTTCTGTAAACATATACTTTAAATCTTTTGGCCCAACTTATCTTTCGTATCAATTCTGTTTTAAGATTCAATAGATAATAGATAAATTAAAAAGATACATTAATAGATGTAGAATTAAATAGATGTATACTTTTTTGCACTGGGTGCAGAGTTTTCATGTTTTGTGTGTGTGGAATCACACGCCGAGGGTTAAAAAAAAACCACACCAGTATTTCTTCTGGTGTTCTCACTTATAAGTTAAAATGAACTGAGCCTACCAGAAGCAAAAGTGTGTAAGCACCATCCAAGGTGACATGTTTGTCTTTCAGGAAGAGAGGATAGCACAGTCAAGCATTTCTTAAAACAGAAGTTATTTACATGCCCCATTCCATCACAAATCTCAAAAGTTAAGAAACAAATCATCACTTCCAGACAGTGGGTGGAGCCATGCAAATCATGCCAAATGCTGACAGCAATCAGTGAGATCAAAAAGTATTTTGAAGCAAAAACGCAAGTGGTTTTAAATTGCACCACTTTATTGCACAGGTTACCTATGGAAGCTCAAGTCCTCAACTGATAAACATTTCTTTCCTACGATATTTTCAGTTAACGTATATACTCAAGTATAAGCCGACCCGAGTATAAGCCGAGGTACATAATTTTATCTACAAAAACTGGAAAAACATATTGACTCGGGTATAAGCCGAGGGTGGGAAATGCAGTCAGATAGTGGAGTTTTCTAAATGAGAAAATATAGAGTAAGCACCATTGCCCCTAGAAATGAATCAAACAGAAGTCAGTGCCACATCATCAATAAATTTAAGAGAACACAGGATTATTATTATTACAGGATGAGTTGTGCAAGGCAATTCTTATTTTTTAGGCTATGGAGTTGTATCTGTACTAGTAACTGGCCACTAGGTGGCAGTGTGGAGTTTATTATTGTTCATCAGCACACGGAAGCACGGAGCTGACAGGAGAGAGATCGCAGAAGATCTACCGAAGAGGGAAGCTGCCTGTCTGAAGCATTCAGCATGGCAATTCAGGTGAGGTGAGTGGACCCCCCTCAGCTCGAATATAAGCCGAGGGGAGCACTTTCTTTCCATTTTTTGGGCTGAAAAACTCGGCTTATACTCAAGTATATAGGGTACTTTAGCTTTTTGTATAAAATAAATTAAAGCAATCCTGTACTGCCTTTGGGTGCTTCTCATAGACCTGACACATAAGGGATAAATGGTCTTCCAAAGCCATTGGTTTTGAAGCAGCATTATGTAACATTTGATAAAAGGATAGCTGTTTTTCCTGTGCTTTCAGGCACCATTGTGCCATTTTGAGAGGTGGCTGTATGCCTTGTGTACAGGTGTACACCTAATAGCTACAGGCTGTTCCTAAAGATTTGTTGCCCAGTCTCATACAATGCTCCAGAAATGTTCACATATAATTCTCATACTGCGTGCTTGTGATGATTTTGTAGATTCATGTTTTTTAAATACTGGTATTGGCCAATTAAATCATTCCCACCATACCATACTGTTTGGGACTTTTGTCCTCACAGTTGTTCAATTCATGCAAACCACTAGATAGCCATGAAAATAGAATGACCAGATGACAGTATATCAAAATTATTTCAAAGAGCTTACAGGCTACTGGAAGAAAGTGTTGTGGACAGATAAAACCTGTATTAAATAAGTCAAAAGACAAAAAGTTCCAAAGCATGCCAGCTGATTTAATAAATGTGTGTGTGTGTGTGTGGTGGTGGTGGTGGGGGGGGGGGGGGGGGGGGGGGGGGGGGGGGGGTGTTATTGCTTGTATGCATACCACAATAACTGGCACTGGAATGATGATAGCTCCATGGGAGTTGCACAAGAAATGTTATGGTTTATACAATCCTGTTAAGGTTTCCCTTGTTACAAATGGAGAAAATACAGGAAGTGACGTCACTTCTGGTATTTAGATTGCGAATGTGCCGAGGTGGAGTGCCACTTCCGCGTTCCAAGTACAGGAAGTGAAGTGATGTACATGACTTCCGGTATCGGGAGGTTTACCTTCCATTCGATCAGCTAGCTAACTTAGGAGGGAAAGGGTGTTACTCTGCCTCCTAACTCCCCACTCTAGGAGGGAGAGTAAGGGTATGTTTTGACGGCGCCATTGACTCCATCGGAGCCAATCCACATTACCTGCCTGCTGCAGCGGCTGTTCTCACGGCATTCTGCTGATCCGCTACAGCTGTCCTAAAGGGGGGAGTTAGAAGGCAGAGCCGATAGCATACCCTTAGGCTTCCTCTCTTTTAAGTCACCCTGGAAAACCTGGGAAATATCTGGGATTTATTGAAATCGGGATTTAGCCAAGACATTAGGCTTGACAGGTATGTGTTCTTATCATCTTAAACTGATTTCCATATCATCATACACATATCCTAAAGCTCAATAAGTAAATAAATACAATTGAGCATCCCTTCCATATGTTGAAGATGAACTTTAAAGGGACAACAAGCAGGAGTTGAAGGTGGCTATCGTGGAGGTTTGAGAAGATGCTCCTTACTTAGTGATGTCTATAAACCACAGACTTGCAACTAAGTACTACACATGACTAATTCAGTATAATTACTAGTATATTACACCAAACGTTATGATGCCTTTAAATAAGAGGGGACAATGTATAAAAAATGTAAATCTTAAGTTTTATCTTGTGAAGCAGAAGTATAAAAAGGGTATGTAGGGTATTGTATGTGCACAGTCAACCCTCGCCTAGAGAGCAGGAAATCCGCTCCTAGAGTTTATCAAGAAGCTTGACACTAAAAGTGCAGATAAAAGAGTATAATGCAAAAAAAAAACCCTGTAATGAGCAAAATCAGATTGCTGTCTAATGAATACACAGATGCCTTTCCTAAAAATCATTGAATAACACTCACAATATTGCACTGAATTAACACCTGGAAGCATGGCAGATAGAAAAGATGTTTGTTATGTTTCCAGGGAAAACAGGTACTGTATTTATCGCCGTATAAGACAAACCGGACCATAAGAAGCACCCAGTTTTTAGGGCAGAAAAAAAAGATTTAATAAGTTTTCACATCAAGTGGTTTAATGCAATGAATTTAATGGATGCAATATTTAATTCAGCCAGAAGGTCACTAGCAGCAGTACACTCTCAGCAGAACATTATACTTTACACTGATCTACAGGAGGAAGGGGGGGGGGGCTGGGTGTCTTCTGCTCTCTCCTCTTCCGATGTTACTAATTCTGTGTCCGTGGGGCAGCAGATTGATTGCTGTTTCCACGGACAGGAGAGCTAAAGATGCAAGTTCATCTATAGCTCCCTCTTCATTGCCTATGTCAGTTCAGGGCTGGCATAGGCAATTACACAGTTCAGATGGGAGAGCCGGACATCGGCTCTCCCATCTGAATGACAGCTTCTCCAGCTCCTCTCCGTGCCAGGAGAGCTGGCGGGAAGCCAAGGTGCGACCACCGGCGGCCTTATGGCTGCGGGGGTTGCACATTCGGCATATAAAACGCGTCTTTTTAAAGTGAAAAATATGGTAAGTATATGTTAAAGGAATGTGGAGTGCTATGCCACCATCGTGCCAGCTCACAGGTAAGTCAAAGTTTAATTTTCTCTATATATTTTTGGGGATTTTGACTAATTATCCGCTCTAAATTTATTTTTTCTTTATTTTCTGTGTTGCTTGTACATTTATGTTTTATTTACATTCAGCACTATTCGTCACATTATTAGAAAACCTTATAGGTAGTACAAAGGGGAAGTTAATAGAATCAAGGAGTACCATGATGTATTGGGCATCTCGTAGGTTTCCAAATAATCAATTAGTCTAGTCCTTCTTTCTGCATTAATGACTTGTGCATTAAAATGTCTTGCTTAATCTGATTTAATTCTTTGCAGTTTTCAAAGGGCTGACTATATAGCTGTAAACTGTTCTATTATTACTGATATAGAAGTCAGCACAATGTGGATCTGCGTATTTAATTAAATATCATCTGTGTGAAATATTCTGCATTTTTACACCAGTATATCCAGATACTATGAATTGTAATACGTGAAATAATTAAACTTAGCTCCCATTCTTCAAAGAGACATGTTTCTACAAGACTACAAGATTGTGTGTGCATGCATGCATTTCCCAATATATTTAATGCATTTCAAACACATTTATTTACTGTCATTTGTTATAATATATTCTGCAATAGTACCGTATATTTTCAAATATAAGCGAAGTATGAACTTGACTTATATATATTTATTTTGAAAAAAAAAACAGATAAAAAGAATTTACCTCACTAATGGCCCCCTCTGCTAAGAACAGTGCTTGGCGGGGATCCTGACGGAGCACATAGACTTTACCTGCTCGGCAGATGCTGTGTGGTCAAACATCTGCTGATGCAGGGGTTTCAGCGCTGTGAGAACACAGCATCCGTCGAGCAAGTAAGGGCTCAGTTTACAGTCCTGGGGTTATTTTTTGTAGGGGTAAGACATAGTTCCTGCTCATTATTCTGGTCTTTATACCTTCCTTAACCTCCCTGGCGGTTTACTGAGGTCCAGATTTCTGTACCAAAAGTGAAACAGTGTGTTGCCTTTCCACCCCATCGGCGCCACCGATGACGCCGATGGGGGCGGAAAGGCTCTGTGTGCCTGCAGCTCTGTAGAAATGCTGCAGGCACACAGAGAGCCAGCGGTTGCGCCTGATTCCGGCACGGGCGAAGTTTGATTCACGATCAGACTGCGCCAGTACTTGCTTCGGGCGTAACGCTAGGGAGGTTAAACCGGCCATAGACGCTATGTTTGGCAGGCAATTATCTAACAATCAGCTGCAGCATGATGACATCATCATGTCATGGTCAATCGTTCGAAATACACCATTAACGATTCGACAACCAATACTTTGGATGGGGACCCTTGTCCCCATTCAAAGTATTGGCGATCGACCAGAGAAAAATTTTTGTTCTCTGGCTGATCAAAGTTTTGTGCGAGTACGAACGGTTGCTCCAGGTGGGCGCGTTATAGCCGGAGAGATCGGCTATTTCCGGAGACACTCGTGTGCAGCCGAGGATAGATGCTGAGCGTTTCTGCTAGCTGGATCTACTTTTGAACTGGATCATAGAAAGACATTTCTCTGATCCAGTCCAAAAGTAAAAAAAAAATATAAAAAAAAAAAAATAATAATTTTTTTCTTTAAGACCGGGTCCCGCCTCCCTGATGTCACTCGTCACTAGGGGAAGAAGCCGGCGAGGGTGAAGATAGAGACGGCAGCCGGACCAGGTGAGCTCCCACGTTGGGCCCGATCCCAGTTCAGGCATACCGATTGTTGCTGTGTCCCTTTGCCCGAACTCGCTAGGGAGGTTAAGGCTCATTTACCCCTAAAGAATTAAAGTCTTACACAGTACAAAGACAAAGAAATAAACCACAAATAAAATATAGAACCTGTATTCTGAAATAACTAATATTTAGCACACTTACTCTTTTTTATTTTTTTTGCCATATTCCTCTACAAAGGATCTAATGTCAAGAAATACCTACAGCTGCCCTTTGGGTGGCCAGACTCTTACCAAGGTCTATTGAGGCCTGACTTTTCCTTCTACAGCAGTGGGCCCCCCTTTTCTATTTAGGAACATTTTGGATTATTGAGCCCCCCCTCCCTATTCAAACACAGGTTTAGAATGAGGACCAGTGCCTCCCTAGAATACCTTCGTGCCCCCCAGTTTAGAATGACTGTTATACAGTTAGAAGCTGTATCATTTGGGATTTGTAAGCTAGCTAGTATGTTAAGCATTATATTAGTCAGTGTACTATGTTTGCATGTGTTGTTCGTGACTCAGTAGTGATGGAAGTGAACAAATGTGCAGCTACTGAAGTGCAGCCAACCCTTCCCTGAATGCAATGATAATTTTAACTCCTGCATTGAAAAGGTCATAGCTAAGAAAATTATAATTATAGTTCTCTTCTGTTAGTAGTAACATCATTCTCAATTAGGTTGTGCCTGAAACATTACACTACTAAAAACTCATGCTCTTTAACATAAGAAGTCAGACCTGCTTAAGCACATAAAGTAAACATTTTCTCTTTGCTATGCCTATCCATAGATAGGCATAACAATGTAGGACAGCTAACATGTTAACATTAAAATATAAAAATAAGCAACACTAAAAAAAAATTGGGTTGGGGGTCCGAGCTGTCTCTGAGTAAGCAACTTTAAAGAGCCAGGAGACAAGCAAATACCCTATCATCCTGAAGAATTGGTCTTTGGAACCACAAAACGTGTTAATGCTTGTTTTAACAATACAAAATGCTTTCTATTATCTAAGGCGCCTCACAAGATCCTTTATTGTCTGGGGTCCCATGGTTGTTGGCTTAGGAGGCTATTACACCCCCTGCTCCAACAGCCAAGATTGTAAATGCCATTCTTATCTCACCACTGATAAGCTCCCGCCATCTTGAATAGAGTCTCTAGCACCCTCTCTTATTTTTTCTTGTACGAATATCCCAGATAGGGATCCTTTATAATATGTGGGTAGTAATCCAACATTTACTATAATCAATTCCGTGCCATCCCCTCAATTAAATCATAGTGAAAAATTGCCCTTCTCCAGGACTCAGAACTAGTTGTAGGGTTTTAGGCACTGGGTGAGTCAACCAATCTTCTAAAAAGGTCTTTATTTCATAATTGGACCTATACAGTATCCATGTCATGAAATGTAATAAAAACAAAACAAAACACAATATGTACACATCACCAATTTAAATACATCCTAGTATATAGTTTCTACAAATATTGTAGTTGATCCAGATGAACTCTGACACGTTTCACCCTCAACTGGAGCTTGATCAGGGAGAGTGGATCATTATAACTGAGCAAAAACAGATCTAATTACAAAACATCAATATATTAACAAATAGTGATGGCCAAACATCGGCCTGGACTGTCCAGGAACGGGCGGGTCGGACTTTTAAAGAAGTCCGCCGTCCGCCTGTTCGCGGGGAATTTGAATCGGAAAAAACGGATGTGACGTCAGTGGCGTCACATCCGGTCCCTGGAACGCATCCTGGAACGCATAGTTCCTGGTTACGGGAGCCAGATGTGACGTCACTTCCTTTTCTGAGCCGGTATTTTCACTACAAGACCGGCTTCATGCTCGGTCTTCTAGTGAAAAGATTCTTCCTCCGGCACGATCTCGCAGGTTCTGATCCTGCCGGAGGAAGAATATAGATCTTCTTCTCACCGGCGAACGGGGCAGGTCGAACACCCGTACTGTCCGCCGGCGAGAGGATGGGCGAACATGCTTGTTCACTATTAACAAATAACAACATATCAGTAAACCATATAATTCCATCCAATATGTTATTCATAAGCAACGTTTTTATATACAATATATTGTCCTGATTAACAATCATGATTCTAATCCTCCAGTACCTAATACATGATTTCATACTTTATGTCTCAATAGGTCAATTATAAACTTAATACATATAAAGATAAAAAAAACGATTACAGTACAAAATGGGCATTTCTAATCCATGATCAAATCTATGATTAAATTCAATGTGAACATAATAGTATCAATGTCATCCATAAAGCTATTAAAACATTCTATAAAAAATATATACTACTGAAAGAAGATATAAATATAGATTTTCATATTGATAGCCAATACTTACATACATGTGGATGTATATATAGACAAATTGTTAAGGTGATATGAGAGTAGCAGCAACATAGTCGTCAGAGTGATGACGTGTCCCCAGCGTGGCCAAACACCACGTCTCTCCACTAGTCCCCCAGGCTTCTCTCAAGCTTCACCTGTTCTTCTCTCAACTACACTGACGAATGTCCAATTTTTCCAATAGATCAACCAAAACATTATATAAACATATTCTACAAATTAGAAATACTTTGATGCAGAATAAATTTTAACAGGATCAAGGGGACCCTTATATTAGGAGAGGCGCTGTCAAATGCTTTAATGTTAAATGACAGTATAATTAGTGTTAGTTTGTGTTGCTTGCAATTAGGCTGACTTTATCAAATTGATTTGTTCTAGCTAAATAGCATGTAATCAACTGTATGACAGAAATAATTATTTATCCATTAGTATGAAGATGTGGAGACTTCAATATTGGAATACCAGGTTTAATAAAGGATTTACAACCATCTTGAAATGAATAGATCATCTTGAAAAAAAAACTAACTTTAGCCATTTGAGAAGAAAGGGGCTGTGATTAAGGTTCAGTAATCTAGTATTTTGGTCACTCAACTCCAGGACGCAGCCAATCTGGGCAGGTGAGTGTGTAATTTGCAATCTAATGGATGGTGAAAACACAGTGAATTTCATAATTTTTTAAATAAACCTGGTGTTCATTTATAATTTAATCATCACTTCTTACTGTTTCTCTTCTGTTGTCATTCTTCTATTTTAGAGGTAAAGTTGAGGTAAAAATAAGTATTTGTCCTTGCGTTTAGAGCTGTATAACTCTATAACACTTTTTTCTCAAAAAATCTGTGTCTATTTCTAGTTTAGGCAAATCTGTAAGCCCTTCTACAATTTTAACTGCCCAACCTTTGTGTCAGTGATGACACAGGGTAGCCACCCTATACCAGGAGCTTATAGAACTCTCACCTCACATAACAGGAAAAAATACAAATAGATAATTGCCTATTGCTCCTGTTTATACGCATATACAATAATGAAAAAAGACACAATGCTGTTTGTTAAATTCAAATATCCTCTGTTCTTTAGCAGAATTTAAAAATGAGGTAAAACCAACCTCAGATAAACAACAGCAACCCGTGAAATATTGCACCATGACAAAATGTATTTAACCTCACTAGCGGTTGAGACGAGTCCAGCTCGTCCAGTGCTGACATGCTGAAAGTGC
>CM070033.1:79379013-79402694 GCA_036250615.1 Ptychadena robeensis | reverse complement strand
GTGAGGGTCGGTGAGGGTGGGGGGTGCTCATTGGCTGGATTATGTCTGATGCTGTGACTCCCAGGGGTCAAAAGTTTCTGCAATGTTATAAAAAGCAGGGGGCGAAAACCGAAATTGCCATATGTTCGCGAACATGGGCGAAACGCCTGCCCATTGAAGTCTATGGGGTTCGCCGGGTTCGCGGACATTAGCGGAGGTTCACGTTCACCTTTCGCAAACATCAAATTCCGGGTTCGCGCCATCACTATTCTGGATAAGACCAGAACATCTTAAAGGGATTCATTCATTATTTTCTACAGTACAACATGTTTGATTTATTAAATCATATGTTCACCTTGCAAAGTAAATAATAATTTTGAAGGGAATTCTTAAGATAAAGCTCTGCTGATTTTATTTATATTGATTGATTGAATGCTGGGGGCTAATTTCTTTAGTTTTCTTTGGAAGATAACACAAACCTGTTATTTTTTGTTTTGATACAAAAGTTTTGACTATATAAATAAAAACTGTAAGAGTGTTCAGGGTTTTCTCAACCATAATAAATTAACTTTTGCTTGTGCTAGTAGAGGAAGCTGGACAAAAAAGTCTTACCCTAAGACTGACACAGGGGATATAAAATACAGTGTAACGCTACACTGCAAAATACTCTTTGTTTTTGTTGTGGCAACAAGACACTCTCATCTTAGTATACTTCTGTATGTATGAGCAAGACCCTGTGCCTGTTCAGTATCTGTATCTATCTGTATCAATTACAGTATCTGTCTTTGGCTTCTCTTTACTAATTTACTTCTTTACCCTCTTTACTAGTATCAGGCCTACCACTGCAATAAAATGCATGTATTGAAACTGCATATCAATACAATTGAATCAATATTTACTAACAAGTGTGTTTCACTTTGGTTAAATGTGTTGGGTTACATAGACGCGCATTGTTGGGTTATTTTAAATGCATTTTAGTTGCTTTTCAGACACTTTTTGGCAAAATTGATCCATGTTCAAGCCGCATAAAAACAACAACATTAACTCCACCAAAATGCGTCTTTAAGCACAGTAGAGTAGGGTAGACTTAAGCAGGGTACAGTCAGCTCAATATTCGAGCCGTTCGATATACCCTGCAGCTGCGTGATGACGTCATTACGCTGCTGTCAGATGTCAGCTGGCTGGGGAGAGACGGCTCTACTCTCTCCCCGGCTCAGCTGAAGCTTTGCTTGGAGACCAGCGGTCTCTAGGCAAAGCATCGGACATCGGCCGTAATTACGGTCATGTTGGATAAAGCTGTTTTCGAATGGGATTGATTTGTCCCACTCGAAAATAGCGGTGGGCGCAGATTATATGGGTCAGAAAGATGGCTGTGAGCGTGCACGTCGCTCATAACGGCCATCGATTTGACCCATATCTCCATGTCTGTACCCTGCTTTACACAAATGCCCATAAACTGAACTAGCATAGATTTCATTAAACAATTTAGATAAGGCAAGTGTCAGCTGGAATATTTTATAGTCCCATAAGTCCCACAAGGTGATTTGTTACTTCTAAAATGTATATTAGAAAATTTAAGTTTATTGTTTGGTTGCTATAGTAAACATTTTAATTTATCCTTAACACACATTTTGATATTACTTAGGCTTTTTTTATTGAAACTGATTGATTATTGATTAACAAAAGTGAAATTGTTGTACAAGCAATAACCATTAAGGAGGGAACACACTCATAGATATGGGCCAGATCGATGGCCGCTTCGAGAGCCGTGTGCGCTCACGGACATCTATCTGGCCCATATCTAATGTCGCCATCTGGGTTTTCGTTCAATCCTGCTCGAAAACATATCGGACATGACAGTAAATAACGGTCCATGTCCATTGCTTTGCATGGTGACCAGTGGGGACCCATGCAGAGCATCGGCTGAGCAGTGCTGTGTCTTCCGCTCCTCCGATATCGGGCAGCCATGGTGCTGCTGGGAACGGGAACCTCGAATGGCTCCCATATCGTGCCACGTGTTCCCTGCTTTATTGATTATGGAAGGTAAGACTTGATTGGCAGTTAGCAACACTTGTTCTCATTTTCTTGCTTCAAAAAAGTGTTAGGGTTAACATTGTTATTTGTAAATGAAGACAGACTACAAGTGAAAATTTTCGTAAGACAGTTCAATGAATTCCATTTTGCGCTATTAGTATGCCAGATTTGGATGTTCTTTTACTCAGATTTTGATGTATTAGTATTTCAGATCATCAATCAGCAGATTTATATTTCACACTCTAGTGCTGTTTTACTTTCTTTTTTTTTTTTGAACCATTGAGGTTATTACTGTGTATCTCAACAAACTACATTTACATTTCTTTTCTTGTTGAGGCTTGTGGTGACCACGTGTTCAGTTTCATTTCACGTTTTCATTTTACAATGTGATCGGATTTTTTATTACACTGGAAAACCATTAAAATTGTTTTCAGTTTTTTCTTGCTTCAAAAGTGATATGTATGTTTAGTGTTTATTTCATCTTCCTTTGCATTTTATGGCTTGTTAGAGATTATAAATGATACATAGTGGATACTGAGATTATTAAACCTTTGACAGCCGATAGTTCTGTCTATGCTTCCCTATGTCCCTCTTTAAAATGTGATTTTGTTTCTCCTTCATTTATTTTTTAAAGCTGAGAATTGTATATGAAACTTTTGTTTTTTGTTTGTGTTGATAGGGCCTTTACTTTGAGCATTTAAGAGACACTATTGCCAGACAATTGTCCAGTGTTGCGGATTGTTTCATAGGCGTTTTTTGTTAAAACAACATTTAATGTCTGAGTGTTGTTTTGCATTTCTTGAGTGTTTGCAAAGCAGTTTCCAGACATTTTCAGCTGCTTGTGATGTTATATGTCAAACATGCATCCCCCCCCCTTCTCAGTGGAAGAGCCAGTGTAGAATAATCAGTCTTTCAAGAAAAAGTCTAAAAATCCCTTTGCAAATGCATAAAAAGTTGCATATCAGGGCAGTATAAAATATTGTTACATTAAAAAAATAATAATGATTTTAGAACCCCTTTTGTGGCATAAAGCTTGGTAACCCTGGTTAGGGGGAAAACTTCTCCCCTACCAATTGTTTACTCTGCTCCTCAACCTCTTAAGCTAGCCATACACGTGTCGGATTCCATGGCCAATTGATCACTCACCCGATCGATTCCGGCGATCTCAGCGGGAATCGGAGCTCCGATCAATCAGCCAATTAAGAGTATCCGATCGCTGCATACCACCTTGTCCCACGGATTCCTGGACGATTCCGTGTCCGATCACTTACGTCCCAAATGGCAACTCCCCCTGATGTGTACAGAATCGGATCAGAAAGACCAACATGTTGGTTCTCTGTCGGATCCGATTCTGAGCCCCCGATCAATCGGACGCGAACGATCGGACAAGGTGGGCTGCACGCGATTCCGTCACGATCGTTTCGCGTGCACGCGCCCGGAATCGATCGTGCCGGAATCCGGTGGGAATCCGACACGTGTATGGGGGCCTTTAGATTGTAAGCCTGATTGGGCAGGGTCCTCAACTCCTCCTGTGTCATAACCTTTACCCCTGACGGTTCTGCATACACACCAGGTCTGCCCTGATGATGAGGTCAGATATGACATCAGAGGAACGGGGGTAGGAAGCTCCATTGACCTCCATGTCATGAAGGCAGATTTTATTGTGATTTTGAAAAAAAGGACGCCATGGCCTCAGCTGTGGGCAATTGGCGATCTTGTCTCAATGACCCCCACCTGCAGACTCCTACAAAGGTGGTGGGGAAGAGGTGCCCTAACATTATGAAGGGTCTTCCTCAATTATAAAGTATGACATCGGACTTGGACACACGTCATCCTTACTACATTTTTACATTACCAGACCTTGCCAGGCCTACCGTGCCATACACCTAGTGGGTCTCTGGCATGACTTAGAGGGCCACACTCATCCTTGGCCGCCACTATGACACCCCCCCCCCCCTCAACAAAACCTAAATTCTTTCAGTAAGAGAACAACCTTGTAAACCTAGCCTATGCATTTGCACGTCTAATACTTTAGGGAACATATTGTGTTTTGTGGAATTTCCTTTTATTGTTAATAAAGTTTTTTCATGAAGTGTGTCACTGACTATGCTATACTTCTTGAGCCACCTTTTGTTCACAACACCCTTCTTTGTCAGGTAGACTGTTCAACGAAAGTGCCCCAATCCACATAGATAATATAGAAGCTAGGCATGCAGCAATCATTCTTATTTTCTTGGATTATAACTTATCTGCTACTGACCCATTTTCGAGTCCGTGTCTGTAGATAGTAAATTTGGACTAAACCTTTCCATTGGTCTTGATGCTAAGAAGAGAAAAAGTAATTTACAACTTTAAATCAAATGAAGCATATTATTTGATTTAAAAAAGAAAAAATAAACAATCAACACTGTGACATGTACTTTGAAATGAATCACTTTGCAGCTGCTGCTTTGTATAAGCCAAGCTGATTCTAAAAAGAAGTAAACCACTAATTTCTTTTCACTTCCTGTCAATATTTCACCAGATGGGAAGTTAAGAAGATGCTTTAAGAGCAAAACAGACAGAAATAAAAATGATTTTACTGATGATAGGTGGTAGGTGAAGTAGGTGATCATTATTGTTTTTAAAATGTTTGTCCCTGTAGCGTATTTTCACTACTTCTTGTCTGGTTAAAAATAGGAAACATCAGCAAAATCCAGCTTTTCAGTTAATGCCCTAAGGTATATACACAATATGGCCAACATTTGTGGTCAACCCACGGAACTATTAAGTGCCTCTCTTTCCATCGAATGATACTGCCATCGCTTAAACATATAAAAAAAAAATTCTGACAATAGTCAGATTCCAACTTTGCAGTTTGGGGTAAATATTTTCCAGAGTCCATGACTATGCTTCTTCTTACATTGCACATGTAGCTACGAAAAGACATGGTTCTGCTGTGGATGAACTCAAGTGGTGTTTTTGCAAATACATTTATATGAATTGGTTTAGTTATTCTAAAAATAATTTTTGCTTAAAAACTACTTACATATTGTTTTTTGTAATAATAAGGATACCTTCTATGGGACATTATACTGTATCTGCTTAGAGTCCTGTTACAAAATTTCACCCTTGGTATCTAACAAATACTACAGGATGAATAGTAGCTGCTACAATGTTTGGCATCGTCTCTAAGCTTTAAGATGCAATATATATTGAACACAAAGCCATCATAGCTTGAGTGTACACAACTAAGTGAGGTATAACTAAATTATGTATGTCCTCTGAGTTTATTTTGGCAATTTGGAAGTTTATTGGTCTTGGTATTGATTGGGTAGAGTGCGGAAATAGTTTTTTTGGATTCTACAAGTTGATGCTGATTTATAGAGTGTCAGGTTTAATATTCCCTACTCCACATTCACATTCTACTCGTTTTAAA
The DNA here is from genome assembly GCA_036250615.1 of Ptychadena robeensis. NCBI lineage: Eukaryota > Metazoa > Chordata > Amphibia > Anura > Ptychadenidae > Ptychadena > Ptychadena robeensis. The sequence goes on along the minus strand of CM070033.1, from coordinate 79,397,263 downwards.
CAGGGTGCTTCTATTTTAAGGAGTAACAGATCGGCACCTGTTTTCTCTGATCTTTGCCTGACAGTTTACTCTCTGGTCTCAATGCAAAGTCAATCTGCAGCTTTATCAGTCTGTCTGACCCAGTGGCTGTAGCAGAAAACGTGACCTTAGGAGCTTTCAGGAAATTATTGGTTTCACAGAAAGGAGCAGACGGAAGGGAAACTTCTTGGTGTGGATCGTTGATTTACAACTTTGCATCCTAAGTGAGCTATGGCGGAAAGTGCTTATCCAGAGGAGGTAAACAGAGAGGAGGCTGCATTGGATGAGTATAATGACATCATCAAAAATCGATCAGGTAAAGCCAGTCCTTTTATTAACAGTCCTTTTAGCAACAGCCTAGCAAACATTTTGAAGGTTGAAGTTTTGCAAAAATGTTTGACAAATATCAGATGGTAGTAATACTAGGTTATTCCACAATTGTCTTTTTAATGAATAGTAAAGATTTTCCTCAACAAATGGATATGCAAATGAGCTGTTTAAATTTTTTTCTTCTTTGTGGGTTATCATTACATAGATATCTCAAGCCTATCTATCAATGTTTCACCATAGATTCAGCATAACTTTCCTTATTATTCACCCATTCATTTGGGAGGTTGAATATTGTGTTGTGTGATTTTTAAGTGAACACAGGACTAGTTCGTAAAGATTATCAGCCCATAAAGCATTTAATTTTAGAACAATTAGAAAGTATGTTTTATTGTTAAATATGTTAATATTAAATATGTTGTTTTTCATAGGGAGGTCATTTCTCGTTTTTGCTGTAGACTACTGTGTGTGTTTTTTTTTTATTGATGCTTAGCCTCAATTCATCCATTGGTATTATATGGGATTTTATAGAAGCAATCTGCAATTGTAAGGAAGAAGTAAATGTCAAAGACTGAAATGAATTGCAGCAGTGTGGTTCATGTGACTTTTCTCCAACGTACATGTCTCATGCAGGGATCTAAAAGTGACTCCCATGCCTTTGTGTAATGATAGACCTTCTGACAGATACTCCAGCCATTTGTGTAATGGGGCCGGTCAGTAGAGCTGTAAATGGAAGCATCTGTTATGCTTCCATGTAAGATACTGTTACAACTGCCATGCCTCACTCTGCTTTATTATGGCAGTAGTCCAGTATAGTAATTTATAGACCATTCAGTGTTTAGTTTATTTACAAGTTCACTAAGCATGCTATATAAGGTTCTAACATGTAATAAGCTGTTTTATGGTGACCTAAAAAGTTGCTAATCAAATTTATAGTATAAAACTGGCAAGTAAGAAAGGAAATCAATGTAAACAGTAACAGCTGTGAAGAAAGTATATTATATTCCTGCTATGGACCTTGTTATGTTAGACATGCTGTAATGTGGTAGACAGCTATCAATAGCCTATCTGCAGCACTAAAATAACAGTAAAATCAGATTAGTAAGTGATTGGTATGAAGGTCCATTCGGTCGTTTAATAGACTGCTGCTTTCACACATAATTATTTGGTTAAGGTGGGAGTTTAGGGATCTTTTTTTCCCCATAAATCATTTAAAAATTATATCATATACAGTCATTGTTATCCATAATTCAAACAATCAGAATTTTCAGGCAACTAGAACATTAAGAAGAAGACATAGAAGGAAAAAAATATGATAACAGTTTATTGGTTTATATTTGTTAAGCCCTACTTTTCTGCATTGCTAAGAAAACACGGTAGTGTAGCCGCCTCCTGTCTTTCCCTATGAGAAATAACTTGCTAGTCTATATTGGCACGTCATGACCTGTGGCAGGGGGCTTCACAGACATAACAGATCTACAATGCACAGACGTTAGTTGTGGATCCCTCAGCATCCCACAGACGCCCCAGAAACATGTAACACGCACATATGTAAACTATGGGCACATTATGTGATGTATCAGCTGTGGTTTGCTAATGAAAAGTATAGGGCATGGTGTTGACAACTTGCCAAAAACTGCACCCTAAACTGAAGGAAACAGTGGGCACACCGCAGACGGCCACCATGAAAACATCACACCGACGTGTCCATAACACCACCTGCGGTTTCTTAAGGCTGCACAATGTAGACCCAGCCTCAAGCATGGCATGTATACATTACTATGTTATGAGACTTGTACTGGGACTTGTAGTCTTACAAACTTGGTATCCTATTCGTGCATATTAACTTTCACACAACCAGAAAGTACATTTATCTAAAAACACATCAATTCCTATAAATGTTGGATATCAAGAAGTATACTGTATATCAACGAAAGTTTCTGAAAACTTATTTTTTGAAAGCCCAACCTCCGATTTGCATGTGCCAGCTCCTCTATCAGGTTGTAGAGTTTGATGTTAGGGCATTCTACCGAAATCATTCAATTAACTGAGCTGTTTGAAATTCTGTCCTTTAGACCTGTATTCCAGATAGTAGGAGAAATTAGACATTTTAAACTCTAACATACCATCAAATGACTGGAAGGTATTACTATGAAGTGTTTTATGCAGTATTTTCCATTCAGTTTATTTAAAATTAAACATAAATTGTATTTCTTTATGTTCCCATTAACCTATCATAGCTGGAGGAGGTCACATCCTAAATTGCGTTTTTTTAAACTCTGCATTTTTATGCAAATTTTCTCTGATGCAGAACACTGCATTGTGGTGGATTGCTTTAAAAAAATACATTGCCTACTACTGTATTAGCACATTGGGGTGCCAATCAAACTGAACTTAACCTCAACATACCACACTACTCATTGCCAAGTGCTGTAGTAACAAGTTGTAGAATTCTAGTTCACCCTAAAGAAACAATTACATAAAAAACAAATGGAAAAGTAAAATCTATACTACTTTTAAATACTAGGCGCTTATATTATAACATGAAATCGCTGACCACTAATGGCTGCCATACACACCCCGACGGGTGCAGACAAACCAGTCCCGATATGCTCCGGGATGCAAACGTGATGACGTCATCACGTTTGCACCCCAGTGCATTATGGGGCCCCTTCAGTCAGCCGGCACCCTTTGTGTGCCGGCCATAAGCTTCAATGAAGACGCCGGTCTTCATTGAAGCTTATGGCATCGGCTTGCATCGACCAGAGAGTATCAGACATGTCCGTTCTCTGGCCGGCCGAGCTGTGGGGCGACAGGGATCTGTTTTTAACCTGACGCCCGTTGGTCAGGTTAAAAATCGGCCGCTTATCGGCATGCGTATGGCAGCCTTAACTTAATAATGCTCTTTCAGACAACAATCTTAACAATCTTTCCGACATCCACAGATAACATTGAGCAAGGTGTGTAGGAGGTTAAAAAAAGTCAAAAACGTTTTAATAGGTTTTGCTTTCCCCATGAAAAGACTGGTCCTGTCTAATTCTTCATATAGAATAAAACTTTAATAAAATACAGTTATCCTCTAAAGGAATATAAGCCTCTAGTAAATGTTACCAGTCCACATAAGGCTCCTTTAAAGAATTAATCACTCAGCTTTTCCACTGAAGCATAAACGTTTGGGTTTATGCTTTAAGGTTTTCATCCAAAATTTATAATAGAAACCTATGTAAAATAGGTGAATTTTGCTTGAAAACATCGATAAATAGTTTCCATTGATTTAAGACGTTCACTGGCCCTATGCTTACCAGAAAAAGAGTTGAATTCTTTATTATTTAATGAGAAAATATACTTATTGTAAGTCATTTATCATTTTCGCCATATTTCCTCACTCAAGATGTGAAATGCTTAGAGAAAAGATGATTGTATGCCAGTGCTCCAGAGAATAGACTATGAAATTCTGGGAAGTGCATAGCAATCAGAACAAGCTAAGATCAGGAAATTGATTGTGAATGGAAAAGACATTCGAGTGGACATTCTTATCGTATAGATTCACCGCTGACCTTAGCTAAACATGACTTGTCATTGAAATAATAACAGTTCTCTCTCTTTTTCAGTGAAGAATACTGAACATTAAAGCTAGTCTTATATTATGAAACACATGCCTTCAATGCAATACATCAGATTCCATCAATTATTAGACACAAATGTATTTCTTAGAAAGCTCACTCTCTGCATGTAGATCGTTCTCTTACTATTTGACCAAGTTTGACATTTACTTTATAGATAAAAACGTGATATATAAGTATATATTATGACAAGTGGAATTTTTATAATCTAAAGGGAGTATTTACATTTTCATGCTGCCGATGAGCCCATGGGCATTGTACAGTTCTTTGGATAGTAACAAACCGGTAAATCCAGTATACAGTCATGGGCATATACAAGGAAGCTGAGGCTCTAACCCAGAAGAGAAGTGCTGATGTTGTGTAAGGGAAGGGTGAATAGTCTCTAGTTCCTAGGCTGTAGTAAAGGGGGGTCCTCCACTCTCAACTCTTAGCCCTTCAAGGAAACACATCGTATGACTAGGTCCTGCACTCCCTCAGGCCTAGCTGGGAAGGTCCAATCCCACCGGGACATCCAGGAGATCTAGAGCTCTTTGTAACAATCCTATTTATAGTGTTTGTTACTGGGCAGAACTCCACTGTACAGGGGATTTCCAGCACATGGTGGAACATTCCTACCGTTTAAAGCTATATATAATTATTTTCAAAGAGAAGAGCATAGACAGAATTACCCCTCTCATTGCCAAATAACAATGATTCCATTACACTAGAAATCCATTGCTGTCTGCTCTCTCATACAGAATTCCTTTACTTACCTAGATTACACTTTCAGGCCCATGTCGTTGTTTGTACCAGCCTAAAAATGATATTTGGAGCTGCAAGATTCAGTCTCATAGATATTAATTGGGCTGGTAGATATAAATCCCATGTATGGCCAGCTTAAGGGGGATGTCAAAGAGAATTAAAACATTGTCAGAAGAAAGATCTCTAAACATGTCAATTTAAACTTCTTTTTCAGTGAGAAAAGGTACAAAAACTGTAACAAAATTGACTGTTGAGACAGCCAGTCTTGTTTTTGGGCAGCCATGACTACTTTGTAAGGATGGGATTGTCATTAGTCTTATATATATGGCCATGTTCTTAACAAGAAATAACACAATTGCTTAAAATATTTCACCCTTCAATGTGTTTCATGGCATCATAGATCACTTCATTAGGATATGTGACAAATGCCTTTTGGTTGCACTTACAGTAGATCTAGAAGGAACTTTTTCTTTCACATGACCACATTCCCACCAAGATGAGAGCCATCTATAGGCCCTCCTCCTGGTTGTTCCTTACTGCTAAGAATACAACCACCAAGACACTTGGGGCAGTGCCAATCCTCCCCACAAAAAGATCAGGTTGTCCAGTAAATACCAGTAATTCACATACTGCCTGTTTATATTATTGAATTGTTTGTTTTTTCTTTTCATTAGGACGGCTCCCTTGCCACTTTCTTTTTGTCTTTTGTCTAAAATCCCCAGACTTTTGTTGCTCTTTTTTCCAAAAAACATCTGAGGACATTCAGATATTAATCTACTGCTCTATATATGAACTAGTACAGCTCCTTCTAAAACCTTGTTTGACTTTTGCTAGCACTAGTATACTGTGCAATAGGGGGTGGGATGATTTTGTTTAAACAGATACAGTTGCCGTATTTTTCGGCATATAAGACGCACTTTTTCACTCCAAAATTGGGGGCAAAAATGTGCCTGCGTCTTATACGCCAAATGCGCGACCCCGCGGCCACTCTGCCGCCGGTGGTCGCACCTTGGCTTCCCGCCAGCTCTCCCTGTGTCATTGTCTATGCCAGCCCTGAACTGGCATGGGCAACTACAGCTCTCCTGTCTGTGGGAACAGCAATCAGCTGCCCCACGGACACAGAATCAGTGACATTGGGAGAGGAGAGAGAGAGCAGAACACAGCCCAGCCCTCCTCCTCAGATCAGTGTAAAGTGTTCAGCTGAGAGTGTACTGCTGCCAGTGACACCTTCTGGCTGAATTGAATATTGCATCCATTAAATTCATTGCATTATCACAATTGATGTGAAAACTTATTAAATCTTTTTTTCCTGGTTTTTCTGCCCTAAAAGCTGGGTGCGTTTTATGTGCCGGTGTGTCTTATAAGGCGAAAAATACGGTACATTGGGATAAGGCTGGTAGGGTATGTATAAGGGCAACTTTTGTTTTTATAGTATGTTATACAAGACTTCAACATTTAGCATACATGTATATAGATCTTCCTGTAAATGCTGACTGTATTGTTTACCAGTTAGTCCATGCTATAAACTGAATAATTTATCTCTCAAGCCAAAAACATTCCAATAACTGTTTTAAGGTCATTGTGTCACAGTACAAAAAGACAGTGTCTGCTTGAATATTTTAATTTCATAAAATTTACTATTGCTGCTTTTTGTGTCTGTTACTTAATTCTATTTATTTATGGTTGTATTTATGATTCAGTTCAGACCCGTGCAATCAATAAAAGAAAAAGTGCTGACTGGTTGCTGCAGTTTTTGAATTGGCTCACTACTTTATTAAATAGCTCTAGTTGTGTACACTCAGAAAATTTTAACACTTGTATATGAAAATGACAAAACTGAGATGTAAAAAAAAAATTGTATCCTAATTGCAGCTGACACTTGAAAACGAGAACACTAATAAATATTGAAGCCATGAGTATTCCTAATTGAATATTAACATGTGTTGTGTATTTACATCACACTTATCCAGTAACCCAATGTGAAATTTGTGTACTATTGGAACTTTCTTATTACAGACAATTGTTTGTTGCTCTCATGTTCTTTGTGCCAGATGATTGGTCTTTGTATCTACTTCTATGAAAGGTTGGTGCCGCGTGCCTTTGCAGGTTTTTTTTTTTTGGGGGGGGGGGACCTGGTCTCTCTCCTACAGCTAAGCGTTTAGTCTATGCAAATAAGATAACACCTGGGTTTCTAAATGTACTTACATAATTGATTCATAGCCTATCATACTATTGAGTATTGTTCTTGAATACATTTTTTGTGCCTAGAGCTTAGCATTAAGGGCCCCCATACACGAGTCAATACCCACTCAATCGATGAATGATCGAGCAGGACATGGTGAGGTCATCGTGGTGTCATGATGCACTTAAGCCATGTTGGTTCCCTGTTCGATTGAGCTTTCCACGAACAGAAAGGTTGACTGCAATCAATTCCCTAACAACCGATCAACTTGCACCGTGGTCAATTGTTTGATTGATTGAAACATGTACACATGCATGGCCCCCTTAATAGTTCACCTTAGGTGGGGTAACAAAAGTACAGGTACATTTTAAGAAATCTTACTGTTTCGCAGTGATGCGCATCATTATAGATTTTTTGGGGTTAGTGTTAGATATAAGGTTAAGTCCTATGGGAAGAAAGGATAAAAAAAATTCAGATAAAGCAAAGTTGATCCATGCTGTCATTGACACAACACGTCACTGACGCAGCTGTTTGTACGTGTCCATTGACTATCAATAGACATGTTGCAGATGCATTAAAATTCCTGCATTTAACATATGTAAAATGCAAGGATTATAAGTGGAGTCATGGATTATATTACCCAAGTACTAGTAGATCAAGGAGTTACCATTGTTGGCATCAACAATACTACTCTGGGTTAATATTGCTGCCACTAGCCTATTGTAGACACTTTATCAAAACTTGAGCACAGCTCATGTTTATAGGCTTTTTAAAGTGTGGGATGACACAATTGCCACACTGTGTAATGATCTGATCTGTCTTTAATATGACACATATGTTTACATCATTTTCAAGTAAGCATTATCATTTTTATTATAAAGTGATCGAAAATACACAGGCCAATGTGCATGTATGTATGTGTGTATTCTAACTAGGACACCTTTAAAGCATCTTTAAGAAAGACATTTTAGACTTTTATTTTGATATAATGGAAAAATATGCATTCTCTTTTATATAGATAAAGCGGAATAGAAGCAGGCACACTTTTTTTTTCCAATTACCTCCTATCGACTAAACACTGAAACCTTATATGAACCCTCCATTTGTAAAGCAGCCACACTGGGTCACAAAATATCTGCAACTTAACAATAATCACTGAGATCATTCAAGGTTTCAGTCCAGCTTATGGTCTATTAGATTTGTGAAATAAAGTCTAATTCGGAAATATTATTTTATGTATTTCAGTACCCTGGCTGTTCTATCATTTATATGGTGTAAAAGATGTAACACTGAAAACTGCCCATGAATGCAGAATCAGTTAATGTATATCTTGATTGTTTTATGATCTGCCTGGTTGTGGTTATCAGTGAGCCTGGCTTTATACGTATAACATAAAACAAACTTGCTACCGGTCAGCTGTAGCACCTTAGGACATTAGTCTGAGTAATTCATGAATATCTATGCACATAATTTGAATGGGTGATAAGATTTCATCAGTATAGAGCACAGTAAAGCACAAGAGATATAGAAAGATTAATTGCTTGCTTCAGTTCTTACAACCTTCCATTGCACAGTGCCTTACCATAGTGATCTCTATTTTATTTGGAGTGTACTGTGATTCAGACCAACAAATCCATCATTCTGAAAAAAGAATGACCTTTTTACGCGAGTGAATTTACTAGTCTCCTTGCATATGTTAGCTTATGAGAATTAAACTGCTTTTGTAAATTTATAGTTTCATGCAAAATTTTGGTCCCAAGAGTTATGGCCTATAGAGAGAGTAAAACTCAGAGCTCTGTGACTGTGTTGAAGAGATTTGCAGCCTGGGATGCAATATATCGGTAAGCATAGAAGTGTGAATGTATTGGTGTGCACGTGGATATAACTATGCTAATTTCAGTAAATAATGCTACTGCAATATTTTTGGTCCATGATACAACTTAGACTAAACACAGAATCATATTTGGCTGATCTCTCTAGAAGACCACCCAGGTTGGATGAATGTGGTTCAGAAATAACAGCTTGGTATCACGTAACACCCTCTGCTCTTATTACTAGTCTTATAAGAGTCTACTCATTCCCTTACGGAGCTAAAAATGTAGGATTTCTAACAAGCTGAAAAACTTCCACAACAAAATCTTATGGGGTCACTTAAAAATTTTCCATCAAGCTACTGTTAGCTATTTTTAGCATTCAAAGCTGAAAAAAGCCATGATTGCTTCTCCATGAATGAATGAGATCACTGGAGGACGTGAAGGTAGATGAATGATTCCCTTGTTTTCTCACTATGGTGAGCCTCACAATTCTATTCAGGTAATGAGCAATCCCTGCAATTATCGAAGATCACACACTCAGAAGAAGCCACAAGCTCGGCTCTCAGAGCAGCTGTTTATTTGGTGTTCTATCTCCACATACAATTGTCTGGCACTCTTTAAACAGCCTATTGACAGCATGGAATGTGTTCACAGCTGCTTAGCACAAATGTTGGTGATATGAGGAGATGACTGAAACAACCACTAAGCCTCTAAATTTCACATTTTAAAAAGGATCCCTATAATACATGGATCTATTCATGGTATGACCAGAATGATTGCATAACTTATAATTATAAAAGTATGCATAATGTGCATCTACTATGTCAAAGGAGTCCTAATATTTTTCCTTTTACACACACTATATATAAGTACAGTAAATGTACACCAGGGGTCCTCCAGCAGCCATTCAGATGCTTAGTGATATATAAGTACAGTAAATGTACACCAGGGGTCCTCCAGCCGCCATTCAGGGGATCAGTGATATATAAGTACAGTAAATGTACTCCGTGGGTCCTCTAGAAGCCATTCAGGTGATCAGTGATATATAAGTACAGTAAATGTACACCAGGGGTCCTCCAGCCGCCATTCAGGTGATCAGTGATATATAAGTACAGTAAATGTACACCAGGGGTCCTCCAGCAGCAGTTCAAGTGATCAGTGACATATAAGTACAGTAAATTTATACCAGGGGTCCTCCAGCAGCCATTCAGGTGATCCGTAGTGATGGCGCGAACCCGGAATTTTATGTTCGCGAACGGTGGACGCGGACATTCGCAAAAGTTTGCGAACCCGGCGAACCAGCGAACCGCCATAGACTTCAATGGGCAGGCGAACTTTAAAAAACAAAGGGACCCTTTCTGGCCACAATAGTGTTGGGAAAGTTATTTCAAGGGGTCTAACACCTGGACAATGACATGACAGAGGGGAATCCATGGCAAAACTCCCAATAATTTTTTTTTCACGCAATAAATCCGCACAAAGGATTTCTACAATGATAGTCAATGGGATTTGAACATAAGAGGGGAGCTGGAGAGCACTAAACAACATGGTTGGTAAATGCCTGTGTGAATTCTACCTGAAACAACCCGTGAAGATCTGCTTTCCACATTGCCTACAGCTTAAAAGGAGAATTTAAATTTTATGGAGGGCACTGGTGGAGATGGACATTGTGGAGGACCCTGGTGGAGATGGTCAGTATGGCGGACACTGGTGGAGATGGTCAGTGTGGAGGACACTGGTGGTGATGGTCAGTATGGCGGACACTGGTGGTGATGGTCAGTGTGGAGGACACTGGTGGTGATGGTCAGTGTGGAGGACACTGGGGGAGATGGATATTCCCCATGGATGGAAGTTTTTGCAATCTTAAAAGATAGGGGGCGAACCGAACTCCCAATATGTTCACGAACATGGGCGAACGCGAACATGCGATGTTCGCCGCGAATAGTTCTCCGGCGAACAGTTCGGGCCATCACTAGTGATCAGTGATATAAGTACAGGAAATGTACTCCAAGGGTCCTCCAGCAGCCATTCAGGTGATCAGTGATATATAAGTACAGTAACTGTACTCCAGGAGTCCTCTAGCAGCTATTCAGGTGATCAGTGATATATACATATAGTAAATGTACTCCAGGGATCCTCCAGCAGCCATTCAGGTGATCAGTGCTATATAAGTACAGTAAATGTACACTAGGGGTCCTCCAGCAGCCATTCAAGTGATCAGTGATATATAAGTACAGTAAATGTACACCAGGGGTCCTCCAGCAGCCATTCAGGTGATAAGTGATATATGAGTACAGTAAATGTACTCCAGGGGTCCTCCAGCAGCCATTCAGGTGATCAGTGATATATGAGTACAGTAAAATGTACCCAAGGTTCCTCTAGCAGCAGTCCAGGTGATCAGTGATACATGGATACGGCATATGTCAAGGGTGGGCAAACTTTTTTGCTCATGGGCTACATTGGCTTCTTAAATTTGACCAGGAGCCAAGACCAAGAGCCCGTCCTAAGGAATCACTAATGATGGCGGTGATGTGCAAAAGGGATGTGACAGGGATGTTTTTAAATTTCCTGCACTTAAAAAGAGAAGTACCAGTGAAGGTTATGGTGAGAAGGGATGAAAGGAATCAAAAAGCCTTTTTGATTCCTTTCATCCCTTCTCACCATAACCTTCACTGGTACTTCTCTTTGTTCGGCTTCCAAGCCCCACACCATAGACCCATGGTTTCCATGCACTGCACTGATGATGGCCAAGGAGCCTGAAACAGCTGTATGCAGTTTGGAATAAATGGCTCTGTACCAAAAAGGCTATATTTGCACTGTACACCAGTGGTTTCTGGATGTGCATTTGGCTGATGGGGCGAAAAGGAATAATTTCCATGGCTCCGCCCACTGTCCTAAAACGAAGGTTTCCACCTAAAGTTTTGGGATTTGTGCTGGATTGGGCCGTGTAAATACCTTCTGTTTTAAGAAGGCTTGATTGTGCTGCACTTAAAAAAAAACGCTCACTCATTGCAATGAGCAGATATAATTCCTAGAGGCTGCCAGTTGTCACCATGAGTATGCACATTCAGGTGATCATTGATATATCAGTACCGCAAATGTACTCAATGGTCCTTCCAGACATTCAGTTGTCTATGGCTGTGTTCCCACTTAGGCGATTTTCAATCGCTTGCGGAATCCCCGTCAATCCGGCACACTTTGTTGAATGTTTTAAAAAAAATATTGAGAGTGACAATCGCCTGGTGATCGCCCGCCCGCGATTACAATCGCAAGCGCCAAGCAATTGGTTGCCTATGTACCAGTGACTTGGGACCTGCACAACCATAACTTAGGACTTAGGACAACCATAACTTTGTAGGTGATTATGCTGGATTTTAGAGAAAATAGAATAGTGGCATAAACGTCATCTTAGACTTAAATAATCATTTTGATTGATAGCTATGAGTACCAGCTCCAGCTGTACGCCAGCTTACTTTATAATCATGAAAAGTTATTTACCGGCTAAACATAAAGATGTGTTGCAACTCTTAAATCAACAATTCTCCCATAACCAAAATGCAGATCAAAGTTGTAGCTGGAGAACTGCTTTATCCATTTTTATTTAGGGAAAGGTTGTAGATTTCCATTTAAATAACATTCATATGTGCCATAATTCCATTCATAAGTGCCATGAATGTTACCTCTGACTAGTGATGGCTGAACATCGTCCACGAACAGGCAGATCGGACTTTTAGAAAAGTCTGACATCCACGAGGAATTTAAAATTCTCGCCTTTGCGCTGGGAATTTGAATCGGGAAAACCAGAAGTAACACTCGTGACATCCAGTATCTGGAACGTACAGTTCCATGTTCCAAGTACCGGAAGTCACGTCACTGATGTCACTTCTGGGTTTTTAACCCAATTTTTACTAGAGAGGGGGTCTCTTCCCGGTCTCTAGTGAAAAAATTCTTCCTCCGGATGAATTTTTCCACATCTGATCCGGCCGGTGGAAGAATTAAAAACTTCATCTTGCCGGCGAGGGGGTGGGTCGAACACCCATACTATTCACTGGGGAGAAGAAAAGCGCGCATGCCATGATTCTCTTACTGGTGACACTTTTTCAGCAGCAGAATTGCTTAAGTTTAACTTACCTTTCTTAATTATGTCATTCTTCTGCCTAAACCAGTGATGCCACTGTTACCTTGCTATAAATAATCCAATACAAAATCCCAGGCAATAGGCAATAGTGGTGTATGTTCCGGTCAGAAAGATGTATGTGTAGTTGCCCAGTTTAATTAAACCGTAACCCTGGCTTATCTTTTTATTTCACCTTAGTTAGATAAATTAGGGCTGGAACCCGCTCATGGTTTGTTTTTGTTTTTTTACTGCAGTCTTTTACTGCTTCCTCATTTCCTCAAAAGGGAGCAATGGGAAAAATTTATTCACATGGGTCACTTCTTTTCAAATACAACAGAAGAAGAGTAAGAGCCTATATCAGGTGTTTTTTTTCCTGTGTGTCTTTATGACCTGGTGACAGCCACTGATATACAAACAACTGCAGCATATGTTTTATGAATGGACTCTTGGTTTCTAAAAAACATGTTCTACCTTTCAAACAAACCTACTACGGAGGACACTGATGGAACCAGATATACAGTTTAAGACACTGACCGTTAAATAACTTTATTTAATGTTATATTTAGAAATGTAATTTACCAGCAAAGTTATTTACTTTATTTAAAAGCACAGTGGGAAATGTATAAATGAACATTGTTAATTAGTTTAGGAAACTAGTAACATAAAGAAACATATACATTTTGACATTCTTAGGGCTTGTCCTCACTGGCGAGCCTGGTCTCGGGGCTGAAAAAAAGTGCACGAGGCGCGGCTGCCTCACCAGTAGGGACAAGCTCTTAAGCTGTTTCAGCAGCTCTACATTTTTATAACTACAAGTTTGTCAACTTAAAAAAGATGATGCTACGATCATGTATATGTGATTTGTAATAAATAAGGTCTATTTTTAATCAAAGAATGCCTTTATGTATAGTGTGTCGAATAATATTTGCTTTAGATCCAGATCCTGTCAAACAAAAGCAGATTAAGAATGCTGTCCTGATTTTCAAAATAATTAAAGTTTGGATAATTTGTTACTTATTCTACTAGCCAACAATGGTCACATTGCACTGGGCAAATAACAATATCACTTTAAATAAAACTGTTTAAATGTAGTTGGCATTATAATCCTTTTATAATCTGCAAACTTAGCCCGTGTTACAGTCGGAGTCGGGATACTCACCTATCCCCTGCGAAACCACGGCAATGTAGACCTAAAGTTCCCTTTGGTTGGTAGGGGGTGTGCCCTTGAGCTCCAATCCCTATGGAGGCGGCGCTGGTCTTTTTTCAGCACATCCTATTTTATAAAAGTGTGCCACGGGCATAACACTCAGAGGGTTAATAAGTGTCCAAAATAATTTTGCTCATTGAAAAGCACAGAACTAGTATGACCACCAGAGGAGCAATCCATATTTATCCCTTGACAGGTTTCCTACCTAGCTATCTTAGATCCTGGCTGTCCCTCCCTGTTTGATGAATCACTGACCCAAAAGCCCTCAGCCACATCAATGGAGGCATAACCAATTACTGCTAATCTGATCCAGTAATTAGAAGCAGGAGTAGGTGGACCCTTTATATTAATATCCTGATTGGCACTTATATGACTAGTTCTTTACCAATTCCTAAAATCCAATGCTAAAGGCTTTGTTACAACAAGCTATGCTAATTAATCTTTGTTAGACATTTAAAATTTAGATTTTATGTATGGCTCCTCTTTAAGGACAGAAATGTGATCAAGGTTACAAAATACATTCCCAAATATAATTTTCTTTTCTTCACTTGTCTTGATCCAATGTCATTGTAGATATACTTTTATGGTAATAAGATGAGCCTTTTTATGTTTGATGTTTTTCACTTTAGTTTTGAATTAATTGGAGGCAACGAGGTTAAAAAGCCATCCATCATTAACAAACTAGATGAAAAATTAAAATGATAATGTACTGTGTAATAGGGTAGAAATTGAAAAAGACAAATCAACAAAGCTTGTCAAACTGAAAAGTGAACATGTGCTTTTACATTTGCTTCAGTTTGAAGTCAATTCTGATTGTTGGCACATTTCATTTCTACTGATTAGTTTTCAAATTATTTCTGTTAACATTTGTAATATAATGCAATGCAGACAATCTGCATAACCATGTACTTTATCCTTTATGCTTCTACACTTTAAACAAAGCATTTTGCAATAGTGTCACCACTATGTATTAAGTTATACTTACTTACATTCTACCTTCTGCAGGCAGTTGTTACTCATCACCATAACCCAATAAGACTTCTCAAATAAAAGCTTGAAAGGGTGAACAAATGCCATTCCAAAATGGAGGATAGTTTCAGTTTTTATGGTGGTTATTTTTTCGATAATTACATTTTGTTAAATTGTCCTGGGGTTTAAAAGACCAGTAGGCTTATTTAATTAGGCAACAAGCAATGTGCAAAGATTATTTACCCATTGAAAGGAATCAGAATTCATCTTTCCCTGATGTGAATACCACATACTGATATGTGCCCTGGGTTACTTTACACTTTGTGCCAGATGATTGCTCTTTTCATATCTTGTTAAATACACCCCTAGGTGTCAGCTAAGATTCGAAAGGTGAAAATGAACACTGATGCTTTTGTTCCAAAAAGAGAATTCACTGAACTATTTTTCACTTGAAGTTGCTTAAATCCATAATTAGAATCTGAATATTCTTCTAAAAGAAAAAAGAAAAGAAGGTCTTTGTCCTGCAACACGTTTACCATCCAGTGATAGACTTGTAATTAAAATAGACAAAACAGGCTTATACACATTTGAATACAGTATATATATATAGATATATATATATATATATATATATAAATATATATATACAGTTTATGGAAATGTTATGACATCTCTTTTTAAATCAAAGGACATCAATATGGAATCTATTGCCCCTATAACATTTCTGTGCTGGCTTATCTCTTCCGACCCTCCTTTCATCTACCTATATAGTGCAGTAGTGGTTGGTACCCACGTAAAAGAGGCCAAAAGAGGTGGAGGCACCCGTATTTGCAGTAAAACGCATGCATTTATTTGGTTTTAAATACAGATGTTTTACTTCTGCAACCAAATGCATACATGTGTTTTACTGCAAATACGGGTGTCTCCACCTCTTATTGGCCTATTTTAGGGTACCAACCACTACTATAATCGATAAAACTGGAAGGATAGATTACTGGGTCCACCACACTACCAATCTCCAACAGGCCCCTCGAGAGCGACCAAGCTCAACCTCTACATACGTCTGCGTGGAGAGAGTGAAGTGAAATAAAAGCCTATAGCTACAACTGGTTGCTTGTTTAGATTATACACCTCTCACCAAAAGGTGTTTTCAACCCAGCAGCCCAAAGTGCAAGTCCCTACACCAGTTATCTCTTTCTCACACAATCAGTATGTCCGCTGCTTTATTCCGCTCCTAATTTTTGTTCGACAACTTCCCCTACCCTCTTGAAGCCGAACATACAAATGCTCATACTGTCTCCCTACATAATACTTGATGTATTTCTAAGAGGAGAAGTGAAAAGAATACAATGTATAGTGTCAACTGAGTGACAGCTCTAAATTTGGAGCCATATACTCCCAAATAGTCAGGTGACAGTGTCTCTTTTAAAATATAAAAAAAATTGTACATGTTGTATTTCTATTTAATGGATACATAGATAGTAAAGAAAATTACATGAATTAAGTTAAATCTACCTTAAAAAAACTAATAAGATCTCCTGCTCCGATTTGTGATTCTTTAGAATTGTACAAAATATAACACTTGTTTGTAAGTGAAGAGTATTTGCTGCTAAGTAATTAGGTTTAATAGTCTTAATGCAAGCAATGCACAATTATAGTACACATGGCAATAATCTGGTATCCAAGGGTTGTGTCCCAGGCATTCATAGCCTTATGTCCGAAATGGTTTAATTATGGTATTTGCTGCAGTTTAACAATGTGAATAGTGCTGGCTGAAGGTATAACCCCATCATTAACCTGCACAACAGAATATTGGAGAGACATTCAATGAATTCTCTGACAAATGTTGCCTATTAAATATGATTAGAAGCAAGAGGTGAGCTACTGGAACAAATATGGTCAAAATTAAAGTGCAGCGGCACCAGCATCTTGGTAATTATCTGCTAAAAAAGGGATTTCTAAAAAAGCTGAAAAGCTCTTAATGACAACATAGACACAAGGAGGGGGGATTGTGCAACCAAGGAGTATCTGTCTCTTATATTTTAAAAGCTCTTCCTAGGCATATCTCTGTTCTAACATTGCTTATATACAGAGATTTGGAGTACTAGATCTTATGGTATCTTAGATATGGGTTCTATTATATGAAATATCGTGAATTATATTGGATCCTGGTTCTACACTATTTCTAATATAAATAATTTCATGTCAATATTGTTATATGGATATTTGAGATGATTTGTTAGTAATCTGTTCATCATACTATAATGTAACTTCCCAAAGAGAGATAGAAAAGAAAACAACTTGGGCAGCCTCCCTTCTGTCAATAAAAAATAAAAGAACAAAAATGTGTCTGAAGTAAAAGTATAAATAAGATTTTTAAATTGTTTATTTAGTGACCACGCCTATCAAGGACAAGTAAGTTTACCATAAAATTACATTTTTGCAGCTGATTGTCTCCAAGTTTAAGCTTTTTCCCATTTGCCAAGACTGCAGAACATGACCAGAGATAATAAACCTATAGGGTTTTATGTGGAAATTGGCAAGTATAATAGAGTCAGAAAGTGCAGTGGATTTATACAGGCTGGTATTCCTTTCCATTTAGTATGTTATTCATTAGGATTTCCCAACTGAGAAAAAATTTTCTCTTTATCTTCAAATGTAAAATTCCTCACGTATTTATATTCAAGAACATATTTTATTCAGCATGCAATTTTTAAGTCTTTACAGTCAGCTTACACACTTGTGAATGGTTATAAATATTTAAATTATTGTAATGGAAGACAAAAAGCATTGCATTATGCATGCTAACGTAAATGATAATGATGCGTAAAGCAAGCTATATGCCAGTAAATATAGAGAAATTTGCCTATGATTGCACCATGATGATATTTTCTTGAGTAGGTTGGCTATTTTAATTTACCTTATTTTTTTTCTTATTTTTTACCGTTTATGTTTAGAATATTGTTCTTGTATGAGAAAGAGATTGGCCCTAGAATTTTAGCCTTAAAAGTTCTTATGCATGGTCCATGTGAATAAAAAATGCATAATCAGAAAATCTAATTTTGGTAATAAAAGCCAAGAGGAAGCTTTGCTATGGAACAATATGTATACTTTGTGTTTTGGCCCCACGTGCTTTGGAAATTGTATGTTTTACTCCTGGTGGGAGTCTAGCTCTGTACATACAGTGCTGCCTGAAAGTATGTGAATCCCTCAAGTGGTGTAGATGTTTCTGTTGTTTAACCATGATTTTCT
>CM070033.1:79319444-79346778 GCA_036250615.1 Ptychadena robeensis | reverse complement strand
AATACAATGAACCTGGAAAATGTTTGATACTGATGGTGGAACATAATTAAAGCACCTTACCTCCTCTAATATATATGTGCTAAGATGTTGCTTAATCGAAAATTATATGCAATTAGTGAGTGCAGATATCCAAGAGAAAAAAAGGACAGGCTTGCAGGAATACCAATTTCTATCAATCTCCTGCATGTTAATTAATTCATGAGCATCTTACAACTTATCATACAAAACCATTGGTTGAAAAAGAGCATCTGCTTGAAACGCATCCCATTGTTCCTATTGAGCCCCCCAGTATCCGTTAGCAGGAAGTGATCTCATCCCCAACCAGGAAGTGAGGTCCTCCTTGAAAACACATGGCCCGGAGAGATCCACCCTTGTAAACCTCTCTCAATGTGAGTATCTTGTCTGTTGTTTTGTCTCATTTTGTTTCAATTTGTTTTACCTTATCCTATTCCACATTATTTAACCATTTGTTGTACTAGGTTGTGCGCCTCTGTCCTTGTTCTTATTTGTCTGTTACAGGGAGCCACACTCCTCCATTTTGAGAGCTGCACACCTAAACACAACTTAAACACCCACCCCTCATACTGACTCCATTTTACTCTGTGATCCTTCCTCAGGCCCCATACACCAACTGAGGGCCTTTCTGGCCACCTATATCACTGTAGCTGTGTAGTTACTGCTGAAGGTTGTGCGCAACTACCCATTATCTTTCTTAGGTTGTATGATAGAGACATCTAGGCTACCATTTCTGTGGTCAATCATGCCAGTACTTTTTTAAAACTCTGATATTACTATCTGGTTGTCTTCTTGATATACTGCTGTGTAGAGTAGAGATGGTCGAATTTTTTTTCAAATGTTCCCACAACCCTTCTATACATCTCCAGAAATTTTGGTGATTATACCATTTTCAGGGGCTTTGCAATCAGCTCACAAAATTAACAATTCGAAAAATTCGACCATCTCTAGTGTAGAGGTTATTAAAGAAATAAAGCAAGGTAAATATAAATATAGCAGGTGTAACGCTCTACCCAGATACCAGAGTCCAGGTGATAGTCTGGATCCTTCTGGAATCTAGGAGGGGTTGAATAGAATGTAATAAAAGGTCAGGGAGAAAGTCTGAGTGTCTTCTCCAGGAGCCCCCCCCCCACCCCCCCCCTCTTGGGCTCTGGGGGTGTGAAGCTGTGTTTCCAGATTGTGTGATGCCTGTCAGCTAAAGAAGGGGCAGAGTCTGCTGTTCAGTAGAAGAAATTGTGTGATCCAGATGATCAAGGAGGAATTCCTGCTTCAAATCAGTGTTGCCTGTGAGGAAAATTTAAAGGGGATCCTGTTTGGTTACTATAGAGGTTGCCACTCTTAAAGGAGCCTACTTTCAGATCCACCCAGTGTGAGAGGCAACTGGGACTTTTGTTTTGAAGAAGAGAGAAATAGCCAGAGAGGTGCTGAGAACCTGTCAGTTGCAGAACAGCTTTGTCCCTGTTCCTCCTTCCCATTCTTCATGGCAATTTTTTAATTAAAACTCAACATTCAAAACTTCTCTTTGGATCGTCACTGCTACCTGGTTCCCAAAACACACACAGCGGCACCCTAGGGTGTCATCGCTACACAGGCATTTAGCATTTTGAGAAAGAAGTCTATATTTTCACTGTACGCCAATGGTTCTGGATGTGCATTTCATTGATGGGGCGTAAAGGAATAATTTGCATGGCTCCACCCACTGTCTTGGAGGGAGGGGTTTTCCCTTGACTTTTAGGATTTGTGAGAGATTGGGGCATGTAAATAAGAGTTATGGTAAAATTATGCAAGCATCACTAGCTGTGGGACAACCATTTTGTCCTCTAATTTTAGATTTTAATTTATTTATAGATAAATGTAATCTGCTATGGTATCTATTGGTTTCTATAATGTGACACAGAACATAGCTGACCATAAATGGTGGATGTATCTCTTACAAGAAGAAAGAAAAGTTGTTCTTATTTTATTCCGCACATACATTACTGCAAAATATCTGTGCATAGGAATTCCTGGTTGAATAATATTTTTAACTGTAGATACTCTCTTTGCTATCCAATGGAATATATATATATGAGAACTCAGCCAATCATATAAATAAATAATTTTGAAAACTTTGGCAGTTTGGGGACAGTTAAACTCTGGCTTGAATCTGAAGTAAGATGTGAAGCCATGTCTACTTTTACTGATGACCTGGGCAGGGATGACTTTCAGAAGATCCGTTAGTACCCAGCCCAACACCTCTTACCTTAAACGGTCAGCCCCCAGCCAATAATCGACACTGACACCGCTTTTTCGATTTAACTTGTGGATATAAACTGGCCACAGCTTTATTTAAATAACATAAGGAAAACAAAAACAAGAGAAGATCCTCTGGGCAGTGTCCCCAAAAAACCCATGACCAGTCACCGAAAACGTCCCCGCCCACCAGGCTTCATAAGTCCGTCCGGTGATTGGTCCCCCATTGGAATTGACTCCTTCCCTTTGTGACCCGTCAGAGTCCCCACGTTCAAATGGGTCATTGACCCCAGTAAGAGCTCAATTCCGTTCTGTTCTTCTTGGGGACTGCCCTGGAACCGGCACGTCACCCCGAAACTTTCTTGTCCCAACGGACGATCCCCTGGACACTGCCCGGATCCGCCTGCTGTGACAATAAACGGCCACCAGCCGGCCCTGCACCTGGAACACAAAAGGGAGGGAGGGAGGGACAGCTTGGCGTCTTGACCCAAAGAGGCTTTTCCTCTTCCGCCGCCGGGCTGTATACCCGCGCGGCTCCGCCCATCCGGTATGACATCCTCCTTTCCTATTGGCTGCCGGCTCTTCAGGCATCCCGCCCCCTGTCATGGACCCCGGCGCTGGTTCCCGCGCTGGGGGTGTTGATTATATGCTGCTATTCTTCATCTTTTTCCAGGCTATTTTGTAATACTCATAGGAGAGGATTTTGTGACCCTTGTATCAAGATGCCTGGATAGCTTATGGTAGCAGTTTTGCATATTTTATTACCAAAACATATCTTCCTAGTGGGAGACAATTTAAACTAGCACAGTATCTATTATAGTCAGTTCATTGGGAATTCTCCTAAGCAGCTGTGTGATTTTCCTCACCTAGTTGCACATGGCACTTATCCTGCACTGTCTATTCCTGTTGCTGACATTGTAAATATTCCCATAGCCTGTCTACTAGCAAATACTTTGCTAATACAGAGTTCATTTTTTAAATGAGTTAATACATTTCCAGGAAATGTTTGTGGCTGAAATGTAATGTTGATGGTTACATGGTGAGTACATTTATTGATGCAAGGAGATCTTACCTGGCATATGGGCAATCACTGTGACATGTTCAGGCTCAAAACAAACCCTTTGATATAGTTCATTACAAATTAATAATTAACTAAGGCTGCAAAGATTGATCGTATTAACACTTCCTTCTGGGGTTTTAATGTATTATTCATTGGTAAAACAATATTTGTTTTTAGACTTTCAAACGTGCTATGAACAGGTTTGGAAATACATTATGCAATACTGTAACACATGCAGGTGTTCTATGCATTATTTAAAAAAATTTTGATATGTTCTTTTTTTAAATAAACATTTTGTTGTTAAAAACAGGTTATCTATAGTGAGAGAACATGAAGGATTCATTTTGCTATTTGATTGGCTGTCATACTGTTTCAATTATCCTTGTCTTACGCTAAGGCACTGAGCTTCAACAAGTACAGTATACAGTTCAGGAGTTTTGTCTTTATTTTGACTTTGATGTCTGTTAAAGTTGTAAACCCTACCATATTGTCAAACAGGAATAAACAATTGGACAGAAAATCCAAATTCTGAGTTGCAACCAGCTCTACAATAGAGGGGAATTCTTACAATGAGTAGGGAGGTTGGATGTGAACGCATAGGTTTTCCCAGTGGAAAGATATCCTCTAATTGCTTTTAGTCTACAGGAAGTGACAACTTTTTTATTAAATGGCAAAAATGCAAAACATCAAGGAAAAAAACAAACAGATCCACATGGTGTCCTAACAAGTTTTTCATATTAACCTATCTTCTACTCTCTAAGAAGAGAGGATAAACCCGGTATAAACTACAAGTTGTGATTTAGGACTTATGCAGCGCTGAAATACATAACTGGCCATTTGCTAACCACTAACACAGTCACATGGGAGGACAAAGGTGGAAGGAGGTGAAAGCTTTATATTCTCTGTTACTTTGCTACTGGCAGTTGAAGATGGTCAGGAAATATCAAGTAGTTTATTTGTGAGTTCATTGCAAGGCCCCTAAGCCTAGTATAATCACCAAAATTGTTGCTCGTGTAGAGCAGGGTTGTAGGAACATTACAAACTGTTTACATATAAAAAGTTCAAAAGTAACACTCTGGGCATTCTGCTGAGTTACTGCTTCTTTTAAGATAGCGTTATGTGTAATGATTGAGTTATCCCCTCTCTTTCCCCCCTCCTCCACATCCACAGTGTCACTGGCTGCCCTGGGACAGGAAAGCAAGCCTGAGTGTAATTCTCTTGAGTAATGTTTAACAAACTCACCATGAGCTAACTTGGGCCTTACCCAAGAGGGGTTTGAAGTTCCACATCTACAGCAATTTTGCTTTGAAATTCAGCCACAAAGTCAGCTGAAATAAAGTAGCTGAAATTAAAAAAAAACAATTGACCATCTTTTCCAGCAGTTATTAAATAAAGTTTTACAAGGGTATTGAGGGGCAAAATTGGATTTGTTGGTTGTATCTGCCTACCAGAGTAGATTTGTCTACATTTAACCAGATCTTGCATAGATAACTGAAGATCTGACTTTACATTTGCTAAGCACCAGTCAACTTCCATGCCTGGATTTTTAAACAAACCTTTGCTTTCATTCACCTTTTCTTTAAACATTGAAACCTGAAATGTCAAGTAAAGCTCAGAAGAAAATTTGTGCTGCAGCGTGATAAGTATGACAGGAAACAAAGTCACTTCACAAGGCAGGCAAGTTGAGGCCTAGCGAGCGGTTTCTGAGCCTTGAGGTGTGGGTACTGGAATGAATATTCTGACAGAATCGCCGTTACTAGTGAAGAGAATTGTAATGATCCTCTGGCCAGGGTGCAGCCTCAGATAACCCAGAGATCCATCTGGCTGCATTCAATATTGCTGTCCTTCTGCAAACAGAATTACTGATAGGAACCTAGAAACACTATACCGGTAAGTTAAGATGTCTTATTTTTTTCCCAGAGTAGCACACTTCATTACACAGTCTTTATATTCGTATAGATGTCTTCAGTGTGAGAAAAGTCAACATACGGCTTACATCTAAATAAAACAAGTGAGAAATAGGAAATAATAACACACGTCTGTGCTGGACTTGTGATTTTTTCTAAATAAAAAGCATAGTTAAAGGGTTTTAACTCATGACTTTATATCTATTATCTTTATAATTTAACTAATGTATCATTTAGACTCCTATGCTTGGTTAATTTTGGGGTTTTTAAGGCAGTACGCAGCATTGTTGCAATTCTTTCAGCTATGTTTAGCGAGATGCATAAAAAGTGATTGAGAATTCAGCAGCAACAGATTCCCAACAGAGGTGAGAAGTGATTTGCAATCCATGCCATCCTGGGAGGTCCTTTGTGTTTGTTTTTATATGCAGGCTTCAAAGAGAAGCTATCATCTAATAAACAAAATACTTGATCCCTGTAAGCAAATGCATGTTAAAACAGTTCTGGATGCAGCTAGTGTAAATATAACGGAGAGCTGACTGGGAAGGTACTACTGTACTGTACATTTGGTTATTGGATTTCCTTGTTTGGCCAAAGGCAGTTTTTATGTTCTGATAACATTTCCGCTGAATGAATCATGTTTTTCATAATCTCCCAAAGGCACATGAAACACACAAAAGCAGTTGGAAGTTTAAGAATCAGATGTAATCAATATTTCTGCCCCAAACTCTTACTATTCTTAAGACATGAGATGATGAAATGAGCAATTTTTGTGAGATTTTATTTTAATTTGAGTACTTTTCAATTGTTTATACACTTCAACACTTTATAAAGGGAAACCCAAGAGAAATGCAAAGGCTTCCACTGCAAGACTCTACAAAACTATCTGGTTTTAATGCTGATCTTATAATTATAATTTTTTCGAAGTAATGACCCATAACTTTTGCACAGAAGGAGTTTTGCCTTAAGTTGTTGCATGCTTGAAAAAAAAAGCTTCAGCTATCTCTACTTAAATTCAGTAAAATTTCCACAAGATGATGTTGCCGTTGGTTTAAATTTCACCAGCTGAGTCAAGCTCCACTTTCAACAAGTTTTTACAGCCTGAGTTGGAGATAGAGATGAGCTTGCAGCCTCTCTCTATCAGACTAGCACACTAGAAGAAGAGAAGAGCAGCATAGGCAATAATAAAATTTGCAAGATTTCCTGTCATTTGTACATGCCAATATTGGAAATGCATGGTACTTTTGCCAGAATCTCAAATATTCCAAAGATATAGCACTATATTCGAGATCTTCGCAAATTCTTGAAGTGCCGATATTCAAAATAAAAATTAGCGCTCAACACTACAGCACACAGGGTGTAACCCCCCTTCAACATCTGGGGTGTGGACCCCAGGTTGGGAACCACTAAACTAGGCCATTTTCCTACAACAAAGATCATAAAAGCATATAACACATCACAACAAAAGTGTAAGAAAAAAAGAGTAAAAATGTCCTTCCTATTTCTAGTGGTCATGTTAGACTACGTGTCATCCTTTATCGTATGTCCTCCATTCATTAATAAAAAGACATTTTAATATCCCAGATCTGCCATGTTGATTTAAATTTATCCATATGGTTTTCCTGATGTGGAGCCAACCCAATGTGTTTGCTGACATGGAGCGCATCAGCAAAGGAAAATTACGGTAAGCATGATATTTCCTAATGTCTCCATGTCAGCATACACATCGGGTTGGCTACACCCAATGTGCATGCTAACATGGAGCATGTCAGGAAAGAAAATTACATTAAGTATAATATGAAGTTTCCGTTTTCTTGCTTGCTGTCAAGTATATCACCTGGCTCACCTCATATATGTGTGTAAGCTCAGCCTCAGATGAAGAAACATGGCATTTTCAGTTAGCTGAAATAAGGCAGTAAAATAGGATACGTTTTTTCAGAAAAACAGCATGTCTTACCCGTAGCCATGTGAACCACATCACCAGACACCACCGGATGCTGCTATTGCGCACTAGGGTGTGTCTATTTGAAGGGATCTACGGAAATGGGCAGGGATCCGGAAAAGAAACATGTGAGGCCGGGCATACGTCATGCCCTCACTATGGATCACGCCCCTGCCTGGACTACCCACTGATCTGTGACACCCTAGGGCTGCTCACAAGGACCACTTCTTGCGGACACCCAATCGCCAGATTGTGCAAATGGAAGGGAGAGAACCCCAAACGGTCCCTCTCCTTCCCGCGATTAGCGCGTGAGCATCCCCAGATGGATGGGGAAAACGTCCACCACCATTAGCTGGCCGCCAGCACCCTAAAAAACTGAGGGTCATTACTCTCATCCTCTTCAATAGTCTTAGCAAAACTGAGGGTATCTGTAATCCTAATAAATAGACACCACTCCAAACTTTTCTATCATTGGTATATATAGGTTCATTTACTAAGACGGGCACTTTTTTTACTTTCCTTTTTATTTGTCAGCATCCAACACAAGACAAGTTTATCGCTTTATATACAAGATTAATGATATGCCATAACTAATTTTCAAAGGGGCCTACAGTCTAAAATTTACATTTCATGAAAGTATAATCAAATATTTCAAAGAAAAGTAAATCTGAATGTATTTATTATACTTAATATGATTGTACAATAATATTTTTACAAACTCCTAAAATGTATACCATGATACTGGAAATACTGCCATGTGCTAGTGCTAGAGTGCAGGTGCCATAATACACAATCTCTTTTAAAATTGTGATACCAACATACAGACCTCTCTCTTTATTAGAAATATGATTGTAGATTTGTTTACAAACTCTGGGCATAGCTTTTTGCCTACATGAAAAGCCCTACATCTACATAAAAGTAACTAAATAATTACGATAGATGAGTGAGTAACACAGCTTATTATATACAACACTTGTACTCTGTTCTGTTCTTTTTACTTTCAAAGCTCTAAATTGCTGAAAGAAATGATGATATACTCTTTGATCTTCTATTACAACATAGTACAAAGTGAAAATTTGCTCAAGTCGATCCAGTTATTTGGGAATATATATATATATTTATTTATTTTTTAAACAATGTAACCAGGCAGTGGTGATTTTTTCTTTTTTTACAGAAGCACATCTAGAACAGGAAGAAACACTATTATTGTTAGGAAAAGGGGTTGAACTGTTTTCCTAGCTAGAAACTTTCTAGATGCAATGTATAACTTTTCGGATGTAAACTGAATGAAATATTTACATTGGCCCTCCCTTTTGGGAGATATACTGATCAATGACTTTGTGGCCAGCTTAAAAGTTAAAATTTTTCTTCTGGGTATGAAATGAATGGTAAGTATAAAAATTAGCTAGGCGGAGGTCAATTCACAAGAGCTCACCACTGCACCAGTCACTGTTTATGAAAAAACACACCCACAGCATCCTTTAGGTAGCCATACACATTTTCAGCTTGCTTGATACAAATCAGGTGCATCCACCTGGTCAGATCGACATGTTGGTAAATGTTGTTAAATTCCTGACTGATCCCATTACTTTGTTGGTAAATTCCTGACTGATCCCATTACTTTGTTGGTAAATTCCTGACTGATCCCATGACTTTGTTGGTAAATTCCCATTTTATCCCATTAAAATTAATGGTGGGCACACATAGGGTGCCTGCCAATCCTCTGATGATGTAATCATGCTGCAGGCGGTCCATCATCTATCGAGGGAGTATCTGCCTGTGTATGGGCATCTTTTGAGATTTGTTTTCTATGTAATCAAGCTACTATGCTTAGTAGATTGAAGCTGAATTCCGCACAATTGATCAGCATAGAGATGGAGAAGGATATAGTGTTAGTAGATTATACTGTAGACACAGCAAATGCAAAATAAAGTTGAAACTTTTGGAGTTGGCTTGGAGTATGCATTATGTTTCTATCAGATGATTTTCTCTGACCTCTTATTCTGATGATGAAAAAATCTATCAACAAAAAAAGTTTTCTATAGACTCCATTACCTTTTTCCCATTCCCCGTCTGTATCTTTTCGTCAACACAGAAGGAAGTGTTATGAGTTTGATAGCAGTCTAAAATCTTTACCTCTAAAAATGAAAAAGAAAAAATGATGGTCTTTGCATATGACTTTCCTGTAAAAGTTTACATACTGTAGGAGAAAAAAGGAGGAATAATAAAATCCTCCTCCATGTGATTGGATGTTTGAAGAACATTTCACCACAATACATACTTTAGTAAATCATTCACATTTTGTAAAAACAGCTTTGTTGTCAATCTGTCACATAATTAGGATCACATGGCTGTAAATCAGGACGTAAAAAGTGAAATCAGTCTTCACCAAATAATCAGCTGAGAAAACCAGGCATCATAACATGAAGCTGCATTCAATCTTCTTAATACAGACAAGAGGCAATAACTGAGAATGGCCACAGAGTGAGAAAAATTAGCACTACGCTATGACAGTAATCTGTGGATTGAGAATTGATCACAACATGTAAGTTAATTCTACATGTCTTAATGCTTTAGGAGATAGCTTGGAATAAAATCATAGTGATCATGGCATTACACCAGCAAAAGATATTTAATATGCTATTAGGCCATGATGATTAGATAATTGAGTATTCCTTCTTTTCTTCTCTCATGGCCATCATTATAGCATATTAACCCCCACCCCCCCTCCCGACGGTCCAATCTTTACAAAAAAAAATTACTATGTCCTAACGTGATACTGAAAACAAAAACTGAATACCATGTTTGCATCTCCTACCCACTCTGCCCCCCTACCAGCACATTTTCATCAATGATAGTGTCTGGCTCTCATTGTGAGTGCCTTCATGCCATCATCACTGATGTCCCACAGAGCTGGGACCAGTTAGAAGTAGGCAGGACATATAGATTTAAAAGATGTCCTTATCAACTATTATACCTAGATGTAGTTTGCAGCAGAAAGTGAAATGTTTATTAGAAAAAAAACTATAATAACGCATACAAAGCACTCAGAGATGACAACTTTACCTAAACTCTGGCCAAACTACAAAACTACACTTAGGCTAAGTTTACACTGGTGTTTTTTTACCTCAAGGTAAACGACCGTGGGTGACTCACCGGCGGACGCCACATTAGGCGTCCGCTGGTTGGTTTTCGGGCGGCCGTGCCATAGGGCCTCTATGGGGTCCTTAATTAGACGCCCTGTAATCGCCTGCACTGTTTTGCAGACAAAGGGAGTCGTTTATCACACTGGCTGAAAGCAGCAAAACAGAAAACTTAGCCTTACAGTTGGACTAGCCCAGGAGTGGGCAAACTAAAGCCCGGGGGCTCAATCAGGTATATAAAGTTTTCTGTTCCGACCCTTTGTCATATTGTTGAAAAGATGCTCCCTTCCGCTTGTTCTCAGCAATGAGTGCACACAATGCCTAGAGGTATCAAAACATTGCCTTGCCGTGGGACGATGCAGTGACATGATCATGACACTGTGGGTGCATCCTTATGGTGACAACAGACAGTAATTTTTCATTACAAAGAATTAGCATTTCTTTGTAAGTGCAGGGAATTTAAAAAGATAACAACATCCCTGTCCCCATGTCACCTATTACACATCACTGCCATCATAAGTGATGCCTGCCGTGCATGGAACTGGCACAAATATGGGGGGGGGTTGCCCATTACAGGCTCTTGGTCTGTCCTCTTCATCAAATTTAAGAAGCCAATGTGGCCCACGAGTCAAAAAGTTTACCCATATCTGGACTAGCCCCATTGGTTAAATGAACATTTATTTATATGATATTGGTAGATGTTCTACTTCCCTCAGCTATTGAATCTTTTGCATTCCATCTGTTTCTTCTTTTCTCTGGCACATTGAGCATGGCTTCTGGATGTGCATTGAGATTAGAGGTTGAGACTGCTGTCCAAAGTGACCCTTTAAAGAAGGTTGCAGGAGTGCAATGGATAAGGTAAATAGAACTGCTCTTTACATCCTGCTAGACATAGCTCCACAGCTAGGCCTAAAGATTTATACTGACTTTCCAATCCAATCATGCCTTTAAAAACCTTAGGTTGTTGGATTTCATAAAATACATGTTCATATTCCATACTAATGAAATTCTCCTCCCTGTTGGTCCCATTCTGACTGGTTTCAGGTGATAAATGTAATTAGGTGCTCACTTTGGCCCCTCCATACATCCCCAGGGTCAATAATGGCACTGAAGATGACTTTTGATGTCTATTCCTAATAATGCAGGCATAGGCGTGGGCACCCATCCACGCTGTCACCAACAGACATCGCTGGAGGACACTGCTGGATCACATGGAAATGTTCCATGCAATCCAATGGTGTCTTCCAGTGGCTTTACTATGCTACTACTTTTGGTACTAAAAATTTCCCCTGAGCCACACTTGTGAATACTGATGGGGGATAAAGATCTTCCATGACCTGCTTCTAATATCCTAAAGAGGTTGCATTACAAAATTGTTAAAATTATTATTGAGAAGTGAAGCCTTACATTTACAAATCAGCTAGTCAGGTGACCATTTCTGTATCATCAGCAAGTGGCAGAATACTCCTATACTATAGAGCTTAAACATGTTACTTTTTTTGAGAACAACCATTCATTTTATTTATATTATAACAAATGTCTTCAAATATTGTCTTTGATTTTGCTGCAGAATGTCTCACTAAACAACACCAACTGCTTCAGCACAACATCTACAAACCTGCGACCTGTGCAAGTGAACCTTGCTACGCACAGTAGGAATTACTTGTAGCTTTTTCTCTAGATGTTATATGTGATAATCACATGTTCCATGTAGAGATCAGAGTATTGCTAAGAACATTTTAAGTTCAACCTCAGATTTTATGGAATATATTTGGTCATGAATCATGAAAAAAACACATATCTAGTATATTTAATACATTAGATGCAGCTTAAAATATATAATACTTATAAAATCTGTATGTAACTAAGTAAAATGATGTTACAAATTGATATACTCTATATTATGAACATGTGATTTAAGAATTTTGCGATAATGTGACACTACCTTCAAAAGCTTAGATCAGAATCCAGATCGAGTTAATCACCTAAATCACACATGTCTCATACTACCTTATCCTAAATATTGGTAAATATATGTGATAAGCCTTGAGTATCACTGCTTTCTTGAACAACTACTTATCTCCTGTATCCCTGGACTAAATTCTTCTCTCTGCCCTCAATCATCAACCTCTCTGCCTCCTCAATGTCTTTTTCTCCAATTGGAGAACATAAACATGTTTCACTTGTCTTGTTTTTACTGCTCAATAAATTTACGGTAGATCATTCTCTGTATTTTTTCTCTTCTGTCACAATAAGCTTAACTTTCTTTCCTCACCATTCATAACCAAGTTCTGTTAATTCCATCTGAGCGTTTTCAGCTCCTAATCTGATTTTTTTCCAGTGCTCCATTGTTAATATAAAGTCAAACTCTATTTACCCTCTACTTCCTTTGTCTTTCTTCCATTTCTATATCAGGTCAACTATTGCTTAACCTCTTATCCCAATGGTCAGTAGTAATGGCCAAACATTGGCCTTGTCCATTCGCAAACAGGTGGATCGGACTTTAAGAAAAGTCTGACTCCGCCTGTTTGCGTGGAAATTGAATTCAGATAGAACTGGAAGTGACGTCACTTCAGGTACATGGAGCACATAGTTTTATGTTCCATATGCTGAAAGTGAAGTCACTTCTGTTTTTTTTGCCTGATGTTTTACTGGCGGATCTTTCCATGCCAGATCAGGCCGGTGGAAGAACAATTAACTTCTCGAGGTGAAGGTAGCGGGTCAAATACCCGTACTGTTCGGGGGTGAGGAGAAAAGTGAACATTCGATGCAGAGAGTTGATCTATCGCCTTGTGGACAGTTCGTCCATCTCTAATGGTCAGCGATGCCTATTCTCTCTACTCTTTAGTCATTGTTCATTATGTTTAGTGATGGTTGCAAAATTGTATCTAGTTTATTAGGTGTAAAGCCCCCCATAGACGCGCCGATTCCCGGCCATAGTTGTGGCCGACCGAACTCCATGTGCGCTACCGCCGAGCACAAAACAGTCGGCCGCAACTATAGGGGTGTCCACCTTGAGGATCCGACCAAAAGAGCCGGCAGGTCTGATCGCACACGGATCCGTCCTGCTGGTTCTTTATATGCCCGATCCTCCGATCCTGTGCTGCAGTCTGTTAACTCAGAGGGGAAGTCTCCTCCCCCTTAGTTAGTTGGCTACAATCTGACAGGAATCGCGTGTGTTAGTGGAACACAGGGATTCCTGTCTGTTGCCGACTCCTCACAGCGTGGTGACGTCACCACGCTGTGAGGAGTCTGCTAAAAGCTGGCCATAGATCGATACACCTATGGCCGGCTTTTATCTAGTTGTTAGTAAATTGCAAAGCTCCCAATCATGGCATCATCATGGAGTTTGGGTTGTGGAAGTATCACAAAAAATTGTATTGCTCTAGCAGATGTAGGTTTTGCATAAATTACATTCACAGCTTTTGGAGTATTATATTTGGTTCTTTTACCTTCACTAAGAGAACATATAATTTTACTCACTGATCAGCACCCTGTCACTACAGACCAATTAGCAAAGAGAGATTTTCCTTCAAAAGAAGACAGTAAATATCCCTTACCTCATGCTTGTTCTGATCCTAATTATCTGTGAGGTCTGGGAATGTGCTGTAATACTGTGGAGGTCAAAATCTGTGAAAAAAGCATGAGACCATGAAAATGATGTTTTAGGATTGGAACTTTTTTAGGCAGCAAGGACCTCAGAAAATGTAAGTATTAGCATAGTAATTTATTCAGACAGAGCCAAGTGGAGGATGTAGTCAACTGAATTGACAAACATACAGAATTTAAAACCAGAAATTGAAATATTTGTTCACAAACGAATATTGTCATTACTTTTTTTTAAGTATTTTCAACTTTCTATAGTTAATTTTGTGGTTTCTGCGGATTATATTATTTTTTGTTTGTTGCCCTGCATTTCAATATGTTTTTCCATGTCATGGCATAGGTTTTTATAACCATTCATTCTGACATAATCTGGCTGCCCTGTTAAGATGTCTGATTTTTTTTCCTTCCACTAACACCAGCAGTGTGTGTTTTATAAGCAGAAAAACAAGGGCAACCTAAGGTGACATAAATCAAATAAAGAGATGGTCAGAAAAATAAGACTGTATTCATTATAACACACAAACCAAGTAGTTGTCCAAGTAAAAGAAAAAGAGCCTGGTCAAATTCACTGAACCTCAAGTGATTGGCTGACTGCTGAACCCATGTAGGACAGCACCAACATTTGCACCTAAGTAATCACAACGGAGATGAACAAGACAACAGGGATTCTGACCTGCACTGGGAAGTGAATCTTGGCTGTGTGTGGCACTGAATAATAGGATTTTCAATTGCTTTTCAGACGTCTTTGTCAAAACACATGAATGAATGTTGAAATGAACCCATTAGAAAAATGTGCTGCAGTTTATCAAGGAAGAGAATTGAGCTAAAAATGTCATTGTTTTTCATAGTGAGAGAAAATGCTTTAACTGCCTTGGTTCATCACAAGGATCATAGGAAGTGGCATGTTGGCTGCTTATGTTCAGCAAGGAAATGATTGAAAAAAAAACTGCTAACAAAACTATATTTAATAGTAAACTTTAAACATTTGTAATGTTAACAGTTGTCTGAAAGGCCCTGTGGTCTCATTTCCCATTATCAGTAAATCCTCTTTTTAAAGGATATCAGTATCAACAGTTTTGTTGTAGAGACATGGTCAAGTCTTCATTATATCAGATTATATCTAATTTCTTTTTTCTGAGCAGGATCAGAAAAAAAGCCAGAGGGGTGGATTAGAACAAGCATTTTTCTATTGCATTATATATGATGCTACCCAGGAAATGAAACATTAAAAGACACCCATACTGTAAGGACGTTGCATTGTTCGAGAACAATCTCGACACCGTACTTGGGGTGGCTAGCCCCAGGGACTTTAAAAGGATATGAACTCATAACAACAAAAAAGTCTTAAAACATATGTTCTTTTTATTAAGAACATAAATAACATTAAAACTAAATTAATAAAATCGATACATTTCCATAATCCAAAAAAGCTTAAGAAATATATAATAAATAGTAAACATATCCAAACCCAAACATGAGAGCTTTATCAGGAATAGATCTGTGGTCATAAATCATGATGGAAGCACAAATATGAAATAAATGGACGGAGCATACAGGCAAAATTTGATCCAGGGCGGTGGCTCACAACCAATTGTGTGCCACCCAAACACTGTCTAATCTTGTCTTTATCACATGTAAGTCGTCTCCTAATATTCCTACCCTCTAGGGTGGAAAACAACTAGAGGAAGCGAGAGGGAGCAAAAAGGGCCTAAAATCAACCCTCACACTTGAGATGAGTCCTGATTCCACAGTCCCCTGAACCACACTTTATCCCCACAATATGTATTGTTGATTGGTGATCACTCTTGGTGAATAAGATTTTATTAATGTTGAACAGCATTTGCAATGATGGCACAGTACAAAACAGTATAATACATAACAGCAAAGACATACATTAAGATTTGTTGTACATATTGAACATAACATTTTCTCTTAGGTTCGATATCAGAAAGGAAGAAAGGAATATATGGGCACTCATACTTGTCTATGAAGGTTGTCCTAAATACAACCAAGGGCCCCATATTAAGTGGAAAATATAAGTTTTCATCCACACCTTTTAATCTTTCCCAAGACACAATGTAGTCCAGTCCTTCCAGGCACTCTGTCAAACAAAGGGGGAGTGTTAGTGAGCCAGTGTTAGTGATATCTCAATGCTAACAATGCAAGTTGCTTGGATGTCTCTTACTTTAATGTAAGTAACAACTAGTAACGAGCACATAGGTCAGCCATTAACCATATGTCATAACCCAGAGAGTACTGAGTCATTTTGTCTCTTGGACTTGGACACACCTCATTCATACAAATAACGACAGAGAACATAATATACTCGGAAATGTTTTATACATAATTTGAAGTGCAAATGTATATATAAACATGGCCACAGCCTATATACGATCTCAAAACAGTTAAAGGGGAGTCCCCCGACAGTGTAACCAATTTTTTCCAAGTTCCTTCCACCAACCATACCAGCCACCAGCCCTTTAATACCGGCTTGGTGGGTACCTTATAGAATGACTTTAAATACCATAAAATAACTGGGGCTTAATCCCCCGCTTAAAAAACATTTTCACCAGTGTTTGTGACTGTCCTTCTTACACTTCACAAGAAGCTTTCGAAGTCTGATTTCCTCCTGCAGAACTGTTGAGCCAATAAACAAAACAAAACATGTTACAGAACACTCAGTTCAACCAACCAATCAGGGAGGGAGGGTGGGTGAAAAGCCCGATCTGAAAAGGATCTTCCCCAGCTGACCCTTTCTTCTCAAACCTTCCTTCTGAAGCCCCACCTAGAACACTTCCCCTTTACCTACATCCCCTACTGCGTTCCAAAACCAGTCCCCCAGTCAAGCTGCCCTTTCACCTACGCTTTTAGGACGGTTCTGGCCATACATTTAGGTCATACATTCTGCCATTCTATTTTCACAATGTAGTTATGAATTAAAGTAACAGTTAAAATTATAAGTATGGCATTAATATGCAGACAATGGAGTTTTAGAACAGGCTCTATTACCAAGAAAACTGCTGACCTAGAACAGGCATGTTGAACAGAAGTTCAGACTTTACTAGTTTCATGTCTTTTTCACTTCAGTGACTCACAAGGCATTAACACCCAAGTAACAGCCACTGTGGCTGCCTATTTAATAAAATAAAAAATAAAAATCTGTATCTTTTTCCTTTTTTTATCTCATCCTTTTTACTAGACTTCTATTTTAAGTGGTCTTCAACTTTTAGTTTTGCCAAAATTCTCTTTTAATATAGAGATACCCCAGATAAATTTTAATGGATCAGGGACAAGATAGATGTGCTGTTTTTCTTTTATAATTTCTTTTTGCATTTTTTTACATTATGTCCATAGGCTAAAACTCCACTATGTTTTGCCAAAACATGGCAAAACCGCAGTGGTTTCATCTTCATCAAGCCAAATTTTTCAGAACAGGGTATACTGTGTTCTTAAAATTGCAAAGCGATGGGTCACGTACAAATCACAGGTATGCACAAATTGAAATTGAATATGGGGGCGTGACCACTAGTGTTGAATATTCTAATTGCAAATTTTTATTGCGAATATCAGCACTTAGGGAATTTGCAAAGATCTCAAATATAGTGATATATCTTGGTAATAATGAATATTCAATATTTTTTTACTTTGGAACTAACGCACATTGCGTTCGCAATATGCGCATATACAAGTGACAATTTGCACAATAAAGGTAATCTGTGGAAAGTACCATACATTGCATTTGCAATATGTGCATGTACAAGTACTGATTTGCGAGATAAAGGTAATAATACCTAAAAAAAAAAATAATAATACCTGGAGATCATAATTTTTCAAAACTTTATAATTTATTGCTAATATTAGGGGGAAAATGTGCATTATTTTGCAAATACAAATATTGCCTATGCTGCTCATCACTAGTGACTACTGTGGTCTTGCTAAGTTTTGGCAAAACGTAGTGGAGTTTTGGTCTTATTTGTATATCTTTCTATATCTGTTATATTCAGTTGCTGACCTGTGTTTTCCCTTTATATTTAATTGTATAGTATCTGATTTTGTTCATGGTTTACTGTATGCTAGTGATGGCCAAACATCGGCTCTATCCATATGCGAACAGGCGGATCGGACTTTTAAAAAAGTCTGATGTCCACCTGTTCGCAGAGAACCTCAAATTC
The DNA here is from genome assembly GCA_036250615.1 of Ptychadena robeensis. Classification (NCBI taxonomy): domain Eukaryota; kingdom Metazoa; phylum Chordata; class Amphibia; order Anura; family Ptychadenidae; genus Ptychadena; species Ptychadena robeensis. The sequence goes on along the minus strand of CM070033.1, from coordinate 79,328,704 downwards.
CCTGCCTGTTTGCATTGAATTTGAATCAGAACTATACCAGAAAGGACAACGCAACATCACTTGTGGTATATGGAACCCTCACTTTCTTGTTACTAAACCAGAAGGGACGTCGGTTGGACGTCACTTCCGGCCCGTGCCTGGTATAGTACTAGAGATTGTGTGTCTCTAGTGTAACAATTCTTCCATGCCTGGTTCGGTCGGAAGAAGAATTATAGACTTCTTCTCGCTGGCAAAGGGGGAAGGCTAGAAGAAGAGCAAACATTCATTGTGAGCACCGAACTGTGCGCATGGCAGACAGTTCGGCCATCACTACTGTATGCTGGCTTGTGCACTTAGAAAGTCTGACACTTCTTTTTTGGGGTATCTTGTAAACTTGGTTTCCTTTTGGTTTTGTTAATTTAAAAATCTTCAATAAAAATTATCTACTATAAGTATTAATAACTAGATAATGGCCAGGCGTAATTAATATTGCAAATACACATCATTATGAAGTTTCAGACTGCAAGGCATACGTTCAGATCTTGCCCTCTGCAATCAATGACAAACTTTCCAGCATAAAATATCAATTGATTTGAAATTTTTATTTTACATTTTTTTAGCTTTATATAGAGAAGGCAATGATTTTAATTATTTTTTTCTGTCCACTTTCCTGTTTGGGGAATTTATTCCACTTTTCCTATGCTGCTGACCATTATCACTGAGATGGAAAGTAATAGGAAAATCTGCTTTTTACACTACCTTAACAGTAGGAATGAATAAGTCCTCTACGATGAGAATTCCCTCTGTTGAGATTTTCTCTCACTTCTTGTTGGTTCTCCAGGGCAATAAGTGAAAATAAATCTGCCTAACTGGACTTAAACAATACATATGAAATGAAACTGGTTTTTAACACTTTCCTAACATTTTCAAAACTAAGAATAATACAACTAGCCCTACATACACTTAAATTAATCAACAGCCATACAAATTATGCATAGTGGCACCTTGTATGGTGTTGGAAAATATTAGTATAAAACAGATATGTGATATGCAAATGAGGTGAGAATATGAGATGTTTAAAGCTTGACATAAGGATGAAAGTTTCTTTTTACTCTCTTCCTCCTCTTTTCCTCCTCCCCAAGTATAGCCTTTTAGGCTAAATTTGTATTACCTTGAATGTGATGCTATAACTAATTGCCAATTTGGGCAGGTTCCTTGCAGGAGAAATGGCTGGTAAAGGTGATAAAGATGGCGACATGAAGAAGAAAAACTTCCCTCACAGGAACAGATTTTTCTTTTTACTTTTACTCTTTATTTATTTACTCTTCATTTTCGCTTCAGGAGCTAATCCTATATAATATTAATTTTATGTCAAAAATATTTGCCTATAATATTAGGAAAAACCTGAAGAAGGATCTGAGACATCACAAAAGCTTGCTTTTTCAGTAATTTCAGTTAGCCAATAAAGGAAATCAATAAAGGAAATCACTTGAACACCAAACTCTCTCAATAGATAGCACAACAATGGTTGTTCCTCTATGTTCAATTTCCAGAGCCATGGTTTCCATGCACTGCACTGATAATGACCAATGAACCCGAAACAGCTGCATGCAGTTTCCAATTAGTGGCTCTGTACTATAGGGCTATATTTGCACTGTACATCAGTGGATGTGCATTTGGCTGATGGGGCATAAAGGAATAATTTGCGTGGCTTAACCCACTGTCCTGAAACAAGGGTTTTTACCTAAACTTTTGGGATTTGTGATGGATTGGAGCATGTAAATACCTTCAGTTTTAAGAGGGCTTTGTTGTGCTATGCGCTGCTCGAGTTGAGGACTTTTCAATTCCTTTAATCCCTTCTCACCATACCCTTCATGTTTGTTCCTCTATTTTCTCAATAAATGAAATGTATTTTTATATAATTTCTATACTTATCTTACATTAAGATATTTTATATTAATGCAGATGCATTTCTGGTTACCTAGACTGCTTGTTTATCTTTATGTACAATAAGTGCATTATTCTTCCTATAAATACCCTTTTATAACAATCTCATGCATTTGATAGAAACCGACCAGGTGGTGTGATACATACAAAGATATAATTGTATCGCCTTATGTTCCATTAGCTCATGGTTTTTATAATAGATGCTCTTTGACCTATCCCACAATACACCTTTACATGATGAATGGATGGTCTGCAAACACCATCATTGGGTGTCTTAGTGGTATGCATGTATCTTGTGTGAAAACAACACATGTACATGTGTGTTGTCTAATAAATTATCCACTTTGTCATTGTCCATAGATTGGATAATGATAATCTTTGCAACAAGGTACTACAAAGCTGAGCAAACAATTCCTGTATGAGATTTACTAGGTTACTTTATAGATGAAAACATTGGTCATAATATGCTAATAAACATACTACCAACTATAATTATTAGGGCACTTGGTTGTCATAGAGAGCTCATCGAGAATAAAACTACCTGATAAAGCTGACATGCATTTTATTGGCAGTCATGGGTGAGTGGTTTATGCATCCAGAGAGAGCTTAGTGTAATTTACAGTTCACAAACACCCATGAATATCATATACCTTTCACAGAATCATGTAGCCTTTTCTATTATACAGTTTTAACATTAAAGTTAGTTACTGTATATTCTGGCGTATAAGACTACTTTTAAACCCAGGAAAATCTTCTCAAAAGTCGGGGGTCATCTTATACGCCAAGTGCTGAAACTTCTGAGCCAGAGCAGTCTGCCTGTCAGACATCGGAAGCGCCCCCTTATCCCCCCGCCCTCTTTCCCTCCTCAATGTGCAAGACGTGCTCACTAAAGGCTGTGGCTCCAGTGGCTGAAACTGGTATTGCAGCTCAAACACATTAAAACACCTTCATTGTATCATGTGACATGATATCAGTTACATTTTTGATTCTTTGAATTACATGTGTACAATTTATGTCACTTGGATAACGGCAGGGATACATTAATATGAGAGGTTGCAGTTAGGGGTGTGAAATTAGGAATGTAAATTACTAAAAAAAAATAGGATTTTTAAGGTTGTTGGAGATCTGGGAATTGAATGTCAGAGTAGATATATGTAAGGGCATGGGTCCACTGCGGTTTCCCTGAGCTGGACAAAAAAAATGACACGCGCCAGCACATTTGCCAGTGGATTTTCCGTGACTTGTAGGCAGTTTTCCTATGTCATAAGAATTAAAATTACCAAATTGAAAGCAAATCTGATGTTTTTTTTTACTTTTAATTTGGTGTGAGTTGGAAGGGGTAGTCTTATACAGCGAGTACACCCCAAACTCTATATTTTAACTGGAACAGTTGGGGGTCATCTTATACACCCAGTCGTCTTATACGCCAGAAAATACGTTAATTGTCTTCAGTTAGTAAAATAAATCTGAATTAATATTTGTATACAGTCATTTTATTTTTTTACTATAATTTAGCGAAACTGTCAGTAAGATAATTTTAGAGTTTTTCCTGACATATTTTTATAACTTTACGACTCAATAGATAATTAACCAGAAATGCTATATTTCACCGTATCTTCCTGCTATCAAAACATGTCAGAATTAATGAGTGTCGTTTTACCTTTAGTGAGTTCACTGTTCTGGCATAATTGTTACTACTTATACCTCTATAAAATACTGACTTGGACAGGAGTGTCTGAGCTCATTCTCCTTCCTTCTTAGCTGTTTTAACAAATTAAATGTGGTAGACGTTAATAAAGCTAAAGAGTTCATATACTTACTAAGCTCTGATAGTGACCAACTCTTTTACATACAATGATGACAGTTCATCTCTATGAAAATCACTTATTCACTAACTTGTAAAACAACCCACAAACTTCTATAACAGGGCAGCTCCATACCAACTGAACCTTGGAATTAATTATGCTTATCAGACTCATATCAGTCAAAAAGTGACGGACGGAAATTTTTTTGTTGTTTTGTATGACAGTTTTATAATACCACATTGATAAATGTGGGTAAAGGTTTTATTTTCTAATGATTAAGCTTTTAAATGTGGCAAATATTAATGTAACTCCTTGCACTCTTGACCAAGCACATAAAAGGCCCTTTTTGCTGCTTTTTAACTTTGGTGAACAATATATTGTAGGTATAATTTAAATATTGTGCTGATCGTTACATATAGAATAATCCATTTCAAAAACAGTATGATAACTGTGGTGACCTCTTTTGCCGATAGACACTTTTATAAAGTGTGCAAGAATGGTACCACATGGGCTCACTGTTATATGAAGCTTAAGCAGCATGAACCCGACTAGAGATGGTCTTATTTTTCTTCTAAAATAAAACCAGTTCATCTTTGATTGCAAAGCCCCTGAGCATGCTATCATCACCAAAGGGTTGAGGGTATACCACAATCAATCAAATTTCAACTTTGACTTTGAACCTAATATATGCAAAAACGACACATGCTGGATCAAAACTTTTATTTCAAATGTTCCCACGACCCTTCTATAAATCTCCAGCGATTTTGGTGATGATACGATGAGAGTTGCTGATCTCTTCCCCCCGCCCAGGGTAGGACCCAGGATGTGTGCTGATGTCCTGGTGCGATGACGTACCAGCCCTGGGACACCCACAATTGACATGGTATATATGTTTATATTTGTTTCTTGCAGTGATTGAATATACTCTTCATGTATGTACTGATGAAGCGATTTACATTGTCGCGAAACGGGTTGACTTTTTTATGCATGAAACCAGAAACTTTTGCATGACGTGACACATCTAATGTAATAATTGATAGTACAGATGCTGTTCCATTTGATCCTTTTTGCTATACCATATATGACATCTTCATTATTGTGTAAATAGAATCGTTTTCTGACTTCTGACTGACCTTTGTATCTGTCATAAAGTCCTATTCTATCACCTCGGTTGATGAGGGGAATGAGAAATTGGGTGCAATAATTCTTCTTAAGAAATTGTACATTTAGGATGTAGACAGATCAACTACGCTGTATTCTCTGACTTTTTACCAAAGGGCTTTCCCTTTATACATATAGTTGAACAATCGAATTTGACCATTTTTGGAGAAGAGCTAATATTTTGAAGAGCCAAAAGCTAGTTAACAGTCCTATTCCCTGGCCAAATAATAAAGCGTTAGGTAATAAAAGATCCATTACAGCATTTCCAATACATTTGTAGTACAAACTTAATACAAAAATTAACAAAACTAAAAAGTGTAGCTATTTCCTTTTTTTTTATTACAACAATTTATTAAACTACCATATTCTGCATTCGATTAGATTCACAAAATCGTCACTGGGGAAGTGAGCCTAGGCCCACTAGCCCAGATTCGGAAAATTCCCCCTGAAGCAATCAGGGGCCAGGGGACTTTAGGGGCTCCAGACACAAGGTTTATCAGGTGTACAGATACGTGTATAAAATTACATTTATTGCAGCAAAATCACCATAATTGGGCCACAGGCCCTAAAAACAATAAAAAGCTCAGCATATGGTTACACACATAGTCATACAGAACAGAATTCCAAAGACCAGGTGGTGGTTCTAGAAGTTGATAAATAGCATAGCTCCCAACCCGACGTACATTTCGTTTTTAAGGAAAAACTTCATATGGGGTATGTAGGAGAGAGATATTCATTCCATAGAACCAGATTCTAATCAAAGTTCAAAAAGGACAGAATAGAAGGCAATCCGCCTGAGCAGGCGCTTTCAAAATCCATAATTTAAGGTAATCAGAATAAAAAACTGGGTATACTTACAGGCTCCTAGTAGAAATGGTCGAATTTAAAAAAATAATTCAACCATTTCGCCGGTTTTGAGTTATTGCAAAGCCCCTGAACATGGTATCATCACCAAACTTGCTGGAGATGTAAAGAAGGGTTGGGGGTATACTGCAAAAAAAAAAAAAGTATGTCTCTAACACAAATAGTTTTTTCACAAGTTAAGTTCAAAGTCAAGTCAAAATTTCGAAAAATGGAATTTCGACTTTAACTTAAAACCTAATTTATGCAAAAACTACATGTGCTAGAGCAACACTTTTTCCCAATGTTCCTCCAACCCTTCTCTGCATCTCCTGCAATTTTGGTGATGATACCATTTTCAGGGACTTTGCAATCAGCTCACAAAGTTAGCAATTTGAAAAATTCGACCATCTCTAGCTCCTAGAGCCACCATATGCATGACCACCAGGTCAGAACAACTCCCTGCCGGGGAACAGGGAGGCCAAGAGATACCCCACATCCAGCACAGTGCGGGTATTATCTATAAGAGGAATGTATCGAGTTATGGTGAAGTAAAGCAATAATGCATTAAAAATGCCAGGTGGTGCGAATTTAGTGAGGGGTGGGAACTCCAACCCAATAATTGGGTAATGTGTTAAACATAAGTGGTCCAGACACGTTGGCCCAGAAATAGAATTAGTGATGCAGCATAGCCATTCCAGATAAAATAGTAGCAAAGAAGGGCAAAGTGATAAAATGGTGAGGTTCAAAACAACATCAAAAGTGAGGGAAGGAAATTTCGATTAGATAAACCACAAGATAAGATGCACCCTTATATACAGCTGTATATATAGGTATTTACGTGGGGAAGATGCCAGAGGCTGCCCATCTGGCACACACAGTGGAGACAAACCCTTCTCTGTGTGTATCAGAGGCTGCCCATAGCTGACACCAGAGAGAAACCCTCCACTTTGTGTGGTGCCAAAAAGCTGTCAGCGGCTGACATGGCTTTATGTGCAAGTCCCTTACCCCGCTCAAATCCACACACAGCAGGGGGTTTGGCTCCACTGTGTGTGTCAGCTTCTGACAACTTCAGGGCAAGTCCCAGATGGCAGGGCAAACCACAAACCACCCGGCAAGCGGTTTGCTGCCCATATGAGAGACATCCTAAAGTTCAAGCCTGTAAACACATTTTCTAAGAGTTCCTACATCTTGTTTCTTTTCTTAAATTCCTGCCTAGGGTGCCTTGTGCTTAATCCACTTTTTTGATGTACACATTGAGCAGAATAGAAATAAATAACTGTCAATCTATAAAATCTGTTTGAAGCAACTAGTCTAAGGACTTGTGTGACAAGGAAAATAATGCAAAGAACACTGCTGGGTTTTGCAGGTTCTTCCTTAAAGCTAACCTTAGGCGAACAGCTGAATACACAGACAGCATACATAAACCGAAGCTTATTTACCTGGCAAATGATGTGTTTTTCACTCCTTGCAATCCTAAGATATACACAGCCATGTCACACATCACAGTTATGTTTGGCAGAGCAGAAGATCTAATTTTTCTATGGCGTAGTTAAGTTATACGCACACAGTTGGTTTCAGGATAGCTGCCGAGCCCCTATGTCTAGTGATTGCAAACATTGATTGGACAGACAGCCAACCATCCCCATGTTAAGTCAATGGATTAGGGCCAAGGTTGGTCGGATGGTGAATTAAGCCTTACAAGAATTATAACTTCCCTAGCATGTGACTGGGCAATGAAATGAGGAATAGTAGACTGATGTGTTCCTCTATAGGCCATTTGTTTCTCTCCTGATATCAGCATCTTCCTCACCATGCAGCACAACAGATTGGCTCCTTTAATTGCCACTTCCTTCCCAAGTCTGAGCTTTACTGTACAGAGGTAGTTTTAAAACTAACATAATGGCCCCAAAAATTATAGTCAAATCTCTATCCTCATTCTTGGTATGCTCATCTGGAAGCCTACAAAGAAATATGTATGTAATCAGTGTAATAACAGATTATAAATAAAAACTCACCCCTTAAGAGCAGAAAAATATCTATACATCTCATAAACATATAAAGTGAAGTTTTAACTAAAAACCATCTTAGCTGATTATTCATTGTGCTGACATGACTTTCAAATAGAAAACATAAACAAAATAATGAGGTGGTAAACTACATAAACAAATCCCTATTATCACCAATAAATTATTAACACAATACCAAATCCACAAAGTAGCATCAGCTCATAAATAGATGTGTTCTAAATCCACATTATTTTAATTGAATATACAATGAGGATGAGATAATAAGTTATTTAAAAAAATCATTTACTGCGTACAAAACGTATTTCTGAAATAATTTTATTGAATGGTGCTAAGAGAGGAGTACATTTGCTGGAAAGTAGCCTTGTGGACATTCACCGCCATTCTTCTGACATTTTATTTTCATATGTAGTTTATTATACGGTGAATGCATAGCAGGTGAATGTGGACCTGCAGAGAATGTCACCCCTTCAGTACTTTTTTTGAAATGATCTCCCATTACAGAGACATGGGGAATTTAATGGCACCAGTATCAAAAATGTAATTCCAAAAAAAGCAACTATAAGATCACAAATGAATGTAACACCTAAGGCTATGATCCCGCTTGAGCGATTCTAATCTGTAAGATTGCAGCCAGGAAGTGGGGCAGGACATCTTGCCACTCCCCGTTTGTCGCTTGAAATGACACGTGATTTTTAACAGCGCCCATTCTGGTTTATGGCGGCGATCAGGGGCCATCGACAGCCCGCGTTCCACAAACAGGGACGCAGTGACCCGCGTTTTAGATTGCGGGCCTCGACCACAGGCCCATTAGTTGAAGTGAACTAACATTCAACTAAATGGAGGTGATCAGCCGCCATCATCACACATGATTAAAATCGCGTCCGCCCCACGGCTGATCGCTCATGTGTGAACATAGCCTTAAACATGTTTATACAAATTATACAGTACAGACATTTATGTTTGCATATGTCCATGCACAAAGATTCAGGTAGAGAACATATTGCATAAACCTGACTCTTTTTGAGACAGTCCACTTCCTCATGGGCTTTCTGTGCAGAATAAAAGGTATAAATTAGGGTTAATTGTATCATGGTCATATTTATTTTGTCAGGCTCATTAGGATCAAACCATAACTGTGGCAATGGTTGGATTTTAAAGACATCAGGAGAACAGAGAAGGAAAGACTTTGTATGTGTAAGTGTAATGCCTCCATGTTTCATTACATGGAGGCATGGAGGAATTACACTTACACATATCTATCTATATAATTTATTACTTATTACTTTAATGTTGTAATTATGTTATTATGTATAATCTAGCCTATAGCACATTATGTGTAATATATACTGCATACATGGGTTAAAGCCAAATAAATTTAGACATTTTGACTTTGATTATAGCTATATAAATCCACCCTAGAAAATGAAATGTCTAGAGACATACACATATACAGGGAGTGCAGAATTATTAGGCAAGTGGTATTTTTGAGGAATAATTT
>CM070033.1:79301486-79319344 GCA_036250615.1 Ptychadena robeensis | reverse complement strand
GAGGATGATGTGGTCAAAATACTAATTTGCCTAATAATTCTGCACTCCCTGTATGTATATTGTCTATTAACATACTGTCTGTATTAAACCTGTGTCTATATTAAAGTGGCGTCAGGGCCACAAAACTTGTCAAACTACTGTATGGTTTTATATTTCTCTTCTAATAAAACTCCATTGAAATAATATACAAACAACGGGCGCCTTGACCAGTCCTTTAATATTTTCGGAAAATCCCCTATCCTAAACACGTACCCGCACTGTGGAACAGTGCAAGCGGGAACACCTGACTAATCCCCGGGATCCCAAATGCAATAGAGAGCGATCAGTACTGAACCCAACACAGAACTAAAGGCATTGTATCTTCATAGTTGTTGGCACATGAGTTCGCACTCATGTGCCGAAAGGGTAAGCAACTCTATCCTAACCCAAAGCAATCACAAGCCACACTGTGAAGCTCCCATCAACTTGATTAGGGGATTTTCTAATCCCCTGCTCTCCTATTTTTACAATCCTCTTTTATATACTGTGATGCAGTCTTCTTGAGATCACCCCAAAACTATGAGGGCTAGGGCACAGGAACTTTCAGTACCTGTTGTACTGCTAATTTCTAACAGGATGGGATCTTTTTACAAAAGCCTGCTGTTTTGGCAAACATAGGTTATAGTCCTTCACCTTAAAGCATGAGTTATTTTTGTGTTGTGTGGGGCTGATAGAGGGCCATGCAATTTTTAATTATTAAAATAAATAAAAGCATTAATTTAATAAATAAAGCCCCTCTGTGTTATTACATGCAAATTAGATCTCAGAACGGAATAAGTCAAATTGCTTCCAGAGCACAATTTTAATTATTCACTCATCTATATTAAAAAGAATTAAAGGCTTGTGGACAGAATGACTCGGGACACCAAAGATATCCTTAATCATAAAACGGTTGATAAAGCATATAATTTTGCCCGACAGAAACTTAGAGTTGGGCTCATAACCTGTAATAAGATGCCGCACGCCATCTCGATATGCACTAAAAACAGCTGAAGCATTTAATAAGATAATACATGCAGTAAAATGATGTTTAAGGATTCCACTTGTTGAGGATCAATAGCGTGGACACGACAGGTCCTCTTAGAGCTGCTAAGAAACTCACAGTTTGAAGTCTCCTTCTGGGAAAACACTTGAGGTTGATTTTTCTTTTAGATCGAGAAGTAAAATCGTTTAATTGGATCATTTGAAAATGTATTCCGTTCTTCAACTAAGAAGTCAGGCTGGAAAATTTTCGTTGATCATACGAGTATCTGATTTTATAGGTGTTTTGATCAATATTTTTATTCAATTAGATGTTTTGATCATGCACCCACACCTTTATCTTCATAACTGGATAAGAATTTGAGGAATTGGCTTTGCATCGATTACACTGTGTACCATCCACCGATATTGGTTTGAAGTCAATCAAATCAATCCAATCGAAAGTTAATTGGATCATGTGAAAATTTATTCCATTCTTCAACTAAAAGTGATGGAAATGGAGGATAAAATGGAAAGAGTCAGACTGGAAAATTTCCGTTGATCGAACGAGTATCTGATTTTTTAAGTGTTTTGATCAATTTGCTTCCAATTAGATTTTATGATCATGCACACACACCTTTGTCTCCATAACTATAAAGTATTTGAGGAATGGGCATCGATTACACTGTGTACTGTCCACCGATATTGGTTTGAAGTCAATCAAGTCCATCTATCGAAAGTTTATGCGTGTATAGCGAGCTTTATAGGACTTCCATAGATAACATCAGTCAGGTATGTATTAGGAATCATTAACGTGGAGAGCAAAGGCTTTTTGGTGTAAATTATTGTGATTTTAAAGCATGTAGGTCAGCAGCCTCAGTGATTTGGCTTACAGCTCCCTTGTTCTGATGGAATGTTAATTAGCCATCTTTCCTTGCCTGTCACTCCTGCCACTCAAAGCAATGCATGACATTCAACCTCGCTCCTCTGTACAATTTAAATCCACACTCAGTAATTAGGTCCCAGCCTTGATTCCTTCCAAACCTGTGTGCTCTGCTTTCACATCCACTTTATCTCTTGCTGCATTATGAAGAATAATCTGTGCTAATACAAATGAAAACATCCTTGAGACGAGAGGGAAGGGAGGGTGAGGGGGATGCTGCATATCCAACAAGTCATATGATCTGTGACGATGCCTGATTTTTATCACTGTGTAGTTTACTTGGATTATCAGCATATATCTGTGAGAGCAAGTAATACAGGAAGCCACTCCTATAATGGAGAAAAAAAAATAAAAAAATAACATAGCATCTCAAGTCATGCCAGCCAATAGGACAGAAAGAGGCTTGGGATTTAAAAGAGATTTGCAGAGGCAGTGCCTGTGTTTCCGACAGGAGGGATGCTCATTTAACGAACGTTGCTTCTCGTGCTCACGGTGTAGCTCGGTGAGCCCGACGTGTCACATTAAGTCACCGGGTACCACACTGACGGTGTAGCAGCTGCATAATAAATGATGCTGAGAATCATGTTAGGCATGCTCACCTAACCTAACTTGAATCATGCGTGAGGGGAGCTATTGGAATTCAAATAGACTTTCTTGTTCCCAGCAGTCGGCAGTAATAGAATGCTTTGTGGAAGATGACAGATGCAGGGAAAAGATGCTGTTTTGCACTATCTTGATTTGTTACAGCAGCCAACTTATTGGCATGATGGAGTGACAAGCAAAAAGCAGCTGGCATGGAAGGTAGGATTAGCAAAGTCATCTCATCCTTATGAATGTAATAAGAAATGGTTTGTGACAAAAGATATGCTAAAATATCGAAGCGGGTGATGTGTGATAAAATGGACTTAACTCATTTTTTTTCCTGCTATTGATTGTCTCTGATGTTTTGCATAATTGCTGGGCTGCTCTACATCTATATTGTTGGTACAGAGTTAGGAAGTGTTGTTTGAAGTGGATGTAGGTACAGAATGCACCTGGTGATCTGATCTGATCAGAAAAGCTATTAGTGGGAAATCTTTAATGCTTGCTTCTACATGTTGCTATCCACCAATGAATTGTGAATTGTAAATTACAAGGAGCAAGGTCCTCCAGTTTTTGTTATCTCCACTTGTCACCATATAAAGCAGCATCCTGGATTTATTCTGCTTGTGTTCAGCCATTTATTCAGTTGTTAAGAGCAGTATTATATAGGAGGAAAAACACATTGATTTCCTGCAGGGTTATCCAGCAACTCCAACATCTGTCTCGGCTATTGAACTGTATTCATGTTTAGCCAACTTGATGTCTACCCAGCTGCTCTAGCGTTTACTTGCTTGATTAGGGCTCTTAATTTATGTGTGTCAGACTGTATCAGACATGAATCGCGGGGTGACAGAGACCATTAAATCACATTATAAATGGTATTGTTGCTCCTACAAGTAAAACCCACCAGCTAATTGTGTGTTCGGAAGTAGTTAGAAGTGACACAGGTTTCACGAGACTTTGACCATTAAAAAGGGCCATCTTTTGTGTTTGATTTGATAATGAGCTAGAGAGCCGGCTACTTGACATGAGGTTCTTACTTTCAAATATATAATTTTTACCACAGGTGATTGCTTGAGAAGCAAGCTTAGGAAGTGCACGCTTCTAATACTACAACAGTAATTAACATGTCACTATGAGTTAGGACCTGTAGCAGCAGATGACACGTTTCCACTTTGTCCATATCTTATTAACAGAAGCCTGAGCCTCTTAGCACTTGGTGAGCCTCACTGTGTATTTTATTGTGGAAATACTTTGTAATATTTACAAAACCGTGTCATAGTTCTACTCGTAATGTTTTGTCAGGGATGGCAGATGGAGGAAGTACATGTTGATGGGGAATTAGAAACATCTAGGCCAAGATGACCGTCCAATTTTTCTTTTAACTCTAGAGTAAGCTTTGTTTGTCTTGACATGTCTTGTAAATAACCTTTAGGATGCCTTCGCTTCTTTTGCAGTACATTCATTATTAATTTACTGCATTTTCCTCTCCTAACTCAAACTGGCATTCTGACCAAATAGAATGATTACTTTTTTTCTTTGAAACAGCATATGTCCAAGTCTTGGCTAACTTGGAGCGAGTGAAACAATATTATGACATTTTCAGTTCTTTTTCTGAAGTCTTTTACCATCCTTAGAAAGTATTGAAAGTTGAGTGTTGAGAGCCCGCCTCCTCTTTTTCTTGTTGCAGTGTGTTGATGAAATAGTTAAATGGATGCTTACAATGCTACATTGTAGTTGTGTCGATTCAAATCACTTTTATTGTGTGTGCATGCTGCTGAATTTGATGTGAACACATCATCATTTATCATCATCGTCTTCTTTCTTAGTGATGTGCCCGTTAGTTCTTCCCCTAAAGCTTTGGTGACCCAGAAAATTGAACATTTGTTGGTTTCTAAGCAGCTTGTATCATTTTCCTTTGCTAGGTACATAAAAAAACCACTAGAGGTAGCTAGTTGTTGCAGGTTCTTCATATCACTAAACAAACATCTAAAAATAAACCAAAGCTGTATGTACTTTTCCTGTACTGAGAGGCATCTAGTCTGCCTCTAAAAAGCACTTGCTGATATGCAATTCTAATATGTTTTCTTTCATCAACAGAGATATCAGTGACTTATTATGTGGTCTCTCAAAGTGTTTTGTGATACAATTGATGCATTTCCTAATTCCCTTTTCAATGTGTTTACCAGAGAGATATTCTGAAGAAGTACACACTATGATTGGTTTAATCTGGCGTGACTGTTGACCTGTGACCGTTCAGGAATTAGGCCAGAGGAAACAGTCAAACTTTTTGTGCCGTAGCTTTCAACAATCGGTCTTTTCAGTGCCATAGGGGCCATGATTCATCCAAGCTTTGTAATGTTGCAGTTTCCAGCTACAAAATTGAAAGTCTCTGAAGTTGTTTAATGGAGTGTATTATCATGTTAAAAAACAAAGACAACCTTCTGGTCACAAAGGAATTATGGAAACCAAAGTGCACCAATGTATTGTTATTGTATTAAAACGTAAGTTATCAAATGATAAATCCAGAAAACAGAATATGATGAACATATAAGCAAGCATTAATACTGAGTAACTTAAACACAACAAACAGGTGTAAAATAAAATATTCCCCTGGTTCTCTGTTAATGAAAAATCATAGCAAAAGTTACAAAATACTTCTACACATGGATAGAACATACACACCATTGTTAGTGTGTCCCATGTGTTTTGAAGCCCTCGCCTTTACCAAATATATGCTGACTGTAGACATCAGAAAATGTCTAGCAGCATATTTTAGTTTGTGCACTAATGGTGGGAATGATGCACCATGCTGAGATACATTAAAAACCCTTAATCATCTTTTTTTATATATATATAATTCAAAGTGCACTGGTTCTATTCCAGTTTACTCATTTCTTCATATAGTAAGTAATTGATCCTGCCAATGAAAGTGTTGTTACATAGAGGAAGGAGCTGGATTATCATAATTGTTACCACCAACAACCCTTAACTTTCATATTTCATTCAGGTTAGTCCATGTTAGTTTACCAAAACAAGGTCCACAACAACCTGAGGAATATTGTATACCCTGGCACAGATGGGAACCAGTAGGGAAAGGATAATTGACTGGGTAAGCTACGGAGGAAAAGGGGATTGTGGAAGGTGGGATTAGAGGAGTGACATAGGTTAAGGGTGGATCCTTTTTATACTCCCTCCAACCCTTATTCGTCACTATTGGGTTTGTATGCATATGTAGTCTGGTTGTGTTAAGCCCCCCATACACCACATACAATTACCATGCAACTTCTGTACTACCAACTTTTCTTCTACCAAAACCATGTAATAGGAGGATCTTTCTACACCTTCCAATCACTATGTATTCTATCAGGGAGGTCACTATACTACATAGTTGTTGGTAGGTCTCATGAAAGTTGTATGGAGGAATCTGAAGGTGTATGGGGGGCTTTACTTCGGTCCCTAGAAATAAATCTAATTTGCAATGTCATGGTTTGTTTTTTAGGTGGCTTTTGTTTGTTTCAGCATGGTGGGTCCTTTTCAGTCCCTGTAACGGAAATCATAGATCATTTGGGTAATTTGTATGCTGTTTTGTGATTGCTGAACTGTCCGCAAGTTGAACAGTTCAGCCGCAAACATAACATGCTCGCTTTTCTCCCCCCCCCCCCCCCCCCCCCCCCCCCCCGGCGAACAGTGCGGGTGTTCGACCAGCCCTGTTCACTGGCAGGAAGAAGGAGACTATTCTTTCATTAGCCGACGGACCTGGCCAAGTTTGCCCATCACTAATCCTGTTGGATGATTAATAGTCTCTATATTTAAAATGGATTTCTGGACCCTTTGCAGACGTGACGACTGCCAGACCATTGTGGCGCACCACATTCTGACTTAGTAGGCCACCGTTCCATCCTTTGACTTGACATCAGAGAAAGCCAGAGCTTGACTCCACTGGACTAGTATCAAAGGACGGGAGAGACAGGGAATGACTTCGATATTATGGGGCAGTGCAACTGTTCTAGGATAGGTTATAATGGTATATTTGGTGATCTAACTATTCTTGAATTGAGGTTATGGAACCAACCAACCTGGGGAAATTGGGGCTGGTATGGATGGTTACATTCAATTATGGGGGCTGTCTCTTTTGAAGTTTCTTCTGTAATAGTTCATGTATTACATTTGTAATTATTATGGAAACATATTAAAGTTATGGCCTTCATAATGTAAACATATAAAAGAGTGTTGGTGAATGATTTATTTAAGGTATTGGTATAATGTTTTGGAGGCATAGCACCTTGTCCTATGTATAACCCCTTCCAGAGTAAAGAGGCTGCCAAAGGCACTCCTTAAATGATGACCTCAAGCCACTTAACAGGAACATGCAAATCATGTGTTCTTACATCACTTTCTAAATGCTTGCTGCAGGTCAAAAACTGTTAAAGGTACATCAACCATCATCAGCTTTGCAACCAGGACCTCAGCAATGATTCCACATTTCTCACAGCATGGTTTGTTCTTGAATTCTGACCATGTAACGTAATATTAAGCTCTACAATGGCAAGCAAAGAATTCAGGACACTTCACATAAGCTGTTCTGCTTCTTCTTGTGTGAACAGTATATGTGCCAAAATTGTAGTATCTGCGCACATATTTGTGCAAACTATGAGCATTTGATAAAAATGTTGTTGTGGTGCATGTTTAGTGTAGTAATATACTGCTTGGAGTTTCATTGTGCTTGGTGACATTTGTTACATCTATTTTCAATTTTATTGACTTGGCTGGTTAAATGACAAAGGTTAGATGGCAGTGCCATCTTGTGAACGTTTTAGCATTGTTTACTAAAGATGGAGGCATTTCATTAAGAAAATTTCAGTTTCTGACAAGTTTTTTAACCTATGTACCTCTTCGGTACAGAAATCTAGATCTCAGTGGACCACTATGGTTAAATTTTTCGTACCTCTTTTGGTACAAAAAAAACGAACTGGATCGGACCACCTGGGGGTTAATCCTTAGTTCCGGCTGGTCGGGAACAGAGTATTGTTGTGGTCTGAGATCCAGGAGGGGACTGGGGTAAGGGGGGTCTGTGAAGAAAGGGTGGATTGGAGTGGCAGGTCCAGGAGTGGGGCCCCATAAAAAATTTGCTATGGGGCGTAGTCATTTCTAGCTACACTCCTGTTTATTCCTTTCCAGCTATGAATGTAAGGCCTTGTTTCCATTGATGCAATCCCGTGCGTTTGCATCCATTGGAAACTTCAATATAGTTTCCACTGGTGCGGTTGTGCGTGTTCGGATGCGGTTTGGGGCACGTTTTTGAACGCTAGCTGCAGCATTTTGAAACGCATCCGCGTCCCAGCCGCATCCGAATCTGCATAAAAAAAAAAATTGCGCGCGACAACTATACCATGCGTTACAACCGCGCGGCTGCGGACGCGCGGGATCGCATCAGTGGAAACAAGCCCTAAGGGTGAGTACACATGCTCCAAAAAAAAAAATGGATATAATTTAATTGAACCCCCTCCCCCCAAACAACTGTCAGATACTGTCAGGTACCATCGACTGAAATTTTCGAATCCTTGCACTTGCTCATTTTCATCACTTTTCGTAGATAAAACTCAGAACAAGTAATTGTAATTGATTTTCATTTGTGAGGTTTCTTCCTTGTGACACCAGGACAAGCAAAGAATTAATTAGGTGTAACTAAAATAGTTTTGGTGTATTAGGAGGTATTCCCAATAATATACTGTCCTGTGACAACAGGAAGTTATGTTAAAACCCCTACTAAGGGCATACATGCCATTTGGAAAAGTTGATAAAATCTCCATTTCATGACATACTGTATATAGTCACATAATAGTATCTTACAATAAAATACCGTAGCACCGTACAATGGCAGTGGCAGTCCTGCCTCTAGTCATCCAGACACTTTACATGTCACTTTTCTCTCCCTTGGCCTTTTCTGCCAGTCCTGAAGCACCTCCCGTGGCTGCGCATATCCGTCCATCCTTGGTATTTCATTAGCAATGCATTCTGGATGCTTAAGAGGAAGGTGTTAATGTTTGTAGGGTGGGGCATTGTTACTTAGACACTTCAGCCTAATATCCAGTCTATATCCAACCAGAATTCATCTTTAACTAGAAGTTAAGTTGACTTAAAGGTAAAATACTTTATGATAAGCTTCTGTTAGCGTTCTCTGTACATAGTCATGGCATATTATGTAAATGAGATACTTCTTAATATACATATACAGTAATTTACAAATGATCCTGGCCTAGTGTGGGCAGGTAATTCTGATGTCTGCACATTTTTAGCTGCTCAGTATAAGCACCTATACTTAGAATTTGACAACCACAGTACAGACTAGATGTTTTCCTACACCTCCTGCCTCCTGAAATGGATTTTGAGATCTTACCATATCAGGCACAGCACATAATAGAATATCTTATTAAAGTTTAGCATACAAAAATGTGCAATAGGTGGCAGAGGAGAAATAGGAATATAGAAATGGGAAAATGTTCCATAAATATAAAATGTTTACATGTGAGAACCTCCTTAGCATAGAATTTATGTGTTGCAATGAGCTCAAACTTCATACAGAGAAGTACTGCTCAGAATCATTGTTCTCTCGATATGTCCTTTGAGCCAGCGGGCAGAAACTTTCTTCTGCAATTTCACTTTTCTAGGAGGTCATCTTGCTATTAAAGGAGGTAAACACAGGAAAATAATTAACATTTCTATAGTTATCACTTTAAAAAAAAAATAAGTTTAAAATAATGTTAAATGCAAAGATATCATACTATTCTATTATATCAATTAAACACTCCCCCTATTCATTATTAAATAAGCGTACCTTTAGGGGAACTCTCTCTGGCTTGCCCCCTTACTGTTCCCTTTATCTCTTAGATATTTGTATTACTTCTTTGAACAAATGAATATCACATGTTATTGCTTTATTTCCAAGTTTTCTGTTTACTGTATACACTCATGCATAAGGCAAGTTTTTTGGCCCAAAAAATCAACTCACCTGTCCCTGGTCGCAGATTGCAGAATCAGAGGCACTGGTGTTCTGTCGGCAGCCTCTGTGAAGCTTGGTGTCAACAGCTGATGCAATGTAAACTAACTCCTCAACTGTCATCTGGTGGCCTGCACCATTCCCTAATAAAAATAAAGACTTTTTAAATGGAAATGTATTTTTATGTTTGAACATAAGAAGTGCCTTGAAAACCCATCCTGTAATAACAATAAACCTGTGTTTTCTTAACATTATTGAGGTTGTGGCACTAAGATTAGTCCTGTTAGATTCATTCCTAGGGGCAATGGTGCTTTCTCTATATTTTTCTCATTTAGAAAACTGCACTACATGACTTTGCTTTTGCCACCCCCGGCTTAAACTCAAGTTTTTTTCAGTTTTTGTAGATAAAATTAGTTACCTGGGCTTATACTCGGGTATAAAAAATAAATTGTTTTTATTTTTCCTTTTTTGTATTTATTGAAAAACTTAAGGCTGCCATACACACCCCGACGGGTGCAGACAGGCTAGTCCCGATATGCACCGGGATGCAAACGTGATGACGTCATCACGTTTGCACTCTGGTGCACTATGGGGCCCCTTCAGTCGGCCAGCACCCTTTGTGTGCCAGCCAAGACGCCGGTCTTCATTGAATCTAATGCTATCGGCTTCCATCGGCCGGAGATTATCGGATATGTCCGTTCTTTGGCCGGCCGAGCCCCATGTGGGCACATACCAATAAGCGGCCGATTTTTCCAATGACCGACGGCGCGAGCGCGCACGCCCGTCGGTCAGGTGAAAAAACGGCTGCTTATCGGCATGTGTATGGCAGGCATTAGTTAAATGTTATTGCGATAAAAAATACGTCAAAGGATTAGTTAAGAACGCCAAACAATGATGCCAGCCCCACCTTGGTTATTTACTGCTATCTGGAATTTAAGACAGGTTTTACCCACTTACTGTCACTAGACACCGTTTAATCAGACATAAAGCAAGGGAAAGCTTGAAGGAGGGATACAGAAAGAAGTAAAAAGCTGACACAGATAATGTCAGCTCATAGTAAGTAAAGCGAAATCTCTTAGAGATAGCGGTGTCGATGCCATCAGGCTTCTTTTCCTTCTCTAGTGTGTAACTGTGTGTAATGCTTTACTGATACATATGTATGCTGACTGTAGATGGGGTGAGAATGGGGTGAGAATGAACTGCACCACAGCATTGGCTAATGCGCCCTACATTGCATGGAGCTGAACTCCAAGAAATATTTAGAAATGGTTAACTGCTTGTTTACATGTAAATATAAGGATTTTCTTACCTTACCACTCACTTCCACTGCCAATCTCTCTTCCAGTGCTCCAAACCCAGTCCTCTGCTACTTCCCCCATCAGTGTGGAGCCATAGGGTTTCTTTTAAATATGGATGACATTACATCTCTGAGTGCTAAAAGAGCATAATGAAGAAGAAGCAAGAGGACGATCTTGGAGAGGGGGAGCCACCAAAGTTTCTCTGAATAAGGAGAGTAAAGCTTGAAGGGACCCAGTGGACTATAGTCATAATCTAATCAATATAATCTATTGTTTTGAAAAAAACCTAGTTGGTCACTTCTATGATGTAGATCAAAATCTAGTAGTAACCCTGACTTCTCTGCAATGCTTATTTCTAAAGGCCCCCTTACACATTTGGATTTTCCCGTTCGATCGACCTAAACCGATAAAATTTTTGGTGTATCGACTAGAACTTGGTGCCTGTCCATAAAGTTCAATTGACCTAGATCTATTAAAGTTGGGCAAAAAATCGATCAAAAAGTTATCGGACATATCGGAAATTTTTGATAGATCAATTATACATCAAATGTTATTTTGTTGTGCCCAACCGATTTTGGTTCGATTTAAATAATAAGCATACTTATACATCCGGAGGCAGACACTTTGGTGTGTTTATGATCAGCTTCCTTTGATTATGCTTTCAAACAATCAAACCAACATTGATCAATTATCAGTTTCTCCATGTGGGGGGCATTTCATTCGCAGATCGATCGTCGATTCTTCAATTGTAAATTATGAGTGAATCTGACATCGATCGTAGGGGAATTGAAACGTGTAGGAGGGCTTTAGGGTTGCCACATTTCTCCTCCATAATTATAGCCACCCTATGAGGAAATCTGTTATTGGCTGGTTTATTAGGTGAGAAACGTAAAGGCAAAAACTATGCAGACACCAATATATATGAATGGTAAGTGGCTAAATATTAATGCTCTTTCATGGGGGAGGGCTGAAAAAACACTTACTGGCAGGATCGAGTTATACAACTTTCATACAGCAGGATCCAGTACAACCACTGTAGTAATGGAGACAGGCAGCATTTCATTTTTTTATCAGTAGTTCTATAAAACGCATGCAGCTGGGAGATACATGTGAAGTCAATGTTTGATGAATGCCAGGCTTATTGCTTGATTATATTATATTTATACATTTATATGAAAATTAATGCTTTTATATATGTTTTCTTATTCTCTGTAAGTTGCATTCATGAGTAATGCAAACCTGTATCTTCTGTGGGTACTTGAAATACTCTGATATGCATATATATCATTTGTAATTATAGAAAACTATGGCTATTGTTTCACAGAAGGCAGGTCTATCTTGTTTGGATCTGCCGCATGTTGCTAGAATGCCAGGAAAGACAGCAGGCATCAGCAACGCCATACTGATAGCAATACTGGCGCAGGAGCCACCAAGACAAACAGTAGACAATGATGGATGCCTATGCGTTAATGTTTTTAAAACATCATTTCTTTTGGAATGGTTTAGTTCTCCAAAACAATTGAAATGTAATTTTAAGGGGTAAACATATTTGAGTTTTGTTATTTCAAACAAACAGACACTGTGTCTCATGTTTTTCATTGTCAGTTCTCTGAAAGCCAACAAGCGGAGTGATGCCCAAATTTATCACAGTTGGACATTAAAGTCGTTTCACGAAAATGAGAATATTTGGAGAAACTTTAAAATTAAAAACTGTCAGAGGACATCTTGCTAGATGGAGTCGCTAAATGTCCACAGGCATCAAACTTATCTAAACAAGCTTCTGTTATATTACAAATGCACAATTTATTTCTGATTTGATGTCTGTATATTCTGCAGTGTGTCGTATTTTATGCCAGCCATCATGCTAATCGCAAACCTAGATGAATGAGAATGTGTACAGAATTTTACTGTACTCCTCCCTGCGATATAAAATGTATGTGGAATGAATCAAATCAAAGCTGTTGAATATGATCAAAATTACGCCAACTTAATTAGATAAATTTCTACCTGAATTCAGAAAGAAAGACATTTACAGACAGAATAATTTAACTTTGTAATTATACTACATGCAGATGGACTTTGAATGATTATGGTAATGTGTTGTTGTTAAATTGGAATATTTTAGTGATACTTTAAGATGTTTCATTTCCATAACTTTTAGCAACTAGGAAATATTTTTTATATCACTGTCTCATATTTTTAGAGAATTATAAATTAAATTGCACTGTCTCCTGTACTGTGAAATGTCAATTTCTTTATCTGTACAATTTATTGCATAAAACTTGTTAAACCGCAATACCGCCCTTTTATACAACTTGTGACCAGATTTGCCTTGAAAAAGCTCAGCAGTATCAATATTTGACTTGATGGACAGCAGCACTAAAACTTCCCTTTGTGTTTACTATGAGTCTTGCATATTGTGCATTCCTAGTTTTCTATTGCAAGATAAAATTAGAGTCTCATCACAGCATATTTTGCATTCATAGATAAAAATGTGCTAGTGCTAGTTGGTCCAGTTCATTTAGTTCTTGTATTGATATAAAGCTGAAAACCCTTTCCTTTAAACTTCTTCACATAAGGCTTACCAAGCTTATGGTGACTGTATCATCCAGTGTTATACCATAATGTGTTGTATCACTACGGCTAGCCTAAGTTTGGGTAATTGGTTGGTGGGTTTAAAATAGAGTTAACAGATGGGAAAATAAATGCTCCGGTGAAAAGGGTAATGTAGTTGGTAAGATGGCTTTTTGGCCAGAACACTTCTTTTTCTTTATAAGAGTATATTTTCATACACAGCCATTTATTGTAACTGCTGTCACAATATTTTATAGCCACATACACTGTGCCTATCCTCTGTATGTCTTAGTAACAGAAAAGACCTGATGTCTTTATCTGTAGCACACATATAGGCAGGGCTGTTTTATGCATGTGAATAGGGCCCTTTTGACCACTGGGGGCCCCCAAGCTTACTTACTGTCCTTGTTCACTGGAGATTGTTCACTGGAGATTGTCTGCAGCTGCTGGGCTGGGGTCAGACAGTCAGTAGAGCCAGAGAGAGTGGAGAAGAGAACTGCAGTTGATTTAAGAAGCTTCAGATAGTAGTTAGACTGTATTTAATGACTGTGTGTTGATCCCCCATGAACAACAACTGTACCCAGAGTTTTTACTACATTTAATTACAAGTTCTCCTAGAGGGAGGACAGTCTTTATAAATATTTGTGAAAACAATGGAATAACATGGTGACAACACTCTGTCTCTGTTTCCTAGTTATTCTCCCTATTTCTAACCTAAGCACAAAGACTTCAGATGGTCATTTGTGTTTATTTTTTGTTCACATCTTGTGATGCCACCTCGCCATGTGAAATGCATACATTAGGGTTCTGATAAAGACTTCAGATGGTCATTTGTGTTTATTTTTTGTTTACATCTTGTGATGCCCCCTCGCCATGTGAAATGCATACATCTGCATTTTGTTTCGCATTTGTGAACAGGAAACACAAAATAGTACAAACTAGCTGAAACCAGTCTGAGGAGGTTTAAGATTTGCACTCAGTGAGGGGCATTCATACTTAAGGTAAAAAAAATTTGCTCTCAGTGTGTGGCATTCGCACTCAAGGTGAAGAATGTGCTATGCTTGCGCTCAGTGAGCTCCTTGCCATGCAGTGTTAAGTGTGAGAGTGCTTCGGAGCAGTTATGACAATAAGTGCAAAATACCAACATTTGATGACATAATGCGTAAGGCTGCGGCTCCACTTCATTCTGCCAAAAACGTGGCTAACCTTCCATAAAGAGACACGCGCACATTGCGGTTACCGCTGCATTTTGACATGCTTGTGAAGTCAGCAATCTGTCAATTCCAGTGCATGTGCAGAGTGCTCTGGAATCTCTGCACTGTCTGTATTCTGAGAACCCCACCTATTACTTGTAACAATACTTTATATCTATAAACTTTCCTTTTGCATTTGCTGAAGATCTCACAATGCCACATCACAGCTTTAATTTCATGTTCAGGTTTCCAACAACCAACTATATTGCTACCTATTTGGCATTTCCAATTGGACCCTGAAGTCCACTTTAACTATCTATAACTACTTCTCAAACCTTTCAATTAGCATTTCATGAACCAGGAATAGAAGACGAGAAAATGACTTATGTGTAAGATCTACGGTACATACAATGTATTCCGCCCTTTAGTACCGTTTGATAAGCTATGCTTACATCCAAATCTAATATATTTTAACTACATTGATTTTTCCATAGGGACTAAAGGGACTTTAACAGCATGCAGATTTCAGTTATTTTTACAGTTTTGACAGTTAAAAAATTTAGTTGCATATACACATTTGAAACTAAAGGGTACAAACAATGAAAATGCATTCACTCAAATGTTGTTCTATCCAGTTATAAATAATACTTTTCATTGGGTTTGCATTGATTGGACAGATTCTAATTCCACAAACTTGATGCGTTTCATGGTTTTCCACTTCATCAGGGGGTTCTATGGGGCAATATGAATATGTATCTGGTAACCAAAAATAACTAATAATTACAATTTATAATACAAAGATACAAACAAATATACAAAAGATCATGGGGACAGAGTTAGAATACCATATGATATTTTATGGTATAATTACTAAAAAGATTCACATCACCATTCCTAAGATTGGGTCTTATATCTCTTTAAATATTAAACGTACCTGTGCATATGTGATAGCCAAAGAATACCCACATCCATCAATATTCAACATTCTTTATAGTAATTTTGTACCTGTGCTATTTAAGAGGGAAGAGTTAAGAGTTATCTTACTGTGAGATTTGTGAAAAGGTCACCAGACTTCTTACATGGCCAAGCATATGATGATACTAAAGACTCTGTGCCACTTTAAACCTGCTTCCTATTTGCTAACAAGTATAATCAAGTGAAAGGTGGTGTCATTTTTAAACATATTGAAAAGTGGTTTTCTTTTCTATTTTCATTTATTTCGAGATGCAATATAACCTCACGGATAAGTTAATGCAACATGGTAATTACTAGCTGAAGCACACAATACATGAATTACAATCTTCCGGAATTCTCAAGACAGCAACAAAACACCCTGAAAATGAGGGTGGACAAGCTCATTCCTTTTATAATACATCATAAATAAGTGTGTATCATTTACTAGTGCCTCACCAAAAATTGAATTATTTTCATAATAATAGATGATTGATGTATATTCACAGCCACCTTGAAAAGCCATTAGAGGTAGACTAGAACATGGTTGTTCTAAGCTTCAGAAAATAATGAACACCTGAATGGTGTACGAGCTATAAGAAGCCCAAGGGGATCTATTTACTGTACAAATAAACAGTATGAAGTAATGATTGTTGTACAATGCAGATTCATCAAGTTTCTTTGTTTTCTTTGTTACTCAACCAGTTAAGAAGAAAAGGGGTTGATATAGAAGGAAAAATTCCTTTTGAAAGATTTCTAATTGAAAGATCACAGCGTCTAACTCATTGCTGGCTTTGCATGAAACATAAAGTGAAATTCTGAGCAGAGAGACAAATATTTGGTTTAACAAACCATTTAAAATGATTACGGTTTTGCTTGTCAAAGGAATGATTGACACCTGAATGCTTCTGAAAGGATCACTAACATTACCATTTGTTGCGTAATCTCTCCATCTCCCTGCTCACTACACAGTTATAATGCATCATTTTAACATACTATTGATGTTTCTTTAATATGCTATTGTGTTCAAAAGTTCTTTCTGTGATTATAAAAACTTTGTCATTCCATGTTTTATATCCATCTTATAGTGCCATCACCTCTGGTTTTTAGGACTTGATTTTTTGTGTTAAAAGTTGGACAAGGATGAGAATTCCAGACAGAAAGCTTTAGAGAAGTCTTCGAGCTGTGCATATGACAATGTAATGAGTGGGAACAACATCAGTAAGTCATTTGAAGAGTAGAGGGGGCAGTTAGGGTATATTTAAGGCCAAGGTTGTAGATGGTTGTAGAGATGTAAGAGGGTCAGGTGAAGTCATTTAAAACCAAAGTACAGAACTTTAAGTTTTTAATGGGTCAACTCTGGGCAGTTGAAAAGATGTAGAAATTTACAGAGAGGAGCCGTAGATGGAGAGATGTTAGAGGAATAAATTAGTCTAGAAGTACCATTCATGATAGACTCACTGGAGGTGAGAGATATACAGACATTATTAGCAAACTTTGGCCCAAAGGCCAGATCTGACCAGATAAGCTCTTTAAATTCATCTCACTGTCACCTTGGTGACTCTCGAGGTCCACGCTGTTCATTCCATGCAATGGGCATACACATAGAGGAGTCAGAATGTCCGCCTTTTTTAATCTGGTTCAGTGAGCAATCAGTCCCTATCAGTATGTTTTTTTTTTGTTCAAAGGGTATATCAAAAGATTGCAATGTCCCTGCCACACGTCCATCATCAGTGAAGATGGGGACACAAGGATTTGGGATAATATAAATATAGGGCAATAAATCTAAGCGCATGATTTGCCGACATCCCACATATGCAAAATATTTATAGAAAAGAGTGTCGGTAGACCACACCGACAAAGAGGTGGCCAACCTCTGGGACTTTCATGGCAATCAGGTGTTGAGTCGTGGTGGGGTCAAAAGGGTCAAAATCGTGAAATAATTGGATTCATTCTATGGCAGTGGGCAAGTAAATATATATCCAAGAACGAGACGATACAATTCTGAACCAATGATCAAAAAATATAATTCATGGTGTATATCGTAAAAAGTCACATAAATACATCAAATGCTCAGCATTTTTGGGGCATTTTTGTCAAGATCAATAAGTCAAGTGTCCAATGTCGTTCTCTCAACGCGTTTCGCCCATGTAGTCGGGCTCCTCAGGAAAGTAATGGTCCATATTGAAAAAATTTAGTTGGGTCCAAAAAAAAAGGGCTTCATGCAAACGATATACGATATTCAACCCTATAAGTTTAATAGGAAGGTTATATTATAAATCAAAACATAGGTTCCACAATATTTTGTCAAGATCAAT
>CM070033.1:79261031-79301386 GCA_036250615.1 Ptychadena robeensis | reverse complement strand
TCCTGCATCTCTGCTCTACCTCAGCCATATAGGCAGTGTGTTATATACCCCTCCCCATCACCAGGATTTGGGACACCTGTGGTTTAGCTCTTTTTTAACCCCCTGGCCGTTCCTGACGGTCCCGGCTCTGATCTGTTAGAAGGAGGGGGGCACAATTTGGTATAATTTTCTCTCAGTCCAAGAAGACTTTGTGCTGGTACTGTTGGTGTTATCTTTATTATTATTATTATTAGTTTTTTTCCTCAATACAGAGTGGCAAGATAAACGATAATACAATACCTTGCTCAAAGGCATTTCTTTTTTCATAAACAATCGTTTTCTCAGTCATTTTCAAGAAAAGCAAGTCTGACCACAGCATGAATTAGATAACAATGACATGTTCTGTTTGCAGTATTTCAAGTCATATGAAGCATTTGCCCTTTGTATTGATGATTTAGTTTCCTATCTGCCTTTCATTAATCCTCTAAAGAGAAACTATTACACCAGCTCTTGTTTATCAAAAAGAAAGATCCCTTGATGTTCTGCAGTACAACTTTTCTTTATAGAAGACTTCTGGCAGTTACACGCGTTCCTTGGCAGTAACAGCTGTAGAATTGAATCATTTAGTTTAGTGATACAGTTTAGACATATAATTGTTCACACTTACCACCCTAACTTTTTTTATATAGCGCCAACATATTCGGCAGCGCTGTCAATTAAGTATGTATAGATGCAACACACAAGTACAGGGTATGACCCAGGAGGAATTGAGGACCCTGCCCAATTGGGATTACAATCTAATTGATTGGAGAAAAGAGTATACAATAGGTGGGGAATGGGACTTATCAGTTATCCTTGGACTCCCAAGGGCCATGAACACATCCAGGGCATCTCCACTTCATTATTGAAGCACTTAATTGTAGACAAGGGTCGATGCTCTTCATCTTACTCCACCATTGACAATGTGTGATGCAGAAAACATGGCAGGTTTCTTTGGCCTGGATGAATCAACTCCGCTGAGAAGGAACTTAATTGAACAGGGAACCAACAAAGTTGTTCCTGAAACTATATCAGTGTCAATCTTCGGATGCAGATATCTCCTTCTGGTCTTATGCAGGATATAAAAGGAAATATTACTTTTCCGCTACATACAAAATGAAAGACATTCTAAGCTAGAGACACATAACCAAAAAAAGTTGATTTGTGCATTTGTGCTTTTAACAGCCCTTTAAAAATATCTTGTGGCACAGTTGCAATTTCTTTTAACATGGTCCACTTTAAAACAAAACACAGACAGAGAAAAGGGATGGACAGCACAGAAAACACTAAAAAGAATATTTGAGCAAGCATCAAAACAGCTCTCAGTCTGCTGTATAATACAGAAATCAAAAGTGCAAACCCACAGTGCTTATAGTCCAGTCTAAGGTTTTATTCATGTATAAATAGAATATCCAGTGTGTTTCGGGGGCTCAGCATTATCCCTTTCTCAGAGCTATGCACTGAAAAACAGTTCTTCATAAATAACAGAATAGTTGGTCTGTTGTGATGCTTAAAGTTTAATCTTGGATTTCTGTTTTATAGTATTCTAAAGTTTACTTGCTGATATAATTCATCAAAATTAGGGGCAAAAAGTGCCTGCATCTTATGGTCCGAATGCGTGACCCCCACGGCCACTCAGCAGCCGGTAGTCGCACCTTGGCTTCTCGCCAGCTCTCCCGGCACTGAGATTAGCCGGGGAGCTAGGGGAGCTGTCAGATGTGAGATGACAGCTTGGTGTCCAGCTCTCCCATCGGAACTGTGTAATTGCCTATGCCAGCACATCGTAGAGCCCTCCTGCCATAGGCTTTCAAGAGAGAGAGATATATGAACTGGCATCTGTATCTCTCTCTCCTGTCTGTGGAAACTGCAATCACGCTCACGTTCCCACGGACACAGTAACAGCCAGCCGGAGAGGAGAGCAGAGGAGAGGGAGAAGACTCTGCAGAAGTCTGCCCCCTTCCTCCTCTTGCAGATCAGTGTGGAGAATGACGTTGTGTTGTGAGTCTACTGCTGCTAGGGACACCTACTGGCTGAAAGGAATATTGCATTCATTGAATTCATTGTATTAACTCAATTGATGTGAAAACGCATTAAATCTTTTTTCTGGTTTTCCTGCCCTAAAAACTGGGTGCGTCTTATGGTCCGGGGGGTCTTATAGTCCGAAAAATACGGTATATTTGTAAAAATCATACTACAAATACACCCCTAAAAATAGGCCGATGTTAACGTTTACCCAGAGATGTTTGTGGCACTGTGCTCTGTATTGTATCCCTTTCCCCATATAAAGTATAGGCGGATCACACTGTAAGCTAATATAGATTTCCCATATTAACTAAGCAGATATTACCATTGTATATTTACATACAGAGGCTTGTGGCACAGTACCCTTTTTATGCAGAGATGGCACAGACATTGATGGACGAGATGAGTCATAAATTGTGTCTTGCAGCCATGACAGCTATGAACCCTGTGTGCTGTTCTGCTAGCTTAGGCACCATAGTGTGTCTAAGTAACATTTTACTTTTTGTAGTGCTTATTTCCTACACTATGGAAGGAAGGAAGATTGCCTGTCAATGCCGGTGAATATAGAGAAAAGGCTGTCCCAGCATTGTATTTACTCTTAGCACTAGTCTTCCCTCCTTTCTAACACTGCATGAAAGCTAAGGGCTGAGAAGCAGGATGTCTGTTACACAGAGTTATATAATATGATAGCTACGCCAGCAGAATGGGAAGGAGGCCACATGCTGGTGACAGCTTTTAGAGGGGATTTCTTATATTGAAACCTCTACCTTCAATAGGTTTTCCTGTTCCTTACTGTAGAGAGTAAAGTGTTGTAATTCTGTGCATGTGCATATTGGTGTTAATGCTTAACGTTGGTTATCTAGAATATGCTGCTTTAATGCTAGGCTCCCAGCATTCCAATCTGACAGTTCTAGAAAAATATCATTTAAAAGGTATACTTGTAGCTGGTCATTGGTCTGTATTTTGTTATTTCTGTATTTTAAATAGTGATGGCCAAACATCGTCCAGGTCCATTTGCTAACAGGTGGAGACGTCACATCCGGTACATGGAACACACAGTTCCTGTTTTCGGAGCCACTCTTTCACTAGAGACCGGGTTCTCTACGGAAGAATAGCAAACTTCTTCTCGGCGACTAACAGGCTGGGTCAAATACCCATACTGTTCGTAGGCTAGATGACAACATCTGCAAGGTGGACAGTCCGGCCATCACTAATGTTAAATGCTTTCCCATATTTGAATCAAGGTAGTATATCTGCACTGTTTCTTAGGGCCTGTGTTGGAGGTATCATTTTAATGTTTGAAAGACCATTCAGAATTCATTGACAGTAGCATTCAACCTTGAGATGACCAACCTTTGACATAAATTTTATATAATTTTGTATTTTTTCGCAATAACAAGTTCAGATATTTGCATATTTTTGCGATCACCACTACTGATGTAAAAATCTCCAATAATCACGATTGCGAAGATATAGCAGTAAACGAGATATTCAACTTATCAACTTAGGCTTAAACAAACACTATGTTTCCTTAAAACTTACATTTCTCTAGGGAAGGAAAGGTGCATTGTTAAATTAGATTTTTCCTGAGGTCTCTTCTTTTGTTTTCCCTACTAAAATATATATATAGGAAGGAAATATCAACAATTCACTATCTACCAAGCTCTGGTGACCTGTAAAGGTTGCATAATGTGTTTATACTCTGTGTCCTTGTAAATGGTCTCGTTTTGCTCTAGACAATGTACTCTCAGGTCGGATGGATGCATATGTTCCATTTGTCACTAAGCAACTTATGGTTTATATGTATACAGATATATATCTGACAGATTATACATTTGCATTGGTTGACAGGAACTGTAATGGCACTCAACATTCTGATATTAGCAAGCTATATTATACAAATTAAAGAGTTAAGTCTGTGTCCAGTTCTGTTAACAAAAATGTGAGGTACATGCATGTTAGAAGGGTATGACTTTTGAATTGGTGATGTTTTGTGTAAGATTGGGGGGGGGGGGCAATCCCATTCCTGGCCGACCATCAAGGGGAGCCTGTATGTCTGCTCCCCACACTGCACGCTGGACGACAGGACCCAGAGGGAGAGACCTGCAAAATCCCCTTGCCCCCCTCCTTCTTTCTAAAAAAATCAGATCAGACGTGGCCAACATTCGGCCATCACTAGTAGGGGGGGGGGGGTTTGTCAGTGTATACACTATTTAGTACTTACCAGAAGATAGTTGAACCAACTGTTGAACTGGTAATGGAAACAAATGTATCTGGGGTTAAGCTATCCAGTTTTGTCTAATTCTAGAGAAGGCCAACATTGGCAACATGATGGTGGCAATGAGTGAATCTTCGAACAAAACGTTAATGCCCCCAGTTGTTAATGTCCCCAGTTTAAAGCACCTACAATAGGTATTAGAATCAGAACCATGACCGAGACCATGAAGAAGTCAATAAATGTAATTTTCTTGCTTGAATTTCTTGATATTGTGAGTAGCCATATGCCAGTGCATCATTAGCCTTTGCATTTTACTGCAAAATGTATAGGACTTCTTTGCCATCAGATGGCTAGTTAGAGGTAAAGCTGGGCAAAGACATATAAATTTGCGGCCCCAGATCCATCTGCCGCGGAATCTGCCACAAATCTCACTCACCTTGAATCGGGCATGACATGTTTGTACATTTTAGACCAATCGAATTCCTTTGGATGGGGACCAGTGTCCCCATCCAAAGTAACTGTCGGCACACAAAGGTGTGCGTGGTTGATTCTCTGTGCATCACACATAAATCAGTAATTCTGTACATATTCAACAATATTTAAAATGAGTTATTACTGTATTTTCCGACGTATAAGGTGACTTTTAAAAGTAGGAAAATGTGTTCAAAAGTCAGGGGTCGTCTTATACGCCGGGTGTTGCCATCTGGAGGGGAAGGGGGTGGTTGTGATAGCTAGGGTGCTCTCCTGTCCTGGGCCAACCATCTAGGGGAGACCGGAGGTCTGCTCCACTGATCGATGCTCCCCCACGCGGCGTGCTGGCTGACAGGAGCTGACAGAGGGAGAGATCTTCAGAATCCCCCTCGCCCCCGCCTTCTCCTTCCTGATGTCTGTGAAAGTAGCTGTCTGCCGCTGACAGCAAGTGTGCTCACTAGCGACATTGTGCATTGTGGCTGAAAAGGGTATTGCAGGGATATTGAAATTAACGATAGGACACATTAAATAGCTGTACAAAAACTTCACTTCATGCACAACTGTATTACACTATATCACATTTTTAGATTTCTGGGGTTTAAAAGTCAGAGTAGACATAAAAAAATTTTATTTGTCTTATATGGCGAGAATATCCCAAACTCTATATTTTAACTGGAAAAGTTGGGGGTCGTCTTATACGCCGGAAAATACCGAACATTTATTAGAACTGATAACTTAGACAGTTATTACGTTCTGTGAACATCCTATAGCTATGGTGAGCATCA
Source organism: Ptychadena robeensis (assembly GCA_036250615.1). Taxonomy (NCBI): domain Eukaryota; kingdom Metazoa; phylum Chordata; class Amphibia; order Anura; family Ptychadenidae; genus Ptychadena; species Ptychadena robeensis. The sequence continues at coordinate 79,295,872 of CM070033.1, read as the reverse complement.
TTCTTTTTGAAAATACCTTTATATTTGTTTAATTTTCTTCTGGGCACTGTGACATTGGGTAGAAAGCTTCAATCATACCATTGCTGCACAATACTTGTCTGCATGATGGAACCTCCATATAACACATGTCAACAGATGCAATGACATTTGCAGGATATGTGCCAATGACATTTGCTGTAGCTTTAATTAGATCTTGGAGATCATGGGACATGCCTTTGTGTGTATATTGACAGTAAACATATCTGTAACACTTTTTTAAGGGACTTAATTGTAATTTGTAATGTGATAACACAATGTAATAAATGCTAGGAATAGAATAGGAGGATAACCACCTATGACTGAGAAAACAACAGTGAAATACTTAAAATAGTTTCTAGCTGGCAGAAGAAATCAAATGCAGCTTCCCAAAAGAATCTTAAAATGTTAAATTTGCATTTGCTGATTTTATATTTCTAAGCGTTAAAATGCTTTTGGAACAGCAAGTAGGTATTGCACTTGTATTGTTATTTCATTTAAATTACTTTGAAAAAAAGGCTTGGGTGGGAGAGACTTTGGTAAAGGAAGCAAACAAGCTGAGACTGATGGGCTACCTAATACTGGAACCCTAAATGGGTAAGGGTGATATCATGAGGTCATATTGTATACTTTACACATATTGGATGGAGTGGTCCCTGTCAACAGGGATCATTGTTGTCTTTCTAATAAGCTGTTTTGAGCTTGGTTATTTCCTTAAAAATCACCTACCTGTTAAAACCTGTGAAGGGGTGGATCTAGACCAGTGGTTCCCAAAATTTCCTTGCAGGGCCCCCCCCCCCTCTTCTATTTAGGAACACTATCGAGCCCCTCACTCCCTATTCAAATGCATGTTAAGAATGAGGTCCTGGGCCCCCCTGAAGTACCTTAGCGCCCCCCAGTTTGGGAACCACTGATCTAGACTGACCAGACATATACTATCTGCTTTGCCCTCTGTTTTCGAGAGTCAGGGGTGAACTGTAGATGCCCCTTTGGAAGCCCCCTATGCCTCTACGCCTACACACGGCAAGTTCTCCAAGTTTTGTATCTCTAGATTGAAGGGGCATGGATACTTTCTGATGTAGTTAGCCTTTGCTTTTCTTTGCAATGAAACAGTAAAATACACTTTTGCCCAGTCTAGGGAAATTTAAGTTTTTCCATAATCCAAACAAACAATAAAAACTCTTAAAAAATTGCCCTATTTAACCCTGCAGTTAAAGACATTTTAGATGATTTCATATTCAGTTCAGAGCCACTGATATAACAGCTCCATAATCCTTATTTTATATGGCAGGAAAAGATTAGCAGCATCACAGCTTTCCAGCAGGTGCTGTAAACTTTAGGACTTAACTGGACTTTGGGGTCTCTGATGCACTCTTTAAAGATGAAAAATTTCAAAGTACATGTACTTAGATCAACGATGGCTTGTTTTTATTTATTTTTTAATGTATTAAGCCCCCCATACACATTTAGATCACTCCATACAATTTCCTTTAGACCTACCAACAACTATGTAGTGACGGGTCCTCCCTGATAGCATACATAGTGATTGGATTGGAAGGTTTAGAAAGCTCCTCATATTACATGGTTTTGGTAGAAGAAAAGCTGATTGCACAGAAATTGCATTGTAAGGTGTATGAGGGCCTTAAAGAAAATATGTTCATAACTAGAGATGGTCGAATTTTTTTTTAAAAATTCGACCATTTCGCAGATTTCGAGTTAATTGCAAAGCCCCTGAACATGGTATCAACACCAAACTTTCTGGAGATGTACAGAAGGGTTGGGGGTATACTCCAAAAAAGAAAGTATGTCTCTAACACAAACGGTTTTTGCACAAATGAGGTTCAAAGTCAAGTCAAAATTTCGAAAATCGTAATTTTGACTTTGTTTTTTAACTTAATTCATGCAAAAACTACATGTGATAGAGCAAAAAAAAATGTTTCCAATGTTCCCACAACCCTTTTCTACATCTCTAGCAATTTTGGCGATGATACCTTGTTCAGGGGCTTTGCAATCCGCTCACAAAATAAGCAAGTCGAAAAATTCGACCATCTCTATTCATAACAGTACAGGTGAACTTTAACCTCTTTTAACCCCCTGGGCGTTTAGCCGCTGTCTGGGCAATCACGTATTCCCCGCCCTCCTCTACACAATGCCGGTATCAATGCCTGCGATGTGTGCAGGGAAAAGCGACACTCTGGTAAAGCTGCCAACACCTATGGTAGAACTTTGGTAGTCAAAAGGGGCAGTGAAGCCATAAAAATGGTATTGGTCACCCTGGTTTCTTGAGTCACGTTTCCATTGTGTTTTTCCCTGCATTGCACTGATGCATAGCAGCCGATTTGCAGCGACTTGCCCATGGTTCAGGGTGTTCTGCATCCAATGCTGTTCAGGAATAGTTTTTCTGCATTTCACTGATGTGTCCATTGGAGATCACTGTGATGGCAAGCTGGCACCCTGCATTGAAAACAGAGTGGCATGGTTGCGTCGCTTTAACAATTCAAAGTGCACACTGTCCCATTCATTAGCATAAACCGTGTCCTTTCTGCATCTTTCCTCCAACACAGGGAAAAAGATTTAGTGGATACAAGTCCTTAATCTGTCTGTGGATATACACCTTTCCTAATTCTTCACAAATCATGGTGCAAATTATTGACAAAGGAACCTTTACCATGTCTCATAGTTTAAAGCTATCCAGTTGGGAGCTCAAAGGAAACATAGAAAAACATCCATATTTTATACAACACACTAACCTGTTTTGCATGCTCCTGTCATGCTGTCTGAAGATGTGAAAGATTAAGTTCAGACAGTGTGAAATAAAACATAAGGCAGTCATATTACTGTGCTGCTGCACTCAACTCCCTGTACCAAACTGCCTCTCCTAGTTCACACACCAGTATGCCCGCTGCCTAGAAATATTTGTTGGCTTCCCCAGGCAATATTAATTATAAATAGCTTGCCTTTTCAATTTTTTCTTCATTATTGAAATCTTTTCATTTTTTTATTATAATATGTATTTTGCAAAAGCATGTGCATATATTATAGATATGTACTTTTTCCTTATTATCGTGATGGCTTCACATATCTTACTGCTGTAACATGTATTGTATGGAGGACATAAGTGTCCACAATTTAGGGCTCATGTAGACTGGCCAGGTAAATGACCCTTTAATGTAACCGACCAGTGGACGCAACATTAGGCATCCCCCGTTCGGTTTTCGGGCTCCCGTCTGATAGGACCTCTATGGGGTCCTAATCTAGATGACCTGCGAACGCCTGCACTATTTTGCAGTCGCTCACGGGGGGTCGTTTCTCCCAGGGCTGTGGGAGGGCATTGTCGCTTCCAACAGTGTAAATTAAGCCTAAAGTAGACCTATCACCTACTTTTGTACTTCTTATGATCAGCACTAGAAGTGCAGTCAAAAATAACAAATCGCCTTTAATGAGTAAAATCACAATGTCCCTCTCCGTCGCTCCTCTGAAGAATTCTTCTCTGTGATGATGCAGCAACGCAACTGGGTAGAAGAGAGCAGTGACAGCCAGGAAAGTACCTGATCTAACTGTGTAAAGAATAATACACAGACACAATTAACACCTATAAGCCTGGAATCTCTCATATAATTCCAGATGGTACGTACTGTATTTTCTACACCATAAGACACACTTCCCCCAAAAAAAAATCAGGGGGAAAATGCTTGCCTCTTTTGGTGCCAAGGCACAATATGCTTACCCAGAGAGGTGGAGAATCTGTCACATGGGAGATGTGCCTATGGGGGGATCTTCAATCTGTACTGCATTCTTTATGTCAGCAGGCAGCTAGAGCGAAAAGGAAGAGCTGCCCGCCGGCGGCTCTTCCATCTGGCTTTGCCAGTGTACATGAGCTGGCCTAAACAATGGAGCATCTAATAGTCTGAAAAATACTGTATTTTTTGGGGGGAGGGGTGATATTTAGTATACATCTACTTTAAACCAATCTGTGCTGTGAATTTAGCAAACTTTGCAACATCCATTGGATCAACCATTACTAGTGCACTTAGGTTCCAGCAGCCTGGTCTTTGCCATGAATTCATACTTATGTTTCCTGCTCCAATATGTGTAATGTTTTGGCAAAGTGCAGCTGGGATTCAGCAGCCTGGTCTTTGCCATGAATTCATACTTATGTTACCTGCTCCAAAATGAGTGTTTTGGGGAATCTTCAAGAATGTTTGACATTTTTGAGCCTTAGGCTAGGGCTCCACATGCGCAAAAATCCCTGCGTTGAACCCTGCGTAGTGCAGTGCACAAGCAACCCTTTGACAGCAATGAGGGTATGACAGTGCTGTCTCCATAGTCCATCAGAGCCCCAGATCCTTTGTTCTGAGCCTCCGTAACGATGTTGACGCTGAGCTCCACACCGTCATGAACAGAGGCTTGTGTTGTTGTCAGCGGCTCCAAACGCATAGTGGAGCCCTAGCCTACATCTGTAAAAAAATTTGTTGTTTTCTGCATTGACCCTGTATGGTTTATAAATTTTTTACTTTATTTTGCCATCATGTCCTATTGTACGAGATGCCCAGATTTAGTAGATTACATAATGTAAGTAAAAGAATAAATACATGTAGCAGATGTCTAGCTAATACTTAATACAAATGTAAATGCCCAGTGGCGATATCAGGTCTCATTTGTCTAATAATTCCTGTCGCTTTGACATCCTATTTGCATACAAATCTGTGCGTACCGCACATCTAACCTGTTGCTATGGCTTTCCACCATACTGAAGAATCTTACTGCTGGGCATTATTAATGCTAATATAACATGGCATGCTTAGAGCTGTGTCACTGTCATACTTTCACTAGTTCCTGGGATTATTTTCTGAATTTATGATTTTGTTTTCTCACTGAGCTCCATCTTCATAAAGTCATAAAATGATCTGTATCTTATATGACAAATGCAGCTGAGCTACTTTAGCTCTCCAAGAGACATCCATGAGCAGATGATTGAACATGCTGTACAGTAATTTTTTAAGGGTTTTCTTTGCCTTTTTTCTTTCTACCAAGTTTATCAAGTTCATAAACTTCCACTGTGACTTGACTATACAGAGCGTAACCAAACCAGTGATGTCATCAAATACAGTATCTCAAAAGTAAGTACACCCCTGATACTGTGATAGTTTATAAGCAGGGGTGCACATAACTTTTTAGTGAGCTCTTTAGATGAGTACCAGGAAATGGTATTTGGTACTTACTCGATATGCAGTGCCATCTTTCTCACAGTCTCCCTCACTGTCCTCTGCGTCAGCCTCCTGCATGGTAGATTATGCTGCAGATGGACCTCCCTGTTCCCTGAGCCTCAGATTAGCTGTCTCCATCCACCTGAATTTGGGTCACCTGTAACTCTCACAGTACAACACCCTTTGACCCCCCAGGGCTCATACCTCAGTAGTTTGACCCTGACATTTTCTGGGTTAATAACTAACCCCTGAGACTACCTGCAGTCCAAATAGCAACCTTTCATAGTCATATTCCTGCAGTTATCCAAGTGACATAAATTGTATACATTAAACATTTAGATGCGGCCGCTTAGACACGGAGCGCATATGAGCTTTGTAACAATAATGCAGGCACTCATAGCTAGTTTTTGGCCCCTTTTGAGTACCAGAGTACCACTTATGTGCAACCCTGGTTATAATATTTTTTCATGTGACAACACTGAAGATATAAAACTCTTACACAATGTAAAGCAGTCAGTGCACAACATTGTATTAAAGAGTTATATCTTTAGTGTTGTCCCATGAATATAAGTCATGATATAATGTACAGTATATAGTTGACTCAGCTGACATGGGCAAAAACAAGATCATTAAAAAGTTTTGTGATTTAGTTTGTATTCAGTTTATTTTGAATGTCATAGAATCTCCTTTTTAAAACTCAGTGAATATAAGTTATTAAGTACTGGGTCAGGGTTAGAAGGCAGGAGTTTTTTTTTTTTTTAAAGATTACTATAAATATTTTTTTCTTTTTTGTAGCTTGTCTCCCTGGTTAATCTCATAGATGGGGCAGGATGTTTATTGTGACATAGTCCTTCTGTGCAGACTCTGAAGCTTATTATCCTTGTAAGGAAGCAGAAATACTTCACAGTATAGGTTTATGTAGGAGGGCTGTTCTGTTGAAAACATTCAAGATGATCAGATTTTTGTCAGATTTTTAAAGATAAACAATTAAAGATTAAGCAATGTTTACAGAGAGAGGGGCGACATGTTGGCATATGAAACAAGTTTTCAGGATGTTCTGTCCTGATTTGCCAGTGGTGTAACTTTAGCTAACTGAATTGACAGTTTAGGCCTGGAAGTGAACTTATGTGCATATTTTTATTATCTTGTATTTATATAGCGCCAACATATTACAAAGCGTTTTATAGAGCAAATATAGTCATATCGCTGTCTCTCAGAGGAGCTCACAATTTAATGTCCCGATCACAGTCATGTATATGTAACTAACATATGTCTAAACCATGTGTAACTAAAGCCCCCCATACACGTTCCGATTATTCGTACGAATTTTGCCCGACCGACCGATCGGGTCGGGAGATTAATCGATCGGGAGATTAATCGGATTCGGAATTATGTACCCGACCGATCCCGATTTCTCAAAATCGGCCGAAAAATCGATTGGGACCGCTTCGGACCTGTCCGTAAATTTTGTTTGATCTGCTGTTAATAAATAGGGTCGGACTGATGGATCGGTGATAATTCGAATTCCGATTTTTCGTGCCAGCCGACCGACCGACCATAACATTTTAGGTGAAAATCGGGTGACAGGATCGGACGAAAAATCGGTCGGGAGAATAATCGGAACGTGTATGGGGGGCTTAACATAGGAAAATCTTTTTGGTGGAAGCCAATTTATTATTTAATTGGCATGTCTTTGGAGTGTGGGAGGAAACCGGAGTACCCAGAGGAACCCAACGTAGACAGCATCCTAACTGCTTGCAGATAGGCCCAGGCCAGGATTCAAACCTAGGACTCTAGCACTACATGGCCAGAGTGCTAACCACCTGAGCCACCAGATAGTGATGGCCGAAGTTCGGCCAAGTCCGTCCGCAAACCGGTGGATCAGACTTTTAAAAGTCCAACATCCGCCTGCTTGCGGGAAGATTCAAATTCCCTGTCTGTTTGTTGGGAATTTGAATAGAAAACAAACATAAATTACATCACTTCCGGTACTTGGAATGCGCAGTTCCCGGTTTTGATATCTGGACGTGACGTCACTTCCGGTTTAAGCCTGTTTTCTTTCACTAGAGACCAGCTTCTCTACCCAGTCTCTATTGAAAGAATTCTTCTACTGGCCGGATCTTTCTGCTCCTGATCTGGCCAGTTGAAGAATAGTAACCTTCTTCACGCTGGTGAACAGGGAGGGCCGAACACTGTTCGCGGATGGAAGAAATGCAAACATGTTCGTGGCCGAACTGTCCGCCTTCACTACCACCAGACATACATTTTGTAATAATATTTCTTAAAGTAATGCATCAACAAAACAAAGACAGATCAACATTTTACAAAATGTTTTTTTTTATGTACAATATCTAAAAAAAATGTTTTGTCAGATACATTTATTTAACATTGGGTTGACTCATTGTTCCTTCTGGAATTTAATAATGAATGATTTTTTAGGAAGTAAGATAGCAGCATCCTAAAATGATGATATAGCTGTAATGTCATGCAATTATAAAGAGTTGATGCTAGCAAGCATCAAACACCTTATGGGATAAAACTGATATAGGTTAGTCGAGAAGTAGAAGTTAATTTAGTGTTCATTGATTGATTGATTGATTGATTGATTGATTGGTATAAAACAAAAAATTTTATATGTGTGTGTATATGAAGGAATTTTACTATGTTTATCAGGATGACATTGATGGTCTAAACCAGGGGATTCAAGCGCAAACACACAAAGTAAAAACTTGAACAAAGTCACAGGCTAACCTTGAATTAATTTTGAATCCGGATCTGGATATGTAATACTATAACATGTGAAATGTCAAATTAAAGACACATCTGTGGCATTGCTTTCCTAAATATCATTTAAAATAGAATCTAATCTCATGGGCTAGATTTCATCACCAGACCGGAGCTTGACACCCTGGTCTAAACAGTCCATCAATGGAAAGCTAATGCCCAATTTTAAGGGAACAATTATTTCAAAATGTATTTATTTATAATGCTCTATTCATAATCATGAACGCAATGACTGTGGGAGTGTTGACCTGTCCATTTGTTACCTTGTATAATACCCATATCTATTTAACGAGAAGAAATTACACGAAAAAAAAAAGTTGGATAAATATATTTTTGGTCACAGCTTAAACAGTTAACAAATTTCAAAGACCTTGTCCTTGACAGTGCCCTCTAATGAACCTAACATCACATAACCACAAGTACCAGCCACCAGCCTTACCTACAACGGCACGTGGGTACTTGAAATTTTGCCTCCTCCCACTGCCTTTACCAACTCCACCTTGGGTCTATATTAAGGGGTTTTTTAGGGTTCACGGCCGGCAAGAACCTCACCATATCTAATGGGTACTTGAAATTTTGCCTCCTCCCACTACCTTTACCAACTCCACCTTGGGTCTATATTAAGGGGGTTTTTAGGGTTCACGGCCGGCAAGAACCTCACCACATCCAATGTTTAAACATATGTATCAAATGAAATGAACTAAACTCCAAAAAAGGGTCATTGACCCTCAAAGGAGCACAGCGTTACCTTACCAGTGCCTGCCCCCTCCACCAGCATGTCATCCAAACACATTGAGCCATATATCTTCCTATGCACTGCCAGGGACGCGCCAACGCTGTGACAAATCATAAGAAAAGCAACAATAAGAAAGAAAGAGGTCAAAAGAAAAAGAACAAAAAGAAAGAAAAAGGTGGTCAAAAGAAAAAGAACAAACAGAAAGAAAAAGGTCATGCAAAAGAATACCCCCCCCCCCCCCCCCCCCCCCCCCCCCACCGCCCCCTTTTAACCAAAAGGAAAATGTCCCAAAATAAAATTCTGATCCCAGCAAACCCGAAAAGCTTATATCACTTCCAGTGACATCGATCATCTCCAACAGCTCCCACCAGTCCGTGCACCTAGTGCCTGGCTGCGGGTGTTATTTCTTAAAAATAAAAACTGTCTATTGGGTACAATTTTTTTTTGTGAAATTAAGAAATAAATGAAAGAAATCTCCTCATGTGCAGCTCACCTGACTACTGTACTACTTTTTTCTTCAGTTCTGCAAATTTTCATGTATGACTCCACTGGGTTCCTTTATTCACTATATATCAGTACAGCCTTAGCCTTGTGGATTATTCTTATGCAGGGCACTGCTTATGGCTGCCTCTTGCAAGTAACAGACAGGGATGCATAGCGATGCAAGATCAATAGATTGAGGACAGGGGTTAGTATGGGACCAGGAGAGCTTCACTCATGACTGAATATAGTCTACCAACATTACAGTTGTTCTTTAAATCTCAGCAGATGATCTTCTTGGATAATAGCCTAGTACAATTGACCCGGTAGTACATTCTGGAGTAGAGAGCTCTTTATTTTTACTAGTGTAAAACTGCCAGAGCTATTTGATATAAATATAAGATGTGTCTGACCCACTTGGAAATTTTGCAATACCTTACATTAAAAAAGCGCTAATACCTTAATGTATGTGAAATAAGACACTTCTCATAAATCTTTACATATATTAACATATTGTGTTCCTCTATTAATAAGGGTTGGAGCCTGTAACTTACCAAAGAGTTATCAATCTTATCTCCCTTCGAATGATAGGGTTGTAACATAGGTAACTGTTAATTTGGTTCTTAAAACATAGCAGAGACACTTAGTTCACTCCTGCAGTATGGAGAGTATATCATAAATGACATCGCCTATAACTGCCTGCGTATGAATGCCTTCAAACGTCAGAGCAATCTGTGCTATAGAATGATTTGATCCCCATGCTAGTTACTATTGTAGAAGCATTTTCATGCAAGCTTGAAGCCTAATGCTAGGCATACACATGCCGATAAGCGGCTGATTTTTAATCTGACCGACGGGCGTGCGCGCTCACGCCGTCGGTCAGGTTAAAAATCGGCCACTAATCGGCATGTGCCCACATGGGGCGACAGATCCCTGTCGCCCCACAGCTCGGCCGGCCAGAGAACGGACATGTCCGATAATCTCTGGCCGGCGTGAGCCGATGGAAGCCGATGCCATAAGCTGCAATGAAGACGGCGTCTCCATCGCAGCTTATGGCCGGCACACAAAGGGTGCCCGGCCGATTAAAGGGGCCCCACAATGCAACGGGATGCTAACGTGATGACGTCATCACGTTAGCATCTCGGAACACATCGGAGAAGGTCAGTCTAACCTACTCGGTGTGTGTATGCCCAGCATTAGTAAGGTTCAGCAGTTGTATAAATGAATCAGTCCTTGAGAACACAGCCTACATTTGTCATTGTTAGCTTATGACTCACTCAGGCAGCTTATCAAGATATGTCTCTTTACAGATCAGATAAATAGGGACAGTTGGAAATGTTTTCTTGCATATTGATAGCTCTGTACATTCTAGTCAACATTATTAGGCTTGTTGTCAAAACAAAGTGGACCAAATCTGCTCTGAAGTCACTGTATACATGTAAAGTGGCTGTGCTCTTATTCTAATTGATTACTTATTTGTACAGAAGGTTTGGAGGTCAAGTGATACCATTTATTGGCTAACTGAAGTCATTAGGAAAGCAAGCTTTTGGGACGTCTCAGGTCCCTTCTTCGGGCACTAAGGTTAGTCAATAAAGGGTATCACTAAGTGCTTGTCCCCACTTTGGCAATCACCCACAATTTTAATCGTGTCGCGGCGATCGGGCCCGTGCATTTGAATGTGCTCTTCCCCACAGCTGGATGCGATGTTTTTTTATCGCGGATCGCGGCTGGTTGCATCCAGTCAGGGCCGATCGCACCCATAGACGTGAATGGGTGCATTTTAAAATTGCCTCTTGATTGATTCTCTATGGGTGCGATCAGGGGCGATCATAATCGTGGGCAAAAATCGCAGCTGAAAATTCGCCACTTGCTCCCGATAGAATTCCCCATTGATCACCGCCTCGCAATTAGAATCGCGGGTGATAGTCATGTGGGGTTCAGTTGTTTGTATTGTTTACATAGCTAGGTAGCTCAGGCAGACTTGCTTTCGACTAGCTGACTTTGTGAGCTGATTGCAAAGCCTCTAAAAATTATTTCACCAACATTCCTGGAGATGTAGAGAAGTGTTGTGGGGACATTTGAAAGAAAATCTTGACTTGACTTTGAACTTAATTTGTGCAAAAACTATTTGTGTTAGAGCAAAACTTTTTTTTGTAGTATTCCCCCACCATTTTCTACATCTCCAGCAAGTTTGCTGATGATTTGGTGCTTAGGGGCTTTGAAATTAACTTGAAAATGTCAAAATGGTCACGTTTATTTTTAAAAAATTCGACCATTTCGACCAAAATACTGTTGTACTGTCCTTTTAGCAAGCTCACATTGCCCTTTCTGATTTTATGTTTATGTTACATTTCTATGAAGCAAAGATTGTGTGCTTGTAGAAAAGCAGAGCAGATATAAAACATCAGTTTAAAGACTGGACTATATAACAAAATCTACTCGCTTTACTTATGCTTTAAATGTATGTGTCAGAAAGCAAAGCAAATGTGTAAAACACCAATGCCAATATGTGACTGCTGGATATCATAGTGTTAATATCACAAGCAGTGATGCTGAATAGCTAGAAAACTGTGAAACAAATGCTGCTTTTTCCTCGAATATTTGTTCAAGTAAGAAGTTATGGTTCCCTTCTGAAAAATTGCTTGGGGTTTCTGAACCTAAAACTTTGTTTGCTAATACTTCAGTAAACCACAATGGAAAGGAACAAATCTCTATACTCCATATACTGCCACAAAACTAACAAAAGCATATTGGGTGAAGACACAACTGTACTTGTTTTAGGAACAAGGAACTGTGATTCCATATACTTGTAGTGATGTTGCGGCATCATTTCTGGTATAGTTCCTATTCAAATTGCCTGCCAACAGGCGGGAAATTTGAAGTTCTCCATGAACAGGCGGATGTCGGACTTCTTTAAAAGTCTGATCTGCCTGTTCGCAGATGGACACGACCATTGTTCGGCCATGACTAGATATGAGGTGAGGCAATATAAGATATAATCTTATGTCCCCACTATAGCAATGTGTTGCGATTCCAATCGCGGCGCAGAGACCAAGGGAGATCGCTAGCACCCAGCGATCTCCCGCGGTCTCCCACGATTACAATTGTGGCACATAGATCGCCAGTGCCTGCAGGCAGGAGGTAGGGAGGAGGGTTGGGGGGTACAGGACATGTTGTCCAGGTGTTACAAATTAGTAGAAAGGGCATAGAGATGCAATCCTAGAACTCAAATAGAGAAGATTTTTCCAACAATAATGCTGAAAATTCCTGTGAGCCGCTGATATCAAGAAATCTTGAGCGCAGCATGATGATATCGCACTGCACTTGAGATTCCTCTATATTGAGCCGCACTTTCTGTGTCCTCGATCCCGTCCAATATGTCCACATCCAAAGTAATGTAAATTAAACAGGGTTTACCAACTGTGACAGGGTGTCCCAGTATGTGCATGGCAAAGTGCTGGATGGTGCATATATTGCACCTAGGTTTAGGTATGGGTTGTAATAGAGGCTCCAGGGAAAACCGTGTGTTTGATTTTCCAGATGGTTTGGAGTGAGAGCTAGAGTTTAGGGCCCTGGAGTCGGCCAAGGGAAGAGAAGGGAGGGTCCCTTGGCCACCAGGTCAAGGATATGCTCACACAGAGTTCAGGTGTGATTAAAGAGGAGTCAGTTGCTGGCTGACTGGGGGACTGTGCAGAGGCACCTGCACAAGCTTGCCACAGACAACTGAGAGCTTGGATTCAAGGTACTGTGAGCACAAAAACTGTTTTGCTGCTGATTCTGTGCTGTACTATATAGGGAGTTAGCTACCTAAGTGAGGCAGCTAGTCGCCCAGCCGGGCTGTACACTTTGTTTGGAGCTTTTGTTTTGTTTGGCCTTTGTTTCCCTGGCTGATAATAAAGCCACAGGCGGATGCCTGTTATTTGTGTTCAAGGACAGTGTTTCTGCCTCTTCTTCTAAGCCGCGATCCCTGCAGCCGCGAGCAATTCCCCACATTGCCACACAACATGTTGGGTTCCTGTTGGACCAAGCTTTCTTCAAGCAGAATTGATGGATCCCGCTTGAAGAAAGGTTGAATGGCTCAATTGTTTAATAGATTCGAGCACAATCGAGCCCCGTGAACACCCAGCTTTATTTGTCCTTTAAGAGGTAAGACATTTTTTGAAAGTTTTTAGTACTTAGCTGCAATTCCTATCCTAAACTAAGCTTTATGTTTTATTATGATATTATTATACAGACAGAACCCCCTATTGTGATTAACTGCCGATCCAATGATAGAATGAAAGACAAACCAACACGTAGGATTACTTTTGCTATTGGCAGAACAGATTGTTCTAGTCCAGCGTTCTTTGAAAAAATACTATGCGCTCAGGCACAATTCTCCTGGGCCGCAGGTTAATTATTGTTTTCTTCCCCCTCGGCTTTCCTTCTGATTACAAGTGCAGATTGTTAGCTAAACAGTACAAAGATACTTATCTTGCATTTCTGCCTTGTTTCCTTTCATTCTCATATACGTCATGCATTTTCTGATACATTATTAAAATCTCAATGAGCAGTATAATTTGCTAAACAGGATTTTGAAACCTATGTCTAAAAATTGAAGAATGTTAAACAGCATTGGCATCTGAGCAATGTCCTGTCATTATAAATGTCAGGGTGGCACAACTGTTCATCTATGGTGCACTACATATTAATGCAAAAGAACACAGTGTAAAATGAAAGGGGATTTTCAGCTTTTATTAAAAATAAATCTTCCATCTGCTTCAGTAGCATAACACACAGGGTTACCCATGAAAACCCATGGTAACCAAGAAACCTTTATTGCTGATTTAAGCAGCACTGAGTACTGAAGTGTTATCCCTTTCTAACAGAACTCCAAAACCTATGACTGAACTAAGTAAAGATCCATCATTCAGGTCAAGTAAATTTTATATTTAAATAAAAAATATTTTACGTCCACAGTTTTATGCTGCTACAAATGATATATTCAACAAATACTGAGCCATCATCTACATCATCTATTTCTACCAAGTATCTGAAATTTAACCACTCAGTGCCCAACACTTTGAGCTGTCAAGAGTTAAATATGAAGATTTTGCGTTATTACATTCCAGGTGCCCAACCTGCAGCCTTTTGGGAGTTCCTTGGCGGCCCCCCTTGGTCTTCCACTTGCAGCCCCCGAAACAAACTGTTATTGCAAAGGGCATAGGAGCTCACCTGTCCTTGCCCAGGATCTTCTTTGGGAGGAAAGAGGAGGAGAGGGACTCGCTCTGGCTGAGCACATAAAAGCCAATCAGCAACCCAGACAGTTCCTGAGCAAGTCCCTCACCTCTTCTCTGCTTTCTGCTCTAAGAATATCCCGTTCTAAGAAGATGAGTGCCTATGCTCCCACTATTCCACCAATGAACGGGGGATTATTGTATGTGGCATATAACCCCAGAATAGGGGCAAATAACTTTTGAATCAAGGTTTTGATGATATCTATAAGGGACACAACACCTCTGATGATGTATACGATACAAAATGTGCATTATCACACTACAGTGTTCCCTAATGCTTGAAGTATCATTAAAACAAGTTTTGTAATTTAAAAATGAAACCTAATGTCTTCTAGCTATATCTTAATGTCTTTATGTATTAATGTCTTAATGTCTTAATTAGAAAATGCTTATACAAGTCAGTATAGATTAAAAATGTTATGTGCGGCCCTTTAGTGATGTCAAGGGCCTTACCACCACTGTATTACATATAAGAAATATCGAACTGTGTATGGCTACCTTTTTAAAAGTATCTCAATATGGTTATAGCTAGTAGGCTTAAATAATGGATCCAGTCATCTTCTCAAGTTTTGAACTGGTTAAAAGAGAACCTTTGAAGACCTGTGAATCAAGATGAGACTAAATATGTGTACAGTTGCTCAGTTTTATTCATTGGGAATGATTGCTCTTGGCAACTAGAGAACGAATGTGGGGGCACAGGTACCTCTGGGCCATGGCGGGTGATGAGATTCATAGGTCTCGAACAGCACAGGATGCAGATACCGGAACCGCCACAGGTCAGCTGCTGGGGGGAACAGAACACACCACCCCACTTGAGAACTGTAGATTGGCTGACACCAGCCTGGAACAGTGGGTGAGCAACTGGGTTTTGTCAGTAGAGTACGTCCTATTAGGTCCTCCGGCTGCCCGCACACCACTATAAATGGAGGAGGGTGGTGCACCTGGAGAAAGCTGGAAAGCCCAGTTGCTGCTATCTCATCAGGTCCCGCTGCTCTGGACTGCTCCTCCTCTTGTGTGTCAGATTTATACCCCTCATGCTCCTGAGCTTCATGGGATTAAAGGGGACAGCACCCAAAATGGTCTGTGTAGCTATGCTAGAATTCCAATAGTTTTGACTATTCTGAAGAAGAATTAAAAGTGAATATATGTCATTGTGTCTAGGTCTTATATATTCCTAAACAACCATTACACTTTAATTGCTTAACAACAATTAGAATTTGCTTAAAATGTCATGTGAACATCAGATCAGGAATGTGGCATTATGGTGATAAATATCTGTTCGTGCAAATGTTTGGGATGTTCTATTGGCAATTTCTCTGCTGTAACTCTCAACTTCTATTTGTATTCAGTTGGAAATTTGTAGTTTACCCCAAACACTGCGTGGTTCTGCTTTTCTTATTCCAATCTCCATAATATAAAATGAATCCTATATTGTGGGTAGCACCCCACATGTCAAGCTGTACTGCTCAGGTCTACAAATATAGATGTAACCACAAGGATCTCTGGGAGCCATATCAGACATTTATGGTGCTGATGCCCACAAGCGGAGTGGGAAGTTAGGAGGGAGAGTAATACCCCCTCCTAATTTAGAAAAATAGGAGGGAGAGGACTTACTTAAGGCCCTCATACACCTTACAATCTTACCATACAATTTCTATACAATCCACTTTTCTTCTACCAAAACCATGTAATATGAGGAACTTTCTAAACCTTCCAATCACTATGTGTTCTATCAGGGAGGACCCGACACTACATGGTTGTTGGTAGATCTAACGGAAATTGTATGATCTAAAGGTGTATGGGGGGCTTTACCTGGCAGTTTGGACTACCACTATCGGTATTTGAAACGCTGAAGTGACACTCCACACCAGCACTGTGAAACATCACTTCCGGGGTTGCAAATCTAAAAAGGTTGACAACCACTGATCTAAATGATAATAATGTTCATTCCTTTGAAAAGAAAATCTATTATTACTGCTGTTGTAAAAATCAGCCACATAGGCATCCAAGGAAATGAGATAAAACAAATAAGAAAACCTTTCTTTCATATATAATTTATAACCGGGCAATGGGATTTGTTGTGCTTTTGTACTTCTGGCAAGGCAACAGAGTACAGGCTGAAAGAATAGGCAAGGGAATGCGAGTCATTTTCAGTATATTTTTTAAAACAATCTGTGCACTTGGCATTTCTAATTGATTTCTGAATTCTCCGCAGCGGGGTCACCAGCCTGTATGCTCTTTTTTTTCTTCTCTCAAAGCATGAGACTCTTATGGCCTGATCAATTTTCAGCACCTGGAAAGAGAACATGCTCTACACATTAACTGCTCCCGACAAAGAACACGTCCCGATACAGTTACACTTAGTTGTTTTGTCTTGTCAGAAGGAATCTTATCGTATTCTCTTTGATAGCAGCATGACATTTTGCAGCAAACCAAATGTAAAGTTCTGCCTAGAAAGTCCGTGCACTTTATCAATCATGAGTTCTTCTTTACAAGTCCTACACAAGTAACTCTTGATTGACACTTCTAAGGCACAACTGCCATTGAACAGTGTCTTGTATTTGTCAGGAGTTTTCTTTCTTTAGGAGCTGTCCTCATCAGGCACTTATGTTCTCTCTGCTGGTAGATTAAAGTCTTTTTTTTATTATGGATTGTCAGTGGATTTGTCTGTCACCTAAACCATACACCTTGAATATTACCATATCTTAAACTCTGTTCTGCTACAATTTGCAGTATGTTCTGTTATTATGTATATAATGATAGCTAATGGTATATGTATATTATGATAGATAATATATCATGTAAATAATTGTATCAGTTAAATAATATACCTATTTTATTTACAGCAAGAGGTCAGCTAATAGGAAATAAGAGGATAATGTGAGACATACAGTGAGTCCAGCTGGTCTGTACTGATGGACAAACATCAGCCTTGTCCGTTCGTTAACAGGCGGTTCAGACTTTTAGAAAAGTCCAACGTCCGCAGGGAAATTCAAATAACCCGCCTGTTCGGGGAATTTGAATCTGGTAAAACTGGAAGTTTCGTCAGTGATGCCACTTCTGGTACATGAAATGCACAGTGCAGTGTTCCATATACCAGAAGTGATGTCACTCCCGGTAAATGAATGCACGTGTTGCATATGCCAGAAGTTGCGTCACTGATGTCACTTCCGTTTTTTGCATGATTTTTTTTAAACTGGAGAAAAAATCTTCCTCAATCACATGTTCATATTTCTTCCAGAAGGGGAAAAGTACAGTTGTTCGACTCGCCCCCTTCGCCATTGAGAAAAAGTTTATTGTTCTTGCGCTGGCCGGATCATCGGGCCGGTGGAAGAATAATAAACTTTTTCCTGCTGGCGAAGGGGGCGAGTTGAACACCCATACTGTTCGGCGGCTGGAAGAAATGCGAACATGTGATGCCTTGTGGACAGTTCGTCCATCTCTACTGGTCACAAGGTTCACAGTAAACCCTGTTTGATATAAAAGAGTCTCATAGATAAAAGTTGGCTGAGGTAATCTATCTTGAATGCCTTGGTTGAATATCTAAATTGAGTCTGGGTGTCAGGCATGGTGGCTGATTAATACATCAAGGGGCATATTTTTTATAACCTTTCTACCCAATACCTGTAGTTTCCTATTGCCACTCCCTCATCCTCCCCTCTCTTTAGAATAGAATATGTGCTGTGTGTACAGTGTTGCTCCTTCTCTGGTTGTTGGGAACCATAAATTCCCCATGACCAACATTGGAAGTGTGTACCAGGCTTAAGAATGAGTTTAGACAGCTAAGCAGTCACTTATACGAAACCACCCAGTAATTACAGTCCCAGGTAAAATGCTTTAAATGTGTGGTTGTGGACAATCTGCGCACAAGTGACAACCTCCAACGAAGCTGTCAAGAGTATTTCAAGTCACATGACTTCAGTTAGCCTAAAAAAGAGGTAATTAAAACATACTATTGAGAACTGTACGGGAGATTGAAGCAAGATCAGATTGTTGACACATTGAGAATACTAGTTTTTAAAACATAGTCCATGGGATTGATGAAGACTAAACAACTGAAGGGGTAACCAGGTATTTTTACTAATAGAGCTGCACATATTAACAGACATTGCTGTTTGGAAACCTGTAATGATGGAATACATTCTGGGTTTACTGATGCTTAAAAAGCTAAAAAATAACATAATGCTGTTCCACTGGTATTATGTATATAGAAATGTTGGTGGAAGATTGGTTGCCACCACTGCCATCGCTTGTCACAGAATAACTAGACACATTCTTGTTAACTGCTATAAAGCCTTTGTTTGGTGGGTGAGCCTCTGAAATATTCTCCAGCATAAGCCATATCTCATCAACTTTAATGGAAAATCTGTATATTTTAAAAATCTTCAGCTCTTATCTAATTAAGTATTGAAGGATTGCCTACAATTAAGTCTTATTGTTCACAGTAAATTTTTCGAATGACATATTTCTTGAACAAAGCCATTATCATTCACTAGAGTTAGTTTTGCTGTAAGAAATTGGATCACAACAATGCCCTACTTTCTTTTCAGAGGATTTTCAGCACATTCATTATCTCAAGATAAATTAGTTGACTGAAAATAATTTGCTTTTAAATCATGTCACCTCTCCAGTCTAGTGAACAGTCAATTAGGAAGAGCATCAGATGAAAAAAAAGTGCCTGTTTATCATAATCTTCCACAAAAAAGCATTCCAAAAAGTACACATCAGGATTAGAAAAAAAGAACGTGCCTTTTAAAAGAAGATAAAGTAATGTTAACAGATTTTATTGTTTGATGCTCTGACTCCCCCAATAAATAAAATGGATGTGAAGGTGTCATATGGAACATTAAGATAAACGATGCTCCGGTGCTTCACTGTATTGCTTCAGCTAATAATGTCAATAAATACTGAAATTTGCAGCCATGTGCGAAAACTGAGTATTTAAATAGGTTCATATGCATTCTGACAGCATTTGTTAGACGTTAGAGATTTGTAGGGCACTAGAACTGCTCGTAGCCCATATAATTGAGAAATTTGGAAGTCCCGTATTGGTAAATACATTGTTGGGGAAGTCTGTAGTGTTTAATTCAAATCAACTGGACTTACTGTGTTTATTTCTTGAAGACATTTCCCTAGTCATCCGACTGGCTTTCTCAATTCAGAGTCACTGTACACAATCTTACTGGAAGTATATACTCTGGGGTATAGCTCCAATCCACATAATGTTAACCATTAGGTTTATATTTCCCTCGGATGACTAGCAAAAGTCTTCAAGAAATAAACACAGATAATTGATTTGAATTAAACACTACTGATATACAATGACCTTCACAGATATTGTTGGGGAAGGTTTAAAAAAAGTTTCTTAAAAGTAGAAAAGTATGTACATACATAACTATTAGCAACTAGCTAAAAAAGTTACAGAAATATAAAAACAGTGGTCAACGCTTACAGGTCTTAAGCTGGCCATACACCTTGAGATTCCTTCATACAATTTCCATCAGATCTACCAACAACCATGTAGTATAGTGTCCTCCCTGATAGAATACATAGTCATTGGAAGGTGTAGAAAGGTCCTCATATTACATGGTTTTGGTAAAACAAAATCTGATCTGAAGGAAATCTGACAGAGAAATCTGAAGGTGTATGGCCAGCTTTAAACTGTATTCAATACAACACTTTTGGCTATACAAATCCACCATTGATGACCATAGAGTTCTACAAACACATGTGGAAATCACAACGCTTCTCAGCAAGCTTGTGTCTGACTTGACTTTGGAGAACCTTCTTAATTATAGGGCGACCAATTGTGATGCAAATCCCATGCATACAGTCACCGACGTCACATCCGGGTTTGCGAGCCGGTTTTTCACTGAAAGACCGGGTTCTCTACCTGGTCTTCAGTGAAAACATCTTCTTCCTGTGGCGGGATCTCGCTGCTTATGATCCCACCGGAGGAATAATAGAGGGCTCCTTCTCGCCGGCAAACACGGCGGGGCGAACACCCGTACTGTCCGCTGCCGAGAAGGAGGGCGAATATGCTTGTTTGCGGCCGAACTGTCTGCCTTGCGGGCAGTTCGGCCATCACTAGTTGCATTATAATTGCAGCCAACTAGACTATTTAGCATTGGACAACTAAATGCTACACTGTTCATGCAGATCAGGCAGTATACTTTATTTTTGTAACTAGATTTTTTGAGACATCCAGCCTACTAGTAATTTTGTTTGCTGGCCTCATTTGCTCTTTTCCTCTTTCCAAAAATGGACAAAGCTTCATAACCCAATCACAATCAGGTTAGAGTAGATTATTAAAATATTGTCTCCAGCTGCTGTTCATTTATATTAAATTCTATCAAGCGTGACATGTCCTCCTTAGGTAAAGTTAGGTTCATAAGTCAATTTTGCTATTCCCATTCTAATGGAATCCTATCAGGGAAAATAATTATGAAATACTTGTGAGTCAGCTATGCCAAATTATGTTTCACTTTCCGTCATATAAATGTCAAATATAGTGTATATGCATGCTGAAAGTGTGCAGAGACAAGTGAATGCATTAAATTTTAATCATTACTAACAGTCAAATACAGATCTATGTTTGACCTGTATCTCTAATTAGTACACATCTTAAGCTGCCCGGACAAGAACAGATCAAGTCATTCTTTCTCTGGACTGAATGACAATGTCTGGGCTTAGTCTGGTCAGTGAGTTTAATGACAGCAAAATAATACATACATAAATGAAATGTATCAATGCAAAGTGCATTGTGTTGTCCAGACTCTCTTGCAAGACAGCACATTTTTCCACTAGCTTTGTGAGCTGATTGCAAAGCCCCTGAACATGGTATCATCACCAAAATTGTTGGAGATGTAGAGAAGCGTAAGCTTTACAGATATGAAAGCAAGGCACTTAAAAAAAAAAGACCATCTACATGATTAAGCCCTTTAGACTCATATGAAGAGGAATACAACTTCTCAGACACTAGAGACTGGATTTTTTTGTTTTTTTTTTATTTAAACTTGCTGACTTTCTAAGTTCATTTCAAAGCCCCTGAGCAGCTGGTAGAGCAGCAGTTAGTCTGTATTTTTCTGGGATCAGACGTTCTGTTCTATAATGTAATTGAACAATACTGTTAAAAAATGTTTTCACAACCCTTCTCTAAATCTCCAGTGATTTCGGTGATGATACCATGTTCAGGGACTTTGCAACTAACTCACAAATGAACTAGTCCAAATTTTTTGACCATTTTATCATTACAGTATTTATCACAAACCTACAATGGCTGCTGTTCCAGTCATAATAGAGCTATCAAGTTTAATTGACATCTCTTTATCAATGGAAGAGATTTTGCTTAACTTCCTGTTAAGATAGCATTGGAAACTTTGCATTGAACACACAGGAACCTTTTTTTAAATATGGCAACATGACATGAAAATTAACATTTTCCACTTTTTTTTCTAGAGTAGTGGTTCCCAAAGTGGGGGGCACAAAGGTATTCCAGGGGGGCGAAGGCCCTCATTCTTAACCTGTGTTTGAATAGGGAGGGGGGGGGGGTCTCGATAATGTTCCTAAATAGAATAGGGGGCCCCTGCAGGGGAAGTCTGGAAACCACTGCACTAGAGTAAACAAAATAGTTGGCTAAAGCAAGTCTTTCAGGCTAAATAGTACATGTTATCTACCACAACTAGCTATAAAATCCTGGCCTGTACTCATCTCCTTTGTTACTTAACCTGACATTCCACGATTTCATAACTAATCTTCCTTTCTGGCCACAGATGTACACAGTGTGGACAGTGAAAATAAAATCAGCAAATGTTGGGCTTCGGTAACAAAGTAAAAAGGAATGTAAACAGAAACTAATTTTTTGGAAGATTTTCCATTGGTAACAAGTGGACACGTGGATTAATAGGAACGCATACTCAGTTGTTTAAAGTGCCTCTCCAAAGGCACAAGGCTGTGTTTTGAAACCAATGTCATTTTTAGGTTTATTTCATAGTTGTGTCTGATCAGTCATCTCTGCTGCTGAGGCTATTACTGTAAATTGCAGTGCTGTCAAAACATTTGTTTACAAAAAACACATTTGCATGAACAAGAAGTTCAAATTTATAAAATCGTTTCTACTTTGTTGTAAGCATGGAAAGCAATTATGTTTTGTATTCGGCATTTCAATGTTTTGCTTTACTTTATTTAGTTTTTTGATACTCAACTTTTACTAGGTGTTTCTCTGAGTTTGGATGTACTTAAAACATTTAATGCAGTGGTTCCCACACTGGGGGGCATGAAGAAATTCCAGGGGGGCGCTGGCCCTCATTGTTAACCTGTCTTTGAATAGGGAGAGGGGGGTCAATAATGTTCCTAAATAGAAAAGGGGGGACCCTGCAAGGAAAGTTTGGGAACCACTGATTTAATGTAAGTTAATCTTCCATGTGTATGTTTTTTAAAGCAGAAATCCAGGCTTTATTAAAGCCCTTGTAGTGGGTACCTAAATTAATGTGTGTAAATGTCCTGGAATAGTGTTGAGCGAGAATATTCGAAATGCGAATATATTCGACATTCGAGCATTCGCAATAATTCGCAAATGTGCGCTTGAATATTTGCAATGGCGGATATTCGTCATATTATGCTTCAACAGTGTTTACCGGCATACATCGTGCATATTTGTGCGCATTGGGAATGGATTTGCACAATACGCACAGTGCTCGTACTGGCTAAGATCACAGAATGAAGAAGAGAAGCTGTAAAGCTGCATCACAAATCATTGATTATAATTGTGAACAGCTGCGTGCGATGTAAGGTAATAGAATATAGTCGGATACATTTTTACGAATTTCTTATGTTCCTTAATATATTTACGAAATTATGCAAACTTGAATATACCATATGCCGCTCAACACTATCCAGGAATTGGCATCATAAACATGGCATGGGGGGTGCACACCTAAAGCAGGGGTAACACCAAACCACCATGCTTTCTAAGGAAAAAATATAATTTGTTTTGTATACCGCAAGGGCTAAAGGAATCCAAGCTTCCTCAAGAACCCCAGCTGCAATGTCAGTGTTACAGCTGCAGCATGGTTTTTGAGTCTTTGGCTTTCCTCCCTGCCCCTTGTGAATTGTATAGTCCTGAATCCCAAGTCTTCTGCCGATTTCTGCTATCTGTTTATCCTTGTTATCCGTTTAGTCATGGGGGGAAGTTAATGTTTGCAGTGTGCCCAGGGCTGTGAAAAGTTAAATTAAACACGTTGGCCTTATTATATGTGATTACCCTCTGCTCCTTTTATGTGTGTATATATATAGTCGAGCCCATAATTATTCATACCCCTGGCAAATTATGACTTCAAGTTACTTTTATTCAACCAGAAAGTTTTTTATGCTTTTAAAATGACCATTTATATGACAATTATTTAGCAGCTGTATCATGCATGCACCACCATAAGGTGTCTGCCAATCTAACCGACAAACACATGAAAGGTGTGTCCATGAATGCTGCTGCCAGACTCATTTACTCCTCTAACCACTCCTCATCTGCTGCTCCTCTCTGCAAATCTCTACACTGGCTTCCAATTGTCCAGAGAATTAAATTCAAAGTTCTGTGCCTTGCTTTTAAATCACTCCACACCTCCTGTCCTCCTTACATCTCCAACCTGGTACACAAATACACCCCTAACCGCCCCCTCCGCTCCTCCAGTGACCTACTAATGACATTCCCGCTAATAACCTCATCGCACTCAAGGCTTCAGGACTTATCTAGGGCCGCTCCTACTCTCTGGAACTCTCTCCCTCGCCCCATTAGACTTGCTCCTACTTTTGGCACTTTTAAAAAAACCTCTTCAGTGTGGCCTATCCATCTTCTCACCCCTAACATCACCACCATGACAGTCCCCCCCCCACACCTATTGTATACCTTGTTTCCCAACCTATAAGATTGTAAGCCCGTCCGGGCAGGGTCCTCTTCTCCTCCTATGTCATACCTGTACTTGTGTGTTATTGTGTGTTTGTATACTCCATAAATAAATCATAATAATAATAATAACACACAAACAAAATATCACACAAAGTGAGGGCTAGGGGACTTTAATGGTCAGACAAAGATGGTAACACAAGGTATTCAATTATTAGTCATAAGCAGCAAAACAAAAACGTGTAAAAAGTCCATAAAGTTTTAATGTCCTTAAAAGTCCATGGAAGAGTCCAAAAGCAAGACTCAAATGTCCAAAAAATAAAGCTGAATAAATTCACTCCAGAAAAAGTAGACTGTCCTTAATTCCCATTTGCGATAGGGCTAGGCCTGGGAGATGGGTTAATCCATACGGCAGTTGTAGTTATTCAAACCCCAACGCGCGTTACGGATCCCTTCATCAGGGGGTTTACATAGGTGCCATATAGGTCACTTGCCCGCGCTGGATGGGGCATTCCTGCCATTCATACTTGGCTGCACCGCACCTTACAGGCTAAATACTTTTGGACACTTGAAATGTGCACATTTAACTTTTTCTACTGTGACCAGAAACTACTACTATAGCGTGCGGGTGGCCCCACACGTTGGCCCTCTGTTCCTTCCCTACTGCCTGCACAGCGCTGACGCATAAAGTCGCTGCTCTGCCCAATAATCGCCTGGCTTTTGGTCCTTTATGGCACCTATGTAAACCCCCTCATGAAGGGATCCGAAACGCACGATGGGGTTTTAATAACTACAACTGCCGTATGGACTAACCCATCTCCCAGGCCTAGCCCTTTTTTGGACATTTGAGTCTTGCTTTTGGCTCTTCTATGGACTTTTTACAGGTTTTTATTTTGCTGCTTATGACTAATAATTGAATACCTTGTGTTACCATCTTAGTCTGGCCATTAAAGTCCCCTAGCCCCCACTTTGAGCGGGGGGACCTTTGTGTGGAAAGGTGGGGTAGGTGGTGTTCTGCCTACTTCCCAATCCACGCCATATCTATATATATGATTTGGGATGTTGGCCAACCATTAGGGAGCTCTTCATCTTACTTCTACATATATGACATTTTTTACATAATATTCATGATAAATGAGAGAATTTGTGATCTCCAGTCATTATTACCTTAATTTTGAAAAATATATGCCGATATTCACATATTTTCAAGATCAACACATCTACTAATGATAATTATAAATTTATTACCTTCCCAAATCGACACTTGTACATGGGCATATTGCGAACACAATGCACGGTAGTTCCCGGTACTGATGTAAAAAACCTTGATTGTTTGCGTTTACAAAAATATAGCACTATATATTTTCGAAGTGAAGATATTTGCAATAACAATTTGAGATTCAAATATTTGCGATCAACACTAGTCCATACCATGTAGATGACCTGTCTTTTGTTGAGTAGCATCCTGTACCAAATCTATCCCTGGTATCCATTTTCAATGTTAGGCTTCTTTATTTTACCTTTTATGACTTTACCACTTCTTTGAAACAAAAAATATGATACTGTTAGTGATCTGGGTTGCATGTATAATAAGTTGAAATGTTGGTCAATTTGCAGTTTGCCCTGCCTTGTGACTAGTGGTCAAGCACCCTAAGCATAGGTATAAGCAGAATATATATTTGGAAGTAAAAGCCTAAAGCCTGCTATTTAAATATAACAGCAGCTAGGAGAGTTATGTGCGTACAAGTAGATATCTATACACATAGCATGAAGATTATGATTTATTGCTACATTTTCAAACCTAATGAAGCACTTCTATGGGAATATCAATGTATATTCAGTTGCAAAGACAAACTACCAAGTCAATTAGGCAGAGTATCAATGCACATCATTAACAGTAGGTGCATCTTTCAGTGTAGTGTTTTATTACTTTCTGTATGTTGTATCGGGCTATTTGATAGTGAGGAAAGCCCAGCACAATTTTCTACTTGTCATGTCTTCGAAAGAGAACAGTTACATTTTGTGTAAGTTCAAACTGTCTTACAAGCAAACCGAAAATGCATTTCTAGGGAAACCAGAAACAACATGACACTTACAGAAAGCTAGTGACTACAATGATTAATTATACTGTAGTCATCTGCAAATTGTACTTACTATTTATAGCAATAATATGCCGTGTCATTTGTATAAATCACAGGTATAACAAGTATTTTTGTTTTTGTGCCTTTTCCATTCATATGTGTTTTTTTTTTTTTTGCTTTATGCCTAAAATTGCAATCGCAAGGTCCATGCATTTGTGTTCTCTAAAGGTTGCCATACACATGAGGCGATTCTGCCTCGACAAATGAGGGATCGACTTCAGCGGGATGACGTCACCCCCCTGCAGCCGGCCTCTCAGCTGATCGTCGTGCTACCATCCCCATTCAAAGTAATGGGATAGCCCTGGAATTAACAGGCATGTCGGATCACCTTGCGATCCGATATGCGGCAGATTCCTGGTCTATTTCACCAGGTGGGGCCATCGGATTTTCAGCCGAGCGATTTGAATTGGCCGGAAAAATGGTTGCGAATCGGGCCGTGTATGGCTACCTCAAAGAGAACTCCATAGCATGATGCAGAACAATATTTTTGTTCATATATTATATGAAAAGTACTATGATAACAGTCCACAAGCCAGAGTCAGCTATACCCTGTTCCCCATGCAGGAAACACAACTACAAGTGTAATCTAGTGCTTTCCAGTGATCTCTAGCTACAGATAAGCATGTGGGAGGTGGGCTTTATTAGTGTCAACAGGATCAACAGCAACTGGAGTGCTGACAGAGAGGTGATTCCACATAACTGATTTGCTTCATTTTCCATTAAAAAAGGGGAAATAAAACAAGGGGAAAAAAACCCATACTGCCGAGCCCCCAATATGTTGGATTCTGTGGATGATATTTGCTGTGCTAGCATCAGACATTAATGCACAGTCATGTGAAAAAAGTATACTACTCTATAAGGCCAAAGGGACACTTTATTACGTAGTGTACAACACTGTCCATTGGTATATCTGTTAAACATCATTTGAAAGTCACATTTTGAAAGATCCACATATGTTCAATTATTGTAGCAAGATATATTTGTCAGTTACAGGTAAAAAATAGGGTGAATAACTGAGACTTCAAAAATGAAGTAAAATAACATTTTGGATGATATTGAGTTCTGTGTCTGGAGGCATCTAGAGACAGTTCTATCAGCCATAAGCACGTTTAAGCTGGAAGGTCAAGGAAAGATCCTAAATGAAACCCCTTCAGGGTTGCTGGATAAACATGGAAAGGGAAGATCAAAAGTAAAAAGTATTTGATTGCCTGGCTGTATAAAAGAGTTAAAGTTTAATGAAAGTGTTTAAAAGAGCTTAGCCTGGAAGACATTTTTTATAAAATAGTATAAACACTAAATTAAAAAACTTTAAAATTTGAAAACGAAAACACCATCCACCTGCAATACACTATAAGAATTAATCTCAAATAAAGTAGCGTTATTAACCTCCTGGATAGTTCCCATGTGGTGTGTTTTTAAAAAAATCGCACCACTGGCGAATTGTGTTGGATTACAATACAATTTCCTACAGTAGATCGGGAACACATACCCAGCGTCTAACTTGATGTACGCTAAAAAAGCGATGCCACCTCCATGACATGGAGGTCAATGGTGACATCTACCCCCCGCCCCTCTGGCATCATATCTGATGTCATCGCAGCAGACCTGGAAGCATCGGCGAGTCCAACGATACACTGATTCGCCGGGGATTTCGGCGAACAGATGAGTTTGCCCATAGTTAACTTAGGGTGACTTTTATTAGCTAAGAAAATCACGTTAACTCCCAGGAGGTTAATCATCGATCACTGACTTAAACATTAATGTAGACTGCCTCTAGTTAAGTAACAACTGTTTAGTTGTTATAAGAGACACTTGTTATAGTCTCCTTATCATCAAACATCACAGGGTTCGGATGTCTAATAATACATACTCTCTAACAGTACATGAAGTTTTATAAATGTATTTTAACACAGTTTGATATGTAACACTTCTTGCGAAAAAGGTATTTTTTTGGACAAAGGGATTTTTTGAGGCCCTGTGCATTCGGAAACCTCTGCAGAGTGTAAGACCACAAAGTTTAACTTTTTCCTTTTGCCTAAAGCAATACCAGAAATAAGGCATTGTTATAAATGTGTATACATCTGCTCACTAAATGGAATATGATGGCATTGTTTACAATAAAGAGGTAAATTTTTTTATCTAAAACCATTCTTTAAATAATCGTTTTAACCTCCCTAGCGCACTGCTGAGGTCCAGATTTCTGTACCAAAAGCATAGACTTCAATGGTAAAATTTTCTTATTTGTAGGATTAACTTCCCAAAATATATCTGTTACAAGGGTCCAATGACATCCTGACTATAATATGTTTGATACAAACAATTATGTAAAAAAAAATAAAAAAAATTTTAATAAAAAAAATAAATAAAAAAACACCCAAAAATTGGACATCAAAACTATGCTGCTATGTACTAAATAATGCCAAATAAAAAGTCCTATTCCCAGATGTTCCATTTGCATTATCCCTTTCTTTAACCGGGTGTTAAAATCACACAGAGAGAAGGGTTACACATGGGCATCTGGGGCATCAGGACATCATTTGGCGATGTTTATTACATAGGGGAGTTTTGAAAGCAGTTTTTTTATGTGAAAACTCTTCCAAATCCCTATTTAATAAACATTACTATTTCTGTTTACAGTTCAAATATTCGCGCCTCCCCGAGTGAGGTCATCACGTCCTGGAGCGGGGGGGGGAGAATTCACAAGAAGCAGAGGCATCCGAAGAGGCATCGGGACACGGGGAAAACCAGACAGCTTGAGTATGCCTCCTGAGCCCCGATTCGTACTGGACGGCAGACCTCGTCCAGTCTATATAGCAGGCTGCAGCGCTGGACGAGGTGCTGCCGTCCCGCACGCTAGGGTGGTTAATGATTAATAAAATATAATGATCCCAAATGTCAACTTTGACACATTGTAATTATAAAGCAAGACAGATTTTTCTTTAGTCAGCTATGACACATGAAAGGTCAAAACCCCCATTCCATTTCAGGTATGTACAATCCGAGGGCAAATCGAGGTTCGTCGTCTTTTATTTGTCCACCATACTTTGCAGAATAAATACTTAATCATTGTTATCAATGTTATTTAAAGATGACACATGAATCTGAATGTCTCACACACAAGGCTGATGAAAAATACCAAATAGGATGTACAAGGATTACAAGAGATTACATGTTAATAATTGTGACCACAACTGGAAGCCACACACAGAACACATAAATGAAAATTCAAATGATGTTGAGGCTTGAAAAGGAAAAGCTTTGGGCTACAGCCATTGATTTTGTCTTAAGAGCTCCTAAACTAGATGGAAAGCTACAGTAATTCCTACACTGTTTAGATTTTATTAATTTATGCTTCAACATTACCTGAAATGGAAACCTAGAGCATAGAAGGACACATACCAGAAACAAGAAACCCGCAGCTAATATCGTGAGAATTAAAGTTAGCGTTGTGCCAAACAATTTTTCATCTGTAGTAATCCTTATCCTTAATCTTTCTGCTTTAGAGTTTATATTATTACTTTGGAGTCAGCATTCTTGACATATCAGATGTCAAATCTCAGTTCCAATCTAAGAATGCTGCATTGTCAGTTAATAGTTAGGTCTCTCATTCGGATGGGATAGAAGCACCACAATATCCAAGACATATAACAATTATGGGAACGGACTTAGAACGGACATTCTTATCATGGCGCGGTGATCGATAGTGATTGTTCTTGGCCGCGATCGGGCATGTTTTTCTGGACGCAATTGGGGCAGACAGGAACTGTGCTCGATCGCCAAGTGATAGAGCCCATAGAGAATGAATGGGGGCGCATTTAAAAATCGTGTCTCATTTTGATGCATTTTTTAAACACGTCCATTCATGTCTATAGGCCGATTGTAGCTGTGTGGATGAGCCTCATCAAATACATGGCCGCAATCTCTGTGCCACGATTATATTCAGGGGAGATCGCTTAAGTGGGCACAAGCCCTTAAGGCTTCCATACACATGTAGATTTTTCACTAGATTTTTGCCCGATCGATCACCGTGTGCAATCACGGCGATCAATTGAGTGCTGCCCACCCTTAATGATTGACCAACCAAAATCTAAATAGAATAAAAATTGGAGCATACATTGATCCGACATATTGTTTTATTTGGTCGATTGTTTGGCAATCGTAGTACGTTCGTGGACCCATAGCTCCCTGTGCAGCAGCCTTTCCAATTGATGGATTTTGTGGAATCGGTTTCCACAAGCACCGGGAATGATCGGATCAGGAATTGAACGATGACAAATCGAGGCGTCAATGGGTATCTTAAAGCTTTTCTTACTATGGTTTATGGCTGCAGATCTAGTAATAGATATATGAGTAGTTTACATTTGCAAAAAATTGTTCTATCACTGCAGAACAAAGTCTCAACATTTTATCATTCCGATCAGATGAGCAGAATTGCCCTGTTAGTATTTCACTTTCTACAATGGCAAACAATTTCAAGAGGATGATCAATCTATGATCTTTGGGCAGTTCCACCTTAAGGGGAAGATAATGTCCTATTAGTTGTAGTCTCCAGCCAGACACTCACAGTCAGCTCTGTCTGATCTATAGTATACTAAGTTGTGATTTTACTGATATAAGCACTGTCATTGATTGAAACATTAGGTGATTTAAATGCACGCTCAATGCTGGCTTCCCATGTATCCTCAATGTGTAGAATCTATTCTGTTTTTAACAGCTTTATAGTTTTAAGTGCTCATAAAATAAGACAACATAAAAACAAGAACTGTTTTTGATGGGGGGGGGGGGGGGTTGTACAAAAGGAATTATTGGAAACAAAAATTATAGAATTGCCATTGTTGTAAAAATGCTAGTTGACTGGCTATCAAACTAATAAATTGACTTCCTTCCTGGAGCAAGAATAAGTGCCCTTTCACACTATATGCGTTGGGTTTTAAAAACATGCACAATTTTTTACTGCATGCTTTTTTTACTGAGCACATTTTTACAACCAATGTTACCATTCACACTATATGCATTGTGTTTTTAAAATGCAGCTTTTCTGCATGCGTTTTTTTAAAACACCCTGCTGTATGCATTTTTTATTCATTATTCGTGCATTTTTCATTGATCTGTTCAAAAACGCAAATGTGAAACGCAAACGCAGGTGTAATGTGAAAAACACATGCATTTTTGTATATATGCAGAAACGCATGCCTTTATGACAATAATTTCTGACAGTTTGATGACACTCTTCTTTAATTGTAATTGTTTGTAACAGTAGTAGTATCTTAAGAAGTACAGTTGAGGCCAACATTGTTAGCCCCATTTAGGAAAATATACAACACTCTTGATTTCTCTATTAAAAATTACCAAATGAAACAAATTCACTAAAAAACAATGTCCAATAAGTTTATTTTATTGATACAATATTTATTGAGTTCAAACAAGAAAGGGCACAAATAGCCCCCTGGTCATTATTAGTCAATAGTGTAATAGAGTGGTTCTTTACTTGGTTGGCACAGGTCCCCTGAGGAAATTTGGCCCTTTCTTCCATTGTTCTAGCTGGTCCAAATTGCATGGTTTTTGATAATGGACATTCACTTTGAACACCCGTCATTCTTAATAGGATTGAGGTCTGGGCCCTGTATGGGCCACTCCAGGATCTTGGTTGGACTAATTCCGATGTATATTTTAGGTCAATGGTGAGAAGTGTGATAAAATGTGTAACCACCCTGTTCGAATTGAAAAAAAAAGCAAATGTAATAAGCTTTCAACTTCATTAATTAAACCCCAGAGAGTTCACCAAGCCTTGCTGGTGCTGATTTGGCAAGAGTAGTTCAGATGATAAGATATTATATAGAGAGAAGCACCATGTATAGTAGTAACCTTGATCAAACAACTCTATATAGATGTTCTGAAATTTTAAAAATGAGTTAAGCTGGCCATAGACATGTCGATACACATCCGTTTTGCCGCAGACTCATTACATCGTGGTGACGTCGGTGTGATGAGTTGTCAGCGGAACCAACGTGAATCCTGTGTGTGCCACTAACACAGGGATTCTCGTCAGATTGCAGTCAGATACTTTGGATGAGGACTGCCGTGTGATCCAGCTGGAGGGGCTTTTCAGATCGATCCGACAAGGTGGGCACCTCTGTAGTTGTGGGGGATTGACCACCAAGTTTACGACGTGAATGCGTATGCCGGTCGATCTTCCACAACTACGGCCGGCTAGCTTTAGAATGCTTTTGATTAAGGGATCTTTATGTTGGAATATACTGTGTGTAAATGTCTGGGTAATGTAAGCCTATTGAAACAAAAGTAATTCTTGTTTCTACCACTTGCCATTTGATAATCTACCTCATTCTCTTTTATTAAAACATACACTACTTTTGTCTCAATCAACTGAGTACTAGTGCTAAACCTAAATGAAAGAATAATTTAGGAGACGCCGTAATGAGGCCAGGTGGGTGTAAGCCCAAGTGTACTTATTTACTAAACTAAAGGGGTTTGCTGTGCTTAAGTGACCCCCATCCCATCCTCCCTACTCCAAAGAGTGGAGGGGATGTTATCATCTGGATCTCAATTTGTTGTTTGGAGAAGTGATCGCAACGGTTGCAAGATACCTCGACTGTTCATATGGATAACTGAATGATTAAAAATTTTAGTCTAATGGGCAAAATGTGTCGGACTTAAAGAAAGCCATAATTTGTACCACCTTTTTTCATTACTGATTACATTGTTGTCATTGTATATTACCTCACATTGGCTTAAATTACATTTATGTGAATATGCTTTATCCTTTAAAGTATTCTGATTGGCCCTAACTTTTGTTTTAATACAGACCTTTTAACTGTTATGATTGACCTTGTGGATTGAGTTCAGCTGTCCAAAAAAACCCTGTTTAGTTTAGTTAATGAGTATGGTTGGGCTCACACCCACATGGCCTTGTAGTTCATTCTCTTTTAGTTAGGGGCTACTTATAGTTATGTTGTTGCTTTGGTAGGTATTATGGGGGGCATGCCTTCCTCTGCCTCACATGTTAATACACAAGAGTGCAGTAACTGGCACAAGGCTGGAAACTCTTTTTTTTTTTTTGTCTATACATAGGTTACACTCAAGCCAAAAAGTTTGAAAGACTACTGTTATGTATTAAGTGAACAAACAACAGAGCTCTAAATTGTTCCCTGAAATCCAGTTATTATCCCACTGGGCACCTCCATCATGTCTTGTATAGTATAGTTCTGTACGTCAGACAGTTCTTTTCATTTGACAATCACATCACTATGCAAATATGAACATATTTTGTAAAACTGAGATGGATAGCTGCAGACTTTTTTCTAAAATAGATGAAATTTTCATATTGGTAGCAGTCTTGTTTAGTGTGCTTAGGCTATGTGTTTTGTAGAAAACCATCCGTGCGTTTAAAACAGCTGCCATCGTGAACTATAAAAGTACCACTACGTTTACAAGCTTTAGGAATGAAAAGGTTCACTTTAACGTCAATTTAGCACAGCTGCCATGTACTGAAATGCATTAGAATCATATTGATTAGTTTCACTTGTTTCCTGGAATTGCTCTTTATGGCTTTTATGTAAAGATCCAATGAGTGCAGTAATATACCTACCAAACACTTGGAAGTCTCAAAAGCTATGTCATCATCCTATCCGACAAAGAGTTGTTTACCACACCATTCCACAGATGCTTTAATTACACAGATACAAAAAAGTTCAAATTGTCAACAAGATGCTTTCTTCTCTAAGAAATTTGGCAATAGGTAAGGACATCTAAGGTGAGAATCTAGGTTACCGAAATTTAGCTATATAGATTTTTCAGAATTCAATTGAAAAGAAAGTTACTGAAAACTCTTTAAAGAAAGCTCCCACAGAGCAAAAACATATTCCAAGAGTCATTCGTGTACAGAATCGCAGTAACTGCCATCGTTTCCAGTGACACTAAAATAAACGAGCACTGAACACAAACTTCAGTTATGCAAGGGACTTAAACAAGGTCCAAGTGGAAGCCACCTTGATGAATCTTTCCTATTAAGAAAAAAAAACTTAAAAACCCATTATAAGTGGTCAGCCATTTTGTGCTCTACAGATCACTTAATGCCATCAGAAGAGAGCTGTCCACATAATGTTCACCAGAGATGATCACAAATGGTCATCTTGGGTGATAGAAGTCTAGTGATTGTATCTTGCTTATGGTTTTATGACTGAATTCAATACATGTTAAACAAAATACATCAGTATGAGGGACAAAAACAGATATACAGGGAGTGCAGAATTATTAGGCAAATGAGTATTTTGACCACATCATCCT
>CM070033.1:79238794-79252665 GCA_036250615.1 Ptychadena robeensis | reverse complement strand
GACCAGCTCCTGACTGGCAGTCAAAAGCTGACAGCACACACCCCCCCTCCTGCCCCTGGGTGCAGCGCTCATATGTAGACCTGGTTTCCCTGATCAACATTGCCAATTTTACTGATATAGGGCCACCAAATTTGATTAGGAAAGCTGGGTCAGCGTGTGACCACTTCACAGGTGAGTTCCTATGCACTATACATTAATAGTAAGGTTTTTAGGGCCACATGTGGAGGACCAAAGGGGGCGTTGAACAACACTCAAAAGGCCGCATGTGGCCCCCTGGTTTCCTTTCCCCTGGAAGATGCAGACCAATGATTTTATTTTTGAATTATCACCAAATAAAAAAGTATCCTACTTCCTCATATGTCCAATAGCATTGATAGCAAATATTGTAATCGCACATTGTTATTGCGAATATCAGCATTTAGAGAATTTGTGAGCATCTCAATGCTTTATCTATGAATATTCAAATTTTTTTTCATCAGTACCTGGAACTACCATGCATTGTGTTCACAAGTGCCGGTTTGCGCAGTGAAGGTAAAAATGGCTAATTCTCTAATTTGTTGTGAATACTTGGCAAACAATTCATGATATTTTGTGAATACGAATATTGCCTATGCTGCTTGTCACTAGTGTCCAATAATGTCATAGTCCTTCAGAATTCTAGTCCCATAACCCCACCACATTCTTAGTGGTAGTGGACCTCTGCTGTATGTCAACTGCTACTTTAATTACTTTACCAGTTCATAGGAGGATTCATGCTTTTCCCAGTCAATTCTTTATTTCCCAGTTAATTATTTATTTTTAATTGAGACAATTTGCATTGCATTTGACCATATTATTTAATATATTTATTCATCTCCTCATTGTTCATCCTTATAGTTCAGTTATTGTCCTTCTCTCTCTCTCTGTTGTGTTGGATAGCTGCACAATTAGTCATTGCATCTGTATGTCTGTCTTTGTGTGAGTGTGTTGTGTAAGAGGGATAAGGGGAGGGAACGTGGGAATGGAAAGTGTAAAAGAGGAAAACAACTGGTAAATGTTTTAGAGCAGACCATTTAGAAATATGAATATCAATTTTTAAAATGACATATCATCTGTTAGCTTTATTAGGTAACATTTTCAATCATATAAACCTCATGTTTAAAAAAACATATGAAAATTCTGGAGGAAAGCTAAGCTAAAATGACAGACTGCTTTTTTAGTGTTACAACGTTTTAATGCTTCATGTCACCATTTTCCAGTAAATAGCAAGAAAATTAATTTTGAATGGTACTTCACATATGCTCGTGTAGTTTCTTCAAGTGCCTAAAAGCCATCAATGATTATGTCAGGGATCATTCCAACCTGGTTACAAGGACCTCCTTATTTCTTTATAAAAGAATATGAATTTTTGTCAGCTGGTTAGGTCAAATATATATACAAAGCTACATAGCAGCTTAATGGTGATGACTCAGTAGCTTTTCATTGCTTCAGTTTTCGAAACATAAAATCAATGTTCAAAAGTTAGAATGTGTTCAGCTATCCAAGGTCATCATAATATGGTAATGAATACAAGAAAATAAACTGTAGTGTCATTCACAAGCAAAATAATTACCAGTAAGTGCAGAAATTAAAGCCTATCTGAAGGCAAAATGCTAAAAAAGGCAGATGGAAAAGTAATGTTTAAACATTTTAATTGCCAAAGTATATGCAATTTTGTAGAGCCATTTTGTGATCCAGGCACCCTTGTAAAAACAGCCTCCACATAGGGTGGCAGGCCAGCTTGGTGACATATATACTCCAAGTCTACCAAGTCTAAATGAAGGAGCAACATGGAAACATATATTCTTTTAACTTTCTCTACCTGTCAGAATGATTACAAATTGAGAAAAAATCATATACTTATACTGTCTGGAGCCCTAAACCATCCAAATGAATTGTTTTTATGGCATTTGATAAGTTTACATTGTTGTTTTGTATTTCGAAACTGCAGTAGGGAAATCTACACACTGTAACCAACTCTCCCAAGTTTTAACCTTCCACTCCTATTAAATGACAACCTTTCTCTACATTGAAGATAAGGGGAAATAAGTTTTCAATCCCCTGTTGATTTTGGAACAAAACTATTTGTAATACAACACATTGGAGGAATGAAATCTCACACAAGGAATCCCTGCTCAGGATTTACAGGCCCCTCTGCAGTTTGAAAATTAATATCTGAATAGTTTAGAGGAGAACTTTGTGAAAGTGTTATGGTCAGATGACACCAAAATCGAACTCAGTGGCTTCCATTTGCTGTGTTTGGAGAAGGAGAAATGCTGATGATTACACCAAGAACCCAATCCCCACCATCAATCGTGGAGGTGGAGACATTTTTCTTTTGGGTCGTTTTACTGCTTTTAGGACACCTTCTGAAGGGACAATGGATGGGAATATGGACCATATAGCCTTCTCTCAGTGCAGGGCATTGAAAATTGGTGATGAAAAAAAGATGAAAATGACCAAAAACACATGACCAAGGCAAGGTGTGGCTCAAGAAAAATCACATTATGGTCTCAAAGTAGCCTGGCAGTCTTCAGAGATTAATCCCATAGAAAATCTGTGGGGGAGCTGGAAGTCAAGTTGCCAATTATCCTTTAAATAACCTTAAAACCTTATTGACTTGGAGAGGATCTGCAAAGGGAAGTGGGACAAAATCTCTCCTGATGTGTGCAAACCTGAGCAACTACAAGAAACCTTTGACTTTTGTGATTGCAAACAAGGGTTTTGCCAAAAAGTACTAAGTTGCCAGCATAAGTCATCTTCTGCAAAGAGATCAAATACTTATTTTATTCAATACAATGCACAACAATCTCTGACTTTTTTGCACTGGGTTCATGAACTACAATAAACCTCCCATAACAATAAATACATAAAGACTGGTCATTTATTTCTGAGATGGCAAATGTACAAAATCAGCAGGGCGGGGGGAATGTTTCCTTCCCTCACTTTTTTATATAATTCCTGCCCACTTAATATTCAGCTACTCCAGGTAATTGAAAGGTCTTAGGGTAAATTCACATCACCAGGGGTATGACTAGAAATCAGTTCGAAAGTCTTTTTACTTTCTTTCGCTCAAAACAAAAAGATGAAGAATTTATTGTCAGTAATGCTTGAACAGACAACCAATAAACTTGTTGATCCATCACAACTATGACAGATAATTTGCAAAACCTGACATGGAATAATGTATGTACATTGCAACATATTTTTCAAACTAACTAGGATAACAATCCTTGCACTTCTGGTTTTTTTTTTCTAAGCCATAAAAAGCATTCCAAGTAGAAAACTGAAAAGCAGCATTAACAAATGTGATAGACTATAATTGCATTTGCATATGGGATGTCAAGCAGGTGTAATTCACACGCCTGTCAGAAAATACAGCTGGAGCTAAAGGCTTGCCAGTAAATACAAACAGAAATAGCAAACTATGTTCTAAATTTTATAAACATATATTGTATTTAGTCCACAGTGAATGTTCATGGAAAAAAAACATTCATGTATAAATGATTTTAGTCTTGAACTTTTTGAGATGTTCGAGTTATGAAATGCCTCACTGCATCTTTCTGAGTGTAACCACAATGAATGTGCTGTATGCCCTCAAAGGGTATTGGGAGGGAAATCACAACTGTTTGGCTTTCAAGGGGAAGCATAATTGGGATGATTTAATAAAGTACTTGAGAACCTACACAATCCATCAGTTGTCTAAATATTGGATTTAATTATGTATGCATTTGCTAAGGATTGTATTTAAAGTAAATCAGAATTTTCACAAGACTGGACAATCGAAGCCATAAGTCACATAATAATTTCAGAGGAGATTTTCAACTCCTTAAGGACATCAAGTAAATATGTTTAATATATCTCACTCAGAAGG
The DNA here is from genome assembly GCA_036250615.1 of Ptychadena robeensis. NCBI lineage: Eukaryota > Metazoa > Chordata > Amphibia > Anura > Ptychadenidae > Ptychadena > Ptychadena robeensis. Next base: position 79,248,773 of record CM070033.1, on the reverse strand, counting down.
CATAGTGCTATATAAATAGCGTTTGCCCCAAGGTTTAGTTAGTGCTTCTCTTACACATGGTAATCTCATTACAACTATATCAGTATAATTGTTCTCTTAAAATACAAACATTTTAGTTCTAATATCTTGTGTTTTACAAATCTACATGTTTAACAGATGTAATTGTTTTTCTTTTATATTGCATTTCAAGCAGAAAACTGATCTACTTTTGGATAAAATTAGGAAGTTTTACAACTCCTATAGTGTTTTTTTACAATTTGGGGTTCCATTACAGAAATTTGCCTGAATTCCTTGTTCTGCAGACATTGGTTTAATAAGTTGATAATCGAGGGGTCACACACAAATCTGTGAGGGGTTCTAGTCTTCCTCTGCTCTACATTTTGGTATGTTACAGAGTTTCAGTTTCTGTCTGGACATTAACAAAATCTACAATTTAAGCTCCTGAGCGTTTCGCCCATGGCACAGTATGCTCCAACGCGATTGCCTGCTCAGCTGGAGGAGGTCAACATAAGTCCGGCGTCACTGGAGACACCGGACTTACGTTGAAAGAAAGTGACGCCCCTCCAGTTAGACAGAGGTCTATGGCACCGCCTACCCCCGCCCCCTTTGCGTCACCGGTGACGACCGAAAGGCGTGGCTCTAGTTAACTGGGGCTGAGTTTCATGATGCATGAAACGCACGCTGAGAAGGTTAAAGGCATCTCACAAAATAGTGAAAACTCACAAATGTCTACCATTGCTATTTATCACGTCAGCATTGATCAGCGGTCAACATATTGCATGTTTTGGTATATTTAGTCTATTTGCTTTTTTCACTCCATATGAGGCAGCAGCCATAATATGTTTGGAAGCTGCCTTGCTAATCCAATGTCCTATTCTTAGTAGAGTTTAATAATTTAATTTAAAGTACTGGGAAAGGTCATGTCTATTTTCAGTATTTATTTTTTATTCAGTATTTAATATATAATTTGCTCACATTATTTACTATTTTACTCAGTTTTGACACTTATGTCTATGCCTATTTTGTTCCTTAAAGACCACCCCTCCCCCCCCCCCTGTCCAAGACAAGCCAGCCCCCCAACCCCAACTTATACCTGCACATTAAAAGACAATTTCCTGGAAGTGACTTTACACCGCTCCTGCGATGGGGTAAAGTTCCCTCCCTCCTAACTTGCATGCACACAACCCTTTTTTATATCTCCTGCAATTATGGTGATAATATCATGTTTAGTGGCTTTGTAATTATCTTGCAAAGTAAGACAGCGGAATTTTCAAAATTAAATTCAACCATTTATAGGAAAAATTTGTAAGACGTCCACAAGATGGCAGTGCTGCTTATTTACATTTCATCAGTACAGATCCATTTTCAGTGAGTGTTTTTTTAGCCCTAACTGAACTAACTGATTTAAATTGATAGAGCAGGGGGAGCACGAAGCTGAGCAATGGTTAATGGTGATGCTGAAATTTTGACATAAGCATGCAAATGCGTGCAAATTTGTTATGAAATTCTACTAAATTACATTACTTAACTATACCTAATAGGATTGCTATCTTTGTGGTGCCTGTATTAACATCTGAAACACAGCAGGTAAACTAAGTTCCTATATTTGGAAGTATTTATACTAGTCTACTGAAAAAAAAATATAAAAGATTTTTGCTATAAAAGATTTCTATTGTGAATATTTTATCATAAGACAGACTGCATTTATTCAAGCCAGAGGCCTGAACCAGCTCACTATTGCAGTTCCCCTTGGTGATACAAGGTGTATTCATATCCCAGCGAAGCAGCGGTTGATAAAAACAGATCCCAGAGGCACTTTATTATGATATCAACACAGGAGAAAGTCATACGGTCCAAAAAGAAATGCACTTTTTAAATGCTTTATGTATTTTTTTTTTTGCAACTTGTAGCTATTGATTATTTGTTGAAAAAAATATGTTCCAATTCGATACATGTAGACCTAAACATGAATATAATACATATTCTATGTTATCTCACACTACCTTTGCTATTTTTGTGGCCTATGCACAAACTCTTCAGTCATCAAACAGTCAGACGCATGGAAAAATGCCAATTTCTGGCTTATGACATGATCAAACAAAATGGAAATTTGGCTTAAACTGTTAGCAAACCTTCTTAAATTTTTTGGCTACACATATTTTTTAACATGTCGTCTAAATATTTTAGGAATGGCCAAAGACATGGAACCTTATGCTAATGTTTTATTTAACCTGACAATAGGTCCTCCACCTTAATGCATGGACATATTACCCATTTAGGTCTGGAAGGCTTGTGAAAACAGCTTTACTCACCTAATCCAATGTTCCCTCAGGACCACCTCCTCGTAAGAATGGTGGTAGGCTTTTGCATAGGAAGCCTATTACTTTTCCTTCATTCCCTGTCTTGGAGCAATGACGTAACCCCTGGTTTTATGTTTTATTTATGGTTTCACACAGCAGTAAAATGAGGGCCAAAGACCTGCCCGGAGCATGAGAAGCAGACATAGTGCTGAGAGTGATTATTTAGGTGAATAAATCTGCATTTACAAGTCCCCTAGACCTGAATGAGCAAAAAAGGCATTTGAGTTAAGTTTTTAAGGCTGGAGACAGACTCCGTCATATGTAAATTGTTTTTATTTATTTCGTGCATAGTTGTAAATAAAGCTGCAATTATTTGGAAGCATACATTAAGTAAAATATTAAATTAGACAATTTAAAAATGTGTACTTTTCTATCCGTCTTATCTATACAAATACATATTATTTTCAAATGAACTTAAAGTGATTCTTCTGTTACTTCACTTTCTGCTTCACCTGCACAACCAATCCCCATAAACTCTTCCGATATGCTTGGATATACAGGCGACAATTCCTCAAAATGTATGTAACAATGCCTTTCAGAAAGTAGACTTATGCTGGCTAAATATTTTGGATGTTTTTTTTTATTTATATCAGGATGGGATGGGAGCTATGAAGGCTCTATGGAGGGTCCTATCGCTAAAGATCCTTGTCTGGTCGACTCTGACTTCAATAGTTTGTAGCACTAATGTAAAAACAAAATTGAATATAAGCAAAGTCAAATCTGATGTACAGTGTACTGAAGCCACTGAATCAATGTCAAGGAACATGTATGATGAAATCTGATTTCAATAAGCGAAATCAACAATTCTTTCTTTCTTCTGTAAGGGTCCTTTGAATATTTGATATCCCTATCTGCATCATTGTAACTGAATATGGCACTTATAGTTATCAGGATGTTGAATTTGTACCTACAATTTTTTTAGATGGTCATCTCCCTAACACCTGTTGGTAGTAGTAACAAGTAATTTGTTTTTTATCTGAAACAGTAAATAAAATAGTTGCGCCCATTTAACATGTTTTTTTCTTTAAAATGGCATTAAGGCTAGAATAAATTTGCTTTAGATGTTCAGAAATACAGCATGTCTGGTTGCTTTCTGGAAAGTAGCATACATGCTCATGTTTATATCTCTTAGAAAGATTCATAGAGATTGATGAATCTTATTTCATCAGCTCGTCTCTTTGAAGAAAATGTTATTTTTGTAGGTCAGCTCTGAACACATTCATGGTGTCTTTTTCCTTAGTCTAGGGTTTTTTTGTGCGTTGAGGCTGCATTTAATGAGCCTGCCAGAAAGACCGTGGGCTCTGTTCCATTTCACTTGTGTAGTGATAGGAAGGTCATTCAAACAAAATGCACTATGCTTCATATGCTACTTTAATCAGACACACAAAATATATAGTCTTTGATCTATAATAAATAGTTTGCTTTAAAATAATTAAACAAGTAAATTCTGCTGCCACATGCAGGTGTTTTTGTATTATAACCTTTATAGATATATTTCATATAGGTTTTTCCATGTCAAAGGAGGTCAGAACAGTTAGCCATTAATACATGTTGTTTTACTTGACTTTGACATAAAGCAATGCTACAATATAAAGTATAGTGCACACCATTCATGTAGGTGTGGTTGCTGAATTTAGTGGGACATTATTGTTTGAGCACTGTTATAAGTGATTACTTAGTATAGTGCTAGTAATATCAAAAGTATTTTACCTGGAATGAAGTCCTTCTGATAAATCCACTGTCCTTATTAGTGCTCTTAGTCCTCTAAAAATAAGGCACCCTTACATTTTTGCCTCACGCTAAAATTTAAGGCATCCCCCCGGAAATTTGGCACCCCTGAAGATACTGTACTGTAACTCTGGACAGGGGGATCAGAGTGAGCAATGGAAATGAGACAGGAGGATCAGTAGGGGTTACTAAAATGGTTATCCCCCCTCTAAAGCAGGGTACAGACGCTCACGGCCATCTATCTGACCCATATAATCTGTGCCCACCGCTGTTTTCGAATGGGACAAACCAATCCCACTCGAATATCGAGCCGTCTGTACCCTGCTTAAGTCTCTTGTGCCATTTTGATTGCCCACTCTGATCCCCCCTGTGTCATTTTAACTGATCCCCCCTCCCTGATACCCAGTGCGGAATACTTCTTCATGGAAAAATTAGACATCCACCGAAAATAAGACATAGGGCATCAATGGGAGCAAAAAAATGTATATAAGCCACTGTCTTATTTTCGGGGAAAATAGGGGAGTACTTAAAGAAATAAATACTTAATAAATAATTACCTTCTTGCTGATCTTATATCCATCTTTCATGCATTGCACACAACATGGATCCTACTGGCTTGTTTTTATGTGCACTGTGACTCCATCCATTCCAAATGGAGAACCTACCCTAAGCAACTGTGAATGGGATCATGTTGTGACAGAGTCGGAAAAGATTAGAGAGTAGAATAAAAAAAACATTACTAATAACTTGCACGGGAGAAAGGCATCAAAGAGAAAACAAGCACTAAATAAGCCAACTAAACAGTTTGAATACTTTTGTGCTACTTATATAAGGGAAGTTGAATCAGGTGTTCCAGATTGTGGAGCCCCCCATCCCTCTCAAGCAAGGATTCGTTTAAAAAAAGCATGCAATAAAGCATGCGTTTTAGGTGCGGTTTGGGCATTTTTTTTATTAATTAAAAAATCTGGTCATTTGGGACGTGGTTGCAGCACGATGCGGTTCTAAACTGTACCGCGACAGTGAGAACTGATCCATTAAAAACAATCACGAGTGGTTTAGGTGCACGTAAAAGACGCATGCAAACTACTAATTAAACACCTCAGCCTTGGCATTATGAAGAAGTTGAGAGTACATGGGATTTTATGTTGTTTTTCTAATTTTGCAGTTAAAGGAAATTTGACATTCAAATGATATTGACTTGGGTTTACTCTTCATTGACACCTTTGAAGCCCCCAGTTACTATGCAATTTTTAAATGTTTAAATTTTTTTTATCCATACAAACATACCAAGCTGTTATGACTGAAGATGGTTCCTGGAAACATTTGCCCATTCAACCATCTCCATTGTTTTAAATGAACTAACCATACATACTTATAGAAAGGCCAGCCAATAGACATATATGTCCACGCTGTCAAAGTTTGGCTGCAATAAAGGACTTCTTCAGTTTTAACCTCCATGTATTAAAAGAGCTTGCTACATTCAACCCTCCCTTATCATGGGATAACACAAACCTTTATTAATATATGTACATGATTGTTATTCCAGAAAGTTTGATATATGCAGAAGTGATATGACCTTCATGCTACTGCATGGATTCACATTTAATGAAATGTAAATTGGCTTTAATATACTTGAGCAAATGACATGTCCTTTTATCAAATGCCAGAGTTCTCCAATTGGTAGTCCAGTAGTGGAGTCAGTGTTCTGCTACTCAAATCAGATACTCCGTATTGGACAGTTTATAGTAAAATGTTGTTTGGCATTGTTTTGCATCTTATTAAACTACTATAGCATAACATGCTACTGTTTTCTACGCGCTACAGAGAATCAATTATTACATTCCTGAAATAAAGAGTCAAGAAGTGTATTACAGTCAGTGTTCAATAAATAATGGAGTCATTTATGGGAGCGGTGCTGAAACGAGCATAACCTAGTAAAAGGGTCACAGCGATATGCCACAGAACTTTATAATGCTATATTTTTTATGTTAGGCTTAACTAACTACAAAAACCCCAGAAACTGCGATGACATCATGAAGTGATATGATTGAAAGGGGAAGTTAATAGATCTCTTGGTATTAATTTACAGCTCCATAAAGTTTTGAATACACAGTACATTGTTTTTCATGATGGTTTTCTCTAGCAGTTATGTTTTACTAAGTTTAAAGTTGCCAAACCAGCAGCTTAATCTCAATGTCACATTTACCATCAAACGATGATTTCAGTTATAATATGGTGTCCATTTCCATTGCATATTTTGTTTCTCAATTGGCAAGCATTGCATGTAGCAAACCTTAAACACCATTAGCATTCATAGCTGAATAGATTTGAATGAATTTGAATACATATTAAGAGAACATTAACAAAAATTAGGTACCATCTCTGTATCTTATGTCCCAGCAAATACACAAAATGAATCATAACACTGCTGAAAATAAATATGTGAAGTTCAGGATACTTAAAGTACAATCTAATAGATATTACCTCTTCATACAGTAGTGTTTGTAAAACACAATTTTTTGTCTCCCTGCAGTTGTAACATATATAATTTTTCAGTAAATTAACAATCACACCTAAGTACACAAATCTCAATCTTGAGTAAGGCAAGATAATTTTTGTTCATACCAAAATTTAAGTTGTCCGCCATGCTATAGGCAATAGAGCTGTAATATTACAAAAAGATTCTCTACTGAATTGGCTTTAATTTCACACTATTAATGTAACTGAATTCTGGAATAACATTTTATAAGAGGACTTTCACAAAGTATATGGGCTGCGTTTATTTGTACATCAAATAAACAAATCAAACATAAAGGAGAAAGTGGGATGTTCTAGAGCTGTTTTGTGGGATCTTTGGTTGGTGAGGAAACCTGAACCAAAATGGCTACCACAGCCTTGTGTAGTGCAACACATTGAAAAAAACTGCATGCAAATGACAATGATTGCAGTGTTCTAAAAGTGCATAAATAAATATTAACAGTAATGCTTGAAAGAACATTTTCCCTTGTATTTCTATTGCCTTCCTATTGGTCTTTAAGTGCAGTTGATGGCATCACTGATCAATAGACATACTCATGTGATTCATATAGAGTGAAGGCATTGATGAACATACATGTCAAGTTAGGGCATCTGAAAACCGGGAGGCGTACCGGAAGTGACGTCACTTCCGTCGTCCGCCGGCCTTTTGACTGATCTAGCAGGGAGAGGGCGTTACTCTCCCTGCTAATGTCCCTCCCACTTGTGCTGATAATGTGCAAGGTGGGACATTAGCAGGGAGAGTTACGCCCCCTCCCTGCTAGATCAGCTCAATTTCAAGAACCCGGGAAAAATCTGTGATTTCTTGAAATCGGGATTTGGCCGGGAAAGCCACATAAAAACGTGACTTTCCCGGCCAAAACAGGAGGCTTGACAGGTATGTGGATGAACAGTACAGGTGTTCGACTCACCCCCTTCGACGGCAAGAAGTTGTTTATAATTCTTGCTTCAGCCAGACCTTTCAGTGCCTGGTCCGGGTGGAGAAATAATTATTTTCACTAGAGACCAAGTAGAGACACCCAATCTCTAGTGCTAAACCAGGCACAGCCCGGATGTGATGTCCAACCGTCACTTTCGGGTTAGGAACTGTGCATTCCATATACCAGAAGTGACGTTGTGGGGTAATTTCCAGTATAGTTCCTATCCAAATTTCCTGCCAACAGGCTTTTTTAAAAGTCCGATCTACTGGTTAGCGGACAATCACGACAGATGATTGGCCATCACTATTCAGATATTGGGGTCTAGAAAAAAGATAACATTGCAATTTTAACATATATTCAGCTGCCTATATCTCTGAAACTTGATGTAATTTTGAAAATTTTACTAAAGATAACTTTAAATTAGCCATCTTTCATTATGTGCTTGGGTGTAATTGCCAGATTTGTGACAGGTTTACATTAACCTGAAAGAGTTCCATATGATGCAGTCTAATTTTCTGTATCAGAAGCACGCAATTTAAAAATGCTGATGGTATCTTTAATTTCACATTGCCAGCTAAGGGATAATGTTCTACAGTGATTTTGAATGTTAAATGATGTTCAGAATCTTAAATACAAAATGTAATGTGCAATTACTGTGGCTACCTAATTGTCAAGACATGAGATTGCTATTTTTAATGTAAACTACTGTATATGCCGGCGTATAAGACGACTGGATGTATAAGACGACCCCCCAACTTTTCCAGTAAAAATATAGAGTTTGCTATATACTCGCCGTATAAGACTACCCCTTCTTCCAACACACACCAAATAAAAAAATGTATGTCTACTCTGACTTTCAACCCACAGATCTCCAACACCCTTAGAAGTCTGATCTTTTTTTGTATTAGTAAGGATAGGATAAGTGAAAGCATGTATGCAGCAGAGTAGTGCTTTATGCTCATAGGGAAGCAATATTTTATAGGGGGCTTTTAGTAGGAAGGATTGTGCTCAGGGATCTGACAATTTGCATGGATGTAGTCTTAGGGGTTAACTAGTAAACCACAAAATTTCAAGGTTCTACCATGCAGGGATTTAAAGATATATGTGTTCATTGTAGGCAAGTTCAATGTTGCATATAGGAGTATATCACTGGCCATGAAAAAGCATTGTCTGGTGGCTGGAATTTAGCTGAAATGTAACTTATAAGTATTATAGCTAGAGTGGTGAAACTCGGGGTGTAAGTAGTAGTAGGTGAGCATTACTGACCCTGAAAGTTTCACCATTATACTATAAATGGTTTTCCTGCTATGAATGTTCAAAGTTAGACACGGTTTTATGTGTGTTCTCTGTGGAGTAGCATCCTGTAGCCATGGTAACACTGCTCGTTTGTTACATTGTAGCTGAGATACATTGTATCTCAGCTAGCAGCACTCGCAACACAGACAGCCCAGATATACGGTAGTTACCGGCTCCACTAGATGGTCCCCTGCACCCCCTGCCTGCGGCACCCGGCGTATAAGACGACCCCCGACTTTGGGGAGGATTTTAAGGTACTGAAAAGTCGTCTTATACGCCGGCATATACGGTACTTCCTTTCTGTCCTATGCTAGTTAGCCAGACAAATTATTTACATCACTTAATGCTTTTTTACCATGTGTCCCATGTCATAAAGGATTTGTACTCAAAGACCTTGTATGCTAATGACTGAAACAAAGAAGACATAAATGCAATGAAGGCATGTGTATGGTTATGTTTTATTTAAAGCTAGAAACAAAAGTGTTTACAATTTTGCCAGGTTTTGCCTGTGTTTGCAGTTGTCTGCTACTCAATCTGTGTGGAAGGCTCCATGGACCTGAACTAAGGTTATGATCCCTCTATTATTGGCCAGCAAGTACATGGCTTGTTAAATACTCTGTAGACTAGACTAGCCTATGTTTAAACAGGTGAACCTTGTTCTGAAAGGCTCCTTCCGCTTTTTCTCTATAGCTCTGTCTTTTCTTCTTTTTGAGATGGAGTCCTTATCTTTATGGTAAAGGGAGGGCTCCTCTGAACTGGAGCCTTGCCAAAAATGTTGTATTTGTATACAGACTGGATCATGACCAATGCTAGAGTCATTAACAAAACTCTAGATCACTGATGTGTGCAGCTAGTATGATTTAGAACATGTTTCTAAATACTGCGGCCCACTGAGCAGCTTTTCAAATGGTCTGTGAAAGAATTCTCCTATTAACACTCCTTCACTAGTAAATATTTGATCTGTGTTCAAGTAAGTTCCTGCAGATTCCCTCTTATGGTTTTTTTGTCAACCACCTATAAAATTGACAATTAAATATTTGAAATGCATTTAAGTCAGAACCTGCACTTTTCTTTCTACAGCAATTCTACAGGGAGTGCAGAATTATTAGGCAAATGAGTATTTTGACCACATCATCCTCT
>CM070033.1:79200795-79215977 GCA_036250615.1 Ptychadena robeensis | reverse complement strand
AAAACTACAGTGTATGATTTTTTGGGGGATATAACATTTAAAATAAATTTTGCCATAAAGTCTAGAGGAATTGACAATCTTTATTCACTTGTAACAAATGTGTACTGATACACTCAAGTAAACTATAGCCAATTATTGGTGGAAGAATGTTTTCTGCAGCAGTTCTTGCAAAGGATGTTTGAGCACATATATAGAAGTGATCTCTGAGCAGCAATAGAAGCCATTGAAATGTAAACACTGAAATAAGATGGGACAGAGCAAGGTGATATATCTTCTGAAACAATCATACTTATCTTACCTTCACAAAATTGTTGCGCTGATTTATTATCAATCTGGGGAACATTTCTGCAGGTAATTGAGCCAACAGCTGGTCTTCCAACTGTTTCACAACCTTTCTTTTGAAAAACATATCTCTATGGTGTTTTCAAAGATATTAACTAAGCTCTCGTATATTTATTTGATGTTGCCTGTGCAATATAACGGCATTTTTAATTGGTCTGCGTTAGCGCAAGTTTCTTTAAAGAATTATGTGAACTCAGCACAGAATATGGGACGTTAGATGGTTTCTCATATTTATTAACTGACAGAATTTCTAATTAATGTACTTCAGGAGACTTGGCCTCATACTGTTCTCAGTAATGGAGGTGAAAGCATTTAGTTTCACAGCCCCGGAAGCAGCATTAGACCGGTCTTTCCAAATAAGGACAAGAGCTAGTCAGGATTTACAGCTTCCAGCCCTGCCAAAAAAATATCCTAGGCAATAATGAAGACTGAGCTATTGTAGAGTACACAGCACCAAGGGTCCATTAGGTAAGTGAGAACCTAACCAGTCCTTCTATGATGTATTTTGCTTTTTTACAACCTATAGTGCATATAGTGCATATATAGCCATTTTATTATACATTATATCAGTCACTTACAAGTAAAATTGCTTGCTGACATTCTATGCATTAAGACTTTTGCATATCAACTAAAACTGTCATCATAGTTCTATTACTATGATTTCTTGTCTAAGGAATAAAAAGATATTTAAGATAACAAGCAATAATAAACACAAAACACATTTGTATTGCAGAAATCTGGCATGTGCCCAAAGGACTGACAGTCTTCTGGCTAAGATATGCAAATAATACGGCTCGGCAGTACAATAAAGTCTTTCTCCATTTAAGCAGATCCCCAAAAGCGTGTGTTGACTGCTAGCATATGCCGGGCCCAGAAGTTACGCAACAATATAATTGCACTTCTGTTTTATCATTATCTATTATTAAATCAGGTAGGCTTTTTATTTTTTTATTTTTTTTAGGATCTTAATACACAATACACAGCTCTTACATTACAATTGTAGTGGAGCCCAACAAGACAGTGTTGCTTAACCAATGGCACATTTACCTGCCTCATTCCTTCCTATATACGTCAACACCACTGCCATAGCAAGCCTCAACTCAACAAGGAATAAACAGTTTTTTACAGCACACTTTTGTGTACTAAAATGTCTAAATTTAAAAGTAAATGTCCTGATGAACAATCATTTTATTGCACAACTACCCTCTAAACCACATAACATATTTAAATTCTGCCGTTGCTGCACAACCAACACATTTATTCTATACAAGATTATATGTGCTGAAGGACATGCTCAAGTATTGCTTTTCACTAACATCTCAATTCCATTAGGACAGATGCTTTTCAGAATAGACATAGAATACACTGTTTGTGCTATATAAATAAAAAACTATTAGAATGTATGACTTCTGTGATCTAGATCACTTAGTGTGTTGCCCATGTGGAACCCATCTTACTTCTAATGATGACCAGCAAAGACAATATTCAAATTCACAACTTTTTTCTCCAAATATTCACAAATTCAAGATCTCCTGTTTATTATATTGGCATTTGTAATGTGTTTTATTGCACAAGCAATGTGTGTTGTCTGGCAACATCTAGTGGCAGAATGTGAAATTGCAGCTAGAGTGTTTTCTTATGAAACAAAGTAGAAGTAATTATTTGTGAATTCTTTGCAAAAATCTGCATTTGTACATGTGAATATTGTATGCACAATGCATGGTACTTTCCCCAGAATCTCAAATATTCGAGTTTAGGAAGATATAGCACTTTATTCCTGCTTAGTGATGGCTGAACATCGGTCAGGTTCTCTACCCAGTCTCTAGTGAACTGGCCAGATCTTGCTGCTTCTGATCTGGCCGGCACAATAATAATAATCTTCTTCTCGACAGCTAACGTGGTGGGTCGAACACCTGTACGGTTCGAAGAAGAAAAGCGAACATTGCATTCCATCATTATTCGAGATCTTTGCAAAGTCTGCACTGCCCTTTGGAAGCCACTCACAACAAATTAGAGCTCCTCTAATTAGAGCTAGAGCTACAAGACCCCATACTCTGACCTACTCTATATAGACATCAAAACTTTTGTCAGAGAAGTTAAGGTTCTTATCCATGTCCATATTTAATACTGCTTACACATCCTCTTCAAGAACTGACTGTTCACTTTCTGTCTCCTTTACTTATAATATACCTTGCTGTATATACCTAAACATAACCAATGTAACTCATTTCAACTGTCAGTAGTTTTATTTTAGATTTGATCTGTGTACTTGAGAGCCAAATTTCAGATTCTGTTTCAGTTCTCTTTTTTTATTCAAAGATTTTTATTTGTTCTTTTTCTGCAAATATCACAAACATATCATTTGTCATTCACTTTATTGTTATTGAGCACACATGAAAAGCGACCTTTCCGAAAACAGTTTGTCATTGACAAAATGTGAGGATCATGATATTTTCTGCATGATAATTTGCAAGCTGTGTTTTCAAGAGTAATGAGAAGATGATAAACTGTGTTTACTAATTAGAAGTAGAGACATTTTACATACGGCACCCCATTTCTTTCTGTAGTTTATATAAACTCTGGGCCAACCCCAGCTCTGTTCTACAACCCCAAACACATACACATTGCCATAGACACATTTACCTATACACCCCCCACCAACTGATTGCTGATTTAACATAAAAAATTTTTTTAAATACCAAGTACTGTTTATATTCGAGTATGAGCTGACCCGAATATAAGCTCAAGTACCTAATTTTATCTACAAAAACGGGGAAAATGTATTGACTCAAGTATATGAGTTGGGAAATGCAAAGTAATATAGTGGAGTTTTCTAAATGGGAAAATATAGAGAAAGCACCATTGCCCCTAGTAATGAATCAAATAGATGAATCTTAGTCAATAAAGTTAACAGAACCCAGGTTTATTGTTATTACAGGATGCTTATTCAAGGCACTTCGTATGATTCAAACATGAAAATAAGTTTGCATTTAAAAAGTATTTTTTATAATTATTGGGACAAATACATGGAATGAAAACTTACTTTCATGTTTGAATCATTAGTAGTGGAGCTTTCCACCTTTTCCAGTAGGTGGCAGTGTGGTGCTGTTTGTTTACATTTCACAAGCCGACATTGTAAGAATTCAGAGGCTGTCCGCTCTGAGGCGAACACCCGATGCAAGTGAGTGGACCCTAATTGACCTTGACTCTAATAAAGGTCGAGGGGGGCTTTTTCAGACCATTTTCTGGACTGAAAAACTCGTATTATACACAAGTATATACAGTACCTAAAGTTTTTATTGCTAGGATAATTCTTTAGAAATCATTGCCTACATAAGAATTTATGCTAAGGGATGAGAGCAGGAATGTTATGCATGAAGAAGATAGTGATAACAGACAATAGTGTTAACATTACTCACTTAAAAAATCTTTGCAGGGACAACTCAGCTTTCATAGTTGTTCTGTATGCTAGCTTATTAAGTTTCTTGGGTTGGGCTTAATTCCAAGTACCATCAAAGTCAAAGCCTTAAAGTAGAGTGTCGCTGAGTTCGTAAACTTATACAAAGCTATTCAACAATTTCTATTTTAATGTTATATTTAATCTGTTACAACATTCTAATGCCCTTAGACATCTATTGTCTCAGTGCTCTATTTTGAATCCACAATGCATACAACTGTGTCATTCATCGTAAGTTATTTGAGTCTTACAGTAAATTACCTCCAGGACACAGACAGATGATGAAGACAATCCTTCTGTAACTTGCCACATCAGAAATTCCTTTTGTGTAGAATGTAATAGAAAGATATAAGTAACTTATCCTTAATCCTTCATATTGTCCCACATACCACGGACATTGTATTATCTGCATTCCTTTCTTATGCTTTCTGCATTTTTCTCATTTGTAGAAATATTAATGCATGGCAAGGGCTGTTTTTTTCCAAATATCTACAGTAAGACCCTAAATTGTTTTGTTTTGCTTCCCTGTTCCCTAATTTGAAGGTAAATGCTATAGTTTGACGTGTTGTACACATTGCATAATGGACCATTTTACTATTAGTAAAAATTTTCACACCTTCCTATACATAAGTGTCGCCACCCCCTGATGCACTTACAGGCTTGCTTGGTGCAATTTAAGTTTTTCCTAAATATAGTCCAAGCAGGGCTTTATGTCTATACACAAGTAACTGAGACATGCATTAATTGGAAATATATTTACGTATTTTTAAGCTTTTCCCTATACTAGGGGTGGGCAAACTTTCTGGCTTGTGGGCCACAATGGGTTTTCAAATGTGACATAGGGGCCAGACCAAGGGCCTGCAAGGGCTGCCCCGGCATAGGGGTCCAGGGTTCGAAGTCCTTTTAGCTAGGAAAGGATATTAAAAAAAAAATGTTAAAAAAATAGTTAATAGAAGCTTTTGATAGAGAAGCTGAAACATTTATTGCAGACAAACTTTGGCCTCTAAGAAACAATCCAAACAATTATCCTCTAGGTGTTATCTTCACTTATTGCAGGAAATTAGGGTAGACAGAGCATCCTGATACTAAGGTGACAAAGGGCCAAATCAAAAGAGAAAAGGGATGATTTTGGCCTCTGGGCCTTAGTTTGCCCATGTCTGCCCTATACAGTAGTATTTACATCTATATGGAAAGGGCCAATACTAAAAAGGAAATATTATATAATGTATATATGTGTTGAATGCACAGAGGTCTCATCCAGTCTGCTGATTCCCTCTTTGCTATCCACTTACAGAATGAGGTTAATAAGGTTACACAGAAATAATACTCAAAACCTGAACCGACTACTACATTGTAGGCACAAAATAGTATTTAACTTTGCATTTCTGCAATATGAGTTACATGCTCATATTTGCCTACAAGGTAAAAAAAATTTCTTACCTGAGCCTGTACCCTCTTAGGTACACCTCCTCACTAAACCACCAGACTAAAGATCTGGTATCAGCCTTTATATTACAGAGGTTATGGCTTTACATTACTGAGGAAAGAAGTTGAAGACCTGCCTGCAACAAATAGCATTTAACCCATGCATATAGTTGGGACCCACTCCAAGAGATAATTATATAATACAGAGTTTAGCTTTAGCTATTGCAAAAAAATCATAGAAGCCATAGTAGCTTACATTTTCTTTTTTGCGCACAAAGTTTGTTACATCCTGCAGAACAAATACTCGTGTTTGCCTTCCTGACATTTGCTGAATTAGTGCTTGTTAACAGTTCATGTTGGCAGGTCTTGTCACATTCATCAATGTTTAATAACTAGCTTTATCCTGTAATTGAAAAGATAATTAAATGAAACGAATCTTTGCTTGATGTATACATTGCACAGCATATTTCTTATGCAGGCTCAGCATTAATTATGATTCGTATATTAAAAACAATGTATTGCCTCAAATTGCATTTGTAATCTTTCATTAGGATTATGAAAGTGGGTAATGCTTGCCAATGTTTAGGGGGTACAGGAAAATAACTTTCATTACATGCTTCCTTTCTCCCAATTCTTTACTTTGTTCCCATGCTCCAGGGTGGGTCCATGGAGTCCTCCCATCATAATGCAGGGCTGTTAGAAGCTAAAACAGGCCTGGCGATGGTGAGTCAATGAGTGGAGGAGCCAAAGAGGGAGCAAAAGCAGTAAAGTTAAGTTGTTCACATATAACCATTAGATATTAATGAACCTTTAATTAACCCTCTGGGCGTTATGGGCTTTTCGCCCCATTTTTAATGGCACAAAAAGCCATTTCCCCCGCAATCGCGGCATTAACATGGAGGTCTATGGCACCGCCCCCTTTGGCGTCACAGATGACGCTGAAGACATGGGCCAGAAAGGCTCATTGTGTCTGCGGCTCTTCTACAGAGCCGCAGGCACATGGAGAGGCAGCGGTTGTGCCCGATCCTGGCACGAGCGCAGTTTGATCAGCAATCAAACTGCGCCCGAACTAGGTTCGGGCAAACCGCCCAGGAAGTTAATGAACCAAAAGTTCAGCTCTATTTATATTAGGGATTTAAATTAACTTTATTTATATTAGGGACTGAAATACTGACAATCCTTTAGTCTGCTAGATTTCAATATTTGATATCTACAGTAAACAGATGGCATTCTAAGCAATTGTTATACATCCTTGAAGCTTGCCTTAAACACTTGGCGTATTGGTTGTAGAGCTCAATAGCAAAAGCTAAAATTTACAGAAAAAAATAAACAAGACAAATGATGAGCTTGTCCCCTCTCTTTCTGCTCTGTTCAGAATACACTGAAGTTTCAGTTAGACAGTGAGTAGATTGTCAGGGACAACATCATTTCTAATAATTCATAATTGCACCTTTCTTTAGATTTGAAATGCAGTGTTAGGCAAAGTTTTAAATGTGCGCCATGCATGAAAAAATATTTTTCATCAGCTGAATAGGAAATGTACAAATCATCAGTTTATCATCAAAAATTCATCACATTTTACCTTTAAACAATGATGAAAGCACCTGATGCTTTCTGTACCTCTTGCATCCTATTCATAGGTTTTCAGACATACCTACCTCTACTGAGTGACAGGTGTAAATTTTTACATTTAGTGGCAGTTGTGCATTTACCTTTTGGCCCTGTGTATGTGTTGATTTGTTACTGAACTTTTTTTTATTTTTGCATCTGAGCTGCTCATAAAGGTAACGTCCTGTCTGGTTCACATGCTTGGTTCTCAATCCATTTTCGATCTTCTAGCATGTCTTTTCTTTGGCATCTCTCCCAGTCCCTTACTTTGGTACCTTGAATTGTCATGATAATCACACCTTGCTACTATCTTCTGGCACATAGGATCTATGAGAATATTAGTACTAGTCTATAGAGTTTGAGGAAGCTGAACGTAAAGAGCGTGGCAGATTGGTAACAGTATTTGAACAGAAGCCTGGACTACTATCATGTACAATTCTGGAATCTGTGTTGAAATAAAACTGTCAGATCAGTTTGGAAATGGAAACACTGCATTCATTGCATCCACAAAATTGTGTGAAATATGTTCAGAAATGGGAATTTTAGGGAGCCATGAAAAGCCATAAAATTATGATATGAAAAGCCAAGAAATTATGTAATCCCCTAGAGCAGTGGTTCCCAAACTTTCCTTGCAGGGTCCCCCTTTTCTATTTAGGAACAATATCAAGCCCCCCCTCCCTTGTCAAACACAGGTTAAGAATGAGGGCCAGCGCCCCCCTGGAATGTCTTTGCGCCCCCAGTTTGGGAAACACTGCCCTAGTGTAATTGTAAAAGTAGCTTGAATTAGTTTAAAAATGATTATGCATTATTTTCAGTGGTAAAATGGACATTTGTACAAGTGTTGTCTTAAAGTCGAATAAAACATTATCTTATAACAGATTTAAATCTACACAGTACTCAAAATGCAGCACTAATATTTACAAAAAATACATAGTAGTATACAGTATTAGATGTAGTAGTAGTATAATGATTGTCCCGCTTTTTACCTAATACAGTTTTCTAAGCAGAAAACTGTATTCAGCGTGGTTTCTGTTTAAAAACCCGCCGCCTCGGGTGTGATGTCATTCCATTCGTGACACTTGGGGATCAGCTTCCATGCAGGGAGCATTTGAGCAGTGATCAGAGCCACCGTGGACACTGGAGAAGGTAAGGTGGTCATCCGACATGCCGGCAAATTCCCGGTCGATCCCATTACATTGATTAGGGATGGCAGTCCCCATTCAAAGTAATGGCCAGCACATAAAGGGTGCCTTCTGATCAGCTGAGGGGCCGGCTGCAGCGCAATGTCGTCATCCTGCTGCAGTCGATCCCTCATCTATTGCAGCAGAATTGTAACTTCAAGTGTATCTAGACCTTAAAACAGAAAATGTTGCTGCTTGTCTGCATAGCATGCCTGTACTAACTCCACTGTGTCTTTTCAAGGAAACTCAAAAAGAGACTTATTGGTGGAATCAACAGTTAATACAACTATGTTACAGAGGGAGCATGCATCACATATTATTTCGAAAAACTCACATTATGTAAAATACTGGTCTATGCAATTGTTTCTGTCTTTAAAGAGGGAGATTACGAAGAAAGCATTGTAAAAAAAACTTTCTGATACATGCTGTGATGTTGTGCTTATATAGTGATAAATGAGCACATCAAAAGCTTTCTTTCCATGCACATAAAAGGGCCTCTAAAACTGGCGTATGACTTATTTTGCATAGAAGAGCAATCAGTACAATCTATGATTGTATAAATAACTATATAAAGGGTTATTAGGAAAAAATGCAACTGATAATGTTAACTTCAGAGGACTTTAGCTCCAAATGTTATTTTTTTTTCACTTCTCACTTGGAAAATAACAATTACATAATGAATCACAGTAAAGCCGGCCATAGACACCTCGATCCATGGCTGGCTTGTAGCAGACTCCTCACAGCATGGTGACCTCACAGAATCCTGTGTGCTCCACTAACACAGGCGATTTCTGTCAGATACTCCCCCTCCAAGTTAACTGCCTACAACAGGATCGGCCACAAAAAGAACCAGCAGAACGGATTGCCAGGCTGTTTGGGTCGAAACCTCAAGGTGGGCACCCCTGTAATTGTGGGTGACCGACCATTATGCGTTCCGCGGGAGTGTGCACGCCAGTCGATCGCCTGCAACTATGGCCGGGATTTGGTGTGTCTATGGCCAGCTTAAGAAATGTCGTTGGAATCAGCAGAAAATATTCCTTCAGAGTGGCAAATATAGATTTTTTTTAGGGAACTACGCCTATTTTGTTTTTACTTAAAATTTTTGCATTTGTACAATGAAGAATGTGTTATTAAGCACAGCCGGCTGCTCACTAGGAGACCGGCTTCATGCCCGATCTTCTAGTGAACAGATTCTTCCTGCGGCAGGATCTCACTACTCCTGATTACGCCGGAGGAAGTATCGAGGGCTCCTTCTCGCTGGCGAACGGGGCGGGTCAAACACCCGTACTGCTCGCCGGCAAGAAGGAGGGTGAACATGCATGTTCACACCCGAAATGTCTGCCATGAGGGTAGTTCGGGCCATCACTAGTGGACAGGAACTGATTACATATGGACTGCTTTCTTCTATCACCCACTGTGCAGTTTTGTATACATTGTTTTGTGATGCATACACAAAATTGGAGATCATTGGAGCATGGAGGGTGGTGCGCTGCTACAAGGACTAGTGATGAGCGGCATAGACAATATTCTAATTTGCAATATTTCACGAATAACTGTACTTATATTCCATTTAACATTGGTAAATATGAAATTCGTGTGACCATGCATTGCGATAATAATAATCACATTGCGATTATCGGGATGCATGGCCATACGCACAAGATCATTTATTTATTTATTTTTAATCTTGAATATTCTAAATCACAAATATCCGCTGCCATATTCATGATATTCGCTAAAACTCGAATTGCCGATATTCACAAAAAAGATTTGAATATTCGAGCTCAAAAATATTAAGGACACTCTTTGGTGTGCCGTGAAGAAGGCATTGGCAATGTCCATTGATGACTGTCGCAAACTGATCCACAGTCTGCTCAGGGACTATGACCTTTTCAACTCCCTGGAGAAGCGAGAAGACTGAAAAGAATTCCCCCTTGCCTCTCTTCCATCTTCCAAGGGCTTGGGAGTTTTTTCACCTCTTCTTTTCCTCTTTCCTTCCCTATCACACTCATTGTCTATTTAAGCTTCTATTGTTTAAGAATGTTTATAAAAATCAAGTAAATGTATGTTATAGTTATTTCTATGTGGAGTCATTCTGGATGAGATTCCAGGTATTTCTCCTCAAATAGCTGTCATGGCAGTCATAGCCAAAAGTGTGTGAATGTAAATTGTAAGCCTGAGTGAGCTGTACTGATGTGATGGTTCAGTGCATCTTATTATGTGTGAACTACAGTAAATAGCAAACATATAGTTTTCAAGTCTATATAGATAATAAACTATGAATAAGTGTATGCCAGTCTCAATTGCAAGTATGTGAAGAAGTTAGCTGTAGGATTGTTGTGCATATTAATTCAAATGAATCCTAATGTCATTTCTCTGGTGACTTTTGAGCCTTTTACATTAGCTCCTTACTTTTAGAGTCTTCATTTACTCAATTTGTATAAATAAAGTGTGTCTCTCTCCAAGATCCCTGGTAAATATTTATGTACGTTCTATATTATGCACATCACCAATGCATGCAGGATATTTATAGCAGTGAGGAAGGTTGTGATCGACACACATTTAATTATGATTAAGTCTGATCTCAGCAGGCTTTTTTATCTTTAGGATAGTACCACACTTCAGTCAAATTTGCTTCTATTTTATGTACAAATATCCTTCTGGCAAAGATCAGAAGTGTTTTTGTAAAATAGAAGTCACTTACCATGAAAATGCTAGTTCTTCCTAAAACTCATGCTTCTAACTACAGTACGTTAAGACTTTGTCAGAAGAAATTTCATGATTTAATACAAATTATTCTTAGTAAATTTCCTATAGATCTGTTATGATGCAGATGCAGAAGATGGATTTGTAATGCTGAGAAAAACAAGTGTTTTTTAAAGCTCAAATATTAGAATCTTTAAGCTTAAATATCATAATTTTATGTTATAGTTACATTATTGACACATAAGAAATATGTTATTGACCTCACCTATCTTATCATTTCTAACTAACATGACCAACTAAAATCTTTTTTTTTGCTTTCTCTGCATGCTTGTTCAGTGGAAAAAAGGCATCAAAATATTTTCAAATATTTTCAGGAGATCAGCAATTGAGCAAGGGAAGCTTCACTATGGGTCGCCTTTAAGCTTGTTTAGGGCTCATTCAATTTTGACCTCCTGAAAACCATGGCCACCTTGCGGAATGTAACATTTTGTTTTTGGCTGCCAGTGTCAGGGCAGCTGCCCATAGGGATAACATGGGAGCAGTTTGTCAGTGATTGACAAACCCAATCCACCCTCAATTTGTGCAACCGCTACACACAACCGCTCAATTTGTGCAACCGCTGCAGCAATACATATTCACTTTGAACAGAAATATAATACTTATGTTAGTGAATGAGATAAAGTGAAAATATTCTTTGATCATCGGTAAAAAAAAATGCATCCCATCAAATAACTAAGGTAAGTTAAACATCATCTGAATTTAAATATCCAGTGTTTTGATTTATTTATTTACATGGTTAAGTAATAAAGTACTCTTTCCTTTAGTTTTCTTTCATTTCATGAAAAAAAAAAACTCAACTTAAAAAAACTATTTTTCCATACGGAACTGGGGTATCGAGCGGGGAGATCACTTCATATGACACAGGGGGATCAGAGGGGGGAATTAAAATGGCACAGGAGACTCAGAGTGTGGAATTACCATTTTAGTAACGCCTTCTGATCCTCCTGTGTCATTTAAATTGCCTCCTCTGACCCCCCCCTGTCCAGAGTTACAGTACCGTATCTTTGGGGGGGGGGCTCTTTTGGGTAGGGATGCCTTATATTCCAGCATGAGGCAAAAATGTAAGGGTCCCTTATTTTTGGGGATGCCTTATTTTGGGGAAGCAGGTTATTATGGTTTACTTCTATTAAAATGACCCCATGTGTTTATTTTGTATGAAGATCTACATTATATTAGCAAGGTGAACTTAAATGTAAAGCTGGCCATACACGTTCCAATTCCTGCACGATCCGGCCGCCGATCGGATGCCGTGCGTGCTCCCGCATCCCTTAGGGCAGGAATCGGATGAAGCAACTGACGAAGATTGGGCTAAAATCAACCGTCCTGTCGGATCGCACAGTTATCCGACAGGATGGCTTATTTTAGCCCGATCCCATTAGTTCGACTGGGGACGGCTGCCCATAGCCGAAGTAATGAGCTGCACATTAAGAGTGCCGTCCAATTCTCGGCACTAGCAGGCGGGCGTGATGACGTCATCACACTGCTCCTAGTGCAGAGAGTCGGATAAGGAATAGATGGTAAATTGTACCGTCTATTCCCAGCTTAAGAGTTGTCAAAAAGTGATAAATATTGTTGTGCTATAATATTCCCTTTTATGCTAAATACAGCATAAAGATTACTACAAATAGACCAAAGATAAATGGTGTGTTGAAACCTATTAGATTTCCCCTCAGAGACAACTGAAAATTAGTCAATGGATTCTACTGGTTTCCACCATACCATTATTTGTTGCAGCACTTGCATACTGCCTATTTCCATTAAACAGAACTATAGCATTCTTTTCTATTGTTTTGCTTAATCAGTTTAGTAAGTATTCTTTGTCCCAGAAGTTATATCTCATAAGGATCAATGTTTTGGGTGGCATCATGGTGGGGGCTATGTTGAATGGTTGTCAAATATTTTTTTCTTAGAATTAAACTTTTTCATTAATATAAAAAGTAACTCCAGTTTTTAACATTTTCATATACCCATTCTAATATTGTTGGATTAAGACCTTTGAACCATGGGTTAATAACTCTTAATTAGACAAAAGGGATATTAGCTTAGCACATGTACTGTTGTATATCAAATTGTGTGGTTTTCCCCTTGGATAATAATAATAGGGAAATAATATTTTCCCTCCAATTTGCAGCATTAGTTTTGTAAGTTGTACGCCTACAGAAAGCACCATTGCCTTCTACGTCCAGATCAATCTACTTTCAAGAAATAACTAGCGGGCAGGACAGGAGGGCATGTATCATGCAACATAATAAATTGTGTTTCCCTTATTTTCTTGGACATGAAACTTTATATTTTATACTTTCTTCCATAGACCATTTTATAGAGGTCTATTTCCTTAGGCTGGAACTTAATCATTTATTGTGAATTGTCTGCAGAGCAATAAGCCTGAATGAGTTTAGAAAACCAATATGCATGCCAACTCAGTAACCTAGGAACAACAAAGAGATATAGATTTATTCTCTTGAAATACTAATTGGAAAGCAAAATTTTGTGAGTCTCTCTTTTATTTAGATCCTTGGAATCAACAAATCGAGTCTGACAGATGGGGGCAGTTTCTGAGGCTACAAACTTTGTTGTTGGTTCTAAAGAAAGTTAGATGATAGGGAATTTTTTAGATTGCCCCTAGCAACCAATAATTGTGCAGCGTTTATAGTTTATTGTAAATGATCAGGTTTGATGAGCAGTTGTATTTTACGTTTTTTTATGTTGGTAAATTTGCATTAAACTCCTTTTCTTACCAACTGTTTTATATAGTTTATAGCAGCAGGTGAGATTCATATTATAGGTCATCAAAACTATTTCTTTAAGGATAAGTGTGTTATTTGAAAGGAAATTCAGGTTTTCTATTCAGTAACATTTGCCATCCTTTTATAACAGTAATTGTCTAGCTGCTGGCGCCTGTCTCTGTTTAGCATCTACAGTCTTCAAATGGCAAGTCAGTGATTTTATTAATGATTTGTCATTGATTCCTAAGGAGGACCTCACTAACTCGTTGCTCATGTACTGCAAATGAGGATTTTAGCCTTAAACCTTCAACTTCTGATGTAAACAGACATTTATCGTTGGTGAGTTTAACAAGCGAATGTAAATTATTCACTTGAGGTCACCATGCAGTTTATGTACATTAGAAGATTAGTCAAAGGAAAGCAGCACACATAAACTACAAAAAAAATACTATACATTTACATTTTAGAGTAATACAGGACTTCTTAATTAAGGAGACAATATGATATATACCCACATAACACTGTAGGCATACTGTGCAAGTAAAGCCTTTTCCTGGTTTTATATACCGGCTGTATCAATACAGTGCTGGCAGTATCACACAGGGGGCATATTGCAATGTACCCTATTGGGTAAAGTGTGACCTTTTGTTAGCTGCATTAAATACGACACAAAGATATCACATAGTAAAAGTTTATTAAGACATTACAGGATTTTACTAAGTTGCAGGCTCTTTGAACCTAGTTTCCAGTGTACAAGATTTGTTAATTGAAAATAAAACAGCTTTAGGGCCCTAATACCCTGCTACCAACACTAGTCAAGAAAATGGTGGCAAGGCAGAGAAGAAAAAGCTAGGAATAACAGGTACAGAGGCACTGCACAATGGTCTTTTACCCAGATCCCTTTAATACATTCTTTCATTTTTTGGAAAATATTAGAAAATAGAGGTGCAAGTTTCTTTTTAACTTGCAAATATATGCTAACAAAACATTTAGCTTACCTTCGTACATCCACAAATGTTTACACCACTTTATTGATCAAACTTCATTGCTCAAAAAACTTTATTGATTAACCCAATAAAACAATAAGAGGAAGAAGCTGATGACATTGATGTTACTGATGTGGATTCTGTTTTATCTGTACTTACAGGGAGTGCAGAATTATTAGGCAAATGAGTATTTTGACCACATCATCCTCTTTATGCATGTTGTCTTACTCCAAGCTGTATAGGCTCGAAAGCCTACTACCAATTAAGCATATTAGGTGATGTGCATCCCTGTAATGAGAAGGGGTGTGGTCTAATGACATCAACACCCTATATTAGGTGTGCATAATTATTAGGCAACTTCCTTTCCTTTGGCAAAATGGGTCAAAAGAAGGACTTGACAGGCTTAGAAAAGTCAAAAATAGTGAGATATCTTGTAGAGGGATGCCGCACTCTTAAAATTACACAGCTTCTGAAGCGTGATCATCGAACAATCAAGTGTTTCATTCAAAATAGTCAACAGGGTCGCAAGAAGCGTGTGGAACAACAAAGGCGCAACATAACTGCCCATGAACTGAGAAAAGTCAAGCGTGCAGCTGCCAAGATGCCACTATTTTATTTAGATTTATATTTTAGAGATGCAACATCACTGGAGTGCCCAAAAGCACAAGGTGTGCAATACTCAGAGACAGAA
>CM070033.1:79172856-79199063 GCA_036250615.1 Ptychadena robeensis | reverse complement strand
CCCCCCCCCCCCCGCAGCCAAAATACCTTTTACACATGATCCCCTTATTATCATTCCCTCTCTTCTTCTGCTATTACACAACCCCCACATAGGGACCCAGAGAGTAAAAGCATTATACCTGCCACACAGGGGGCGGTGCTTCAAAGGCTGGCAAGCTTGTTTGATGCTGAGTCTGCCAATTAGCTTCACCCTTGCTGCACAGCCCCCCTCCCCCCCCTCAAAGGGTCCCGGGCAGCTTCTTTTTGCTGACAGAAGCTGCAGATTTGGAGGAGTGTGTGCTGGCCGTAGTTTGAGGACCCCTGGAATAAACAGAAATATGCTGTAGTGTATTTTGAGTCTCAGGCTATGATTCCCATTAATATGGCTCCTCTTTTGAAATTATAGATAGACTTGTATAATTTTCAGTGCAGATCATTTCAGTGTTTTTTTTGCAAACATATACAGGTTTCTAAGAGCATATTTTGCTCCTGAATCATTGAATAAGCCAACATAAATCTTTGTATACATGGTTTCTTGTCCAGTTTCCTTTTGCCTATGGAAATTTTCTACCGTGAGTTGGCATATGATTGGCGATCAGCAAATAGCCTTTAAAACGATATATATATCCAACCTGTAGTTATTACTATTTATGTACAAATTGTATTCTCAGTGGCTGTATAAATATCAATATATAGTCTCTAGTCAAAGACTAGACCAATATGTACATGTTACAAGTAAAAAAATAGCTTTTGTTGAAAGTGTCATGCTGATGGGTAAGAGATCAATATGCCTGGAAATGGTAGATCTCCCTGTAGTAAAATGCTTTTGAGATGGCAATATATATACAGCCGGTTAAAGGAATATATGAGTGATAGGAACTATTATCCAGCACAGTTTGCTACAGTATTACCATTTTCCAATGTATACAAACAGTTATCCTGTTTGCTGATAGGAAATGTCATTTTTTTATGCAACTAAATTAATTTTCAATCTCATTTTTTAAAGGGTAGCCCTTTCACCTGGTAACGATTATGTAGAAAGTATATAGTTTCTGCTGGTGGGTTAGATTTATAAATTGTCACAGCTTTTAAAGTTCAGAATATGTATGCAGTATTAAGTTGATAGATGTGATTGCGGTGTAAGCTATGTTGCAAAGAATATATCATATGCTGCTCTGGAAATCAGAAGCACTTTTTCTTATAATAATGTAGGTAACATTTAAAGGCTATAAAGAAAACTAACTAACAAACATCTGTAGCCAGGAAGGGCTGACCTACATATTGGGTGAAAAAGAGGGAGCAGCAGATCATTCTAGAAGGGCTAAGGCAGATTGGTAAGCATTAGAAATGATCAATGAAATGCTGACATTTTACATTAGCATGTCAATTGTATGCAAACAGATGGCCCTGTCTAGTGAGCTGCCCTCCGGGACAGTAATGCATTGCAGCGGGACTATCCATCTCGTGGCCACCTACCTTTCACACTGGCCCTGTGTTTGTGTTTACAGTAATGCGCACTACCATGCATTACTGTGAATGCCCTACTGCATGCAGTTTTGCAGGTGCAGCACAAGCATCTCCGATACACTTGTATGATAGACACAAGTGCAGCGCAGTGCAAAATGCAGGGTTTTCACCAGGTAATGGACGTAGTGCCACCGCACTTAGCTAATCAAGCACGCAAGCTGATCTGGCTCTGTTTTAAACCCCCCATATATGCATAGATTGGCCACAAAATCACCTGCGGACCGCAGCTGGCCACCTGGAGTGACCGATCCATGTGGCCCAAATTGCTAACGGCCATGTCCATTTTTCTCTGGCCGATCTCATTACTTTCCATGGGCATCCCATCCAAAGCAAGGTCCGGCACGCAAAGAGTGCTCTCCGATTCTTTGAGCGTCCGGCTGCAGCATGATGATTTCACCGGCTTGAAAATCGTAAAGGGATTACTGCGTGTATGGGGAGCCTAAGTTTGCATACATTTACATCTAAAGTAAGCACGCATGGTGCCCTCTAGAAGATGGAGCCCTAACCTACTTGCTTATTTTACTTATGCCTTAAACCAGTTTCTGGTCAGTGTTATTAGGAGATAAAATGACAAAAATAACATTTGGAAAGAAAAAAAACATTCACATGGTTGGGCTTTAACACCCAGAAACCCAAATATAGAAAAAAAAGTCTTATAAATAGTGTTGCAGAACTGAACAATAGGACCTATTAGTAATGTACATGAGGTTTTAAAAAGAAGAAAATGGGGGAGGGTTTATTTTTGCAGCCTTAAATGTGATGTTCTAATATTACAACACTGGGACTCTGGTCGTTAAATGTACTTTTACAATATACACTTTTGCAACCCTATATTCATCAATACATCCTTGAAAGCACTTTTTAAAATGGAACCAAGGTGAGTAAACAAATTAGTTGACATATTAGTCAATGAGTTCACATAAAGTGAAAGGAGATGAGAACAATATTGTACTATTAAAATCATCCTAGGTTATATTAAAAACGTAACACATGCCCATTGTATCATTTAGTAAGATGAACTGCTTTAGGGAAGCAGTTTAAAAAGTTAAACACCAAGCATGCATCATTTAAGTGCAATGTAAAGAATTTGCATGACAATGCCACGGCCCTTAAAAGGTTTGTTGGGATCACATTCACAATGAAAATGACCACATTGCTTGACTGCATTTCAGCTTTATTTTAACATCTATATCCATGTATGTATCTGTCATCTCTCTACCTGTCAATGTATGTATCTGTCAACTGTCTATCTATATATTTGTCTATCTATAAAGAGGGGGAGAAGGTAATTAGAGAATAGTGCACTAAATTACAATGAGCTTGTCTCCTTGGGTGTTGAGTGGCAATTGACTCTTATGTGTGAGGATGTGGCCCTTTGGGATGCAAAAGAGTTTACTGGCGCCAACTCTGACAGGAGTAGCCAGTTCAGGATCGTTTGATTTGAAAGGCTTTCCCTTGGCAAAGTTGAGTCTGCCAATAAGCAGACAAAAAGCAACATTTTCTATGTGCACCAGGTCAAGTGGGTCTCTGACTATGCTGAATCAGGGCCACTGACTGTGCACTACTGAGCTCTCCTGGCAGTGAGGTTTAAACACTCACATGCTTTTCTGGTCCTTCCAGTCTTTTAGGCCTCTGGCAGAGCCTCATACCCACAGAGGCCTACTGGTGAATGAGGCAGATCCTAGCTCTCAGAAGTAGTTTATGAAGCAGCAGGTGGCAAAAAACCTTTGATCCCTCCTTCTAAGTTTAGCACTACCCCTAAAAGGGATATGGTTAGGCATAGTCACTGAAAAAAATATTAACACATTCATTGCTCTATATGCATCTATCTATCTATCTATCTATCTATCTATCTATCTATCTATCTATCTATCTATCTATCTATCTATCTATCTATCTATCTATCTATCTATCTATCTATCTATCTATCTATCTATCTATCTATCTATCTATCTATCTATCTATCTATCTATCTATCTATCTATCTATCTATCTATCTTATTTAGCATTATTAGAAAATGTACCATATTCATAATGCATTTTGTTCAATCAATTACACATAATGATTAAAATGTATATTTTATTTTTAAATGCATTAAAAATATATATACATATAAATTTACATAAAACAATAAAAAAAATCTTAAAATCACTTCACTGAGAGGGAAAAGGGTCACCAACAATCTAGTGGCCCCTGTTCCTCCTCTCTTAACAACGGCAGAGTTGATATGGAGGTCCATAAGTGCGGCCCTCTGCATCAATAAAGGGCCGCACATAACATTTTCAATCTATACTGACTTTTATAAGCATTTTTTCAGAGCTAGAAGATATTATTTTTCAATTTTTAAATAACAATGTTTTTGAAATGATACTTCAAGCATTAGGGAACACTCTAGTATGGCAATGCACATTTTGTGTCATGTATATCATCAAAGGTTATGTGCTTCAAAGCCATTAATTATATTGATAGGGCACCTAACCTTCGATTCGGCAGACAGGTGAGTTTCTATGTCCTATAATATTAATTTAATAGTTAGGTTTCGGGGGCCTCAAGGGAAAGACTGAGGGGGCCGCCAAAGAAAACCCAAAGGGACGCAGGTTTCTTCCCCTTAGGACTTTGTCAAGAACTTTGTCACACTACAAACATCAAAAAATATATAAATATCATAAGAAATACACATTATTTTTTTTACCTTATCCAAGTGCTGATTTTGATTGAAATTATGGGGATTTTTTCCTTTACCTGTTTCAAATCTGTAGACCAATTGTGAATTCCACTTTCATAGATTTATAGCTGAGGGCAATATAGCCCAAGTTCCTTCAAAATTGAAATAAGCTTTAGTATACCCAGTTCTTAAATCACCACCGATTACACATCTAAGTTAATATTTTTATTGTTGGCCCATTTCTATGATTGTGCTCAATTAACCCACATTCCTGCCTTATACTATATCTTCTGTGTGGTATAATGTATTTTTTTTAAGCCATGACTTAATATATGTACCATATTCAATTACAGTGCTAGTGTGTAATCGAACAAAACTAATTAAACAGAAAAATGTAAGTGTTTCTAATTTAGTTTGAACTTAAAAAATAGTGTAGCTGTTTATACAGCAGTGAGTAGAGTACATCCATATATGCCTTTTAATAGAACTGTAAAACAGAAGCTTGGCATCCATTATAATTAGTTCAACATATGGACAATTTTGTTAATCCTCAAAACAGATACGATTGAGATTAAAGTGTACACCCCCTACACTAATCTGGGCTTTAAGAACACAAAGCTGTCGTTTGACAGTTAAAACAACAAAAACTCTCATTTAAATTTTTATTGGAAAATATTGTATTTTACCTTTTACAGCAGAAAAAAACATTTTATGGCTTTTAACCAATAATGCTAATAATAATAATTTACTTTTTTCTTGATAAATGTTGGGCTGTACTGAGATGCCTATGAAATATGAAATATTTTATCAGACCTTCTCTTTTATTTTTTAAAATTTGTGTCTATTATATATGTCTAGAGCTCAAAAGCTCACTTTCACAGACAGCCACCTTAAATAATGCAATGTGAAGTCAGTATAACAAGATATTTGATGTTTTACTTGATTATAAGTAAGAGATCTAAATAGGTATGAGTACATAAAGTACAAGAAAAGTTAGGACCACCATCAGCAAAAGTTATTAGTCTCTACAAATCTTTCTTGGCAAAAGCTATTTTGGCTTTCTTAGGTTTTATTTTCAAGGTCATGCTGTTCCATTTTTAAGCACATTGCGCACTGTTATATTATATCTATTTTTTTCACATAAATGTAGCAGTCCTATCCAGTGAGCAGAGAAATAAAAAGCAAAAGTAATTTTTTATAAAATAATAACTAAATCACTATCTTTGTTAAAAGCCAGTGACTTAAGCCCCCCATTCACCTTACAATCTTACCATTTAATTTCTATACAATCAACTTTTCTATAACCAAAACCATGTAATATGAGGATCTTTCTAACCCTTCCAATCACTATGTATTCTATCAGGGAGGACCCAGCACTACATAGTTGTTGGTAGGTCTAAAGGAATTTGTATGGAGTGATCTAAAGGTGTATGGGGGGCTTTACAGGTGGCAACTGTGAAAGAGACTTCAAATGAATAGCTAACTCCCTTCAGCCTTTTTTCATTCCAGTATAGAAGAGCTGATTATAATGCTTGACTACAAACCAAAACAAAATATGCAAGCCCATAGAGTAATGAATAAGGATACATATCTCATTTAGTTGCTGCCATTCCTGTACCAATATTGGAAGTTGATACATTTATTAATAAAGGTTATCTAGATGATGACAGTCCGCAGTGAACACTGCATGTTCTATTTTCTTCTTGCCGGCAAACAGTACGGGTGTTCGACCAACACCCTTTGCCGGCATGAAGGAGTGCAGAAGAACTGGTATTCTGCTGCCGACCAGAACAGCCACACAGTGATTAAAAAATTACCCGGCGCCTGCCAAGTAAATGTTTTAGACCCCTTTGCTGTTCCCCACTATCTGTGCATGTGCAGAGATCTAAAAAATGTTCTTGACAGAGGCCAGTGGTGTGGGGTATTCTTCCCAGGGAGTGTCAACAGAGCCCATAATGCCATGGAAACATACCCTAATAAAGGAGTCTAGCTACCAGGTAAGGTGTGAACCCCATAGCTAAGGTTTAATGTCAAACAAGTTTTACAAAGCCTCCATGTTCCAGAGCTCAAAATGGTACTTATTGGAAAGTGTTCTGTGCACCAGTAAAAACCCCTCTCCACAAGTACAGTTGCATTCAGATTAATAGCATTGTGTTAACACAAAAGTAAATGAAACTCAAAATCCATTACATGCCTTTTATTTGCATACACAAATGGAGTAGGAACATTCCCCAATACTCAAAATCAAAGCTTATTGCAATAAAGAAAACATTTAATTTAGGTTACTCCTTTATAAAAAAAATAAAGACAAGAGAATATTAGGCTGTTAAAAAATAGTAGTTTCTGCATTTTTCTTTACAAACTTAACGTTCTCTGTATAAACCAAAACATGTTTAATTTATTCACCCTCTGAACTAATATGTAGTAGTGATGGCTGAAAAGTTCATTATGGGTGTTCGACCGACTCCTTAACATGGAGGCAAAATGTCAGAAGTCAGGTGAGACAGTATAGCCAATAACACATTTTTCACTCCTGGGGGACCCCCTCCCCCTCCTTATGAAAGAAGCAGCTCGGTGGCCATTTATCGTGTGTCTCCAGTACTAAATAGATAGGGAGAGCTGCTGCTGATTGAGGGATAGCTGAGCTACTTTGTTGTTATACTCCATCCAATGATCTGTAACTATAGCTAAGGTATTCTGTTACATGTATTTTATCATTACTGAGCCCCAAAAGTCCTGCTCTGGGGGTGGGGTATGCTGTATTATGCATTGAAGAGATCTGACTAAATGTGATGTGCTGCAGAAGATACTGTCAGGCTGGCAGACCACTACAGCTAACTTGTGGTAAAATCTTTAATCTAGATGTGATTTCTGGCTATTAGACCCTGGCCATTAGACCTGAAAAAAAACAGCACATTTTAAGAAATCCATATTTCGGAGGAGAATTTTTGCCATTGATCCCAATTTAGCATGACACTGTCCAGGTGATTGCACCCTTTTGACTTTTTTATTGGTATGAAGGTTTGAGAAGTTCATCAACCATTAAGGTCAATGGATGTTCGCCACAAACATGCGAACGGCGGGTATTTGCAGAAGTTCGATTCACCTGTTCGCTAACAGCCACAGCTGATGTTCATTAATCACTAATATTTAGTTGTATAACTGCTTCTGAGAACTGCTTTCTCCTGAGAACTACTGAATATGAGTGTTGCATGGAATCAACCAACATCTGATTGTACTACATTCCGTGGTTTTGCCTCAGAATCGTCATTTTTATGTCACCCCACTAATGGAAATATGTTCGGTGATTAGGCTTGCCATGACACAATGTGAATCTTTCTCTGGAACCAAAATGTTGCTCTTTTATTGGTGTATTTGGGGATGTTGTTAAAACACACCTTTCAAGAGCATAAAAAAAAAAAAAGAGAAAGAATGTATTTCTCTAGCGTGTAATTGGTCGAAAAATTAAGTACAAAGTCAAGTTGGAATGTGGAGTCCCCACATTCCCTTCTTCTCTCTAGACATTTTGGTGATAATACTTTCCTCTGGGACTTTGCAATTAAATTAAATAAACTAGCCATGAAGATAATCTTTAGTTGATCTGGTTGATCTTCTGTAATTCGCCCATCTGGGTGTCATTTCTGCTTCCTTAAATACTCAACAACATTGATCATGTGTATCTCCTTGGGTTCTCTTGCTGTTGACCTTCTACTAGGAGAACTTGACAGCCTTAGTGATTTTAAGATTTTCTTTGAATTAGCGCACACTTTTCAATAAGTTTTGGATTATACTGTTTTAGCATCAACATAATTTTCTACCCCCAACCCAGAAACAAAATGAGATGAGAAAGTAAGACCTTTTTGTGTTGGTCGGAGCAGGTTTGCCATAGTATGGTATTCATACATTAACCTTTATGCAGGTGACGATTCTTTCATAAACTGATATCTTAGTAAGCAGCTAGCAGCCATGTCTTACAGAGAATGTGTTTTTTTATTACTGAAAGATTTATAGCATCTAATTTAGTTATGTATGTGGGCTGCACAAGTGAATTGCCTACCGTAACACACTTCATTTCCCACAATAAATACTAAGCAGAGGGGGAATATACTGAATTTACTATGACTGCTATCAAAGCTATTTTGGTGCATAATTTTCAGAAACACATCTGACATATCAAACATATGAAAATGAATATTTTAAAAGCTGCAGAAGCAGAAACATTGAATTCCAATGATAAGTTAGTTTTATGATGGAAACAGGTCACCTGTTGATGTTAATTAATTTATGCTTATTAATGTTGCTGTTATATATCTTTGGTTCAGTATTCCAGCAATAGTATTTGTAACAGTATTCCCACATAATCATTCATTATTACATCACAGTACATGAATCTAATATTTGCTAATGTTACATCAGTATCAAACAATAATAGTGAGGAATTCTTAGTCATGTTTTATTTTTAGATCTAAACCAGTAAGGACATTTTTAACATTTAAGAACAATGGCCTCATTTTAAGAAGTCTATTGCCCTATAGAAAATAGGTGGCATTGGTAGACATAGAAGTCAAGAAATTACGTTTTACCAATTTCAATAATATTACAACCATTATATGGTTATATGCAGCCAAATGTGTTGGCAACTTTAGGTGCATTTAACCACCATATAAACATAAACATTTTTATATTATTGAAATTGGTAAAACAGTAATTTCTTGTTCTTTTAAGCATATGTATTGTACTTAATGTTTGCTTCTTAAAAAAAAATTCTGCTCATGCTGTCAATATGGTTTCTTGGGTTTCCTTTATATTTGTGCACAATACTCATTTACTCATCTTCACCCATTTGTTTTATAGCATGTAGTTTATGCTTTCTTCACATACATTGTGAAGTGTTCTGCTCCCTAATATTGTATTATGAGTTTGTGCTTAAGCTGGCCATAGTAGTTTCATCTTCTTCCCGATTCTACTGCAGATTGACGTCATCACGCACGTGCAGAGAATCGGTCGGCACTTTCTTTGGATGGGGACGCCGGTTGCAATCCAAAGTAATGCAATCGGTCTAAAATTTATGGATATGTCTGTAAATTCTTCGATCGATTTACTGGTTGATTCATGGGCGAATTTAGCTTTTAAGCATTAGATTTAGCGTGTGCAGCGGTTGATCGGCCGCAAATCTAACCGTCTATGGCCAGCTCTATTGATATAACTGTACCCTAAACGGACAGCTCAAATATATGTTAAGGAATCGCATAATTAATGTATAAAGATATGTTTGCATAAACACTGATGATAAATGTAACACTATCCATGTCTTTGTGAGAGAATCTGCATGTGTATCCATGAGAATAAAAAATTTTATTTAAGTAATCAAAAAGAATCAAAAAGAAAAATATTTGCTACTGGTAAACTGGTGTTCAAGACCAGTCAAGGCTTTCATCAGTAAAGATGGGCATAGATGGACAGATTCCTGGCCGATTCGACAGCCGATCGGCCACCATGCGCGTTCCAGCAAACGAACGTTGGTCGGGTCGGCAGGGAATCGGGTGCGCCCCCTGGTCATATTAACCAGGAATCTGCCGCATGTTGAATCGCACTGTGATCCAACATGCCGGTAAATTCACAGCTGATCCCATTTGTTGGGACACTGCCGTGTCTGAACAATTCTCGTCACTAGTGGGCGTGTGTGATGATGTCGGCTGGGCATTTGACGGAAAAAAGACCCGTCTATGCCCAGCTTTAAGGGTTTAGGTCTGTCCTGTCTTGACTTTATCAAGTCACTTTATCCTATTAGGGAGTATGTTGCAATTATAAATGTTGTGCACATAAATTAAGCTAACTTCATAAAATTCAACAACATAATAATATGTTTAATTTTGTCTTGCTGGTTGAATAACCTACAGAAAGATATCCCATATTATTATTGCTTTTTTTTGTGGATTTGACTGAATGTTGGGAGAGCTGCAAGATGATCTGTACATAAAAGATTCTGTATTTTAGATTCCCATACCACAACCACCTTTTCCATTCATACTGGAACAATAGCAACACAAGACATCAATAAATGAAACTAGAGTTATGCTTCGTGTTAAAGCAAAATAACTATAACATGCTCTGTGATACTATAGATCCACAATGGTAAATTACAGCCAGAACAGAGTGTATTACACTCGACACACACTTCCTGAAACATTAAGCTGCTTCCAATGGAGTGTTGTGGCAGTGTTATGAAAAGATGTAATTACTGTGCCTCCAGCTTTTCATCCATTTTAGAACAGTTAGCAGAAACGCGGTCTATTAGAGTTCCTTTAATTTGATGGAATCGACACATGTGTTCTGCACACAAAACACCAAAGCATACACAGTGAGGGATAAAAGTTTGTGATCCCCAGCAAATTTTGCATGTTTTCTCTCCTAAAAAGAATTGACTAGTCTATTACCGTAGTGAAAATATTAACAACAAAAAAACCCTCATACATTCAATACATAAAACTTCCTAGATTGATGTGTGAGATTTCAGTCCATCATGGTGTAGGGTGTTACTAATTGTTATCTTGGCGACTATGGTCCCAGCAGTCCTGAGATCATTGATAATCCTCACCCCATGTAGTCCTGTGTTGCTTTGTCACCATTCTCATGATCATTGCAAGGGAGACTCACAGGTATTTAGGGAGACTCACAGGAATGATCACACCAACTATTGCCACCTTGTCACCAAGCAGCTTGGCCAGAATCTTGTAGCCCAGTTCCGTATGTGTAGGTCTGACAACTAGGAATTTGAAATCTTGCTGGTGGATAGGGGATCAATTACTTTATTCTCTCATTACGATGAACATCAATCTCTGACTTTAGTGCACTAGGTTTGTGTGGGGTGAGGGGGGGGGGGGGGGGGGGGTGTTTGATGTTATTGTTTGTTATTACTCTCACAGTTGTAATAAATAAACCATCACAATTATAAACTGGTCATTTGTTTGTTAGAGGGCAACAGTAAAAAAATCATCAGAAGATCAGATACTTCTTTCTCTCACTGTACCTTCCTGAGCAAGCATCACAACAGCCCTGACAGTGTTGCTTGTCATGCAGATATGCTTCTACAAATTAAAGCTCACAGTGTAAATTGTATTTACCCACTAGAACAATGTTGAACTGGACTTTATTAGTAGCATGGTTTTGAGTTCTCTATTTCTTTGAAATAAATATCAAGGCAACTGGTGGCAAACTTTGGAAGTTTGTTGAGACAGAAACTTAAAGGGCTAGTACCACTTTTTTCCTTCACAAATGACAGGACCTATTAAAAAAGTTGGGTGTAAAAATATGCATACCTTATGGGCTTATGCTGTTCATTAGACAGTGAATCACGTGTTTTGGAATAATACAGCGCTATTTTTATTAAAACCCTAACATAAGGGTGCCCACAATATTTTGGCTAATGAGCTACTTTGAAAATGACCAAGTAAAAAAGATCTACCGTATTTATAAATACATACCACAAGAGGAGCAAAAGCTTTGTGTTATTAATGATTTAAAGAAAAATGTTGATCTGTACAGTAACCTTTGCAATCTACTGCATGAGCCCCTGCAATCGACTTCATGGTCCCTAACACATGTACTTCCAAAAGTGCACTACAGAACAATGGACCATAAATGCAAGTTTCTGGATTTCTGTGGAGTGTTGGGTTGCCCAAAATACACCAATGCAAAGTTGAGTGTCATGTGTATGTGTGGGAACCCTATATTTTTTCATAAGAGCAAGGCTTATGGATCAGGTTTTCAAAATGTTAAATCTTCAGTTCATCAAGTTAGGGTTTTAACACCACTGAGGTCTAATGTATTTTTCCGTTTCCGACAACAATGTTAAGTATAGTAAATGTAGAATAATTGCTGAAAGCTAATTTTTTTGAACAGCCTAAGTAAAGTGACCTGGCTCAATAAACCAAAAGTAATTTCACAGCAGTACAATACATTCTATTCCACACATAGTTAGTCAAGCTCATTAAATAATAAATAAAGTCCATAAAAAATATCCTTAGACCCCACTTAGCTTGAGAGGTATATAGACAAATCTACCAAAAACTTTAATGATTTCATGGTTTTTGGTTTGACCATATTTGTCAATTGCTAAATGTATAAAAAATCAGAATAGAAAGCAAATAAAGTACAAAAGTTTGTAGTTAATATAGTTTATGATTTAATGTGAGTAAGCCAATCACAACACGGCTTTGTGTTGTTACACTTAAAATAAAGAAAATAAGAAACTCTTCATAGCTCGGTGAGCAGATGCACAAATTAACAATAAAATTCAGCAAGAAGAAATGAAGTGTGATTTTGTATGCGGAGTGCACACATAGCAAATCTCTTTGTGCTCTTACTTTGACAGCTTTACTTAAAAGCATCTTGAATTTAGTCAATGCTCCTGCAGTATTCCAAAGACAAGTGAACTGCTAAATCCAAAAGATTGTTAGTGTAATCAATATTTTGGAAGCTGTGGGGCATGTGAAGTTGAATGTCTTTAAAAGTCCTAGCTATTTATTTCCACAAGTGTTATCCCAAAGCAGTTTTCTTGACAGTTTCGGCACTTCAGCCATCAATCCATTTAAAAGCTCGCCATCCAAAATTTGAAGAGATCTTCAGAGAAGATTCCCTTAGATGTATCATATTTGCATAGTTCTATTTCATTTCTGTTCAGAGGATGAATTAAGAGTCTCACAACAGAAAAAAACTTTTCTGATTTTTAGACGTATGGGGAAGACACTTTGTCGGGTTTTCTATTTCATTCATTATCACACATATGACACAACAAGTTTCAATTGTGTACTAGCTGCAAGTTGAAAAATCACCTTTTTAGCTGCACTCCTAAAACTGTATGTGCTGAGCTTGTTTATTTGTAGTTTGGGATCCTGGAAAATTGTAATTCAGCCAGTGACATAATAATTTAGTGCTAAAGAAAGCACAGAAGAGCACAAAGAGAACAAAGTGTTTTATTTCAGCCACTTCATGAAAATATACTACACCTATTATATACATATAAGTATGGACATAGAACAGATCTGATCAAAGTTGTTTTTACCTTAAGGAGAGCAAGTCAGGAACGGACTATACCTCTAACCGTATAGTCTTCTACCTGTACATCTTAGTGTCCCAAGCTGTAAGTCTCCAATAAAGGCTGATTTGTTTAGTACTGAAAACAGATACTGGGAAACTGGAGACAAGGTCCTTTGGGAGACCAAAGGTGCCAAAGGGCCTATCACCTTCCCCAACCATTTACCACCTAAATTAAGAAAGCTGTTTGTCAACCCTATAGGTACCATTATTTGGTCAATGTAAAACCTAGAGAAGGACAGTTTGACAATATGTCATCATACAAAGTTGGTTTGTTTTAAAAGTTTACAGCTTGTAAATTGTTAAGATAAAAAGGACTGAACACATGGTTAATAACTAATGATAATTTGAGTTAGTTAAGGGTTATTAAAGGGTATAAATGTTTCATTAATTATAACAGACCTGGACTGGGAAACTGTTTATTGCCCTTTGCCATGAAGACTTTCCAGATGTTGTGTTCATGCAGGCAGGGCCTATTCTCCCGCTATGTTAAGTATGTGGGCGCATACACTCAACAACTTCTCTGTTAGCATCCCCCCTCCCCCCAGTCATCAGGGGACCCCAGGCAACAATTTTGAATAGGGCCCCCTAAATGCTAGAAATGCCCCTGCTTGCAGGACACCAGACACAGGAGCTTGAGCTAGTTGACACATCAATGCTATTTCTTGCATACTTGTGTTTTGGCTTGTTGCCATAAATTCTGTTTCTCTTTATTTTACCTTTTGTTTGAAATGTTGTCTGAAATTGTGTTTACCTTGGTATACTTAAATAAAGAATTTATAAATATAACAAGTGCTACAATTCGCTAGATTTTAGATATATTATTTTTGTAGTAGTATCTTTAGTCTTAATGCTTGTTGTATAAAATGATTGAATATACCGTACTTTAAAATGGATGCTTAAAGCTCTTAGTTTTGGCCTTGGTCACAGTAGTGGACAAGTCATTATGTGATAGGAGTATAGGGGTTATTGTATACAGATTAAGAAGCCACTTGTATGTCAAAAATACTTTCAAATTTTAGCCACTCGATAGAAGTACAAGCTCATTACATATGTAACTTTCATTTCATATAGTCAATCACCAGTAACAATGTAAGTTTAATGTTTTGGGGGTTTTGTCAGGGATCATTACTCGTTTTAAAAGATATGTGAACACTGTGATGTTCAAAAAGTTGTTTTGTACTGTAGCTGTAAGCTGAAAACTTTATTAGATGCTGGATAGAAGCAATATATCTGTATTACAATACTGTTTGATTGGAGTCTTTCTAGCATCCTATGACCTAGTTAGTGGTTGAGATTTATGTGCCTGTCAAGAGTTAAGAGTTTCATCTTAGTAAGAAAGGAGCAAAGATTGTCTTTTTTCCCATTAAGGAAATTCTGTCCATGCAATTCTGAACAGTTCAATAACTACCACCAATTGACATGAGCAGAATGGGGTTTTTCCTTTCACCTTTTAGTGAGCCTATTGCAGCAACAGTCTTATTTATGTTTTATTCCCCAACTGTACCATTAAAGGTTAGTTAACCTTGAGAGAATTTTCCAAGAAAAAACCCACCAGCATTAAGTGATTCAGTTCCTGAACACTTTACAACTGTAGCACCAGCTGCCAACAAGTAAATATGGACCGTTTCATAGACGTTTAGAAAACGCTTAGGTTAAATGGTTGGTAAATTTTCACTATTATCACCACTTGGTAAAATGCTTCTCAATATAGGTTCAGCTTGCTTAAGACTTTGTTGTAGTTTGTTCTTTACAAGGTACACTATGCTACTTATACACAGTATACTAATTTGTATACAATTGTGCTTGTTTATGAAGACTTTCATGTATCCAGGTCTCTGTAAAGCTAGTAATTTAAAGACACTTAACCACTCTTTCAAATAGCTTTTTTGGTTCTTAGAAGTGGCAACATGTTCTCTCACACTCACCCAGGTGTCTGCCTTGACACATTATATGACACCATGGTGATTGAATTAGCTGATTGTGTTACTTGTGCAGCCATAAATGCTATATACATCTGCTTGATTCCACATAAAAACATTTGAACAAACTCAAATGCACATTTGAAAATGAACTAGTATACAGCTGACAATGAAATATGAATTATGAAGAGATAAATTCCCTGTCACCATGAACCGACCAACTTCCCAAAAATATAGAGAGAAGGGGGGAGTATCCGGCGAATGTAGGCCGTATTGACAGTCGACACTCTATGGACACAACAATGTCCTCCAAATGAATGGAGGCTAGGGGACTTTAACGGTCAGCTAAACCACACTATGATACATAAATAAGTAAACATGTCCAATGGTGATAACAAATCAAATCATTTATAGTCCATAAATCAAATAACAGACGACGTCAGGTATAGATTGCATGGTGCACTGTCCTCAGGTCATCCTGAACACGGTCCCTTTCTAAAATACAGGCTTAATGAAACCTTAGGTATTTGGTCAGAATGAAGGTACCCCTGTGTACCTTCATTCTGACCAAATACCTAAGGTTCTGCTGCAGATGGACCTCCCTGTTCCTGATTGATTCCCCGATTAGCTGTCTCCATCCACAGGTCACCAGCTGACTTTGGGTCAAAATCTCATAGTACAACACCGTTTGAACCCCCAGATCTCATACCTCAGTAGTACACCCTAAAATTTTCTGACTTAGTAACTAAGCCCTGAGACTACGTGCAGTCCAAATGTCAACCTTTGATGTTCCACCTGCCACACAGTCCTTTTCTCTTGTCAGATTTTACCCTTACATTTGCCTTCTCTGACTTTCATCGCCCAGATCTCAAACACCTGTATAAGTCTTATCTTTTTTTTGGATTAATAATTTACATTTGCAATTTCACACCCCTAACTGAAACCTTTCATAGTTATTCATGTTTCTC
The DNA here is from genome assembly GCA_036250615.1 of Ptychadena robeensis. NCBI lineage: Eukaryota > Metazoa > Chordata > Amphibia > Anura > Ptychadenidae > Ptychadena > Ptychadena robeensis. The sequence goes on along the minus strand of CM070033.1, from coordinate 79,182,906 downwards.
TGCAGTTATCCAAGTGACATAAATTGTATACATTTAACATTTAGCTGCGGCCACCCAGACACAAAGTGCCTCCAAGTTGTTATTACGCAAATGAGCTTTGTAACAACAATAATGCAGGTATGCTAAGCTAGTTTTTGGCTACTTTTGAGTACCAGAGTACCACTGCGCAATGTGCACCCCTGCGTATTACATTAGAAAATTAGGTATCGACCAGTGGATGGGCCCCTTAAGTCACAGGAAGTACTGAGGTAGACTATGTGTTTAAAGGGAATATGTTGTTTAAAGGGAAGCCTATCTCCCATGTCTATTGTTGTCTATTGTTCAGCTATGTGGGGTTTGTGTGAAATGTATATGTGCTTGCTCTTAGCAGATCAGAGAGGTACCTAATGGCATGTCTGGCTGCTGTAGCCCATCTACTTTAAGGCTTGACATGTCGTGCTTTCAGGGAAGCTCATAGGAAAACCTTTGTTGTAACGAGTGGTTATTTGAGTTACTGAAAACTTTCTGTCACCCTGATGACCCCTGTCATCAACATGGCATTTTCAACTGTTTCTCAGAGGAAATTCTTTATATTTTTGGATCATTATTTATTACCCCTAGAGAGGATTGCATGTAAAAATACCAGTAGCTTGTCAATTTCTGAAGTAGACCAGCCTGTCTGTCATCAACAAACACATTGTATTAAGTAAATCCCCTTTCCTCTCTTCTCAGTGAGTCCCAATAAACACCTCTGGAATTAACTAAAATGTAAGCCAGGCCTAAGCCATCAGTGCCTAATTCCAACAAAAAATGTTTTGGGTGCATGGGCAAAAATCTTGCATACACCAAAATCTTGTGGAACACCTGAGCGGTTTGGAAGCTAGTATAGCTGTATAAGGGAAACCAAATTGATATTGGTGACTATGGATTTAGAATGGCATTTAATAATGTTTATTTAGATTAAATGGCCAATGTATCAATATTTAGTATGCATATTGTTGTGGAACCTAATGCTACAATTTATATACATCTGTTTTGGATAATTTAAGTTACTTATGATGTCATTTATTTTTACATGTTGGTCATGCAGCAAAGCTAAAGAAAATCCCAAACTGATGTGAAATAACTAAAATAACTATTTAGATATTTCTTGTGTTTGTTATTCGTCAATAAAAAACATAATTATATATATATATATATATATATATATATATAAATTATATATATGATGCAACACATTTTACTTTTTTTTTTATGTAATTATCATCCCGTTGGATTCACAAATGGTTCTTTAACTTGGCATCAGATATAGATTTTTGCTGTGTAAATAGCAGTAAGCTGATGACTTCTGTGAATTACACATTCAGATAGATGTGTATTTTATTATCACAATGTACAGTCTCAGAAGAACATCTATCACTTCATTGTGATGAAAAACCCCCCAAACAATTGTTATTATTTTAACATCTCTTCATTTTTGTTAAATCTAAATTCTTTATTTTATGCTAAGTTTCATTCTGCAAAGAAAGTATTTTACCAGTGAAAGTACATCCTGAACTATGGGGTTTTAATTTATATTTTAAGTTATCTGCAGTCTACTTTTTAAATATATCTTAAAGGTACTGTCAGTAGAATAAATAACTAAACTAATTACTATCATTTGAATACATCTAAAAGTGAAACAAAGTTATTGTATTCTCATGTTTGTTTGGCACTGAGACTGGAATGTGTTTTCTGTGGAAATATGTGTGTGTATATCTTTAAATGTCTAGAAATGGCTAGATATGTTTGGAAATCCTCCTCTCTGTGAGCCCAGGTTATCCTGTGAGCTGCTTCAAGAAGAGTGCCAGAGCTCTGTGTCTCTTTTGAGAAAACTTGGTAGGAATAGGCCTTTCCAGCTAAGCCTAAGTAACTACAGGTACCAGCATAAGTGGTTGAGAGTGGAGTACTCTCCCATTACTATAGCCTAGGTACCAAAGATTTTTTTGCACTCCCTCATACACACCACTCCTGATAATCATCAAACAGTTGAAACATTGGCCACTATACTCCCTTATAACTGGTAATAAACTGGTGTTTATCTTAAGATCAGTAGCAGTGTTTTATTGGTTGTCAATGATGGTTAGTAGTACTAGCTGTTAATGGGTTTACCAATGCAGGTTCACCAAGATAAAGAATATTTGACAAAATCCAAATACAGATATGTTTGTCCATCAACACATATGTGATTTAGCACTTATAGTGGGCTTTATGTAATCACATATAGGTCATCTTTTTGCCATTTTCTGCTTTTAAGCCGTCTATAGACGCGGTGATTCCCGACAGTAGTTGCAGGTGAACGACCGGCGTGCACGCTCACGCCAAACTACAGGGGTGCCCACCTTGCAGTTTCGACCCAAAAAGCCAGCGATCTGTTCTGCCGGTACATTTTGTGGCCGATCCTGTTGTAGGCAGTTAATTTGGAGGGGGATTCTCCTGCCCCTCCAAGTTAATTGGCCACAATCTGCTGGAAATCCCTGTGTTAATGCAGCACACAGGATTCCCGTCAGTTCTGTAGCTGACTCATCACAGCACGGTGACGTCACTACGTCGCTACAAGCCGTCTATGGCCGGCTTAACTCTAGAACCTACTCCAATCATTTAAATCCAATAATCAGGAAAGAATATCAGTTGTAGCATAAAGACAGGTTTTAGTCATCATTGTGTTGCTAAGAAAGTTAGGTTTCAAATTAAGTAATTGACATATGTCAACATTATTATCAACTTATCATCTTAATTCACACACATAGTAGCTTCACTAGCTAAATATTTAGCATTGCTGATAGCTTCCCATTTAGGCTTACAAACAAGTCACACTTTAATATCTATGGTCCTATTGACAGCTTTTTGAATTTTTTTTAATCATAGCCAACATACATTACAGCTAAGTGGGTAGACAGTGCAACACAGATTAAAGTGACAAACGACTGCTCTACCACACAGAAGGAAAGTAAGAAGACAGATGAGTCTAGCTGCAGGGAATATAAAATGGATTGGATGTTTTCAGTGCTGGCACCAAGGAACTGAATATTTGGAAAAGGACTGTAGCCATTTAGCGGAGCTTTAACAGTAGAATAGTATGCCACAAGAGCATGTGGATGTCGACTATGAATTGTGCCATTGCTAAACTTATAAAAAAATGCGAATTGCATTGATGTCAACCTGATCTTTTAGGCTCAGTAGTTTCAGTCACACACCTAAAAAAAAGCAGGTAGCTAACTGCCTCACAAGTTTTTCACTTTCCAATTAGATAAAACCTGAGCTGCGTATTCATTCTTGGTCAGCGATTCACCCAGTGAAGTCATTCAAGAATATAACATATAACACTCCAACCAGGCAAACAGTATTTTTTGCAACCAGGTCAGAACCAGGAGCATTCCATTTTGAGTAACACATGTGTAAAGGGATTCAGTTTTAATATTTAATATTTAAAAGAGTCATCCCCCTTATCATAGTAAAATAATCTAATTCTTGTGATGATCATTTGAAAATACTCCTTTACCTGAATCGATCGACCAAAAGCAATCAAACATAAAATGGAAAGAGCAGTGATCTTTCAGGTTCGAAAATTACATTATAATTCAACTATATGGTTTTCTAGGAATTTGGATGGATTGGTATCCAATTATAGTATGGAGCATGTACACAGGCAAGTCGATTTAATTAAAGTTCCATCAAGCAAAAGTTGATGTCTATGACTATCTTTAGGAACAGACATGTGTTGCAAATTGATTGCATTTGATTAACTGATATTCAATTGGTGTGAATACTTGAATCCATGAATGGTGAAAAAATGGTCCCCAGGTCACAAGGAGGTCATACACGAACTTTTACATCCTGCAGAAGTCAGGAAATAAATAAAGAAGCTGAACTTTATCGGGCGTTCCTTTCTTTCTGGGTATCCAATAATCAATAGTTACACTTTCGATGAAGAAACTTTGCTGCTCTGGGGCAATCAGGTGTCACAATGCCAATGATGATCAGAAATTATGTTAAAGAAGCAATTATGTATGTCTTTTAATATGGGAATGGCTAGAAAACAACTTGTAAACAGTCCACCAAATTTTATATTCACAGGAATATAGGACATACCATAAAGGGTACTGCCCCCTGTACCACACGACATGGCAATGTGCTAAGTCAGCTTGTATGTGTATATATATGTGTATATATATGTGTGTATATATATATATATATATATATATATATATATATATATATATATATATATTGGACCAATGTGATACAAAGGCTTAACTTAAGTCCAACTTGATTTAAAACCACAATATTGGTTTTAACTAACTACCAGAATTGTGGCCAAGGCCAAAAAAATTTTCTGCTTGCATGGTGACATTCATGTGACCGTATGCCACTAAAACGTACAGCACGTCAAAATGGACCATCTCACTAATCTATAAAAGGCTACAAGGCCAGATTCCTGATGTTCTTATGGAAGGGGACTCACCTTCCCAAAAATAGCCACCTTTCATTTCATCCTCTCGTCCTAATAGCCATTTGGTGAAAACACAAGGAAAATAATTTGTGTTATTGGTAAATTATACATATAATACAACACTTTTTATTGTAAAAGGTTAGGTAAAGGGTGCATTTGGAAGTTCAGAACCCCTTAGGGGTCATTATTTCTTGTGGGGAAATCTAATCTTGGCTTACAACCAACTTGAGTTACAACCAACCCTTGGGAACAAATTAGGTTTGTAAGTCACTGTATATATATATATATATATATACACACACATATTCATATGTACAATAAATATATATATATATAGATATATATATATAGTTACATATGTATTTTTCTGTGTTGCTTTATTGCTAAGCTTTAGTATATGAAATTACTATAAAGAATTCTTGAAGGAGAATTTCCAAGTATCTCTTTCCCCTCAGGTAGTATTCACACATTCAATATTATTGTTTTAAATTTCCAATAACAACAGCTTTATGTGTATTTGCCTAAAAAAAATCAATGGCATAATATAGAAAGGATCAATCCGGACTTATCTGTGAGCAGAAATAGCCATTATTGCTGGGAGACCTGACAAAAAATGTGTCGACGTCAACTGACACTTGGTAATACCTAACACGGCTAAACGCTTTCGGCTTAGCAGTTCATTCTCTGTATGACTGGACTAAGACAGAAAAATCTCTTCTGTCTAGCATGGTAATGTCCTAACCACCAAGCTTTTAAAAGAGCTAAGAAAAGGAGAAAGGCTTCTGGAGGCACACAGTGGCATCATTTAGCGGGAGATAAGGTTTTCAGCCATGTGCTATTTGCTCTGTCTTGCCGAGAGAAATGATAGGTCAGTAATATACAGGTCTTTTCCTCGCACAAGGAGGATTACCAATTAGAGGAAGACATAATCAGACAGGCTACAGCTGAAAAGAACAAACTATTCCAGAGAAAGGAGGGGGAGGCAATTGCTGTGTAACAGAAGAAAACTCAACTTTGCTTTGGGCAGCCTAGCTGATATTAAAATTTGTGCTGATATGTAAGCAGATTTGTGGAGTTCTTGTTTGTTTTTTCGGCTAAAGGATACCTTGTAAAAGATTTTTGTGCCTGCCTGGGACTATGCCTCCCATTGCTTTCATTACCTATGGAACGTGTCAAATAAAGAGGTGTGCCAGAAGGAAAGCAACAAAGTTTACAATCATAGGAGAGATACACCATTGAAGGTGAAATGTCTGGAGGCGTTTTTGGTGAGTACAGTAGAATGAAGCACATAGAGTAAAACATATTGAGAGGACCAAAAAGTCCAGAATGTGTAAGCAAAGCACTCAAAGGCAATTTTCTGCCTGCTGGTATAACCATTATACACTAGATGTGTTTATGAATGTTACTGGGCATAGATCATTAATGTTGTTGGCATTCAAGCTTATTTTTACACTAACATTTGCATTTTTGGAGAAAGTAGCCAGTACGTGTAGATGTTTATTTTAAAAGCTTAGTGTAAAATGCATAAACCATAGCAAATAATTCAAATGTTTGGAGCTGACTTCATCATGCAGTGACATTTGTTTAGTTGTGAGTTACAAGTATTGCGCTGACCTCATATAGGTGTTGACTATCTGAACATCTCTAAATGTGTCCACATAATTAATTTTAAATAGTATACAAATTATAATTTTTCTAATGTAGGGAATAAATTGCATTCTACCAAAAAACGTATTAACCACATAAGTCTACAACATTTAACTGTGGCTTCTAGTAATTTCCTCACTGGTGACCAGTCACATAGCTGTCTGGCATGGAGGCAGCAATTCCTCTCCACGAAGGTCCATAATTTTGGTAGCGATGATAATACATTTGAATAATTTCAGATGTGTTCTACAGCTCTGGAACTAGTATGTGAGTAAGTGAATGACAGTTTCCAGTTTCTTAGAATATGAAGTTGGTGTGCTCACATTAACTTGTCATCATTTACATCATCTTTTAGTCAAAGTCATTACTGAAAATGTACTTGGTCCTGAATAGTGTAGTCAGAAAATAATAGCTGTAAAACTGCTGACATCCACCTAAAATGTTGGCGGAAATTGCACTTCAAGGATGTCCTGAAAAGTACCTTCATCAAACAACAAAAAAAACATGATATTCAAATTTAGGTTACTGAGGAAATGGAATTCAATAACATTTTTGAATAACTTGCACTTTTACTGCCAACTGTGTGCTGGTTCTTTAAATGACCTTCTTTAAATTGCCATATGACCAAAGTTTGGTGTAAGCTGTTTCATATCTCTTTGTAAAAGATGTTAATGAGCTGCTGATTTCATAAACTGTTGGCAAAGCAATGACATTTTACCATATTGTTCAGGGAAAAACAGTAATGCTAGCCATACACATGCCGATAAGCGGACGATTTTTAATCTGACCGACGGGCGTGCGCGCCGTCGGTCAGGTTAAAAATCGTCCGCTAATCGGCATGTGCCCACATGGGGTGACAGATCCCTGTCGCCCCACTGCTCGGCCGGCCAGAGAACGGACATGTCCGATCTTCTCTGGCCGATGCAAGCCGAGGCAAGCCAATGTCATAAGCTGCAATGAAGACGGCGTCTTCATTGCAGCTTATGGGCGGCACACAAAGGGTGCCCGGCCGACTGAAGGGGCCCCATAATGCAACGGGGTGCAGACGTGATGACGTCATCACGTTTGCACTCCGGTGCATATCGGAGTAGGTCTGTCTGACCTACTCGGCATGTGTATGCCTAGCATAAGTGTACAAAGCTATTAGTATCAGGGGTCATATTTATTGGTGGATCACTCATGCTGATCTAGAGGAGCTGATGTTCTACTTTCTTTACCACACTAGCATGTAGATCTGTTTGGCATAAATACCTTTTTTACTTTGGAGTTGATTTACTAGAGTCATTTAGGCTTCCAAAGTGAATAATCGGTCAAAAGAAAAATTCACTAATCTTAATGAATATGGTAACAAGTTACTTTGCAAAGAATAACCAAAGAAAATGACCCAAGCTAAGTGAATTATCCATTTTAGGCGAAGAGAGAAATGCCTTTTGCAGTGTTTAGAAATACTTTAAACCCAGTCACACTGGTGAGCCAGCTACGTCTGGCAGTGTGGGTGTCCTTGGCTTTTCTCAATCCATCACCCTGGGGAGGTGGGAGGCATGCATGAAATCATGGTAAACTGTATTTCTTGTACTGCTCTAGGTAAGGGAAAATAATTAAAACTGATTAACAAAGGCTTGAGTTGTAGTGTGCCCTCTTCAATCTTCTGTTGCTTTTTCAAACATCGGGGCATTTAGCATGTCCAGCGGGAGCCCACAGTGTCTCAGACGTCAGCGTCCCCCACTCCTTCTGGGTTCTGCCACTTCAGCGTCATCAGTAATTTAGCCTTAAATAAATCAATGGTTCTAGGGATAATGGGAATAACTACACTGGTCCTTATGTCTGAATGTGGCAATATTAACCTCATAAGTTAATGCTTTTTTAATGCAAGTGCTTTTTCAGAACAGCAGTATTTATTATCTTTTCTCTATAAACATTTCATAAAAAAGAAAAACAGGACATAGGCTAGATTTACACTGTTGTTGTCATTCCCTGTTGTTGCTGCAGCTCAGGGAACAATCAGCCAGAGAAATTACCTTTTTAAGGCCTGTAATCTTGTGCAGGCACTCGCGGTCATTTTAAAAAAGACCCTATGACAGGTCTATCGGCTGAAAGACCAAAAACCGACCGGTGAACACCTCATGCTTACTCAGTTTACAGGGGGGTAAACAACTTCCTGTGTAAACGAGCCCCTAGGTTACTACTGAATGTAATCAAGAGCTCTAAAAATGCACCACATACCATTAAGATAGGTAGAAAATAATATTGTATATATTGTTAAGATAGGTAGAAAATTTTTTCTGTACTTTTATTTAATTCAAAAACTTCATTATGTAGTTCTAAAATAGAGGGGAGGGAAATGTAATGCAAATAAATAAAGGTTACTGTGTGCTGCTGAATCTAAGAGGTTTGTTTTTGGATTGCAAACAAATGAAACATTTAACCTTGTAGACTGATATTCTTCCCTCCAAGCTATTATTTCCTTTTACAGATGCTTTGTCTTTTTTTTTTTTACATAGTAGATATACATTGTATGCACAGATAAAAAAAAACACATTTACATTTTATACAGTCCTATACTTATTTGTCAGGGTTTAATAGGTTTGCACAGGAACACTTGATAAACACTTCAGCTGGGCATACACAATTGGATCAACTTTTTTGCTGAAACAATCAACCAAAAGTGTTCAAAATCAAACAAAAAATCGTTATGTCAGTAAATGTAGTCAATTGTTCAAGTATCTGGTGGGTTTTCTTGGTATTTCAGTCAATTTGTAATACATGGTTCTATGGAGCTCACAGGTCTATGGTCTACAGGTATACGATCATGTTTTTTTAAACGCTTTTTAAGTCGATTGAACAGAAAATTATCTGTGTATGCCCAGCTTTAGACAGAACTTATTATTACTTTTCCCAATTAGGCACTTACAAGCAGGCAGGATGTATAGTGTTTAATTACATATGATTATTGAACAGCTGATATACTACACAGGTGCTACTCACTCTGGCTCCTGCTGGCTGCTCATTGTCCCCTCTCTTCGGTCACGGACAGGCTGCGCACGGCGGTGCGCACACGTTCCCAATCCCACGAGACCTGCTGCGGGAGTTCTCAGGTCTCACAGGATTTGGCCCGGCCTGGAATAGAGAATCAGGGGCCAGGCTGAAAATAGGTGGCGGAAAGCCCTGTATGCAGTCATTGAGTTTTACTGTTCCCCATTAGTGTGAGCAGTAAACTCTGTATGGGGCATATGTACTACAATATCTACTTAAGGCAATAGGGCAAAATGTGGGTTGGAAACAAATGGAAATTATTAATTGCTCTGTTCCTTAATAGTACTTCTTTATGTGTTAACATTTCTATCTTTACTGTACTCTTTCCTAACAACTAGTTTAGCATCACATAATAATGGCTACATTATGTCCTTTATGATGTAACATAAATCTCAGCCGCTGCTAAGAAAGCGTGGCCAATTAATGTCATAACAAACACTATCTTCAGGGGTGCACATAACTTTTTTAGTGAGTTCTTCAGATGAGTACCAGGAGATAATGTTTGGTACTCACCCCATATTTAGCGTGGTCTACTCAGTCTCCTCTGTGTCACCCTCCTGCATGGTAGATTCTGCTCCGATTAGCTGTCTCCATCCACAGGTGACCTGTGTTTGAATTAGTAATTTGCATTCCCAATTTGACACCCCTTACTGCAACCTTTTATAGCTATTTAGGCTAAGTTTACACTGGCGGTTCTCGAGCTGCTTTCAGCTTGGAAACCGCCAGTGCGCTCCCACAGCCGCAGGATAAATGACTCTCTGTGATCGGCTGCAAAACAGTGCAGGCGATTACAGGCCGTATAATTAAGGACCCCCGACCTATGGCACGGCCGCCCAAAAACCGACCGGCGGATGCCTAATGTAGCTTCCGCTGGTCGGTCATGTTAAACGGTGGTTTAC
>CM070033.1:79134637-79172756 GCA_036250615.1 Ptychadena robeensis | reverse complement strand
CCCCTGATCATTCTTTGACAGACTAGCCCCTGATAATTCCACCCCTAAACACACACACCCTCTTATCGTTCTACCGACACACACACATCACAGAGTGAAAGCTGAAGAATCTCACCTCGGGAACACAGGGGGGCGTGGCAGCAAGGACTCCAAGGCTCAGCCTATCAGCTTCCTCCTACCTGACACGCCCAGCGGCTTAAGCTTGCTTGCAGTCAGAAAGCTAGGGAGGAAGCTCCGTCAATATGCCCCGTGTCTGTGGTCCGCAGATGCGATTTAGAGGGACAAAACAGGTACGCAGAATGGGTTTTTAGACCTGTATGCGCACCAGCGGACCAGTTATGTGCACCCCTGACTATCTTAGCTATAGTATCATTAAACTAGTGAAAATATTAATGTCAAATATAAATGATTCATTAAACATTGCAATAACAACTTAAAAGGTATTGTTACAAATAAGGTTCCCCACTAACTTTTTGGCTTAACATTACGCTTTTCTAGAGACACAGAAACTGCTTTGTGTACCAAAATATGTCAAGTGGCTTGTGAATACTGAAATCCTTTTTGATAATAAAGCCTAAACTGAGCTATAGTTCAAACCCCAATGTCTATTATGTTGATAATACACAATATACGTTGAACATTTTAACATCACAGGTAGATATTTAATTCAATATAGTATCCATATATTTTCTCTCACATGCAGTTGGTCACAGCAGTCTTTTATTTTATGCAATGGACTGATAGGCATTTACTGACCTAAGCACTATTTAAAAGTGTTGTTACCTGCACATTTTAAAAATAAACGTATAACAGGGGGGGTCAAACTCAAATGAACAGCAGGCCACATTTAAAAACATGATTTTTTTTTATTACACTGCAGGCAATTTTTGGCCCAAGGGTCAGAATTTGACACCCCTGGTCTTCACACCTGTACACACAGTGATAGGGGCAAACATAGACTACATATAAACTGTACAGTGCAAACAGTGTGTGTAGCCCATGTGTGCCCCAATGTCTGAATGTACACTGTGTGTAATCAGTGTGTATTCCGCCATCCCTGTGTGTACAGTATGTACTTTGCCTTCACCCAGGCCAATCCTGGTACCCCTCTCCCAGCTCTGCTTTATCTGCCTCTACCTGCTGCAAACTACTATGTCTAAAGGAAGTTAATTTAAAATATATTATAGTATGCAGGTAAAAATGAATAGCTTTAAAAAAATATAGAAAATGGCACTAGTAAAATTACACTGATATTTTACAATATAGGTGTCAAACTCTGGCCCAGGGGCCAAATTTGGCCTACAGAGAAAATACTTTGGGCCATGGCAGATCTGTTAGATTCCCCTTCTCTGCAGCCTCCCAACTAGCTGCACTCACCTCCCCTCCATCCACCAACTCTGGGAGTAGAAAACTACGGATCCCAGAATACTCCAGGCAGCAGGTGCTCACTGTGACATCACCAGAACTCACCACTGAGCAACCAGGACTTGTAGTTCTCTCAGATATGGAGGGACGATGAGTGAAGCTAATATTTTGCATACCCTACTATTAATTTTCCCTGCCCCTACCTGCATACTATTATATATATATATACTTAATTCACTTTAGATAAAGTCATTCAATCTCTGGATTCTGTAATTTTTTAGGCAATTAAGGCAGATTACATCTGGTACGAATGATCATACACAACTTCCTAAAAACAGCTTAATGCCCTAGACTCCATAATGATGATGAGCCTTTATATTGGATATAACTGAAATCCAATGAATAAAAGGAGTAGGTTATGGACAGTGAGGTAGTCTATTGATAGATAGAATATGGACAGTATGGTTGTGTATTAAAGGGCTTCATGACACTTAAAAGTGCTTTTTTTCTAGCGGGGTCTTATTACTGTTGCAATAATAATAATAATAATAATAATAATACCACAAATGCACAAATTAAGTATAAATCACATCTATTGAATGTTTAAAGGTGAAAGTGAAAATGCAATCTCTAACCTAAGAAACATGAAATTTCATCTATTCATTTGATTTCTGGCCTTAAATCACTTGTTGGCATTTTATTGACATTTTGTGACATGGAAAATCCTGGTATCATTAACAAATCAATCAGAAAGGCACTCAACATCTTTTGTTCCCATCAGTTTACAGATCTTGTTTCAGTTTAACAAAGACATCACAATGCATACAATCTATTATATACACCAGGAAAAAGATTTTCTGAAAGTAAGTATAAGAAGCTCACATTAAAGTCACTGTGCCATATCTTTATATGCTCCCTGGAAACGATGGGGTTTAGAGTAATATAGCAACATAAGCAAAAAGATAGCAATTTAATGGGACTGCTTTAGTATTCCCCAGTAAATAAGAAAAGGTGAACTGTATCTTTGAATGTTACATGAGAAAATACTGCAAATCTAGATATTGTTTTATTCAACGTGCAGCATAATGTAAATGGCCAACAGAATCACTGGATTGTAAACGAAATAGAAAAAAAGTATTATTGGTAAAATGCCCAGGCTTTGAGCTGTTGAGCAAAGCTAAAACGCAAATGGCCTTTCATACAATATATCAATTCTATGTTTGTGCACACTCTATATACATGGTATCTATTTATTATTTCCATATATGTAGGGAAACAACAGGGTTGCAATAATTTACACATATCCCCTAAGTGGACATACATTCTTTTATTTCCCTCCGTATTTTACACATGATATAAACCCCCTGATTGACTGGCAGCAGTCACATAGAGGGAGCACCTTGCTTCTTTATACTTGAAAGTATTATTAACTGTATTAAAGAGGTTCTATACTCAAAATAAAAAACACATACATTACATTGACATAATACTCACCTGTCAGCAGATTACATCTGTAAAAAAACAACATACTTACCTTCCTCACTTGTTCATTCCTGGAGAAATTTATTAAGGACAGAGAGAAGCAGTTCGGCCCACACTTAATACTCATAAATACTTAATTCTGACTATGGAGCTTAAATCCTATAAAACGCCCACAAGATGGAGCTTCAAGTACATCGCATTAGATTCTGCAGATGTGAAGCTGCATTCCAATGAACTTCATCCCAGATACCCTTGCTCTGAGTGTTTACAACCTGGCAGTGGCCGGTACGTCACATAGTGGGAGGGGAGAGCCCGAAAATCGCCTCTTCTTTTTTTAAATTTTGAGCATTTGCTGCTGATAGTGTTAAATGCCCAGTGAGGTGGTAGGTCCGCTTTAACTTATTAATTAGGGCCATTTCACACTAGCCGTTCTGCATCAAGCAATTGGAAACCTGTGTACCTTCCACACAGGCCCTGCATTTGCCTTTAGATGGCCTTCAACACACATTTTTGCAGACACAGCATAAGCATCCAAGCACAGTGCACTGTAGTAACACAGACTTTCACCAGTAACAGATACGGTTAACGGACTCTGTAGCAATGTGATATGCCATACATGTATATGCTTTCTATATCCTGTTTGATAAAAATACAAGGCCTAAAAGAATCATGTTTGACAGACCCAAGGGCAGTGCAATACAGTAACATGGGTTTTCGCAGGTAACAAATGCAAATAATGGCCTCGGTAGTAATTTGAAGGTATACTATTCATGCTTGCTATGGGTTGCTTGAAAAATACAAGGTTTAAAAGAATCATGATGGTAGGAGGGTAGATAAAAATGTCAATACATGATTTTTTTGTAAAATAAAATCAGTAGGAAAAGGCCATTATTTTTCTGAATCATGAAGGATGTTATTCAAGGATGGCTATAGGATACATACAGGGAGTGAAGAAAAAACCTTAATGGCTGAAGAAAAAATAACAATTTCTAAGGGTACCTTAGGGCTTGTTTCCATTGCAGCGTTCCCGCGCAGCTGAACGCATGCCTCAAGTTGTCGCGCGTTTTCATGCGTTTTTGCGATGCGATTTTTTTTTGTAATGCAGATGCAGATGCGGTTGGGGCGCGGATGTGTTTCTAAACGCTGCAGCTAGCGTTCAGAAACGCGCCCTAAACCGCATCCGCACCCGAACTCGCACAACCGCACCAGTGGAAACTACATTGAAGTTACCAATGGATGCGGTTGGCGGCGGCGGCGGCCGCGCGGCTGCAAACGCCCTGAATCGCAGCAATGGAAACAAGCCGTTACTTTGTTAACAAAAAGGAACATGTGTTGGGGGATTCGTACTTCCATGTTAAACATTTTTCTAGTTAAGGATCCACTCAATATAATGATGGTATGTGTGAAGGATAATAAGGCAACTTGTCAAAAGTATACTTAAGTCTGAAGCACTGCTGTGAAAGTTTGCTTTGTACCTGTCTGCTTCCACTGCTGCATGGTGGAGCAGTCAGACAAAATCAATTGCTCTGACACGTTTCTCAGATTGTCAGAGACAACAGACAAGTGGAGTTCCTATTATTAGAGTCAAGGTGTCTGTCATTATTTAGGATCTACAAATGGATCTATATAGTTGGTAACAATATTTATGAGCTAGTTTGATGACTGTATGCTAACGCTTAGAGTCTAACAAAACTGGTGCCATGTTTCACTGTAATGGAAGATCCAAGTGGCATTGATTAGTTGGAAGAACAGACATTATTGATCATATTGTTCAATAATAGGCTAATAAAGCAAGAAGCATAGAACACCCACGTAAGTCCTGCCTATAAACACAGAAAGTAATAAGAAAACATCTGGCCACTTACTAATTGGTAAAAACGTGTATATTTTTGTATCTTAAAGTTCAAATGTGTATTGTAGATATGATTGTTAATGTTTATTTAAATGTCATATTCATCATCATAATTTGGAGATATTCCAAGTTACTTTGAATGAACAAATGGATGATTCATATTCATAAACTTGCTGTGAGCAATGTAATTACCATACCTGCTCCCAAGCTTATCTTTGCAAACACAGTTTAAATGTTACAAGCCTCTGGTAACCTTTACTGTAAATTTCTATGAGCAAGCTATGAATCCTGATTCACAATGTGGCTTTTTTTCCTTACATAAACCTAATTAGCGCCTTGGATCTTTTTCTAAGTGTATGGAAAGCAACCAAACTTTATTTCTACTATCCAGCTAGGGGTCAGACTGTTGTAGAAACCTGTATCCTTGTATTTGGCTCAAGAAGTACATGTGTGATAAAGCACTATACAAGATGATAGTGTTACATACATCATTAAATAAAATCTCTCCACAGCTCTTTTTCATTTCATATAAACTCATGCAATGTCTATTATATTTTGTATCAGTGTTCATGAATATTCAAAGTATTCATACAGATCTACAGCAATGAAAACCTAAGCTAAGTATATTATCAGGAGCAGAGTTTAAGGAGATGATGCCATATGAAAAAAACTCTAAAACATGGTCAACTTTATTAAGTTACCAAATGGCACTGTTAAATGGGTGCTGGGTATCAATGCATATAAACAGTAAGTGGGCATTCACACGGGTTTCTGGAAATGCTGTGTTTCAATCGCTAAAGCCAGGAAGACATGACATTAAGCATCTCCCGGTCATTTAACCGATGTCTGCCTAATATACCTAATATGGGAGCGTTTTTAAATGCGGGTGAACGTGTTCTTTTTGCAAAAAGCACATGTAAATGCCAACCAAATATACAACCTATGGGTAAAAGTATTTGTTCCTCCATACTTACACGCCTGAAGTAATAAAATAAATAACTGACCTTTGAGCTGCCAGAATAGTGCCCACAATCCCCAAAAATTATATAATTACCTGCTCTGCTCTCGTCTGTGAAAGTCTACATGTTTAATCCTTTAAAGATGCCAGTCTACAGAGGATTATTAAGTACCGTAACAGTATAGCCACTGCAGCCAGATATATTGTTCTCAATGGTAAAAATGTATCCCCACAGTGCGATGACATGACTGATTTCTATATCTTAAATGTGTTTTTCATCATGTCAATAACAAGGTGAGGCTAGTGAGGTGACATGAGGTACATGAGGTGAGTTTAGGTGCACTTTAAAAATAACAAAGATTAGCTTTAGACAGGTTTCATTTATAAACCAGCCTGTTTTTTTTTAACTTCTAACAGATTCTTTAACAGGTTTGATGGCTAATATTTTTACGTACTGTGTACTACTTGCAGTGTTAATTATTTTTTCCAAAAGTTTTTTCGCGATGCCCACAGTAGAACAGTAGGCCAGAGATTGTTAATGTTATACATGTGGTCTGTTTATCTAAGCTTTTATTGCTACATTTTGTATATGTTTTAATTTTTGATTAAACATCGGGAATTATGTTCCTGCTTTTAACTTCTACTGCTTAAGTGACATTTGTTCGAACATTAAAGGGTTATTAAGCCCTCATGGATAATCTATTTATTCCAACCTATAAGCAATGCTTGAACTACATGTCCTTAAGTGCACTTGTAAGCAATGATCTGCATGCATTCAAGCAGAAGTGAATTGGTGATGTGCATACAGCAGTGGCTACATAGGGAGCTCTATAGAGCAGCGAGTGATTGGTGCATAAAACAACAACAAATAAAAAGTGCAAAGGCACACATGAAAGCAATACATGTGTAAGTGTACGCACATGATTTTATATTCATACTTAAGTGTTTAAAAATCTTTTAATAGTTCCTGAATGATGTAGTGTAGACCTATACTGGGATGTTTTTTTTTAACCTGCTTGTGTTTTCCAAATAAAAAAAATCAAATGTGACATCTCTCCTTCTCTTTGTTTTTTTACTAATATGTGGAATTGAACCTTAACACAAGCCCATCATATCCCTTTTGATGATGAAGTTGAATTAGCATAGTTTTTTTCTAATTTTAGAACTCAATCTCAGCTTAGGTTGTATTCCCAGTTTGGCTGTATAGAGTTACTTTGAAATGTTCAAATATTCAGCTTTGCATAGACTTAAATATGCATGATTCCTAATCACTAAAGCATTTCCTAATTGTGAAGATGCAATTTAATGTGTTCCACTGACAGGTAGAAGTCATTAAATCATTATGTGCTGAAAGATTTGGCAGTATTCCAGACACAATTATAGTAGTTATGTCTTCTTCCATACGGAAAGGGAAGAATGAAGATGACTTATTCCTATGTAAATAAATTAGCATGTGATGCTAAATTTGCTACATAGTATGAAGCTAGTCAATTTTGCTTAATGCAATTATTTGTGTTAACTAACCTTTCCAAAGCTTCAGAACAAACATGCAACAAATGTCAACCCGCAAAAAAAAAGAAGGTTTCAATGATGTCTGGGCAGCTAACTCACCTGCTGGCATCCTATACATGTGGTCATTTTTTCATGGTAAATTGCCAGATCCAACAGTTCACTCACGATAACTCCTGAAACCATATCAAAGCCACTCTTTACGTTTATGATCATAAGTGTATTTATGTGCATGTGTTCACATGTGTTCATGTGTATTTACCTGTATGTGTACTACAGCATAGAAATATATTTTTTTAGCAATCCATAAAAAAACCTTTTTTTTTTGTTTTTATTATATAGATAATTTTCTTGATTATTTAAAGGTTTACCCTCTGGTTTAATATTGAAGATTACTGTGTTTCTTTCATATTCTCACTGGATTGTTTGCTTAATAGTGATATAGTCCAAAACTATTTTCAAGTTAAAGCGCACTTAAACCCACTAGACAAAGTTTTCCCCCTAGCTAGCCAATCCCTCATTATTGGAGCAATATGTAAATAAAAAATCGTTACCTGTGAGGAGAGATCTGTATATTCCCCACTTGACCCCTCCTCATCTGACTGGGGCCGCAGCGCTTAGCTCCTCAGTGTCTGCTAGGAGACTTCCTTCTGCAGCTATTCATGATTTTTTTTCTGCTTTCACTTTGTGTCCATTGACAGACATTGTATCTGGCAGCCCCTGGTGGTCGGTGGCGTTATTGCAGCCTTAAAAAAGATATTTCATGCTTTTAAGAAATGTTGGGGCTGAGTCATTCTATGTTTGGGTCAATGTTTTATTATCTTTAACATCATCCAACAGCCAATCAGTAGAATTTTCAGGAAACAGTTGCAATCTAATTTTTCAATAAATCTGTGTTTTTGTTCTGAAGAAGTGTCTAACAGTATTCTGTGTTTTTGGTGTCTACTTCAAAGCAATTTCTGCTATTAGGAAAATTTTGTATTTAGAATATGATAATATTAGGCAAATAACTATAATATTTGCATATGTCTGTGAAGTGATAATCAGTGAATGAACATGAAATAGCTTTTAGGTTTTGAGGCTTTGACTCCACTATGCGTTAAGGATGCACTGTGTTAATGGATCCAATTAAATGCAACCCATGCATTAGGGATTCATCACAGGTTATTTTAAGGGATGCTTCTGTGATGTGTACTTGCGTTGGCTTACGTTGCTTTAATGGCAACACAGTGCTGACGGATCACACCAAAGGATGTGTAGACACATCTATTGACTTGTAGTGATGCCCAAACTGTCCGAACTCGCCGGTAAGCAGTATGGGTTTTCGACCCACCCCGTTCGCTGGTGAGAAGGAGCTGACTATTCTTCCTCTGGCAGGATCAGGAGCATCGGGATCCCGCCGGAGTAAGAATCTTTTCACTGAAGACCAAATAGAGAACCCTGTCTTCTAGTGAAAAGCCGGCTCTAAAAACCGGATGTGACGTCACTGACGCCACTTTCAGTTCTTCCGATTCAATTTCCCCTCAGAGAGGCGGGAATTTGAATCTGCCCATGAACAGACAGACATCGGACTTCTTTAAAAGTCCGATCCGCCTGTTTGCTGATGCATCTGGCCGATGTTCAGCCATCACTAATGACTTGCAATGGATGCGTCAACATCCCTGCGTTTAAAATTTAGCTCAGTGGAGTCAAAGTCTAAATCATATTTATATTATACTGAACAATGTTTGATTGTGATAGACAAATCAGGCCAAGTTTGAGTAGTTAAAGTATTATCAAACCTTTTTTGTGATGGATCTAAACTAATTTTCCACAATCCAGAGATTATGCTTGAAATGACACCAGGGGCCATTCACACATTTAAGCTCTATAACACAAGGCAGCACCAGGAACACAGGATCTGTAAACCTATGTGATACTGAGACCTTTGTGGGTTTCCCTCCCTGTTACCTATAAATCTACTATTTATACATAGCCTAATTTCTTCAGTGGTTGTCACTTAAAAAGGTCCTCTATTTTTACAAAGGGTTATCTAAGTCCATGTTTTCTTGATATTACTCTACTTAGTGAGTACTGTTAAAGGTAAAGATCCTACACTAAAAGTCTGGATTTGCAAATTGCTGTATGTTTCAAGGTGTCACCATAAAGTGTAGCAAGCAACTATGAATTGATAGCTTCCATTTTCACTAAGCACTGCCACTGAAAGTCTAGATACTGGAAACAATTTCCTTTTTACAATAGAAGATTGTAGCTGAAAGTCTTCTTTTGTGCAGCATATCAAAAAATCTGTTTTACTCTTTAATGCAACCTTCTGTTAAGCAGTAAAAATCTCAAAATTAGCCAGATAAACATGTCCATGGCTGTGGTTTTCAGACATTTGTTTCCAAGATGCAGAATGTATGGATTTTCCAATTTACATAACGTAATTTCCCTACCTTATGTTTTTATGTAGGTTAGCAGCAGGAAGCAACATGCATCAAAGTTAAATATTACCTCTTAATTCACACAATTGCCTTACATATTCATACAATAGCATACAATAACAGAACAAATTTTTTTTAATTCAAAAATATTCAAAGCATGTGTGCAAATCTGCATTTACTTATACTTTCTTCATATTTAATATTGTCCATATGTTATCTATATGTTATAAGCAGCATAGACAATATTTAAATTCTCAACATTTTGCAAATTATTCTCCAAATATTATTAGTAAATTCGAAATCTCCTGTTACTTTTTACGAATATTGGCACTTTTCATCGGAATATTGTGATCGCAATGTCATAGTGAAATCGACCCGAATATTCAAGATTAAGAAGGTATAGCACTATATTCAAGATCTTTGTGAATTCTCGAAGTGCTGACATTTGCAATAAATATTTGCGATTTGAATATTCGCGGCTAACACTGCTCATATGCAACATTCTCATTAGAGTTGGATGAACTTTTCTTCCCCTTGGCCAACAGTACGGGTGTTTGACCCGCCCCCTTGCTATCAAGTAGGTTATTGTTCTTCCACCAGCCAGATTAGGGGTGGAAAGATCCGGCCGGAGGAAGAATTTTTTTTTATTTTTCCAGTGAAAAAAATCGGGCAAAAACCCGGAAGTGACATCAATGACGTGGAAAAAGAAACTGTGCGTTCCATTTACCAGAAGTGGCATCCCTTCTGGTATATGGAACACTTCACTGAGCGTTCCATGTACTGGAAGTGACGTTACTGACGTCATTCCCGGTTTTACCCAATTCATATTCCCCGCAAACAGGTGGGAAGCTAAATTTTACCACAAACAGGTGGACTTGGACTTTTCTAAAAGTCCGATTCGCCTGTTAGCGAATGGACAAGGCTGATGTTCGGCCATCAGTGGTTTTCATTTGCCAAGAGACTGGTATGCTGAAAGGCGTTTCTAGACCCACCCTAGCCCCCTGTCTCTTTATCAATCTTAATGTTCTATAATCTATTGTGTTACTTGTTTACAAACTTTGTATAGCTTATGAACCCAGAGCTGTGTGACAACAATATATCAAATAAAGGGAACGGAGAACATAGTCATAGGTAATAGTCACAGTCATTGACTTGTTGCATGTTGTTGACGATGATATCTAGTGACAAATAAAACAGCGCTGTGGACACAAGCTCTTAAACAAAAACAAATTTTAATTGGGTCTCAACCGGGTTATGGTGAACCAAAATATTGAGGTGGTTCAAGTGAAACTTATCATATCTACTGTATGTAAATTTTATGTCTGGTTGGTTAAAAACACACATATTATCAAGTCATTTTTCTGAACAGGTCTTTAAACTAAAATTATTCCATCATGTACAGGCATATGAAGGAGTGGAAGTAAGGCCTATTACTGTTGTACTTTTTTGTTTTTGGATTTTTCAAGCTAGATATTGTAAAAAATATGCACATTTTAGCAACAGTTATAAGAAACTGTTAAGAATGTTAAGAATAACATTATTTGGTCTATTATAAATTCAATGTGTACCCTGGCAGATTCTCATCAATAGTGAAAAGTTCGCCCGGCAGACAGTTCGCGGCGAACATAGTATGTTCACAGTTGGCAATGCTGGCGAACATTATTGGTGTTCCAACCGCCCCCTATACCTTAACATGGAGACAAAGTGCGACCCCTCCTCCTATAGTCAGGTGGGACAGTACAGCCAATAACACTTCCTTTTGCTCCTAGAGGACACTCCCCCCCCCCTTATAAAAGAAGCTGCTGAGGGAGGGAGAGCTGCTGCTGATTGAGGGATGCTTTGCTATTATACTCCATCCAGTGATTTGCAGCTTAAGCTAAAGTGTTCTGTTACATGTAGTTCATCATTGCTGAGCCACAAAAGTCCTTCTCTGGGGGTGGGGTATGCTGAATTATGCATTGCAGAAAGATCTGACTAAATGTGAAGCGCTGCAGAAGGTGCTGTCCGGTAACTTTTGGCAAAATCTTGAATCTAGATGTGATTTCTGGCCATTAGACCTGAAGAAAACAGCATTTTAAAAAATCCATATTTTGGGGGAGAAGTTTAGCCTTTGATCCCCCTCTGGCATGACACTGTCTCAGTGGTCGCCCACTTTTAACATTTTTTATTGATATTTTGGCTACAAATATGACCTGAAGGTTTGAGAAGTCCGCCCTCCATTAAAGTCAATGGAGGTTTGCCGTTCGCATGTTCGCGACGGGTATTTGCAGAAGTTCGATTCGCCTGTTCATGATGAACAGCCACAGCTGATGTTCGTCCATCACTAGTCATCAATAACATGACAGAAGTATTATCATCATAAAGTCATGTGAAACAGAATGGTATTAAAAGCAGGATATTACATCAATATACATAATATGTCTTCACTATGATATCATAAACTGTCCTCTGTATAAGCTTGTTCTATGAACTGTGTTTGCTTGACTGTGACATATGTTCATCACAGACAGTGATATATGTGAATTCTAATTTGGACCCTATAACTAGTACAAGATTAATCTAGAGAAATATTGTTAACATTGTTCAATGGAGGTCACACTTTCAGAAATCCCATTTCATAGGTTTTTAATGATTTAAAGATGATTATCTTCAGTAACTTGCAATTAGAACTGGTACATAAGACTTCATTTTTTTAGTTATGAAGTTCACTTAAATTGAATTTGCCTTATTTTTGGAGTGGAATAAGATATTGATGCTGGAATGTAGCAATTAATCTGTATTTTACTATAATTTCCATGAGCATAAAACATACATTCCGTATTTTTCGGTATGTGCGGACCATAAGACCAAAAACCAGAAAAAAAGATTTAATAAGTTTTCACATCAATTGGGTTAATGCAATGAATTCAGTGAATGCAATATTCAATTCAGCCAGTAGGTGTCACTAGCAGCAGTACACTCTCAGCAGAACACGTCACACTACACTGATCGGCAGGAGGAAGGGGGGGGGCCGGGCTGTCTCCTCTCAGCCTCTGCTCTCAGTCTCTGCCGATGTCGCAGTTACTGTGTCCGTGGGAGCTGCAGAGTGATTGCAGTTCCCACGGACAGGAGAGAGAGATATAAATGATCATCTATATCTCTCTCTCTCAGAACAGCATTGCTGGCATAGGCAAATACACAGTTCAGATGGGAGAGCTAGACACCGGCTAATCTCCGTGCTGGGAGAGCTGGCGGGAAGCCAAGGTGCGACCATTCAGGGTTGCGCATTTGGACCATAAGACGCGGGCGTATTTGGACCAATATTGGGGGTGAAAAAGTGCGTCTTATGGTCCGAATTTTTTTTTACTTTCCAATTCTTTTTAATGTTACACACGGAGGTTAATGTAGATTGTATTCTCTAAGCAAACAGTAAAGCATAGTGGATTGATCATGATGTGATCAGTTAAACTTAACCAAAAATGTCCACCACCAATCTAATGCCTCTGTAACTTTACCACAACCAGCCTGGTGGTACTATGCTCTTGCTTCCACAGCCTACTCCATATAAGTGTATGTTAATGCAATGCATGGCCCTACAATCCTACAGGAGCACTTTAATGTTGAATCAATCCATATTTAATATACTTAATATTGATTTGAAACTTGTATAGTAAAAATAGGATAATGCTGAGCCACTTACTGTAATGGTTCAGAATTTGTGCTAAGCATTGAAACCTACTATGGGGTGATGTGACATTTTTGCTGTAGTAAACTTTTTATAAATCATCTCTTCATGATTAACATGTAATGCCACTCTTACATATAATAACAACTGGATGAATCCTCGTGGGTAAAGAACCAGCATGTGTGCTATAAAAAGCCTTAATATGACCATATTGTTGGTGACATAGCTGGGATATTTTACATAGCTGAAAATGTATTTGACATTTTAGATAAATAGAGCTTTGTCCTGTTTTGAAACCATTCAAATACATTGTTGACGGCAACGCTTTTGCATTTCAGATTGAATTATAAGGTTTTCAAACTGACTTGCATTTTGTTAATGCTTTTTGTTATTTTGAAATAGTACTATAAGATGTTTAGTGTTCATAAAAATAACAAGCGAAATAAAAGAGCTGGTAAGTTTAATATATAATATGCATTGATATGAAAACATTTACTTGAGATTTTATTGGATTTATTAAAAATTCTAAACGTTCAGTCTCAGCACTCAACTAATTTAGCTTTACATGGTCCAACTAGTTTGGCACAGTATTTTGACAGATTGGTATAACTGAAATGTGATCACTGTTCACTGCTTCCAGTGTTATTCAATTATTGTATCAATATATGAAAATGGAAATGGCCCACTGTTGCAGCCATGACAGCTTCTACTCCTCTGAGTCAACCGTCTTCTTTGGGGTGGCATTTCCATGTAATTTTTTTGCCCAGTTATCCAGAAAAGTATTTGTGTGGCCAGGCACTAATGTTGTATAGCTAGCTATTCAACTCTGTTGTAGCAA
The DNA here is from genome assembly GCA_036250615.1 of Ptychadena robeensis. Classification (NCBI taxonomy): domain Eukaryota; kingdom Metazoa; phylum Chordata; class Amphibia; order Anura; family Ptychadenidae; genus Ptychadena; species Ptychadena robeensis. The sequence continues at coordinate 79,158,665 of CM070033.1, read as the reverse complement.
CTCTTGAAGGTGTTCATGGAAGTTAAGACCAGTCAAATTGACCTTGATTAATCGGTTGGAAACTCAGAAATGTCCAATATGTTGGATAATATGTCCCTTCTTTGGTACTGAAATCCAACCTTTTAAAAACATACAGTTTGTCCTCCAGCACCAAATTTAACAATGGCCACAATGCAGGCAGGCACTCACCATTTTCCTGACATTTACCAAACTCACATCCATTGGTGGTATGCTTTATACCATTCCATCATATGGCTTTATTAGGTTTAGTGATATAAGTCTTCTGCTGAGGATTATGTTACAGAAAGTATAAAACGTCAGTTATTGACTATAGTTATAACAACTAGAATAAATACCTAAGCCAAAAAATTAGGCAGATAATGTGAACTAAGAAATTTTGGCCTCCTAAGAGCCCATCCCTTGATGTGACAACCATGTTCTCACATGCTGCTACTTTGTTGGTATTTAAATTGCCACAATCTTCTGTGGCAGTCTTCGTTGGTGGTGCAGACAATTTGTAACTCTCGTGTGTAGGATGTGCTTGCGTTTGCAATTAAAGTGTATTGGAACTATAAGCCCAACACAGCCAAAATGCCTACTGCAGTGTGTTATGAAATGGTATAATGCACCGCACAGTGCAGTTTAGTGTAGTGTAAATATAAGAACATTTCTTATGGGAAACCTGTGTACCATGTGGATTGCACAACGTGTACCAAAAGTGCAACACAAATAGTGTGGAAGATCCCTAAAATTAGTGTAAATAATGTTCAACCCTTTTTTATAGATATGCTTTCAAGCCATAAACGTGTTTTATGTAATCAAGCATATAATTTTGTATTACATCTTGTATTGTACCGTACCCCTTGTGATAGCCGAGCATCAAGCTACAATCTATAGATCGATTGCCACCAGAGGCAATATAAGGCCGTAGAGATGTTCAAAAGAAGGTTTATGCTAACAAACAGCAGGAGTTCCAGAAGCCGTGCTCAGAATTAGTGCATTATTCAGTGTATCATACCTTGTAATGCAAATTATAACAAAATAAAATTGGTATACATCATTGAACATCTAATGTGCTATGGCTGATATAGGAGCAAGTGCAAAAAGGTTTATTGTCCAAAATCATATCCACTTTATACTATTAAAACAAACAAACAAAATGTTCTTCCTTAAAAAGTTGCTGAGCTCATCTCCCAGCAGATCTGTGCTTGCTTGCAGCTAAGAGAGAGAAAGCGAGCTTACAATCGCATAAAACACACTGCTTTTTTTAACTAAACTTAATAATTATAATGCATTCAAAGGCAATGTCACTATAGCTCTCCCATTGCGCCCTCTTCAAAAAACAGAATGATCATAAATTCTCAGTGCCAGAGGGCAATATTATTGTCAATGTAAAAAGCACCGCGGACTTATGATTCCTCATGCAGAAATTAGAGTTCAAGCTGCTCTCAGCTATTTGAAGGCCTATTAGCAGTGCAGTGTCTGAATTGTAGAACGTGTTGTTATACCAATATGGGGAGGTCAGATTAGAAGGATGTCATAACTGAGATGACTCACTGAGGTAATAGTACATTAATGTTTGTCAGACCTTTCTCTTCCTAAGCAGCAACTTAATGCATATTTAGAAAGTATATATATTGACATACTATCAAAGTATATACTTGAATCTTTGTGAACTTTGTGTACTGAAGTCATGTTTTAGTGCATACATTTTGGGATATCAGTTGTTTATACGCTTTTTTAAGTGAATCTCTCAAATACACCTTATTTGATACATTTAGTTGTTTAAGTACCACATATTTTGGACCATAAGACACATTGTTCCACCCAAAAGAGGGGTGAAAATGAGTGTGATCCTTATGGTCCAAAGGTGTGGTAAAATAACTTTTTGGGGGGTTTCATGCATTGTTAAGTTAGCCTTTTAATTGCCTGGCCGGGACTATATGATGCCCCTCAGTGCCCTGAAAGGCAGTCAAGGAGCCCATCATGGCAGGAGAGACACACATAGTCAGGGCAGTACATACTTACATTTTTGTTAAATTGCGCATCTGTGGAGAGATGCATGCAGTGTCCCCGTCTGCCCCCCCCCCCTTCCCCGATGTGTAAGAAGGAAGCTGGTGACAACCCCTGCATAGTGACAGCAAGTGTTCACTAGTGACATCTTGTAGCTGAACAAAAATTTTTCCCCAATTGAGATTAATGCTTGAACACTATTAATGCTTGAACAGTAGATAATATTTTTCTTGTTCTCCTGCTCTAAAAACTGGGTGCGTCTTATGGTCAGGTGCATTTTTTGGTCCGAAAAATACCGTATATGCTCATCTGCTTTGATATTTAGAAACTCATTATTTACCTATGTTCCCTTTTTCTGACATTGAGTTGGCCCAGAGAGCACTGAGCCACAGTTAGGCTATGTCACCTATGCACTATACTACTAATGTGTAGTGATGGCCGAACTTTGGCCAGGCAGACATCCGCTGGAATATTCCATAATATATCTTCATACCATTTTAATTAGTAGGTAGATAAATAACCATTCTTAGATTATGCACATATAATATGTTAAGATGTTTATCATGATGCGTTTATATTACATAAATGAAAAAAATAAATAACTCAATTCTTCTAATAATTTACAATAACATTCTACTGTTGTATGTTCCAGTTATTTGTAGGTATCTCAGAGCCAGACCAACATTATTTTAAAAGTCACCAAAATATTGTTTGTTATATAAGAGTTCTTTGCGCAATGGAATTAAGCATTTGAATTTAATTAGATTTAGCTGTAATTAAATGATAATCTATTCATTTACTAACACAACTCAAAGATGTTATCACTTTGGCCTTGTAAAGGAGCAGCTGTGAATGGATGTAAATCGTGGAAATAAACACACAAGGAATGCAGAAAAATATGACAGTGCCCCTATGAAAATAAATTGTTGCTTTTCAGATAAGCACACTTGTAACATCAACATATAGGATGTGTAAATGAAAAGACATCTGTATCAGCAGTGCTTGCTTAGATTCCAAGTAGACCCAGGCTTATATGAATCACCAATACTGACTACAGGCTAAAATTAGATGAAATTCTTAAAAATTGTGCAATAAAAAAAAAATATATAGTATATGTAATGCATTGCCTTTATGGTTGAGTGGCCATAAATATGATTATATGATTATAATGGGAAGATTATACATTTGGCAACGTCTAATCACATAACAATCAATCAAAAAATCCTTAAAAACCTGACAGATTATTGTACTATCAATTGGAAATTTCCAACCTGACAAATCCCAGGTCGTTTATTTATATATTGTATTTTGATCACTTTTTGGTCCCTTGATTCAGTAATAAAAGATTCTAATTCCTCTCCTTGATCAACTTAAACAGTCAATGTTTCCAGGTGATATACAGAATATCTGACCAGTCAGATTAAGTCCCTCAAGCAGCCACTACCACTAACTAAACAAAGCAATGCATGATGATTGCTTGTGATATAAATGTAATATTAGCACAATTAGATTAGTTTGTTTGCCTGTTTACATCAGTGGTTCCCAAACTAGGGGGCAGGAAGAACGCGGAGGTGTTTTGGGGGGTGGGGCTGGGCTAGGGGGTAAGGAAGGGAAAAGCCAGAAACCAACCATGTAGGTTGCATGATAGTAAGAAGAGTTAATCTAATCTGTGTGTGTCTCTGTGTGTTAGCCTCATTGTGAATTATTCATGTCTCTGCATGACTGCAGTTGTGTGTCTCTTTGTGAATGATGAATGTTTCTGTGTGATTGGTGTATGTATATATGATGCATGTCTCTACATGATTGGTGTAAAAACCAAATAAAGTTGTATGAGTTGTATTTCAAATAAGGTTTTTGGCCCATTTCACACTAGTACTAGTTCACCATACTGCAACACAAAGACAGCTGTAACTACTGTGTAGTGTGAATGGGGGGGGGCTTAAAAATATTCCTATCTAGACGGGGGGCACTGCAGGGAATGTTTGGGAACCACTGGTTTACATAGAAGTGATTTTTCTTTTGTTTGTTTGCATAATACAGAGCATTATATAATGGGAATATTTAGAAACAGTTTGGGTGGGAGAAACAGAAAGCTAGCATTTGATCTTCAGATGTTAAATCATCATACTATAAAGTTAAATTATAAACAGAGATTTGAGTAGAGGTTTACTGTTTGGGAAAACATAGTTTGTAGTATGTTGATCCAGTCTGCTACTTTGGCTGTAGACAGCTCCTCTGCCTAGAGCCATCACATACCATCATTAAACAATTATTTCATAGTAGCTGTTTACTGATGCCATCTGTCTTGTGTTCTGATCAATAGAAAAAATCTGGACAATTTTAGAGAGAGAGTTGTATATATTTTGCAACATACATCATATAAATTATTATAATGTGAAAGTATCACACATCAAATTTAAAGTCAAGTCTAAATTTTTTTTATTTACATTTCGACTCGACTTGAAATTAACATAATCTATGCAAAAACTACATGTGCTAATTCAGCACATTTTTAAAAATGTTCCTTCAACCCTTCCCCATAATTAAATTTTGTTGATTTTGCAATTAACTCACAGCATCAGCTAGACAAAATTATGCGAACATTTTGGAACCCTCTCTAGCAGGTTGTAGTGATTTCATTGCTATTTTTGGTGTTTACCCTTTAATTAAAAAGATTAGATCTGCACCTACTCACTTAAGCTAGCGTACACAGGTCCATAATTTCTGTAAATACTTAATTAATCGACTACAATTTACAAACATGTCCTATCACTTTAGATCCATTTTTTAGTTCAATACCGATCACTTTTGGTTGATCAAATCGATTGCTTTAAGTCAATTGAATGGAAATATCGAACTGTTTATGGGAACTAGTGATGGCCGAACTGCCCGCAAGGCGGACAGTTCGGCCGCGAACAAGCATGTTCGTCCTCCTTCTCGCCAGCGGACAGTACGGGTGTTCGACCCGCCCTGTTCGCCGGCGTGAAGGAGCCCTCTATTCTTCCTCCGGTGGGATCATAAGAAGCGAGATCCCGCCGCAGGAAGAATCTGTTCACTGAAAGACCGGGTAGAGAACCCGGTCTTTCAGTGAAAACCCGGCTCCGAGCGGCTTGCAAACCCGGATGTGACGTCAGTGACGTCACATCCGGTTAGCACACCAGGAACTATGCGTTCCAGGTGCCGGATGTGACGTCACGGACGTCACATCCGGGTTTTCCGATTCAAATTCCCCGCCTAGGGGCGGGGAATTTGAATCAGTCCGCGAACGGGCGGATGGCGGACTTTTTTAAAAGTCCGCTCCGCCCGTTCGCGGACGGACATGGCCAAAGTTCGGCCATCACTAATGGCAACCCTTACATTTACAGAACCTCTACTGCAGGTATGTCAAACTCCAGCCCAGAAGCCGGTTTTGGCCCACGATTTGATTATATTTGGTCAGCAACATTTTTTAACAATTTGAATGAATAGATGAATGCTACAAATGTGCATTTTTGCACATTTGATGTCACATGTGTTAAAATATTACACTTTGCTTGATCCAGAATTAATGGTTAAGCAACACATAAGTTAGTTTCCATATGAAAAGTTTTTTTTTTAAATTTGATTAGAAGGAAAAACTTTAATTTTAGAATTTTTGGCCCATGACTTCATCCAAGATGTTTGGCCCACTGTGTATTTGAGTTTGACATACTGTACATGCTTTACTGGATACCATAGCTCAACCTATTTCCTCCCCATTGCATATTAGTTGTAAGGTTTTATCACAACCCACTTCTGTTGAGCTTACCAAAAAATTAAGAAGCAGAAGATCACAGAATGAAGTCATTGCTCTCATTGATCTCCTCAATTGTCTCTCTATAATGTTGGTAAGATTCCATATTTGATTGGAAATACCTTGCAATATATTTACAATTTATACTTCCAGCCCTAATCCTACCATATAGGAGTTGCAGTTTAAATTTTTTTTCCAGTACTTAATGATCAATAACAAATTATTTTAGAATGCCAGCTTTAACCCAAACAATTGTGCTGTACTCAGTAGAGAGCATTTAAGCTTCTAAAACCGAACCAGTCTGTTCTTGCATCACTTACTACCCATTGTTTGTGTTCTAAATGCACAGCAAGTTTTTCACGCCTTGTCACCTTCTTAAATAACTGCACACAGCCTATATATTTTTCTTGTAAGCATCTACAGATTGTTTGTGGCAAAAAAAATCATTATTTAACATAAATAACATAACACAGTAAAACTAGATACCAAAATAAGAAGTGGCATATTGTTTCTAAGATTTGTAATTGATGTACATACAATTTACATTTTTTTTTTATTTTTTCATATGTGTAATTGGTGATGGCTAAACATCGGCCGTGTCCACCTGCCAACTTTTAAACTTTTAAAAAAATTCTGATATCTGCCTGGTCGCGCAGAACTTCAACTTCACTGCCTTGACAAGCTGCTTCATGTTTTGTATGTTTAGTATGACTTATGTGTAAGTCGAATATGCTTAACTAATGTGTCATTTTCTTTTTTTCTATTAATGTAAATTTAATACTGGGTCCATTTTATTTTGAACTGCATGTGATGTTTGCTGATATTGGCCTATGGTTCTACCTTAGGCTCGACTGTAAATGTTGACTAATGTGGACCTCATGGCTTGAAAAGTTTTTTTGAATGAGACTAATAGTGATGGCCGAACATTGGCCTTGTCCGTTCGCGAACAGACGGATAGGACAATTTCTGAAGTCTGTAAATCTTCCTCCGGCTGGACCAGGAGCAGAAAGGTCTGGCCGGAGGAACAATTTTTTTCACTTCCCAATCTCTAGTGCTATACCGGGCATGGGTAGGAACAAGGAACTGTGCATTCCATATACCGTAAGTGATGTTGAGGTGTCATTTCAAGTATAGTTCCGATTAAACTTCCCTGGCAACAGGCAGTGAAGTTGAAGTTCTGCGCGAACAGGCAAATATCAGAATTTTTTTAAAAGTTTAAAAGTTGGCAGGTGGACACCGCCGATGTTCAGCCATCACCAATTACACATATGAAAAAATTTAAAAAACTGGCTTTACTGATATACTAAATAGAGTAAACTAAGTTTGATTTATTTTCAATGAACTTAAAACAGACCTGATAAACATAATAAATGTTTCTACTGAAGGTTTTTTATGCTTGTGAACATGACATGACTTTAAAATCTTCAAAGTTATTATCCGCCCACAGGTACATGCATTTATGGGGCTACTAAAACTTTCAATTAAACTAGAGATCCATTTGATGAGAATCTTCATTTTTCTAAATGTAGTCCACGCTGTACTTATAAAAAGAATGTGGGTGAAAGTCTAATGCTTTGTAGAAACAGGCATTTCCATTAAAATAGTAACTTGCAAAAACTGAACTACTTTTTTGAAAGTATAATTAGCTGAACATGTAGCCTAAATAGTAATTAATTCCTACTGAAGGTCTTCTAATTAGTTATTACCAGAAAGGATGAAGAGCTCTACGTCTAAGCTGCAGTAAACCTCTGTATAATAACATTATTTATGATACATGAATTAATGTCTCCGTGTGTGATGGAGCAACTCGGTAAAATATTTTGAAATTTTACTTTTTTTCTCCTTATAACTGTTTCTCTGCTGGTGTGTGAAAATACAAAAGTAATGTTTGAATGTTAGCAGCCCAGCTGTCACTCTTTCTGTATAGCGTAGAATTATTCAGTGAGATCGTTCCAAGTGCTGTGATGTGAAGCAATACCTAAAAACTAGTTCAAAATACTTTTTTTTATTTGGATCTGCCTACATCACTGAAATATGATTGGTTGCCACAGGTGACTGCACTTGTCACTACATCAATACTGCATTTTGTATTGCTTAAAAAAGTTATGATAGGGTAAGTGTAGAGATTCCAGCATTTTGTTAGCAGACCTGGCTTTTGGATATGGGAGTTTTAACTCTTCATTGGCCTTCGGAACAGGAGGCTACTTTCAGGTTTAAAAAAATGATTAGTTTTTAGCAATTTGTTAACACTAACTGTCAACTTTGTTCAAGTGAAATGCACATGTGGACATAAGGGCTTAGAGTTCATTCCTACTAAGGGGTGGAGCAATGCAATATACCAAACCATGGCACTGTTTATGCTCATCCATTGTAGCTCATTATTGCAATCCAACACATTTATTTGGGCACATCAAATATGTCACATGCCATTTGAAATAAAAAAAAAAGAATATTTAGAACGAATTATGGAAACTAAAAGCTGCCTACATAAAATGTAGATGGTTAAGAAATACTGAAGCACAGCCCTGCATATTTCTGTAAAATCATAGCAATGCTTGCTTCTGCCTACATACAACTGTCTACCACTATATTTTCATCTTCCACACTCTCCCCAACTTAACATATAAGTACTAAAACCATAAAGATAAATGAAACACACTCGCCTATGGCAAGATAACTAATCAAAGATTGATTGGATTGACCCTGGGTGCACATACAGTTTAACCTACAAAGGCACTTGGAATGCCTTAAGCTTGCCACACACGGCTCGATGAAGAAACAGATTAGAGCAACATCGGGCGCCGTACGCAGTCACGGCATCTGATGTTTCTCTAAATTGTTTCTTTATTTGAGCCATCCACGCTTCCTTCAAGCAGGATCAATGGATACTTCTCGAAGAAAGTCGACCAAACAGGTTTCCAACATGTTGGAAAACCTTGGTCGAAATCCATTACATTGAATGGGAACCGCGTGCCACCATCCAATGTAATGGATGGGCTGACAGCTAAGCTGCACACAATGGCTGTGACAGCTAGCTGCTCTGTGTGTGAAGGGGGCGTGGCTGCTTCTCCGGCTGGGGAAAGGAAAGGACCGGGGAAATCTGGTCCCCATCGTACGGTAATTGACGTAAACGGTAATGTCCATGTGGTACACATTGATTACCATTCGATTGACCCGCAATCAATCACAGCGTGGTGACGTCACAGCGCAGTTATTGATCGCCAGTTGATTATGTGGGAATCTACCCGTGTATGGCCAGCTTTAGCTGGCACACAGGAAGTGCAACTTACAAAAAAGACATGGCAAAACTAATTAACATTGTTTTACTACAAAACTAAATTTGCTGTGAAGTAGTTCATCTCTAGTTCATCAAAACTTATGAGAATTTTTGCTGGCATATTAAATGTCAGCACTATAAGCTCTTAACTTTCTGAAATGCTTCCGTTCCCTTTGTTTCTACATTTCTGTTCATATACCTATGGTAGCCATTTTTTCTTATCATATTCTAAGTACACTAGCGATAAACGAACGGTTACCACAGCTGCCTCCTGTCTTATTTGCTGGTCCGTTTTTTGGGCTTCGCCTGGTAGACCCCTCATGTGCCTGCACAAGTTTTCATGCACTCACAGACGTAAGCGCCCAGTTTTTTTCACGGCTGCTGCTGACTGACCATGTAAATCAATCCTAAAGAAAAGGAGCTCCTGGTGTTGTCATTTTGAAGATTCAGTTATGTATTATGCCTGCAGCGACAGAGGTAAATAAGAGTATAAACTTCAAGCACCAGCTAAATGCATGCATGAAAAACTCCTGGCCATGGATTTGCATATATGTAGAAGTACAGTACACTGCTCTACCACAAAGCACAGCGTTGCGTAGCAGGACAGAAAAGCAGTTTGCAGCCATTGTTTACATCACCCAAATGCACAATGAGAAAATAAACTACTTATCCTTCGCCCATAATATAAAAATATACTTTAATATCTTTTACCTGTTTTTGGAAACAAATGTTTAAAAGTCATTAGTTTGATTTTTTTTATTGCGTCTATATTTGTGATTTGATATTCTATTTTATACATTAATGATACATTTTTGCTATTAAAGTAAAAACAAAATCATTTTCTTTGCTGAATAAGTCAAGACGAGTAAAACGATAACTGATCTTCCAATTACTGAAACTTCCAACACACACTGAAACAGCCAGGATTATAAATCTCATCATTAAACCGCAGTATTCCCCGGCACATCCATCCATATAATTGATGCAAAATCCTCTTTTAAATGTCACCATTGTTTGAACATTGTCTGCATTCAAAAGGCAACATATTTCTACAGTTTATTATTGACAAGCCAAATGTGCTGCAAGACCTTTTTTTTTCTTTTTATTTAAAAAAGCAGAGTTACTGCAAATAAAGATTTATGTTTAATTATATTGCTTCAATAAATAGTTTTCAAAAAGTATTCCAATAAAAATGAAATCCCTGTTAAATGTAATAGCAACATAATTGTCTTCAATGTTCTATCCTGAAAGAGAAAATAAAATATTTTTCAAAGAGAATGAGCTTTATGTAGGTCAATACGTAGTCTTCTGCAACTGTTGCAGAACTTCTGTTAGTACAGGAAATGCTAAAGAAAGGCAATTAACATGTACCTAAGTAACTTGAGTAACTAGACCTAGTGTGGGTCAGTACATGCTCCACAGCCACCTCTGAATCCTAACTGCTGTTGCATGTTCCTTAACAGTTCCTTAACAGTTGATTGTTGAGTTTCCCCTGACTGCACCATATTGACAGCCACAGCAGGGTTGAGGTTACCAAGCAGTCTTTTTCTATCCTTGTCTACTACGTTTGTAGTTCCTGTTCCTTTGGCATATCCTTGTAAAAAATGATTAAAAAAAAAAACTAAGTAATCTGTTTACATTTTGCACACTTTGCCCCCACCAAGTGTGGGGACATCTATGCCTGTCAGGTAGAGGCATAGACGCAGGCAGCCTGCCTATGCCTAGGTCTCACTGAGAATGTTAGGGACATGGGGCTGTCTGCACATGGGGTCTGAAGGGGTTCCAGTAAATCCTGAGACAATTTACAGCTCTCATCCCTGAAGGACGCCACTGTATTACCTGGAGCACATAAGCTACCACAAGTGTGACTCAGGTTATTGCTTTCTGCATGCCAGACAAGAAGGTTAACATTCCTCAAAATAAATTTGGTCTTAAAAATCTATATTTGATAGTGATGGCCGCGAACAAGCATGTTCGCCCTCCTTCTCACCAGCGGACAGTACGGGTGTTCGACCCACCCATTTCGCCGGCGAGAAGGAGCCCTCTATTCTTCCTCCGGTGGGATCAGAAGCAGCGAGATCCCGCCGCAGGAAGAATGTTTTCACTGAAGACCGGGTAGAGAACCCGGTCTTTCAGTGAAAAACTGGCTTGCAAACCCGGATGTGACGTCAGTGACGTCACATCCGGTTAGCACAACCAGGAACAATGCGTTCCAGTTGCCAGATGTGATGTCACTGACGTCACATCCGGGTTTTCAGATTCTAATTCCCCGCCTTGAATCTGTCCGTGAACGCGCAGACAGCGGACTTTTTCAAAAGTCCGAACCCCCGATCGCGGTCGGACATGGCCGAAGTTCGGCCATCACTAATATTTGAATAGTTGGATCATAAGCAAAGCTTGATATTCAGAAAGTATTCACAGCACAACACATTTTTTCACATTTTGTTATGTAACAGCCTTATTTCAAAACTGATAAATTCATTTTTTCCTCAGAATTCTATACCCAACATCCCAAAAGGACAACATAAACAAGTTTACTTGAGGTTTTGGCAAATGTATTAAATATACAAAAAACTGAGAAATCACATGTTAATCAGTATTTACAGCCTTTGCTTAATTCTTTGTCGATGCACCTTTGCCAGCAATTACAGCCTTTTTAAATATGATACCACAAGCTTGGCACGCCTCTCCTTGGTCAGTTTCGCCTATTCCTTTTTGCAGCACCTCTCGAGCTCCATGAGGTTGAATGGGAAGCTATATCTTGGCTGCGTGTTAGGAATAATTGTCCTGCTGAAAGATGAACCACCACCTCAGTCTGACTATAAGAGCACCCAGGAGCAGGTTTTTATCAAGGATGCCTCTGTACATTGCTTCAGTCATCCTTCCCTTTATCCCAACTAGTCTCCCAGTTCCTGCCACTGAAATACATCTGCACAGCATAATGCTGCCAGCACCATGCTTTATTGTAGGGATGGTGTTTGCCTGGTGGGGAGTGGTTCTGGTTTCTTCCAAACGTGACTCCTAACATTCACACCCAAGAGTTCAATCTTTGACTGGAGAATTTCAATCTCAGACCAGATAATTTTCTTTGATCTGGTCTGACCTGACATGATCTGATATGAGAGTCCTTCAGGTGTCTTTGACAATCTCCAGGTGGGCTGTCATGTGCCATTTACTAAGGAGTGGCTTCTGTCTGGCCAATATAAATATGTCTGGCCAATATATACATAAAGCCCTGCTTGGTGGATTGCTTCAGAAATGGTTGTGCTTCTGCAAGGTTCTTCTCTCTCCACAGAGGATATCTGGAGTTCTGAGCACCAGAGTAAACATCGGGTTCTTGGTCACCTTCCTGACTAAGGATCTTCTCCCCCGATTGCTCAGTTTCCATGGCTGGTCAGCTCTAGGAAGAGTCCTGTTAATTTGAACTTTTATGGATAATGTAGGCCACTGCGCTCATTTGGGACATTTAAAGCAGTAGAAATCTAACCTGTCTTGTAGGTCTAAGGACAATTCCTTTGGTTCTTGCTTGATTTGTGCTCTGACACGAAGTGTCAACTGTGGGACCTTGTATAGACAGAGGTGTACCTTTCCAAATCATGTTCAATCAACTGACTTTACAACAGGTGGACTCCATTTAAGCTGCAGAAAAAAATCTTAAGAATGTTCACAGGAAACAGGATGCATCTTAGCTTAATTTCATGGCAAAGGCTTTGACTTTTCATGTATATGTTCTGTCTTCGCGTATGTGTAATACATTTGCCATAATGCCAAAATAAAATATTTTTACATTGACATTATGAGGTGAGGTTGTGTGTAGCATTCTGAGGGAAAAAATAATGATTTGAATCTATTTAAAATAAGGATGTAACATAAATTTGTTTTGGAAAAAGTCATGCAATATGAATACTTTTTGGATACATTATATACTGTGCAGAGGGACAGACACAGAAAGAAGTGGGCTCTATGATTACATAATATCATTTTAAAGGAATTACTAATAAGCTTTTTTGTAAATTACAATAAACATAAATTATTATGTTTATAAATGTATATCTCTTTTTATTTTGTGGTTTATTACCAATCCGAACTATTCTGAATTTGAATTAAGGATTTGGCTTTGTGTTGTCATTATGCCAAGAAAAAATTTAAAACAATGTTTACTTATATGGAATTAACATATTCCTTAACTGCTTGAGTTTAATAAACTCAAAAAATGCGATAACTGGTATTGTTTGATAATGCTAAAACTTTGCAAAAAGTTATTTAAAAGAGACTAATATTTTTTTTATACCCTTTTATTTGACTTTAGTGACTTTCAAAATGCTGTCATCATCATGTTACATAAGCATACAATTCTACATTTTTAATCTAAAGTAGCCACGCACATTGAATTAACAGGCTTGACCGTTCAATTATCCTAACAATACTTGTACAATTATGGTTCTTCTGATAGCTAATGCCAAATTCTGAATGTAGAGCTGCTGAGCTATTTTACAATGACTAAGAGTGCATTTTATAGTGTCTTGATGGCTGCTACTTAATAAGACTAATCCAATGGTACTAGAATTTAGCATGGGTCTACATTAACAGTGGACTTAACAATGTCACAAAAAAAAGGTTTTTATTTTTATTAGTATAAAATGAAAAACATGTTTTAATGTTAAACCCAACCTAACACTAAGCCATCCTTGTACCTAACTATGAAATATAAGCTTAAAATAGAATAATCCTAAAACCTTACCTAACTGCAACTTGAACCTGATGTTTACCATAGCATAGCCATTACACCTTATGCCGGCCATAGACATCTTGATTCCTGGCCGGCTTGTAGCAGACTCATTACAACGTGATGATGTCACCATGATGTGATGAGTCGGCTACAGAACTGACGGGAATCCTGTGTGCTCCACTAACACAGGGATTCCATCAGATTGTAGCCAATTAACTTGGAGGGGGAAGGAGACTCCCCCTCCACATTAACTGCCTACAACAGGATCATCCACAAAAAATGCTGGCAGGACGGATCGCCCTGCGAGGTGGGCACCCCTGTAGTTGCAGGCGACTAACCGCCATGCATTTGGCATGAGCACACGCCGGTGGATCGCCTTTTGAATTCAAAAGTGGTTAAACTCTGGTTCTAAAGAAGAAAGTTTACTAACAATGCTTGCTTCCTGTGCTTACAACTTCATTGTGGAATGTCTTATGTCCACTACACCACTCAGTAGTACCTATGTAAATGGAGAGCCACCTCAGACATTCTCATTAGTGTATCACTGTAATTAAAGGGTTATTAACCTCCCTAGCGCACTGCTGAGGTCCAGATTTCTGTACCAGAAGCGCACCATAGACCCATTTTTTTTGTGTTGTAGATTCCAAAAATCTGTCCGTACAAGGGTCTAATAGACATCCTGACTATAATAATGTTTGAAACACACAATTATTATTAAAAAAAGTACATAAAAAAATTATGAAATGTATCATTTGAATGCTTAAATCTCTTGAATACTTATCTGGTTTAAAAGATTTCAAAAGAGTATTTATTGATTTCAAAACAGTATTTATGTTTGTTCATAATTACATTTTTATTTTGTTTTTGTTTTGCATTGTATTGGATACAGTTATCACTGTATCCAATACAATGGCATTCTCTGAAAGTGTTAACTTCAAAGATCACATCTGGAATGACAATAGGGGTGATATTCCAGGTGTGCTCTTTGAAGATATCCCAATTTGCGTATGAATATCCCAATTTGCACATGAATGTCCCGCGGGACATTTGCTTATGGACTCTTCGTTTCGCTATTCTTCCCACACACCGCCGGCATCTAATTGACTGCAATCATGGCACAGTACAGTGTACATAGAAAATGGCGCGAAAAGCCCATAACACTAGGGAGGTTAAATGTGAAAATGTGGAAGGTAGGAAAGTTGTGGCATAAGAACAGAAACAGATAAGTAAAAGCAGGTACAGCATATGTGTCACCCACCTGTGTCACTCATCTTTTTGTGACAAATTCACTTTTTTGCTTGGACTAATTGCTCGGAAACTGTCTCACTACTTAGTACATTTTAATACATTTTTAATGAAGCATGATCCTAATTAAAATGATGTGTGTGCACATAGTCAAGCTAAACACAGTAAATATGGCTGAAATGATTCCAGGAGCCTTTTCCTGAGCACAGCCCCTGTGAGATCTTAATATTTCATAGGTTATTCAGTATTGATGGATAGGCTTCATTTTTCCCTGACTGCTCAGCAATAATGATTTAGCTGTCCTGCCACTTTCTAGAAATGTGTAGTGTAATCTTCAAGACAAAATATAGCAGCTGATTCCGGTGCCAAGTGTTGAGACAAGGAAGATAAATCCCTTCGCTTTTTAAAATATTTGTATACAATAATAGCAGGAGCTAAAAGATTATATGCATTTATCTAAGGGATCAAATCTGAATTTCTAGAACCTTTCTTCAGCTCGCGTATAAAGGTCCATCTAAAATAATTTTATTTGGTTTTAGGTGAAGGCTAATAGCACTATTTTTGCTAGGTTACAATCACTTGTGTCTTTCCTACATGAAAGACCACCATTCTGGAGCTCACCTGTCACTCTTTTCGCCTGCTTTGTTCTTTTTCCTTACCTTCTCACATAACTTAATAGATCAGCACCATGGACAGCAAGCTCAGAGGGTGATGAGGATCAGTGATTGAGCTTCACAGCCTGTTCTGCAGTCTTGTCTTTCTGTCACAGAACAGTCATATTGTTGGTGGCTAATGGATCTGCTGGCCCCAATCAAGATACAAGTAGTCCTGATTCCATCCTTTGCAACCCCTTCTCGTTATATACTAGCAAAATGAATGCTTTAGCATTTATCTTTATACGTTTTTTATAGTGTGAATCACTTTCCTCGCTTTCCTAGTAGTTTGTTGCTAAAAGTGTCACACTGTGTCCATATATCTATATAACTAAAGCCCACATCTATAAAACTAAAGGCCACATTTTAAAAATAATATAATGCTTTACAAATAGTTATTTTTTCTTAGAACTAAATCAATTGAAGTACATTTTTCTCATGGAAATATCCAAACGTCAATAACACATTATTTCACCATAATAGAAGCTGATACATGGAATGTGAGAAGAGATCTTTTCATTGTTCTATGTTTACCCCAAAAGATTGTTTTCATTCATAGACATACTGTGAAGTTCACTGCAATTATTTAGAAAACAAGAGGAGATGTTGCATACCAGGATTGTAAAAAAACAACTTTTAAAGTAAAGTGATGGAAAATATAAAAAATTCCTGTTTTAAGGAACCATAAATCAGTACTGAATCTATTTTTGAAGTGGAACTCTACATACATGCATGCATGTTTACTGCTCTATTGGACAAAAAGGTTGGTAACTCTTTTGTGACTCTGTTGTAGTTACCACATCTCTAAAACATTGCACAGTTCAGAATATCACTCTACAAGAGGAAGGTCGCTCTATACCCTGTTTCCCCGAAAATAAGGCCACCTCTGAAAATAAGGCACCCCAAAGATACGGTACTTTGACCAGAGACAGGGGGGATCAGAGGGGGCAATTATAATGACACAGGAGGATCAGACAGGGTCACTAAAATGGTAATCCCCCCTCTGAGTTTCCTGTGCTATTTTAATTGCCCCTTCTGATTCCCCTGTGTCAATTTAAGTGATCCCACCACCCTGATACCCCAGTGATATATTCTTCTTCAAGGAAAAATAAGATATCCCCTGAAAATAAGACATAGGGCATCTTTGGAAGCAAAAATAATATAAGACACTGTCCTATTTTTGGGGAAACGTGGTAAAAATGTTGGTCAACTCAAATAATATAGAATTTTGCTGCAGCCACCAACACTTCCAGAAGGCCACACAATAAAAGTGTATTGTGCCATTTTTGACAGCTCAGTCAATTTTAATAATCTTTAATCTATATCAGTGCCTTCTTTTTTGGCATTTTTAGTAGAGCAAAAGATTACACATTTTAACTGTTGCACACATGAGAATGCTATAGCAGTGTTTCCCAACCTTTTTTCCTTGCCTGTGCCCAAGACAAGCCAGGCTCCCCCATTCCCAACACCTACCCGCATTCACAAGTACACACAAGGGACACAACATTCTTGTTCTGGGGAAACTTCTCCTCCTAACTTGCATGCACACAACCCTTCTTTATATCTCCAGCAAATGTGGAGATGATACCTTGTTCAGGTGTGTTGTTATTAACATGTAAATTCAGAAAGGGAAATTTTCAAAAAGAAATTCCATGATATCTGATAAAAAAAAAATGTAAATGTCCACAATATAGTGGTGAAGCTTGTTTACCACGCTTTATCACCCCAAACTGACCTCGGCTTGCAGTCATTATACATCATCAGGTGAACCAATAGGCAGATAAGTGTCTAACAGTTGGTAGCCTTAAATTTAGACCGAGCAGACCATGTGTTGGTCACCAAGCTTCTACCAAAGCTTAGTTTATTGATTCATAGACTGTATTTGCATACTTACAAAAAAATATGATACGCTTCCAAAATGTAGAATCTTTTCAAAGTAAGGCCAAATTCATTAGAAACCAAATTCATTCACCTTTTTCTTATAATTATTGTAACAATCATCTGATTGTATACTAAATTGATGGTTTTAGGTCCAAGTGGGCCCTATAGAAAATGTCATCAAGGTTTGAAAAATGAAATCGCATTTGACTTTCTGTTTAGCTATTGTATATATTTTGTAGACATTGCAAATGCCACATAATCAAAAGTTAACATAATCCAAGTTTAGTTTTTTAAATAACCTTTTTCACACTGCAAATTATTCCAAACATATTAACAATAATAGTCAGCTTTGCAGATGTGATATCACCACCAGTTATTAAATAGTTCTGACCCTTTTAGAATTTTACAATACTGGCACAGAGATCCACTTGTACACAAGATTTAATAGCTCTACTGGAACATTTAACTCAATGAATCCATGTATTGAGATTGATACAAATATGCATTACAGAAAAGTGGAAGTAACTTTCTTCCTAGTTCTTCTAAGTAAAAAAAAGCAGATCAGTTTTGACGATTTCGAGTTGATTGCAAAGCCGCTGAACATGGTATCATCACCAAACTTGCTGGAGAGGTAGAGAAGAGTTGGGGGTATACTACAAAAAAGTATGTCACTAACACATAGTTTTTGCACAAATTAAGTTCATAGTCAAGTCAAAATTTCGAAAAAAAAACTACACATGCTAGAGCAAAACTTTTTTTTTCCAAATGTTCCCACAACCCTTCCCTACATTTTCACCAATGTTGGTGATGATACCATTTTCAGAAGCTTTGCAATCAGCTCACAGAGTTAGCAAGTCGAAAAATTCGACCATCTCTACTGAGCAGTTAAAGTAAAAGTGTATAGAAGACACTTGCCCTTCAAATGTGTATTGAAGGGTATTTTCAGTAATACGTGGCATTGTGCATTGCTGTAAACGCAAGTGCAGGGCTAGTGTGAGAGGTACACAGGTTTCCTATGGCATTTCCTCTAGTTGTACAGCGTTGTGCAGCTCAGCTTGTGTGAACGAGCCCTTATATTTACTTTATCACCACTAACTTTAAAAAGACATCCTAATACTTAAAAATCAGGAAAAATTCAAAACAAGTACTCTCTGACTAACATCCTCAATGCCAGCAATAAAAACAACATAAACACGATGTGCCAGGTTTATGAACTAAGACAGGTTGAAGTGAGGTGCATTCACATACAACATCCCTTGCTTCTGACTATTGTTTGAAATGAATGCACCTGAACTTATACTATAGAATTCAGACCCAGGTTTAATCCATTTCACATTACAGTACCTTATTTCAACTTATGCTACAGTAAATCATACTCTGTGTACTTCAAGTCACTAGCTACTGAATGTCCATAACAGGCAGCTCGTCCATTCACACAGTTGTTACAGACAAACAAAAAGAGTGGAATTAGGGTGAGATAGCAAATGCTTCAACTGAAATTCAATAAATAGTCAAGAGAGGTCAAAAACATCTGTGGGTGCTCCCCACAGAATATTGACCTTTGGGGTTCACACATAACTAAGCTTGTTTATGTCTGAATAATGGAAAAAATTATAACAGAAACAAACCCATTGTGTAAAAAAATCATGTATAACTTCACAGGACCCATACTATACTGTTTTTATTGTTCTCATTATTAATTTGTAGAAAAAGAAAATAGGACAAATAATGTATTTTTCATAGATAGCACTTTCTACTTCTACACAAAGAATTATGTTTCCACATCCCTATAATTGTCTTCTACTATAAAATATTGAAGCCCCATACCTGACCTTCTGTACCTTGTGTCCTCAATTTGCTGGTAAAACCGCACAAATCTTCGATTCTTTTTTCGAAAGAGTTTTGAAATTCCTATTTATGTTTTGTCTATATCTTTTTCTAATTCTATAATAGTAGATGAAATAGTTTTGAAAAGGTCAAATATATACAATATGATCATAATACAACAGAGGTCAAACAAAGGGTCACATTTATCTTTTGCACACAAATTGTCCATAGTTATACAGAAAAATAAAACCATTCACTAAAGGTGGATTCTATTGACAGAATTTTTAATTTTGATATTATTTCTGATATTATTGGTTTTATTATGTAGTGGCAGCATATTATCCAAATGGAAGCAAAATGTTTTTATTATGTATTTAAGCAACATAGTGATATGTAGTTGCAGATTTAGTTGATATCTGCTTAGGGGTTTAAAAACACAATTAATAGGAAACAATTCCTCACTCTATGATTACGCTTTCCACAAGTTAAACGCGTCAGAGGGGGTGAGCCCTGGAGGGACCCTGTCTGTATTATGTATCTGTGTAATGATTTGATGTAACAATAATGCAGATGAATTTTAAGGACTCCTGAGTGCGGATTGTCGCTACTTTATACCTTGGTTTTCGTAGGAACATTTCCTGGTTTTGTGTTTCCATTTACCCACTCTAATAATAGTAGCCCTGGGCAGAGGAGGAAATGTGAATATTTTAGGTTTATGTCAACAAATGAAAACAATTACAGTAGGCATTGACTGACTTGTAATAGGTCCATTTAATATCTAGGAATCAGGAGTTATTGGTAAAATCAGTGACACATATGCAGTCAAAAGGACTTGTCACATGTTGTGGGTAATCTGTTGGTAAGCTTCCATGTCTCTAAACAAAGAGTGTATGCCTAAATTCACATGGGTAGGGTGTAAATCAGTTGCACATATTGCTTACCATACTCCCCAGCTGCCCAATCAAGTGGTTCATGTTTGCTTAGGAAACCTGAAATAAGTAACCAATTACCTATGTAAATGTACCATATGTTATGGTCTAGATATTTCTGTGTCAGTGCAGCCAAATTTATAGAGGTCTCATTTCTTGATCCAAGGAATTTGAGGAAGTGTATTATTTTTTACCAACATTGTTTTTGCTGACTTATATTTGCAATCTGGTGTATTTTCATAGATAATGTTGGAACAAACACCATACTTCACTAAATTAATTTAAACTTAGAAGTTTGGTTGGGTTTTGATAGCTCTTGGCATATTGTGCAGCATGAAATAATGTTCATTGCCATATCATGCCACCATCTTCTCTCAAATTTTTTATTTTACCTCTCTGACATAACTCCTGTGCATATGTGGTGAACTTATTCTCTCATGCCCCCTTTTTTTTATAGAAGATAACAAGAGTTGTATATACAGCTCTTATAACAAGAACAAGGTGAAAAAAGATTGTTCCAAAAAAAGTACCAAAAACTTCAAGTTTGTTTCACTGAAAAGTAATGATATCAACCTGACACGCAATATTTAGCCATTAAATTATTTTCCATCCTAAGTTTAATTCTATTTCTGCAGTTTTTTTATTCCAGCTGTATATAGGCCATAATTCACTTTGATGAATCTAGGTCTAAGCTCATATCTACATAATATTTAGAAATGACAAATGCCAAAATGTATCAATCAATCAACCCTCTTTGATGCTGGCGCTGCATATACAGGCACTATAACTGCTTCTGAACAGCATGTGTTTTAGTGTTTCTGATGATCTAATAAAATATAGATAACGGTACAAAATAACAGATAAAAACCAGGATTCTTTTATTAGTTCTATTCTAAAGGAATCATTTACCCCAGATCATATAAATGTGATGTTACTGCCATATATATATATATATATATATATATATATATATATATATATATATATATATATTATATATATATATATATATTTTATATAACAACTTATACAGTTATAAAAAAAACTGTTTGGTATTTAGTTGAGACTAGATGAATATGTAGAAAAACATAAGTATCAATAAGGAAATGTGTTGTCATGGCTGAAATAAATGTTTCCCTGCAGCCCTGCAGTTATCCAAGTAACATAAATTGTATAAATTTAACAAAAAGAATTCTAGCAATCTAAAAAAATGTGAAGTTGTTTGTACAGCTATTTATTGTGTTTGAGCTTTAATCTAAACTCAATCTGGTTTAATCTCAACTGAATCTGCAATATCAGCCACTAGATGTCACTAGAAAACACTTACCATCAATTTGCAGATCACGTTACCGGATAATTCCACACTCATCGAGGATTGGGGGGGGGGGGGGGGGGGGGGGGGGGGGGGGGAGGTGGCTCCTGCAGGTCTCTCCCCTTTTTGGCTAGTACGCAGATCCGTGATGGTTCCTCTCTGCCAGCATGCTGGATGGGGAACACAGGACCGGGCAGCAGGCCCCCTAGATGGTCGGGCCTAGGACAGGGAGTGCCCTTTGTCTTGCAAAGAGTGGGGGGTCACATCCCTGGAGCTCCAGCGACGTGTAATTTCCCGCATTGGTTCATGTTGATTTTACTAGGTCAGTAGGGAACCACCTGCACCAAAAAGCGTGCAGAATATGTGCAATCACTGCACACAGTTTGGTTTTAGGGGGGCTACTATTCAGCTTTAAATAGGTAGGGGGTTATATTAAAGGCACCATCAGCTGAGTCAAAGTCTTGGCATAATTGTTATTAAATCTTTTTTTTCTTAGCTTAGTTTTGTTATTTGGGTATATCTTATGGGAAGTCAAGGAGATTGTCTCTGTAGCCAGGAAGGACATACTCATTGGTCTAAAAAAACATATTACAAAAGCAAAGAAAAGAATAAGCAGAAACATCTTGTAAAGTATAGGCAAACTACGTTCACAGAACAGTTGTTTTTATTATTTGACCTGTGTTCAAATGAAAACCAGACACATACTGTGCTTATCATTGACATTGTTTCTGCTGTACGGTAGCTCATAACTGAACCTATGATGCTAAAGGACCACCAAACATGAAATATATTTTAGGAATGTGAATGAGTAAATCAACAGTAATCTCTCCTGTTGACAGTTTTAAGAAATAAATACCTTCTAACTGACAACACCTCCTACCCATCTACCATCTTATGTTTACTTCTGCTTTAGTTCTAGTTTTTCCAATACAAGCTATCATCACTCTAAACATCATAGTGTATACTTGCCTAGGATATTTCCATACAGACATCTGGATATTGTGACCTATTCAGCAACTCCAATATGATATCTGCAAAACCAATGTCACGTCAGTATTCCTACACTTTTCTGTTAGCCAAGAGCTTTAATACAGTAGTTGAATAACCCTTTTTTGCGCATGCTGGGTAACATTTTATAATAGTTATTATATTAACGTAGCCATACACAGGTCGATTAATTTGCGATTCGGTCATCTTGCGCAATTCAAAATTGATTGTCAGTTGAATATAGACTTGCCACCACTAGAGATGGTCGAATTTTTTGACTTGCTAACTTCCAGAGCTGATTGCAAAGCCCCTAAACATGGTATCATCACCAAACTTACTGGAGATGTAGAGAAGGGTTGAGGGAATATTTAAAAGAAAGTATGTCTCTAACACAAATAGTTTTTGAATAAATTAAGTTCAAATTTAAAGTCGAATTTCCAAATTTTCAACATTTTGACCTTAATTTGTGCAAAAACTATTTGTGTTAGAGACATACCTTTTTTCTTTCCAATGTTCCACCAACCCTTTTCTCCAGCAAGTTTGGTGATGATGCCATGTTCAGGGGATTTGCAATTAACTTGAAATCGTCGAATTTCTGAAAAAAACATTCGACCATCTCTAGCCACCACACAGTGTGATCGATTCTAAACCATTGATTCCTTTCCTGAGTTTGATGCGCATGTGCCATAGTACAATCGAATACAAATGGATTGAAATAAAAAAATACTTGTACGATCCACATCCATTTTTGTTTCAATTTTTTGGGCGATGGTACCAAGTGGACAGGAATCGATTCCCATTTTGACGACATCAATGGATCGATTTTTTTGGTAGTTCGAACTGAAGTTTTAAACCATGTATGGCTGCCTTTGGATAACATATGGATGCTTAAAATTGCAACATAAAGTATACTGAAAATGTAACAATAAGTATTCCTCTCAGCGTAGCCCTCACTTTTTAAACCTATAGCAATAAATGCTAGTTTCAAAAACATCATATTAAGAGATGTCATTGTCATGTGATGAATTTGTCATGTAATTCATCTTTTTGGAGATGCTTTTGTAACCTTTTCCAGCTCTAGTATATTAATAATAAATAAGAGGAAATAAACAACTTCAGTAAACAATTTAGAATGAGGCTTAAAGCATACAAGTAGAATTCCTGGTGTTCAAGTCCACCCACTAAATCAAATGTCCTACCTGAATCAGTGTGATATTTAAATACTGTTAATGCAAAGAAACAAATAATGAAATGCTTTCTCCTACAAAGAACTTAAGTATGCAAAAAATATACAAAATATAAAATTCACATGCTAAAATATTATTATTATTCAACAAGCAATGTTTGTATTTAACCTCCCTAGCGCACTGCTGAGGTCCAGATTTCTGTACCAAAAGTGCACC
>CM070033.1:79099840-79116494 GCA_036250615.1 Ptychadena robeensis | reverse complement strand
AGTTGTTCCACTGATATTCCAGTTGTTCCACTGATATTCCGATTTGCATATGAATGACCCCATTTGCACATGAATGTCCCGCGCGGCGGGGGGGTCACGGGGGCCCCCGGGACATTCATGTGCAAATTGCGATATTCATATGCAAATCGGGACATTCATTTGCAGATTAGGCTTGAAGAGAGGTGTCACAGCCTGCTTCCATAACATCGCACACACAGACAGCACTCAGAGCAGAGTGAGCAGCTGGAGGATCTGAGCTGGACGGCTCCCTCTCGTCAGCTGCAATAGTGCATTAGCAAGTGCAGGACGAGATACTGCCGTCAGAAACGGTAGGAAGGTTAAAGTAGTGAGATCGGTCATATGAATGCTACTCTCATATTTCTCACAATTTCCTTCTTTTTCATTGTGATTGCTTAATTTCTTCTGTCCTTTCTAGATATTTTGGGGCCATTTTAATGCATAGTCTGGAAGTCCTCGCACATTCGTATGCAGGTCTTTAGTCTTTAGCATTATTCCTGTTCTAATTCAAGACTACAATTTTGCTTGTAACAAGTTGGTCTTAGGTCAAGCTAGATGTAACTCAAGGGCCTACTGTATAAGTGTCAGCAGTGAAAATGTAGTTAACTAACTAGGTAGATAAGTCCTCCATGAACTCTTGAAAGCCAATACTTCATAGGCTGCTGTGGCAAGTTATTTTACAACCAAAGGTATCTTCCCATTTCTTTGGGTCTGCATCCTTTTATTGTTGACTTCATGAGCATAAGAAACTTTATTTTGTAGACCCCACCACCATTTCTTTGACCATTTTATTAAGCCAACTGGATATTCATTTATTGTATGCAAACAAAAATACATAGGGAAAGAAAGACTCCGGGGGTGGGGGGGAAAGACATACATTGCTAGACAACCGGAGAGAGAGGAGAGGGGGGACATGAGGTGGCAATCCACTATTCCCAAGAATGCATTATAAATGCATGTCCTGAGTTGGGTGGTGTTACCGAATCTAAGAATCCCAAATCACCAGAAATTGCATGTTTGTCTTCAAGAATGCTAGCTAATTGTTCATTGAGCAGGATGGCATCTACTCTGTTCAAAAACTCAGTCAGAGGTAGCAATTGCTTTTTCCAAATATGAGCATTGGTTAGTTTAGCTGCAATAAGTAGAACGCTCTACATGGCTAAGATAATCAATCTTAAAATGCAGAAGGGCCTGCCAAGGGTCCTTGGAAAGTTTGGTGCTAAATAGTTTAGACATTAAGCTGTATATTTTACTCCATAAGGTGTAGGGAAAGGTGCAGGTCCACCAAATGTGCACCATGCCACCCTCACTTGCACACTCCCTGAAACATGAGGTGGAGGAAGAAGGGAAGATACGGGCTATTCTAGCAAGGACCAAATATCACTGAATTAGGACTTTATATATGACCTCTAAGTTAGTTACGTTGAGCAAGCATTTGGGGATGGTGGACCATAGACGAGACTCCTCCTCCTCTGTTTTAGCTGAGCCCAAATCACGCAAGCTGACACATAATAATGATGGGAGGGGAAAGGAAGGCGATTAAGATGATTATTATTGTTTCAACTTTTATTACACCAAAAAAATTTAAAAAAATAACTAGCATAAATTATAGAAAGTAAACAAAAATCTTTGTGAGACAAAATATCTTCAGACATTTTTTCCAGACAGAAAGTGTTTACATGCCCATGATTCTGCATCTGCTTATTAGGTCATTAAGATAATTGCCTTATATTTAAATTATACATCTATATAAATTGCTATGTGTAATCTTAGAAGACTCCTACACAGCAGATAAATATGCAGAGATGGAATTCCAAATTGCCTGTAACCATTTCATACTCACAAGAGCTTTTTTATACACGTGCTAAATAAAAGCAGATGCTGACAGCTCGTGTGCTTTGTAACATGTCTTTTTAAAGAATGTTGAGCTTTTGCCTTTTATCTGAATTTTGTTTTTTTCACACAGAGCAGGGTGTGATAACCAACTTTGTACTGTGAAAAAAAAATAACTTTGCATTGTTTACATAATTGTTCAACAGGAGTGGGCACCCCACTTTAAAGCAGACCAAAAAAAACCAAAACAATAAATAAAACTGTTAGTTACCTCTAAGCCAGCACAATTGCACAGAAGGGCTCCACAAACTCTAAGTACTCACCTGCTGTTACCTTAAACCCAAATATATGTAGTCATTGAAAACTAGATTGTGGCATACATTATTGGGAATCTTGTTCTAGCTTAATATGTAAACCTGCTGAAGATGAAGCTTAACTGCAAAGAACACCAATGCTCCCCATTACTATACATGTGATGGTTACAGCTTCTGTTGGGTGCAGAGAGACTTGGGAATGGAGACTTAACTGCTTTGCAGATCTTGAATCAAACTGTGCCCGTGCCAGGCATAATCGTCGGTGCTCCGTAAACCTGCAGCTCTTCTGCAGTGCTGCAGGCTCACTGCAGAAATTATGCAATGAGTGTACTGCTAAGGTGGTAGATAAAGTAGTAAGTGATAAGAGCCTTTATTATTTTGTTTGTTGGTCAGTTTCTCCACCAGGGGGTACTGTATTTAACCCCCCCACCCCAGCCTTCAGCCTGTACTGCAAAGTTTTTAAAGGCTAAGTATGTGCAATCAAAGTAAAATACATATTACCGTATATACTCGAGTATAAGCTGAGATTTTCAGCCCAAAAAAATGGACAGAAAGTGCACCCCTTGGCTTATACTCGAGGCATCTGAGGGGGGGTCCACTCACCACACCTGAATCACCATGAATGCTTCAGACGGCAGCTTCGGCAGAACTGCGATCTCTTGAGTTTCTTCCTGCCTTCCTGTGAGCTCCGTGCTCCGTGAAAATCAGCTGATGAACAGTAACAAACTCTACACTGCCATCTAGTGGTCAGTTACTAGTACACATACAATACTTGTATGTCTACCATAGTGTTCCAAAATATTTTTTGAGGTTGTGGCACTAAGATTGTTTGATTAATTCCTAGGGGCAATGGGGCTTTCTCTATATTTTCTCATTTAGAAAACTCCACTATCTGACTGCATTTCCCACCCTCGGCTTATACTTGAGTCAATACGTTTTTCCAGTTTTTGTAGATAAAATTAGGTACCTCGGCTTATACTCGAGTATATACGGTACTCTGCTCGTGATCCCCTCCCCTGTACACATTGCTAGCTTCGCCAGGTGTATGGCTCCATCTTTAGGCAGAAATAACAATCATTTTAATGGTCACCCTAAACCTTACAGCTCTAAATTTATCTTTAGAGGTTTAGAGGTAAGAGACCATTTATGTTACATACCGCTTACAAATACTAGATAATTGTATAATAGTGCTTAGCATCTGTACAGCTGTTGGCATTGGTCATTGATCCAGTTGGATGGAATGCTGAAAAACCTTTATGTTCACGGCATGACAGCATATTTTTTTTTCTTTTATGAAGTTCATAAAATGTGCAGTTGAAAGGTTAATTTTAACTTAACAGCATGAGATGCAAATTGGGGAATTGGCAAATACACCAAGATTCCCCCCCCCCCCAAAAAAAAACCCCATAAATGTGCCATTAAGACCCAGAAAATGTTCCATTACAAACATATTAATGAAAATGAATCAAAAATAAACATCTAGTATAATATTAAATGTTGAGTTTATTTTATAAATATCAATTTACAATTGGAGCATGTTAAACCTATAACAGCATGAGCAAGTATATGGTATATGTGAAGTACTACTGAACAGGTGGTCGGGCATTGTGTGAACACTGACCTTGGCTGCAGAGGCAAAGGCGGGGAAGCACCTTCTGGTTTTCATCCTCTCTTCTGATTGGTAGCTCCATGCTACCAACTTGATGCTTGATGGAGACAAAAATACGGTGGTTAAAAAAACACAATTGAGCAAAAGCTAATGGTCCTGTTTGGCTAGCTTCAGTTATTAGTTTACAAGGAAGTTTTTGCTTCAACCATCAAATTATGTGCAAAAAAGCACTGTGTTGTTTTCTAGGTTTCTTTACCTTGATTGGGCATTATTTAATGTGAAGCATGATATAATTCACTATGAAAGGTGAATATGCTCTTTGCCTACGTAAATCAGCCACAGTGAATTTCCTCAAACACAGCAAATAAATCCTGATAGTGGACACTGTACTATAATCAATGTATTGTAATTATGACAAAAATGAATACATAAATATAACTGGTAGTGATGGCCGAACTGCCCGCAAGGCGGACAGTTCGGCCGCGAACAAGCATGTTCGCCCTCCTTCTTGCCGGCGGACAGTACGGGTGTTCGACCCGCCGTGTCCGCCGACGAGAAGGAGCCCTCTATTCTTCCTGCGGTGGGATCATTAGCAGCGAGATCCCGCCGCAGGAAGAGTCTTTCACTGAAGACCGGGTACAGAACCCGGTCTATCAGTGAAAATCCGGCTCGTAAACCCGGATATGACGTCAGTGACGTCACATCCGGGTAGCACAACCAGGAACTGTGCGTTCCAGGTGCCGGATGTGACGTCACTGACGTCACATCCGGGTGCACGAGCCGGATTTTCACTGATAGACCGGGTTCTCTACCCGGTCTTCAGTGAAAGATTTGGGGAATTTGAATATGTCCGCGAACGGGAGGACGGCGGACTTTTTTAAAAGTCCGCTCCGCCCGTTCGCGGACGGACACGGCACTTGTTCGGCCATCACTAATAACTGGTGTAACTATGTTAAAATATGATGTGAGGAGAGATATCTGTTTAAATATTCTAAAATTGCAGAAAAAATGATATTGGGGGAAAATAATGCTGGTATTATCAGTATACCGTATATACCCGAGTTTAAGCCGAGTTTTTCAGCCCCCAAAAAAAGGCAGAAAGTGCTCCCCTCGGCTTATACTCGAGTCAGCTGAGGGGGACCACTGACCTCACCTGAATTTCCATGCTGAATGCTTCAGTGCATCTTCTCTCTGAATTCCTGTGAGCTCCGGCTTCCGACTCTCAGCTGATCGATATAAACAAGCTCCACACTGCCACCTAGTGGCCGGTTACTAGTACGGATACAACACTCTATAGCCTTTGATTCAAAAATAAGAATTGCCTTGCAAAACCCATCCTGTAATAATAATAATCCTGTGTTCTCTTAAATGTATTGAGGTTGGGGCACTAAGATTAATCCTGTTTAATAAATTTCTAGGGGCAATGGTGCTTTCACTATATTTTTCTCATTTAGAAAACTCCACTATCTGACTGCATTTCCCATCCTTGGCTTATACTCTAGTCAATAAGTTTTCCAGTTTTTGTAGATAAAATTAGGTACCTCGGCTTATACTCGGGTAGGCTTATACTCGAGTATATACGGCAAGTGTCCAGTTAAAGTGTTTTATTTTTTTCAACTTACATTAATGTTCTACTGTGTGAGATTGTCTTTAAAAATGATGAACAAATGATACACAATATTATTCTATTTGATTTTGACAGGTCTAAATTTATCCAATGCAATTCTTACTGTCTGCATGTTCAAACTTAATCTGACAAGTGACATACACTTGAAAATTGAATACATGTTTTTCCATTTTCCTTCTTTTCTATATAAGAAGTCCATATCTAAAATGCACATTCAGCCATCTCTTTCTTTCAGGTTTTGGTTTCCTGATATGACAGCTATTTTCTCTGAAATTCTCAGTGACACTTTCTAGGTAATTTTACGTGTCACAATGTAAATTTATTTTCCACAAAAATTCCAATATGAGGGTTTTTTAACATCATATATTGCTCTGCTGACAAATGGTCATATTCCTCTGTACTTATATGTCACATATCATAAATGAAGTGTGGGAAGATAAGTTTAATATATGCACTTAAGGTAAATTTTGTGTGGGGTTGGTTCTATAGTTGGTAAATGTAAAGCTTGGAAAATGGGGCAGTTTTGTGAGGTAAAGTTTAGTAAAGGAAACAAAATTTTAATACATTTTTTAATCAACTTTCATTGAACAAATTTATATACAGACAATTTTATTCAATTTGAAGCACTTCTTAAACCACTTGTTAAGTCCCTCACTAAAGTTCTTCTTAAATAGAAATTGTTGTAAAACATTAGCCTTTGAGCAGACAAACCAAAACAATGTCAACGTTTGTGGGAATATATCTAAATAACTGTCAGTATTAGACTATCTCTAAAAAATGCCAACTGATTTGGATACCAGCTATTGGTATTGGTATTGGTAAGTTTTTATGATCATGTTTCCAGGAAATTTTATGTACCAAATCATTTTGATGGCCACAAAAACAGATACCAGGATATTAGGATTTTCATTGGTCAATCTTTATATCTGCCACTAAGACCTGTGGGGCTGGTGAGCTCCCAAAACAGATTGGATTTAAGATTTTGACATGAAACTCAGATTTTTCGCTCAAGTTTAAGTTGAGCAATGTATGTTATGCATTTCTCATTAAGAATATTTATATATTTTGCACTTTTTTCCATTTTAAATTTTTTCCATAATTTGGTGTCAATTTATTTCTGTAGGTAAACAGGTACTTTTTATAGAGTTTTTTCTGCATAGACAATTACTTAGGATTCCTGGCGTTTGATAACCCTCTTATTTAAAGTGGATGTATACTCCAAAAAATACATTTACCAGTTGTACCCTGAAATCATATAATAGATACAATATTTATATGCCAGGCTTCCAGGAGTTATACAGTACAATATTGCAAGTGGTCACTGAGGGCACCATACATAAGAGAAGACATGTCTGTATAGTTTCATTACATATTTTCCTGGCTTTTACTGCTCTCAGTGAAGGAGAGAGGAGTGGCTGTGAGGGACTTTTTACTCTTCACAGGTGAGATTTCATTTTAACTTTCTGAGCAATACAACCATGGTGCACATTTTCAATATTTTCAGCGCTCGCTTGCCCTACACATCCCAGGCATCATTGATGAAAAAGGGCATGTGCTCAAAAAAATCTGCCCCCGTCCCCATAGCTTGGAGGTCAATGGAGCCGCCTTCACTTCGGAGTAATCGATTAGGATTGCTGGGGATAGGTGAGTATCCCGGGTTGTAACTGGGCATAAGTTTGTGGGGTCAGCAAACTTACCCCAAATTAACTCGGAGTAACCACACAGGAGGTCAAACTGCTTTCTGCCCAATTATCAGCACTTGTCGTGCTCAGAATAACAATTGAAAATGCAGGTGATAGGTCTGCTTTAATACTGATCACCAATAATGCTTGTAGTTATTAAGGTTATTCCTAATTACTTGAAAGCTATGGTGAAAGTTAGTAAAAGGTTACAAATCACAGTTACACAATTCTCATTCCTAATGTGTTGGGTGTCATATGCTGTTAAGATTTAGTTAAACAAATAATCATTCATTAGAAGCATTTATATCTATTGCTCATATTTGCTTTCATTTAAACAAATTCCAGATGTTGTACCTCCACTTTCAGAAAGAAATAGATATACGAGATCTGACAAATTTCTTTAAATAATCTATATAATGTGTGTATGTGTACAATTTCCAACATACTATTTACATGGTAAGGAAAAAAAACATATGTTGGCAAATGAGATTCAGCACTTTGCTTGCAGAGGGAAGGGAAATGTCATTGTGTAAGGCCGTCTGGCCTTTGCAATATGAAAAATGCTGTACTTCTTTTGGCATGGATTCACAGAGCTGTGGAAGAACACAAGGAAAAGAAAAACAAAGGAAACATTTGAAGCTATGCTTGTACTTTCAGCTGAAGAGATGATTACTAGTCTTAAAAGAGCTCTATTTTTGTTACAGTAGTCAGTCTTCTAGCTGATAGAGCAAAGAATCAAACTCTGCAGTACATTCCCATTCACTTTTCTGATCACGTAGGTCACATCTCCATGAATTTTTTAATATGAATTTAAAGGAACATTCCAGGCAGACATGATGATTTTGCATTTCAACTAGGAGATATAGCATGCCTGCTGAGTAAGTCAAATATTAACTTCAATTCAACTTCAACATCTTCGGGCTTCTTTAGACAAAATCATAAACATAAATTAACACCACATTTAGTATACAAAAAATTTGCAGCTGGCATCACTTCATTAACCTTATGACCCCCATCGGGTAGTATAGAAATTCGAATAAAAACAAATTTGACAGTCCTATAAGGGGGACTTGTTTTTATTTGAATGTCAATACTACCAGATGGGGGTCATGTAACACCAAGTCATATTAGGATAAGGTTATTTCATTATTGTTTGGCACATTTTCTTCATATAATTTAAGGTAGAGACAAGGGGAGGCCATTTTCAATTTTTGATATGGGGTCCGATGGGGTTAATGGAATGATGCCAGCTGCAAATTGTTTGTATACTAAGTGTGATGTTAATCTATGTTTATGATTTTGTCTATAGAATTAGTCCATATTTTGTGCTACACCTTTCCTGAAGAAGCCCAGATCTGGCGAAACTGGTAGAGAGGACAAGGAATGAAAATTCTTCAACTTTATATATCCAATGTGGTGATTTGCACTGTACAGATCCATGCACAAGTCTATGTCTGATATCATTGTGTGCCAGGAGCTTCACATTTAAGGTTAGCAGTAAAGAACATTACACTACTGTTTTTTTTTTTACCAAGTCCGTGCTGAACCTATCAATAGGGAGGAAAACCATCTTGCACTGCAGGCATTTTTCAGAAGTCAGAGACTTCTCCAAGCATGGATAGAGAATTGGGACATTATGAGAAAGATAGGGGAGAGTCAAATAATGGACATATGTTATGTTTTTTAAACATTTATTGAACTTACATATTTTCAGTAAAAGGGTTCGAAAGAGAACAGCAGGTAAAGTAATGGCCAGCCTTTTTTACTTGTACAAGATCAAGATTTAGATTGGAAGGTAGGTGTAGTCACTGTTCCCATCCCTGAAATAAATTCACCAAAACCAGAGTAGATTCCCTCATGGGACTTTGGTTGGAACAGTGACCCAACAAGAAGAAATGGATACTACTAATATAAATTAGGCAAGTTATCTTAAAGAAAGAATATTTATTCTTGTGAACCCAGTCACAGCAAATATATGTATATATGAAAAAACATTGACATCGTGCAAGATGCAAGAAGAAAAATGGCAAGGTGCATAGGGGGCTTATTTACTTAAACACAGCAGGTAAAGTACGTTTACCTTTACCAGCTTACTTAAGTTAGCCATACACAGGTTGATTTTTCACTTGATTTTTGACTGATCAATCACTGCGCGCAGTCACGAGATCAGCAATCAATCGGGTTTTGATCACCCTGAACGATCGACCAAACAAAATCGGAATCGACTAAAAATCGGATCGGACAATGAACCAACATGTTGGTTTTTTTTGGTCGATTGTTTTGTAATCAGAATATGTTGGTGGACCTACAGCCCTATGCAGCAGCCTTTCCGATCGATAGATTTTGTGAAATAGGCCATTTTTAAGATCGTCTGATGTCCAAATCAGCCACAAATCGGATTCCCAAGGTCGTGTTACATTCATTCCCGATCCGATCAATGGCAGATTCCTGATCGCCTGGAGAGATCGGATCAGGAATTTATGGGCAATTGGTTGGTGACAAATCGGCCCGTGTATGGCTACCTTTAGAGTTAAGGCTCCTATTTGTTCCTGTGGGCAAAATACGCTCATAGACATGCACATGTTTATGGAAGCGTTAATGTAACCCATCCAATGTAATTCAATGGGCTCATTACATGTGTTGCATTGAGTCAATATGGGTAGTATGCAGGTCTAACACACTTGTGAATACTTGCTCACTGAAAATAATTGCCTGCGGTAGTTGCAAAGCAGTGGAGACACAGCCAAAACTAAAAATTTTGTTATTTATTTTGTCTTTAATTTTGCCTACTTAGCTTCACTCGAAGGAAAAAGATACTAACTTTCTGTAATGAGGATAACAAAGAACAATGTAATAGCATAGTAGTTTCCAGCAGAGTCAAAATCCATTCTGTTTAATAAGCAAAATGAAATGTAGGTCAGTCATACATCCAGCCACACAAAGATGGATGCTAAAGCTTTTCATTTGCACAGCTTGGAGAACAGCATGCCACATAACATTCCCAGTGTGCAGATTTTTAAACTGATAATTAAATTCACCAGCATTTACATTTTGATCACTACTGCTATTACCTACAGTTAATACAATTAGGTGACTGTTATCTGATCCAATGCAAATGCAGTCTGATGTATGCTTTATCTTGTCTGGCCATGATAAACCATGGGTTATATGGTGTTTGACTATGAAAATAGCTAGGCTTTCCAGCATTCATACATTAAGAAGAAGCATGATATTTTGAAAAGAGGCTTTTATTACATATAATGGGTCCTCCCAATTCAAAATAGTAACCTTAGCATCCAGACTTTTTATTAAATGTAATACCACAAATCAGATATGCACATTCTTAAAATGCAGCAGGTAGTATATTGAGAATCAGGTAGTCAAAGCAATTCCTTAAATGCAAACTAAGCAAACAACTGCTAATTGTATTTTTGGTGTCCATAAACCAAAATCAATATATGTATAGGGCAAAACTAAAACTATAGTTTTATTTAAATTTGAACCATCAGAATGGAAGAGAAATGCTCTGCAACCGTATTTTCTGGTGTATAAGACGACTTTTGAAACAAAAAGATTGAATGGGTGTTGGAGATCTGGGGGTTGAAAGTCAGAGTAGGCATAATAATTTTTATTTGGTGTGCAAGGGAAGAGAGAGGTTCTTATAGGGCGAGTTCATCCCAAACTCTATGTTTTAACTGGAAAAGTTGGGGGTCGTCTTATACGCTGGAAAATAAGGTAGTTTCCTGTTAAACCCTTGAGCTCTACCAATGGCCATCTTTAGTTTTCAAAAGGATGCCAGTCTTCTGGGGGTTTATTAACTGCAGTATTAGCATGACCACTAGATGACACTATATAATAGTTAAAATTCTGCCTGAGCTACGTTTTTTAGGCTGGCAAATGACTGTTAAAAAAAGTTCCCTAAGCTAAGATGTAAAACAAAATTATCTATTCTAAAATATGTTTTATTTTGTAGCACTATTGCAGCAAAAAAAAGGCTTATATGAAATGAAACTGTGATGATTTCCAGAGGGGGGAGCACATTAAGGGAAGTTATTTTGAATGTATGAAAACAGTATCAACTATATGTACACAGCAAAAAGTGCAAGACACTGTTACCAAGTACTTCTTTGTTATGATGTCTTTCCGGATGTAAACAGTTCTGTGAAAATGTGTCCCTAATAGCTAACAGACGCTTTTCTGAGATGAGGAATCTGTAAAGTACGGCAGTTTGTTTTTCCTTTACTTTTTCTTTACTGTATCTTTGCCAATGCTTTCACTACTTGGTGATAGCCTGAAATGGATATGAAAAGAAACAGAACTGTAGAGATTGCTTGCTTGCTTAAGATTGCTCTAGCCCTTGGTTGTGTAATATACTTGTTGATGTGTAAGACTTGTTTCTTCCTATTATGATGGGAAAATGGGCTTTGAAAAGCCCAATATAGGAGAACCTCAATGACACTCCTTTGGAGAAAGTAAGATACAGGTCCTAACAGTTTAAACAGACATGCCATGCCACTTAAAATGAAGTGAATAAAGTGAAGATTTCTTAAATTATATGGAACACCTAAAAATAACAATCAGAGCTGTACCCTGCAAAAAAGTGTCTCTACTTTTGGCAAAATAGTGATGCACATGAACCATTCAGAATCATTAAAAAAGGTTAAAATCTGTCCGGGGTTGATTTTTTTCAGAAATTTTTCAGTATGGCAATACACATCAGTAAAAATAAATCTAAATGAATAATTTGCATTTAAATAAAATGAAAACAGTGTTTCTAACCCGGCAAAAATAATAGTTAGAAAAAATTACTACACAGTGGAGAAACCACTCGTAGCGAGAGTTCCCCCTGACAAGTCAGGGGCAAGGGGACTTTAACGGCCACTAGTATAGTTGGAGTAAATTTTTGAACAAGTACAGTAATAAAAGTAACTTCATATTTATTGCATGATAAAAGCACATAACATGACACGGCAGTATAGGCTATCATTGATACAAAACATAGGTGGCAACAATAAAATTCATTAAATATAGTTCATGATGTGTTTAAGTACAGTTATACACAATAAATGAAAAGGTATGTTAATAAAAAATGGGAGCCAGGATAAGGGAGCATGTATCCGTTAGGATCCTCCCCACCCCAACGCGCGTTTCGTAACAACTTCTTCAGGGGGTGTCTTTATCCTCATAGTTCTTAGGGATTTTATA
Source organism: Ptychadena robeensis (assembly GCA_036250615.1). NCBI lineage: Eukaryota > Metazoa > Chordata > Amphibia > Anura > Ptychadenidae > Ptychadena > Ptychadena robeensis. The sequence goes on along the minus strand of CM070033.1, from coordinate 79,104,206 downwards.
AGCGCCACAGGAAATTGCATCTGTCCACTGCCCTCAGAAACCTGAGGTTATACACGGAGAGAGAACGGGGGGCCAAAGGACTGTGACTACGCAACAGCATAAAGGACCTGTTAACAATTTGTAGAAGTAAGTAGGTCTCAGGTAAGAGGTAATAGGTAACCAGGTATTAATGTTCGGTAAATTGTAATAGGTCAGTAGCGTCGGTAGTATCACCCTCCTGTGCACCGTATTGGATACGACGCTACTGACCTATTACAATTTACCGAAGTTAGAGTTAGTGACACATATATCAATGCTTAGGACAGCAAACAGAGTACTAATGAGTGTGCAAGCAAGGCAAATTATATATTACATTACTCCAAAGAAAAGTTGTAACATTTTTTAAAAACAGTTGTATTCCATACATTCTTGAGAATAAGCAGACCCAAACTTAAGCCAAGGTACTACATTTTACCCAATAAATCTGGAAAAACTAAATAAAATCTGTTTATAATTAGATCTCTTTTTGTTATTGATTTTTGCTGATTTCTAAAGGCTGTATAATCAATTATTGGGTGGCTGCCACTCACCATGCACTCTATAATGGAAACAACACTGCTTAATAAAGTAAATGCCCGCATTCTATCTCTATGGGCAAATACAGATGAGACAAGTCACTTTGTGGTTGTAATTCACAATTGATTTGTTGGTTGTTCAAATCTCTTTGTAAACTCTACTTTCCAGCAATTTGAAACATGGCTACATCCTCCTCTACATCACTTCTGAATCATTTGAAAATATGATCGACTTTATTCTATAACACTTTTCAAGCAGACATTAGGAAGTAAGCACACTTAAGACTTGTGTAATCTGAAGTCTTGTGGAGTTCTTACTCCATTTACAATTGTTCTTGAACATATTTGCATGGTACCATAGTCATATTACATATTACATCAAATCACAGGTTTGTTTCAACTACTGTACAAAATTTTGTTTTGATAAAACATTCATTTTACAAACAATCACGACATTTGAATAGTGCACATATCTCTGAAGCAACTTTTAATTTTCATTCATATTGCCTAATGTAATTAATGTCTCCCTCGAATAATTAGTTTGCAGCTTTGCAAGTTAACTGGTAAAAAGAGATAAAAAAAAGACTGTTAGGAGTTACAGTTTGCACATAAACACCTAATGATTTGTGGTAGCTGATTAAATGTTACTGCTTTAGCTACGCTGGATGAAAATATTAGGTCTGAGCATTGAATTCTCATTATGTTTTAAGGCTACGAAAGACTCTTCCAAAACCAGTACAGCCACCATGCCAGTTGTCTGTAATAAATCTGAACACTTCAGCTATTAAACATACACGCATACCGTAGTGCATCTGTGTCGAGAGAAAATCTAGACTGAAAGGTCATTGCAAACTAAGTATATGATAAGACATTCTGTGCAGATGAATTAGCTGGATTTTGCTGTTGTATAATTAGTTACTTAACTATTCAAGCAATTACTCAGATTAAACAGCCACATCTCGCAATGCCATCATATGATGTATCAGGGGATTGGGCTTCATTAACAGGGAGAACCTCAAATGCATGCTAGAAAGTTTTATGCCTGTGCTGCATCATATAAATGGCAAGTTGCTCTCTTTTCTACTTTCACTTCTAAATGAACTTAGATATTTAGAGTGTGAGTGGTTTAAATCGATAAGAGAAACTCTTCTAAATTTTGAGTCAAGCTGACCTATGCTCACTAGCGAATTCAAGATGAAATTAAAACAATCTCTTACTTTTTTTCTTAATACTAAAACTGGTCTAGAGTATGGAAAAATGCCACTGGTAGACATTGTTTTTTTATTATTATTTTATTATTTATAATTTAAATTTCTGTAATTTAATTAGCAAATTCTTGGTGTGGCTAAGCAGTGGTTAAAAAAATACAGGGCATTACCAGCAAAATGAAGGAGGCAATGATCCCACTATATAGACTATAAAGAACAGGGGGTGTCAAACCAAAACACAGAGTGGGCCAATAGAAAAAAAAACTTGGACAAAGTCACGGGCCAACCTTGAGATGAATTGAAAAAAATTTCTACAGTTGAATTTTTTCCTTCTCATCAGACCTATGACATGTTGTACTATAAGCACAAGCAACCTACATGACATTACCTCAGCAGTAGAAGATTTAGAGGATTTTTTCTTTAACAGGTAGGGGGAAAACAAAATCTGTTTATAATAAGATCAATTGGTTTGTTGGTTAACAAATCACTTCCGAATCATTCGAAAGTATGATCAACTTTATTCTATAACACAATTTTATACAGGGATTAAAAAGTTAGCCCACTGAAGAAGATTTTACTCTATTTACAGTTGTTCTTGAATATATTTGCATGGTGCCATAGTCATATTACTTTTTCAATTAAAAAAAATCACAGTTTTTTTCCAACTACTGTACAAAAATATTTTTGATAAAATATACATTATACAAACAATCAAGACATTTGAATAGTACACATGTCTCTGATAAGCAACTTCTCATTTTCCCAGCATTATTCATATTGCCTAATGTAATTAATGCTTCCAGACACAGCCAGAATGAGGGTTATAGCCTGATTGAGTATACACAGGCAGGTTGTTACTTTGCCCTATGAGACACATGAGCACAAATTGCTGATGTGAGTTTAGCTCTTCTGTTGTGTAACCAGTCTTGGGAAAGCAAGAAGGGCTATGACTGAAACCGTTTAAATTATACTTTAAAATTATGAATAATACTGAGGAGGGCAGTGTCATCCATGTAAAATATTAAATTCAAGAAAATAGGAAACCACCAGGAAAAGAGTTATCCTGTAAACTTTGACTAATAATAAGAGCTCTAAGGAAATCTTCTCTTCAGTAACAAATTTCAATGTCTGCCTTTTCATATTCTATATCCATATCCTTCTCTTGCAAAAACGTTAAGTATAGGTTCCCTACTTATATAAACTAATTGACTTTGTTGAGGAAGCAGAAAGTTAGCTTAACATGTATGATCTCTAGCTCACTGAGGCAGATGTTAGTGCCTAGAGTTCCAGCTAAAAAAAGAAAAGAAAATCAATGTTCTTTTTGAATTAAGCAAATACCCTGGCTAGTATAGCATAATGGGTTTAACACCCTTTTAATGTGATTTCAATCTTGAGAGCCTTTTTCTTTGTTTGACCAATTTTAAAGAATATTAGCCACCTAAATTAATACAGGACAGATGTCATAATACGTTGCCAAGAAAACCAGCTTTGATTAGGAAAAGTAAGCCAGAGCAGCCATTCATTAGCCAGTTCACTGTTCACCTGATTTAGGATGCAGTGAAGCATCTTGCTAGTGATTTTATGGATCGTTTTAATGATTTTACAGGGCAAGCCATACTCTGTAACGCAATGCAATAGTTAAGTTCCTTCCAATAGCTTTTTAGCTTAAACAAAAGAAGAAAAGATAAAACGCATGCATGTCAATCTAATGCGGAACACCATATACTCCATACTAAACAAAATATCACGCAATACATTTTTTATCGTTTAAATATCATCCTAAGCAAATCAATAAAATATATTTCAGATCCATCTCAATAATGATAAATATAATAAAAACATTATTATGCAATTATGAACATTAATGAAATTTCATGATTCAAACATGTCCATTGCAATCTTAAAATAGAAAAAAAGTGTAATAATTTGCATTTTTTTCTGCTTAGCATATAATTTGAGGTACTTGGACATGCATGACCCTTGATTTTATGCCTAAAAAACGGCTGATAATGCACAAGCAAACAAATAATGTGGACATCAGAAAAAGGACATGTTTGTTCATGACAAATTATCTTGATATGCGTTACCTTCAAAAGCAAGAACAGTTACAACATTTCTGTCTTCATGTGTACAATACTATTATTAACTAGTTCAGGGTATGCCAACCATGGCTACAGACTCTTTAGTCTCCTTGTTGTTGCTCCCTAGTTCCAGGCAAGCCTCCTCATTTCCAGCACATACATGCTGCTCACCTCCGCAAATGTCCGCGAACCCCATAGACTTCAATGGGCAGGCGAACATTAAAAAACAAATGGACCCTTTCTGGCCACAATAGTGTTGGGAAAGTTATTTCAAGGGGACTAACACCTGGACAATGACATGACAGAGGGGAATCCATGGCAAAACTCCCAAGAATTTTTTTTTTCACGCAATAAATCTGCACAAAGGATTTCTACAATGATAGTCAATGGGATTTGAACATAGTAGGTGAGCTGGAGAGCACTAAACAACATGTTGGTAAATGCCACCTGAAACAACCTGTGTAGATCTGCTTTCCACGTTGCCTACAGCTTGAAAGGTGAATTTTAATTTTATGGAGGACAC
>CM070033.1:79077538-79099740 GCA_036250615.1 Ptychadena robeensis | reverse complement strand
TGCTCATTGGCTGGATTATGTCTTCTGACTGTGACTCACAGGGGTCAAAGTTTCTGCAATTTTAAAAGATAGGGGGAGGATCGAACTCGCCATATGTTCGCGAACATGGGCGGACACGAACATGCGATGTTCGCCGCGGATAGTTCTCCGGCGAACAGTTCGCGCCATCACTACTGACTAGCAATCAACACTTAGGGTAGGAGTGTGTCTCCCCAAGGGGGGGGCGGGAGAAGGATGTAGCCCAAAGGGGACCCAGCCACATATTCCCCTTCCAAAGCCCTCCTCACCAAAACCCCTGGGGAAACTCAGATGGAAGCAAATCATTAGGAGCTTTGTGTGGGATGTGAGGGAGCAAGAAACATAAAAAGACTGGAGAGGAGGGCCATAGGGCCACCTTTTCTTTCCTGCCTTTGACCTTTCAGACAAAACACAATGCATTGTTTAATGGCAACACACATGTTAGCGCTAACACACACATTGCACAGTACACATCGCATTGTTAGAGGATGAGCTACATTAGCGTTTCCCATTCAATTATTTATGGCATATGCTTGGGCTGTATGTAAAAAATTTATGCAGCAGTGCATTATGGGACTATGAACTGCATTGTGTGAATGTGTTTTACAGCTGCATTCTTTTTGTGTGAAAGAGGGGGCAAAATGGTTCTTATGGATGTAATGGATGTCAACCCCTGACCTAGATCTTATTTATACTGTACTATTGTTTTGCACAGCTATCCATTGACAATATTTTCCTTAAAACATTTAAAAGAATACACTTAGGTTTCTGTTACTGATTTCAATTGGAATAACTTTATTATTATTATCATTTCATATAATTTATTTATACAGTGGCAACATATTACACCATTTGTAATCAAACAGCATGGCATTGATTTGGTTAATGATGCGCTAGAAACCCAGGGTCGATCAGAGCATGTCAATCCATCTAGACACGAAAGATCAAAAGACTTAACTGTCATTTGCAGATTTCCGGGTGAACAAACAAGTGGTAGCCTGCTGTGGCCAATGGGATTTGGGCATTGTTTTTATGTATCAATCATATACCTTGCCCAACAGCTATCCATAACTTATATATTCCAATTATCTTAGGTGTGTACTAGGCTTTATTTAGCTGCCCACACCATAATTAATGACATAATGATAATCTAGGAACCAAAAAGTATAGTTGTTTCCTGTCAATGGCAGTCTTATCACTCTTAAGGTGGCCATACACGGGTCCGATTCCCCACCCGATTCCTGGCCGATCGATTCCGGGCGCGTGCACGGATAGATTTTCTGATAGATTTCCCTTAAATCTACTCATCTAAAACACTATAAAAAACTTGAGTGTTATTTTCAGGTATTTCTTTTCTTCATCACACATGTATTTCTTCAACACACACACCATACAGTCAACCAGGTGACTAAAACATGAGACTAAAATGTGCCATCTTTCAGCCTATTTTATAGCAGAAAAGAATCTTATCCAATCAAATGATTGGCTTTCTACAAATAGGAATATGTTTAAAAAACTGATCACATTATAATCTACAAATGACAGATTTCAAACTAGCAAACACTTTATATAATAAAAAAGCCTAAAATACCTAACTTGTATAATAACTTGTATGTATTCATGGGAACTGTTTACTATCTAAGCATCTTAATCGTTGTGCCATTTTTGAGAACTAAGATTGTTAAAAATCATAATCTTAAGATTACCCAAGGATAAGCCTTGGCACCAAGGAGTTCAGTACTTTAGATTCTATCTTTTCATCTCAAAATCCCTTTGAGATGCAAAGTTAAGAGTCTGCCATAGTTCAGACTGGCAAAGGAATATTGATGGGAGGTGAGGGTTGCTTTGTAATGCAATTAGACTGACAGAGTGAACCTTTTCAAGTTTTTGAATTCACTTGATTAATCAAAAGATAAAAAAGTAAGCTGTATACATAAAACTTGCATTATCAACGCGTCTTAAGACATTTTGCTACCCCTTGAGAATACACTTTACAGTCAAGAAAATCCAGATGGTTTTTAATAGTGATGTATGAGATTGCTTTTACAGACAACTATCGAATAAACTAAATGTACAAGGTGACCCTCGTTACTGCCAGTGAAAGTTTTTGTTTTTTTTCCAAATATTTAAGTGTATCTGCCACATCATATTTACATTCTTTTCTTGCTAGACATCATTGAAACCTGCTCTGCTCTAGTGCCTTAGAGTAAGCAGTTATCACTTTAGTTACAATATCTCTAGATTAGGGACAAAATCTTAGCCAACATCAGTGCAACAGTGCAAACACAATGGAAATGGAAATTATGAAGAAATATGAGAGTGGCTTTTTTGTGACCAATGCCACTTATTAGTACAGTATGTCATTATGGACCATCCCAACAATCTTTATAAGGCTACAGACTCTTTCAAGGAGACAAAAGGACACACGAGAGTCAGATTCCTGGTGTTCCTTATGGAAGGGGACTTTCCTACAAACAATAACCACCTTCCATTTCATCCTCTATTCCTGAAACATGTCAGCATGAATGGCGATTACAAATTTTTGTTTCTGAGTGGCTAGGCACAAACTTTTGGTGAGAACCAGGACATTTTCATTATTTCTTATTGGAGAAATAGTCTTTGCTTACAACAAACCCTTAAGAACAAATTACATTTTTATTCAAGGGTCCATTGTATTTACATTTCTCAGACATTTTTTTTATAGGGGAACCTTTAGAAGCTCAGAAAAGGGAATCATTGCCTTGCCTAAATTAAAGCCCGCTGATTGTAAGCTGAATAAATATCCCTTTTCCAAGCTGAGACTGGCAGTGTTTGACTGAAATGTGCAAGCTAAATCCTGTGCCATATATTCTTTTCATACCAGATGTGCTCCTGTCTGAGTTTTGAAGCCAAATAACATTTATCATCATCTGTCTTGTTTAGAAAATACAGTTTTTTTCACCAAGGAAATTAGATCTTTAGAAATAACTAACTAATAAATAGAAATCAACATAGAGAAATAGTGTGTAAGAGGGTCAAATAAACTTGGCACAAAATTCCCAAGCAGATTTTGGAATGTGCCCTTAAGATATGTTCTTACTGGACAAAGTTCAATTAATTATTGGATGGCTGAAATTTAAATGACAGTTCCAAATGTAGCTGTCAGCACCCTTGCGATATAATAAGTCAATGAGGTGCTGGTTATTTGTGTTTGTAATATGTTCTTTGCTAAAAATGTAGCCCTTAATGTATAATGAACATGACTACTGTTGTTCTGTGTTACCCATTAATATTTATAGAGTTTGGAGTTCAAGTGATACCTTTGTTGGCTAACTGAAGTTATTGGAAAAGCGAGTTATCCAAATGTTGCAGATCCCTTCTTTAGGCTTAATACAGATCTGTATACAAAAATTTCCAATTACACTATTAGAACATGAACAACTGTTTCTGTTTTCTTGACTTGACTGACAGAGGTGATTGTGAAGGGTTAGTCAGTGGAGATACCAATCAGAGTTAGGAAGAGTTGTTGGGTAATAGAGATTGAGAGTTAATAGATACAATCCAGAGTTAGCTAAAGTTGTTGGGGATAATAGAGATAAGTTCAGGCGTGATATTTACCTTCCTTAACAACTAAAATATCGATAGACCCAGGAAGCAGAGAAATACGATATAAGCCCCCCATAGACCTTACAATCTTACCATACAATTTCTGTACAATCAACTTTTCTTCTACCGAAACCATGTAATATGAGGACCTTTCTAAACCTTCCAATCACTATGTTGGTAGATCTAAAAGAAATTGTATGGTGTATGGTAATTGTAAGTGATCTAAAGGTGTATGGGGGGCTTAACATAGATATTTTTGGGAAAAACCTAGAGGAAAAACTGTGAAGGTTATGGTGAGAAGGGATTTAGGCTAGGGCTCCACTATGCACTGGCATCCGCTGATGTCAGAGCAAACCTCTGTTGCGTTCCTGTGGATGCAGTTGGGCTGCATCGATTTCAATGTGATGGAGACTCGGATGACAGATCGGGAGCTCTGTCAAAGACCCATTCCTGTCAATGGGCTGATTATGCACTCTGTTAAAATCCCTGCTTTCTGTACAGGGTTTTATCGGATAGTGGAGCCCTAGCCTAAAGGAATCATAAAGCCTACAACTCAAGCAGTGTGTATCACAGTCAAGCCTTCTTAAAACAGAAGGTATTTACATACCCCAATCTATCTTAAATGCCAAAAGTTAAGGGAAAAATCCTCACTTGTGTGAACACGCATACAGAAAAATACATACAGTAACACTGCAAAGGAGAACTAAGCTGGGAATTCAAAGCTTACTGGATACAATAGGCCTTCAGTCTTATCCTCTTTTTTATAACATAAGGGAGTGTGCCAAACTGTATCATTACATACAGTGCAGCATAATGCATTTAAACCATATACAATGAGATATTAATGTCATATAAGCTACTTAACTAAATTCATGTTTTTCACATGCACAGCACGCCACCATTGTAAAAGACATTCATGTTTTGGGAGCAATTACAGATAATTATTGCAGCCATCAGATCGCGGCCATCAGATCGCGGCCCCAATTGCGCACAATCCTATCAATGGGGATAAGCCCATTGAAAGTTGTGTAGGCGATTGGCAGGCGATTCTGCCGGCGATTAATCGCCTAAGTGGGAACATAGCCTTAGAGAGAGATTGCATCTCTTGTTTATTTGTGGGGAAACTGGGTGATGGAATCAGACCCAATAGTAATGGAACAATGGAGCAATTTCTGATTGTGCAAATACAACAAAAAGTCAAAAAAGTAAGTACCGTATTTTTCGGACCATAAGACGCACCGGACCATAAGACGCACCAGGTGTTTAGAGGGAAAAACAAGAAAAAAATATTCTGAACCAAATTGTACCAGTGTAGTTGAGGTCAGTCAACCCAGAGAGAAAATCCTGGAAGCTGGTGCCAACCACCCCAGCATTATCTGGGATCTCGGACCATCATGGTTCCCTCGCTAGTCCTGTATTGTATGTGTGACCTTAGAACCATGAATTTCAAACCATGAGAACATTACCGTTTATGTCACATATTTAAATATTTGTTCCAAGCACTCTGACCTTACCACACGCCCCTTCGAGGACCTAAATCTAAATAAACCTTGCCAATCTTTTCATATCCCTTTTAACAATGTACTTCTTGGTTTTACTCACTTCCATCTTACTAATGTGTACAGTTTCCCAATTTCCACTTGAATTAATGTATGCTTTGTCATTTCCATGTCCCCACACTCCCTATCAACTGCTGTTTGAGCACAACTGGGGGGCACCCAATGTCTGGCTGCTGCACTTTTCTGGTGTACGAATGATTCACTACTTCTGTGGGAACCACAATGTAAATACAGATTTGCAAATCATAACAATAACTACAACCTCTCCAATCCCCAAATTAACCCCCATCAATCAGTAACCTCTGCAACCTCAATTTACAGTCAGATCATACAGATCATACGTGTATATACAATGATGATGACTCCTGAATCCATTGACGTACATTGGTAAATAGACAGGTCATACTTTAAAATGAGGTCATCTTATAATGGCACTGGTGAAGTCATCATCTATCTTCTCCCTTCCCATAGAATCCTTACGGTACCGTGGTGTCCCCGCCGTTCCCCGTTCTCTGCCGCGCGCCGATCTCCGCCGCTGTGTTCCACTTCCTCCTCTGGTTTGCCTGATGTCCAGCGTGTGCTTGTGGGGCGTGTCAGAAGACGCTGGTGCACGCTAGACGTCAGTCAAACCAGAGGAGGAAGTGAAACACAGCGGCAGAGATCGGCGTGCGGCAGAGAACGGGGAACGGCGGGGACACCACGGCACCGTAAGCTAGCATTCGGACCATAAGACGCACCCTGATTTTCCCCCCACTCTAGGAGGAAAAAAAGTGCGTCTTATGGTCCGAAAAATACGGTAAAATACAAAGACCAAATACAAATGCCGATTTGTATTAAAGGCTTATGGTCCCCCTTCCTCTGGTCTGCACCACAAAAACAGTGTTTCATGAAAAGCAAAGTGACTGGACTGTATGCCTAGAGGTGTATCTGTTCAATAATGTGACATTGTTCCCTGGCTGATAGTAAAATCTTATATCTGAGTGCAACGGGCAGCCTTTTGTGACTAAATAAAAAAAATGTGACAGACAAAAGTGGCAAAATTTTTTTTTGTAAAACTACAGAACAACTACATGCTTAAATGTAGTATGAGCTTTTTCACTAGCACTGCATTAGAAAAGTTTTTTCCCAACTTTACTTTATGTGTACCATCAATTGGATTGCCCACCCCTGTTTTCAAATGGGATCAATCGATCCTGGCCCGTGATAGGTCTGTCGAACCGGGAATGGACATGTCTATAAATCCTGGTCGATTGTGGATGAAGACCACACAATCCCATCACAGCCAGCGATGCCTGCTCAGAGCTGGGACAAAGGAAAGGGGGCAGAGCTGAGCATAGGCTGCTGTGCACAGTGCGTGGGGAGCCCCCCTTGTTGCAGGCTGTGTCTCTCACTCAGCTCTGCCTGTTAGCTGCTCCCAGCCTGTGTTCTGAGACATTTCCCAACCCTGTGATATTTTCCTAAAAATCATAGGTAGGAAAGTATCTTGCAACACCAGGTGTACACAGAAATCGATGTGCAAAGTGGTGCACATTGAATCGTCGTTTCATTGACCCGCGATTGAGCGCAGCATGGTGATGTCACCATGATCGATCATGGGCAGATCAAGGGGCATGGACCTTTGCATGGGGGGCTTAAGGTTGAGCCATTTAAGTTCTCTACTAGGATAAGATGGCATAGCCTTTACCACTATGTGATTTCTTCATTTTCTGATACAATGAAAACGTGTTTGACCTTTGTTAGCCAGTCATTAACTATATCTAAATCAATGTATTTTATTGCAGAGCAAACTTTTTATTTTATGCATTTCCCAATACATGTGTCTTTAATATAACTGTAAACATTTCAGAGCATCTGCTAGAGAGCCATTTTGAAGCTATGTAAAAGTTGTCACAAATGTTTTATTGTTTGGTAATTGGTAGTGGGCAGTTATTGTTTATTGTTAACATTGTTTTTTTTCTCCTTTCAGTTTTTTGTTCTCTTTGTCGTTTTAGTTTCTCAGCAGATTCTTATAAAGTTTTTTTTATTGTCAGTGTTTTGAAACTTTAAAATATGTTTAGCAAACATGGCAAACTGCACCTCAAACCATTTGCAGAAACCTAATCTTGATAAGTCATAGTGCAATGACTTATTGTAAAATGTGTAGCTTAAAGTGGAAGCTTGTTATCATGGCAACTGCCAGATCTGATTACCGAGCTGTCTTTCATTCTCGTGTCCTTGCTCTAGCTTGCTCTTGAGAAATGTGTCTTTTGTTTGCGGTTTAAATACCTTTCTGATTGGGTAGCACCTGTTGTTGGGCTATGTTTCCTGTTTCATTTATGACAATTATTTCCCTTGGTTATTTGTGGGCTTGTCCAAGGTTTTATATTTATTTTATCAGTGCTCCCTCCAGACATTTTACATATGTTCAAGAAATTCAGAGCCATTTTTTATGTGATTACATTCATCTGACAGTCTGTGTTTTAATTCAAGCTATTAGTAATAATGTCATTTCTCAATGGGGTCACAAAGCCTACATATCTCAATGCTAAGCAAGCAGAGCCATTCTTCACTCACTACAGAATGTCAAAAGCACTTATGAGAGATTTCAGGCAAGGCCATATGAATAATGAGCAGACTTAATGGCGAGGTGTTGTAAATTACTTTTATATGGAGACAGGGATATGTACATTTCAAGTTACAACTCTCATATCAGTTCATCATGCACTTTAAAGCCATAAATGATCAACATCTCATTGCATGCAATTTGAGAAATATACTTTTTTATATTAGGCTTGGAGCAAGGCAATGAATACTTTCCAGAAAGTTAAATGCGATACACATTTTATTGTCTCTCTTATAATGTAATATACTGATGCTCTAGATGAGTCTCTGGTAGGTTTCTACAAGTAAGCTCAGACATATTCCTTTGACTGGCTGATGTCTCTCTTTATATAAGTAAGAAACTTCTTTGAATGAAATTACCAATAATTTTTGCTCTTGCAAATCACACATCACAACTTGTATTTTAAAGGTCTAAGCAAAATCATGATGCATTGTCAAGACTTTCTGAAGGCTTTGTGATTGATCTGTGCGTGATGATTATGAAAAAAAAGTAACCTGGATAATATTTCAAGCTTCACATTTTTTTTACTTAAAATTTATTTTATTTATAGATCAGATGCATAAAACAGTTGAACCACTAATTACAATTTCACATAGTAAAAAGATACCTTTCTTGGTCAACAGATATCATCCTTGTGACATTTCATATTGAAAAAACTTTTTTAATATATTCTCAAAAGTCAAATGAATCAAACCAATTGAGCATGTCATTATCTTGACAGTACATTTTCTTCTAGGTCACTTTTGTCTAAACCTCTTCTATCTAACAATTGCTGCAACAGTTGATCTATTTTCACCAAGCTGCTTACCAATTGCCCGGTAGCCCTTTCCAGCCTTGTGTTGGTCCACAATTTTGTGGCAGAAGTTGAAGCCTGTCTGACTGTAGGGTGGACAGGTGTCTTCAAAGAGTAGAGTAACAGGTCTTTGCAAAGCTTTGTGCCCTGATTTTTGTGTTTTCTCATTAATTTTATTATAAAACAAATTTTTATTTTACATAATTGTTTGTTTCAACATTATTATATTCAGGATGTCTATTAGACCCTTGTTCGGACATATTTTGGGAAGTTACAGGCCTACAACATAAAGAAAAATTTACCATTGAAGTCTATGGTGCACTTTTGGTACAGAATTCTGGACCTCAGCAGTGCGCTAGGGAGGTTAATATTGTTTTTCACAGTGGGAATGCACCTACATAGTGAATTTCAGACCCCTTCATGATTTCGAACTAGGAGAACTTGTACTGTATTTTATTGGTGTCATTAGATTCTGATATAACATTATTGTAGTGTCATGTATAAGAGAGGATGGTGCTTAGGAAAATGGGATAATGAGTATTTTATCACAATCCATTTTAAAGAAAAAAAAAACTATTGAATGAATTTCATTGGACATAGATTGATAAGTATACCTTAAGGAAGGCTTCTGTTTTTTGTTTAATCAGGACCTTTGCTTCCAAAATGTAAAAGATGTAAAGACATCTTGGAAGGGGCATGTCTCGGATCCTCTAAAAATGAGAACAATGAATAGTACTGTAGTCACCATTTTTCAATTTAAATTCTTTTTAACCTTTAGACATAGGCAGCAGTGGTTAAAAATCCTCACACAGAAAACAATGATACAAGCAGGCACATTTTTCCATGTGAGAGAAGCAACAGGCTTAGGGCACAAGTTTCATGTCATCCACCAAAAGGTCATGGTTGGTTTGTAGTCTTTAGTGGGATTTAAAGGGCAATTGCGCTATCCTGCTCATATGTAAAATTTAACAGCATGTGAGTAAACTAATGAACAACTTGTTATTCTGTGTATGAATCACTTCATTAAATGTCACATAGATTTTTTTTGTCATATTATTTTCTGACCAAGTTTTCTGGGAAAAGTGAGTGAACCATTGGCTTGTAGGCTGGTAATGTGGGTGGGGGTGGTGGGTTTGCTTATCAGAGTTGTCACGCTTAGGGCACCACAGTAAATGTCTGACTGTAAATATGAATATGTAGCACAGTCAAGCCTTCTTAAAACATAAGGTATTGACATGCCCCATTCCAATACAAACCCCAAAAGTTAAGGGAAAATACTAACTTCAGGACAGTGGGTGGAGCTATGTTTGGCTCACAAGCTCTGATCCATAGAGCCAGGGCTTTCATTCACTGCACTGATGATGGCCAACAAGACTGAAACAGCTGTAGGTAGTTTGGAATAAATGGCTCTATGCCATAAGACTTTGCACTGTACACCAGCAGTTCTGGATGTGCATTTTGCTGATGGAGTGTATAGGAATGATTGCATGGCTCCACTCACTGTCCTGAAGTGAGAATTGTCCTTAACTTTTAAGATTTGTGATGGATTGGGGCATGTAAATACCTTCTGCTCTAAGAGGACTTGACTGTGCTATGCACTGCTTGAATTGAGGACTTTTCAATTCCTTTAATCCTTTCTCACCATAACATGGTTGTTCCTTTAAATAGGAATGTATAACACAAATAATGTTTCCAAATGTTTTTAGTACCATAAACATGTACTATTAAACTATATACTCTATACTACAGTAAGACAAACATTATTTTTGCCCACCACTCACAAGGTTTAGTTGGGCTTTTAAGGCCACTGCTGAACTAACAGGTATCAAGTAAATCAAGTATATATGTTAATAGTTTAATTAGAGTCCATGTTCCACATATTGATGACAATATGGTCATAAGCGAGCATAATAATAAACCTATTTCATTTCCTTTGACAAAGAGTTTCATGTTTGTAGATATGTGCGATGCGGCCCAGGAATAGTTGTACATCCTGATCTTTGATTGTTGGCGTCACTAACATTGGTCCCAGAATTAAGAATGGGAAATAGGTTAACCGTCATTTTAATTATGAAGTTACTAAAACGCTGTTCAAGTGTCTGATTCTTAGTTTAATTTTGTCGATGGTCTTACCTTTGTGGTATAACGTTCGCTGAGATAAGAAAGACTCAATGAAACAGAAAATGTTTAACAAGTGTCATACAGATTTAATTAAATAAAACATTAATGTATACAACAAAGACAAAATGCCACCAAAACAGTAGTAATAACGCACACGCGAGTTCTCCACCACACCACAGAGCAACATACATTGTGCGAGATTGGGGAATACTATTTTCTGCTACATAAAAAACATCATGTATCAATAAGATAAAATGTTAAAAAGACATGTATTCTCACAGCGAGGTATGGTTACACTTATATACAGAAGCAAATCAACATTGTGCGAGATTGGGGAATTAACATTGTTCTCGATTGAATTTCGGCCGATTGGAGCTTCGTTCAGGATGAAATTCAATGTTTCACATTGCTTAACAAAAGTATCAAAATCAGAGTCATCTTAGTCATTTATACATCATCATAGTACAACATTGGATTGTAGCGTGTTTGTGCACCTATATAACTCACAGCCCTTTATGTTGTGTGATGTAGGTATGTTGGAGGAGGACTGGTGTGCCCCAATCCACAGTTTAAGACGTAGAAGAATCAGGGGGACCAGAATAGGTCAAACCACCCACCCACTGCGCCATTCGGGGAGGAACGCGGTGACGTATAGAATAACGGGGGAATCATGGTGGGTGCATGTGCAAGCCAGCCACCTGGGATGGAGATGAAACATAGACAGCGGTGGTCTATCCCCAGATGGCACATGGGGATACATCGCACATAGGGGTCCAATGTGACGAAAAATAGGAAGGCAATCTATGGGTGGTGCTAACAATTGTAATGCAAAAGGAAATTGGCAATGAACTGAGTATGGATATGCTGTGTATATTGAGTTCATAGTTTCAGATAGTTGTTTGGATAATAAACAGATAAACAGGGGTTAGATATCCAGTTTTGTTCTAAGTGTGCTGATATTGCTCCACAGTATGTGTTCAAACATCCAATGTTGGGTCATCCCTGGATGTAGTGAGCAACAGCCCTATAATTACTATATCAGATAAAATGAAAATAGGAGTATACTAAACACCCGTTTAAAGAGTCATCAAGTCGTCAGGTTATTACGTCCAAAAGGAGAAAAAGATACTCCCTAATATAAATATCAATGTCGCCATGGGCCATATTTTTAGAGGGAATGAGGCTTTTAGGAGAATCGGCCTAGAATTTATAAGAAGGCAATCAATGTGGGTGCTAAACAATTGTAATAGCAAAAGAAAATGTGCCGAATGAGTATGGATTATGCTGTGTGATGTGATTGGGCGTGTAGTGAGTGTGCTGTGTGGACCATATGCAAGTTATGTGAATAGCGATAGTAGTAAGTGTGTGGTGCTATAAATGTGTATTGTGGAATTAAATCTTGGGATATGTGTCAATCTAAATACCTAAAAAGGGTTATGCAGTGACCCCCGTAGGTCGCGTGTGGTGTTGAAAAATATTAATGTGGTAAACCAATAACATCAACTATTATCCCTATTAGGGTAAAACCCCCATGTTAGCCAAGAGGCAAGCCGCCATTCCTACCTGTGTGGATAGATCGCATCCCATATTGGGTGAGCGCACACAGCCTCCTGTCTTGTCCCATCCGCATGTGAAAATGCACAACAACGGCCCCCTTTCAGCCACTGCCGTCGCCATGGGAGTCCGGGTGGGACCATGCCCCCCGCAACGGCATGATCAACACGGCCACGGACGCCTCAAGCAGAGCCAAGAGGGTGGTGTCAGAAGGGACAGACCCCCCCATAGTCAATCCCCTCCCAAAACACTCTCCATCCCATTGGCCTCGCTAACAGGTACCCCACCCGCCCCTCCCCACCCATCTCCACCAATGACTAAAGCCATGAGATGCGGGCGGAAAAGGACAGGCAACAAGTGGAGAGAGACCCAGGCGGTTACGTGTATGTTATGTACTCTATACTAAATAAAGTGTGAACAGTCTTTTTTTCATAATTCGTATGACTACAAGCTTGTACAAGTCCTCAAGGTGTTATTAAACGTGTGATATGCTTCTGCTGCAAATTTAGAAACACTACTTTGCATTCTTGTAATAGTGATGGGCGCGAACCCGCGGAATAATAGCGCGGGTCCTGCGAACGCGAACGGAATAGGCAAAAGTCGCGAACCCGGCGAACCGGCGAACCAGGCGAAACCCGCCATTGACTTAATGGGAGGCAAATTTAAAAAAACAAAAAGCTAGCCATACACGTGTCGGATTCCATGTCCAATCGATATCATCCGATCGAGCACGGCGATTTGAGGGAGAATCGAGGTGTGATCAATCGGACAATTAAGAGTATCCATCGCTGCATACCCCTTGTCCAACGGATCCGGCACGATTCCGGGACGATCCGTGTAGATTTCCACCTCCGATTCACCTCACAGATGGCAACTCCCATGATCTGTTGGCAGAATCGGATCAAAAGAACAACAGTTGTTCTCTGACGGATCCGATGCTGGGCCCAGAACGAACTGGAAGTGATCGGACGGACAAGGGGGCTGCACACGATTCCGGCAGATCGATCACGTGCCGCGCCCGGAACGATCGGACCGGAATGCGGCCGGGAAATCCGACCGTGTATGGGGGCCTAATAAAGGGACCCTTTCTGGCCACAAATAGTGTTGGGAAGTGTTTCAAGGGGTCAACAACCTGGTCAATGACAGGACAGAGGGGAATCCATGGCACAAAAGAACAATTTCCGCACCAGGATTCTACAATGATAGTCAATGGGATTTGAGCGGAGAGCACTCTAAACCACATGGTGGACACTGGGGGAGGATAGTCAGTTTGGAGGACACTGTGGTGATGGTCAGGTTGAGGACCATGGTGGTGATGGTCAGTTTGGAGGACATGGTGGTGATGGTCAGTTTGGAGGACACTGGTGGTGATGGTCCGTTGGAGGACACTGGTGGTGATTGATGGTCAGTTGGAGGACACTGGGGGAGATGGTTCAGTGGGGCAGACACTGGGGAGATGGTCAGTGTGGAGGACACTGGGGGAGCATGGTCAGGTGGAGGAAACTGGCGGGAGAGATGGTCAGTGTGGAGGACATGGTGGAGTTGCCAGTGGGAGGACACTGGGGGAGATTGTTCGTATGGAGGACACTGGTGGAGTGGACAGTGTGGGAGGACAATGGTTCAGATGGACAGTGTGGAGGACACGGGGGGAGATTGTCGTATATGAGGAAACGGTGGCAGCTGGACAGTGTGGCAGACACTGGGGGAGATTGGTCAGGGGGAGAGGACAATGGTGGTGAGGGTCAGTATTGCAGACAACTGGTGGAGATGGACAGTTGGCACAAGGCTTGTGTAATGGATGGAAAGCCATGCATCTATGTAGTAATACCCTTTATTAATAGGGTGAAAAAAAAATTGCTGGGTATTAACCGGCCACCAGCTAACTGTGGCTGGGCCACTGGCACACACAGGTTGGCCCACAAGGCTTGTAAGGGACGGAAAGCCGTGCCTATATATTTGTTACCCTAAAATAGGTGTGAAAAATCCCTGTGGTAACAAGTGCCACCAGAATTGGAGCACTGGCAGTAGGCACTGTGTAATATGGGCTGAAAAATCACTGGCAGCAGCCGGGCATGCATGCCAGCAGGCAACAAGGGGTAAGCAAAAAAATAGCCCTAAAAAGGGCTTTGGGGGTCTTTTCAGGGACTCTGTTCCTGACAGCAGACTAAGAAGCACTGTATGAGAAGAGTTGTAGAGAGCTTAGACTGTAGATGACAACTGAACCACTGCCCTAGACTAATGGTTCCTACTGCAGCAGCTAGCAGCAACTCTCTGTTCTAACTCTCATCCTTCTCAGCAACCAATGTGCTGATTGGCTGGATGTATGTCATGCATTGGACTGTGACTCACAAGGTCCGAAGTTTAACTAATGCAAAAAGATAGGTGGGGGCGGGCGTCGAACTCGCCCATATGTTCGCGGAAAATGCGGTGCGAACGCGAACATTGCGATGTTCAGCCGCCCGATAGTGTCGTCGGTGCGAACGAGTGTCGGGTCCATCCACTACTTGTTAATAGTTTTGGCTTGAAGATACTAGATTGGATGCATCAAATCAGAGGAAAAAAAACCATAAAGTTTTATACACCTTCACTGTAAAATTTCATATTCCCATACAAATCCAGGGGATAAGATTAGCTGTAATCGTAAAGTAATACTGTGATCTGTCACTCAAAAAAAACATGAATACATAAAAATTAAAAAAATTTAAATGTCTAAAATTTTGAGTATTGTAAATTAGGTAGGTTATTAAAATCAGGTTATTGATGCAGTATAACTCAAACAACAGTAAACGGTTTTATTTATAAAAATACTATTAAAGAGTTCATGTTATAATCAGACTTTTTCAGGCAAGTCTTGTTAAATATAATATGATGAGAATCCGTTACTGACTCCTATTATCAAAACCACAATTCATTGTAAGAGTGTTAGTGCCCCATTGTCTATCCCTATTTATCTAACCATAAAGTTTAGTTAACCTATGCAAAGTGAACTTTCATGTACCCAGGAATGCCGGCGTATAAGACGATCTTTCAGTACCTTTTAAAATCCTCAGCTCGGGGGTCGTATTATTACGCCTGATGGTTGCCGTAGGCTGGGGGGGGTGCAGGGGACCATCTCGGTGTGAGCCGTTCACTGTATCTGTGCGATCGGTTAACGTGCTGCTTGAAAAGCTGCCAGGCGCTTGGAGATAATGATACAATGTGTAGGCAGAGCAAGTTAGAACTAGGCAGGGCATGTGTACACATTGGCTGACCATGATTGCTTCTCACGGAGAACACACGCTGTTAGCTCTGTTGTGAACTTTTGAACAGTTCATAGCAGGAAAAACTCATTTCTAGTAGTAATGATGATGAAACTTCTAGGGTCAGTACTTCTCACCTACTACTACTTACACCCCCCGAGTTTCACCACTCTAGCGTATAATACTTATAAGGTTACACGTTTCAAGCTATAAATTCCAGCCACCAGACAATAGATTTTTCATGGACCAGTGATGTTATTTCCTATTATGCAACAGTTTAACTATGCCGTACATTAAATTTTGTCCATGTGGTGAGCATTGGGAACGAGGGGGTATAGTCTTTATACGGCGAGTTATATTATAAACAAACTGCTTATCATATTTGAACTTGGAAAAGTTTGGGGTGGGGGGTCTGTCTTATACGCACCAGTCGTCTTATACGCCGGCCCACACTATACGGTTTACTAGTTACCTCACTGTACTGTGGTTGTAATATTTATAAACTGATGTATTACACTAAATACAACATGTCCCCCATGACAGTGGCCAGCATTCAAATACTTTTTGGCATTGTTCGTTCTTGAAGCTCTTGTAGACAGAATATAAGATTCGGTCCCATAAGCCTCAACAACATTATGATATAAGTTATTGATCCCAAAATTCAAAATAGCAAGAATTTATTTCAGAAACACTGACAAATTATGCTACCGACACTTAGTGTACACTCTTTGCAAGAAGTGAAATATATTCTTGATTATAGCTTCCCTATCTAGCTTTCCTAACAGTTTTAACATTTAGAAATGTGCTCCTGAAAAAAATTTTTTTTCAAATTCTATGAGTTTCAGGACTGTTTGACAAAAAATAATACTATAACGATATGCTCACACACGCTGTTTTTGCAAAACTGGCAGCATTTCAGAAAGATATCTTTATGTTTTTCTGCATCTACCCTGCAGCTTACAGTGATAAGTAAAATGAAATATGCCAGTAGATAAAAATGCATCCTGCTGCATTCCTATAAATGAATCATGGTATGCTTATATACTTTTTACATCAATACTGTCACTGATTTAAAACAGTTGTAAATTTGTCCTGATAGCTACCCAGTAACTTGCAGTGTTATATAAGCAACATATAGCAAGGCTGGTGCCTCCATTCCAAATAAATATAAAAAAAGTTTGAAACTTAAGTATAGTATAAAGTAATGTTAGAAAAGAAAAAAACTTTGGTGTATAGTGTCTATTATAACGAATACGTCCATTTTGCAGCTAATAAACAGACCCCTAAAAAATCCAACAAAATAAACCCCGGAAAACCATTAGTAATGTTGAAATCACTAAATATAGCTACGTTTATTATTGTCATTTTATAAATGTAAATTGATATTATTTGTATGCAGCATTCACACGGATACCTGAAAAGCAATAAAGCCAGGAAGATATCCCCTGGTCGCATTTCAGGTGCTTGCCTGATACTTACAAAATGGGGAAAATTTTCAAAGATGGCAGCCCGTAAAGCATACATGTGAACGCTGCCTTACTCACAAGTTAGCTCAAATGCAAGGGAAAGAAAGTTTGTTTACTAAAATCAGACCTATACTGAAAAAAGAAATCCTAAAAAAATATATACTTTCCTGCTGTTTCCTCAAGCCTCTGCAGCTTTCTGTTGTAGAACTGGCAAATTTGTCTTTCTCTTGCTGAAGTAATGCAAATGGTCACTGAAAACATCTCTGGAGACTTGGAAATGGAGCGTGATTAAGTTATTGACATCTTCCCTGCAGAACACACCACCATGACATGATCGGGTTGGCGTGGCATTGGAAAACTCACAATTTACATGTAAGCTTTTTTATACTTTATTTAACCCCCCTGGCATTCCTGACAACCCCATCTCGTCCAGCACTGACCTGTTAATATTGCACTGGACGAGTTGGGTTAGTACGGCGGAGATCGGAGCCCTGGCAGTGCACACTCACTGATCTGCGCTGCTCCGGTGGCTCCGAACAGGCTTCTGACATATTGGGACATATTTTAGCAAGTTACAGGCCTACAACATAAAAAAAGTCTGTAGTGAGGTTTTGGTACAGAAATCTGGATCTCACAAGAGCGCTAGGGAGGGTAAAGATTGTTCATATAATGAGGGGGAGGGGACTGCTAGAGATGGTCGAATTTTTCGACTTGCTTAATTTGTGAGCTGATTGCAAAGCCCCTGAACATGGTATCATCACCAAAATTGCTGGAGATGTAGAGAAGGGTTGTGGGAACATTGGAAAAAAAGAAGTGTTGCTTTAGCACATGTACTTTTTGCATAAATTAAGTTCAAAGTTAAAGTCGAAATTCCGATCTTCGAAATTTTTACTTGACTTTGAACTTAATTTGTGCAAAAACTATTTGTGTTAGAGACATACTTTCTTTTTTGGAGTATACCCCCAACCCTTCTCTACATTTCCAGCAAGTTTGGTGATGATACCATGTTCAGGGGCTTTGCAATTAACTCGAAATCGGCGAAATGGTCGAATTTTTGAAAAAAAATTTGACCATCTCTAGGGACTGCAAGGGGGCATAGAGTACATTAGATGAGTTTAAATCCGCTGTTATCTTCCAGTAATTTTTAGGAACATGAACCTGGGAACATTACACTTTATAGAACTGACTTATTTTTCAAACATGATTGCTTTGTCTGTTACCACTTTGTATCATGTGGGAGAATATCATTTGCTCATACATTTTACTATATGGCATGTAATATACTGAGCATAAAAGCATGTCATGGAAGTTGAGAAGGTTCTCAGTGGCTTACTCTCTGAAACAATATTATAGACATTCAATATGTTTGACACACGTCACCGGTACCAATGTGTTTTGCCCAATTAAGCCCCAAATACATTGGCACCAGTGAATTTCATGTGTGTCTAACTTGTGTCATTATAGTATCTTATACTAAGAGGAGTTAACAGGATAAACTCAATCTCCTTCTTTATGCACTATAAAGTCTCAAGATGAGGGTGAAGAGGAAACCTGAGCTGTCCACAAGAGAAAAAAACATTCTGTCCCACTTTTTCTATTATTGTGACCAAGACAAACATTTCATCAAAAAAAAAATAATAATGATAATTATATCTCATATAGTTTTAACAGCAAATTATATTGATGCAATATACCTTAAGGTCAGGTTTACAAGAAAACTTTATTGCTTGGTGGCGGGCTAACTCACAAGAGGAGAAAGAAAGAGCAAAAAAAATCTTCTTCAAATTGTACAATCCTTTTTTTCTACGTCTCAACAAACATCTGCTTATTATATTGCTGTCTATGCCATGTGTGCAGAGACCCTTGTCCATATGCAAAGCAAGAACAAATATCACCAACAACAATTGCATAACACGTGGATCTGTGAACATAAAACTTAAATCATGGCTTGATGTTTTCCAATGAATTGCAGCTGATTGCGATAATAGATTGGAAGTCATCATATTAATAATGGATGTCTGATTCAGCCCTTCAAAACACATTAATAAGCTCTTTCTGATTAAACATCCTGTGAAACAAGCCTTCGTAAAGTTGACAATTTTGGAAAGGCCAAGGATGACTCTTTAAAAACCTGGTATCTCTAGGCTATATGTTAAAGTGAAGCTCTATTTACATTGCAGATCATTTTTGTATGGTTAATTTATAAAAGAGTTGATGCTGTCCACATTTAAAGAGTTAAATCTGTGCAAGGGAACTTGATTGTTTGTGCTGAAGAAATTTCGTTTTTGAAGTTGAATATAACTAACTGATACTAGCTTTGACCATGACCTGGATAATTGAGAACTTTCACAAAGTGCATTCTTAAAAAATGCAAAAAAATATAAATTGGGTGACCCACATCATCAAACTCCCATAAAAGTGTACAAAAGATATGCTGCCGGATGTAAATGCGCTGCCTTGGGCATAAATGCATAAGCCCAGTGGGGGCCAATTTGAAGTGTACAAAATTTTTCCTGTAGAGACCCATGCAGCTTGCATTACCACTACAGTGCTTTCACTGGCATGAATGCAACTCAGCATGGCTAGTGTAAAAGGACCTTCAATGTTACTTCACATGGTCTAGTTGGCCCATACAGACTATAGCCTATGGTGATTCATATGAGCATCCTAAATGACTTAAGTGGAATGCTATTATTCCCAATTTCAACGTTTGTTGTAATCTCACAATTATTTACATTATTGCTAAATGCAGATGGTGTGCTTATGGGATCTGCAATAATTCTTATCAACGATAATGCTTAGCAAGTATGAATTTCACCTACAACATGATGGATAGACTGCTGTTCTGTTTTTATGAGTACATGGTAGAAATTCATAGATGCAGATGGTGTTTTGCTAAATTTCTCCCAGTGGATCATCCCTTCATGCTGCTCAGTCCTTTGAGGAAATCAAAGAAATGCAATGAAGTCATTTTTTCCTCTAGCCCACACAGGTTCTTCCTAATTATTTCTGTTATATGACTAGATGTAATTCTTGCTTGGATAACTGTGAAATAGAAAGAGGGCACCTCTAAGTCTATTAAGGTACAGCTTCAAGAATTTCCTATACACCATGTTGTAAGCTGTGCAAAATTGTAACCGGTAAAAAGGAACAAATGTTGGAATATATAGCATTTTCTTGAAAATATGGTAACTTAAAATGGTATCTAGCCTTAGATTTAACAGATATGTTCTTCCCTTTCAAAATACTAGAGATGTATATGCATAAATATGGTACACATTTCTATACATCTCCAGCTATTTTGGTAATGATACTATGTTTAGGGACTTTGCAATTAACTAACAGTCAGCGTACGCAACGACCGGTGGGCGCGACATTATATACCTTTCATGGGGTCATTATTCAAACAACACAAGTTTGCAGGCACTTGCGACTGGTTGTTTCTCCGGCTGCTGCCAGAGCGACTGCTTGTTTCCTGAGCTGTAGCAATGTAAATTTTGTGATATTCTAAGGCACAGGTATCGAACGCCTTGAGGGCTAAATAGCTGACCTAGGGGCTAAAATAATTATACTTGCAACCTCCATGGTTTTGACCAGAGGAATTTTATTATTTACACAATTATGGGTGTGTTGACGCACCCATAGAAAATTAATTGAGTCCATTGAAACGCAATGTATGCATTTTACAATGTGTTGTTCAATCTATTCATGATAAAAAACAAACACAAAAAACTGGACACATCACAAACGCATCCCTGACAGATATCTAATGCATCCCTCAGGCATGGGTTGTGTTTAATTGGATCCATTAACACAGTGCATTCTTAATGCATAATGGAGTCAAAGCCTATTTGGCATTTTGTTCACATAGGCCCCATGATTAGTGATGGCCGAACATTGGCCGTATCTGTCTACGAACAGGCGGATTGGGCTCTTAAAAAACCTGTTGGCAGGGAATTCGAATGAAAGCTACACCGTAAATTACGCCGCAACGTTACTTCCGCTATTCCTGGTTCCAAAACCGGCAGTGACGTCGGTCAGACTCGTCTCTACCCGATCTCTAGTGAAAATAATTCTTCCTCCGGCCTGTCCAGACATGGAAATGTCTAGCCGGAGGAAGAATTATAGACTTCTTCTTCCCGGCGAAGGGGGTGGGTGGAAAACCCATACTGTTCGCCGGTGAGAAGAAGAGCAAACATTCAATGTTCTCTCTGAATTGTCCACCCAGCGGAAAGTTCGGCCATCACTACCCATGACTGATTGAATGAGAAAATTATTTATTATTGCATGTGTTCACTTTCCATGACCATTTTGCTTAAATGCTGGTATTGCCTTGGGTTAGTAACTTTTTTTTTAAACTAATGACTAGTGAAGATAGTTTGAAATAAACACCTAAACACACGGAATCCACCAATTAAACAAGACATGTCATTGAAAACATAACAACTTTTCAAATCAAGTACTAGAGGGCTTTAATGTCCTCCAGAGCTTATATCTGTCTGCAAGGTTACTGTGAGAGCTCCAGACATGAGATTATGGAAGCAAGAAATTTTAATGTGCAAAACACTACTTTCATAAAGGGCAGAGAATGCTCAAGGGGTCAGTATGTCAGAATGATATAACCTAAATACATATACATGTTTCTTAAGGGGATTGTGTCATTAAAGTTGCTCAAATTGTATTTCTAGTGAACGTGTTCATTATTTCTGCTATGTACATCTTTTAAATCAGAGCTGTTTTAGCCTAACTTTACTCTCTGTAGGTAACACACTCATTAATAAAAAGGATAGCCCCCAAACATTTTTTGTACTATTAATTTTACATGTGGAAGAAAAATACTGCAGTGCATTAGGGTATCCTCGTGTTCCAGGAATTCTACCATTATAGTTTCTAAATTCTAAACTTCTTGCTATTACTTGCATTCTTATATGATCAAAGTAAATGCTAATCATTTAATTTATAACATTACATTTTTTTGTTCTAATATATTTAAGGGGAATGGAAATATTATATGATTTGTGGGGCTTAAAGCCCCTGCTTTTGAAGAGGTAAACTTAGTGCATATATTGAGACATGGATACTCTTGGCACCAAGCTTCATAACATACTCCACTACACCAACTTATAACCCCAAATAAGAAAAATTAACAAATATCAGAGTTTGTATAACCTCCATATGCACATAATCTCGGCACCCACACACAGCTAAATGCAGCACTACCCCATCCCTTCTCTACAACTTTTCTGGCAGCCACAACCCCCCCCC
>CM070033.1:79036483-79055585 GCA_036250615.1 Ptychadena robeensis | reverse complement strand
TTTTGGAAATTGCAAATTCATTTTTAAATTGACTCACAGATGTTTAAACTAACTCCCAAAATGGTGTTACCATCTCTATCTGCTTAGTGTAAAATGTAATATCAGTAAGTATGTAATATTGTGCAAGTCTTTAAGTTAAGAAGTAACACTTCTCTCGAAATTACACATGCTAGCAACTTACTGCTTCTGCTTGTCCATACCAGCACTTACTTGCAACACCTTCCTCACCTCCTACCTCAGCAGGGAAATAACTCACACTGGTACAGCTGGCTTCTGCGTCCCTCAGACCTGCATGGTAGGCACATTTCCACTGGGATGCCTTGCAAGGTTCCAAGGAGTTATGTACAGGTGCTGCAAGTTGGCAGATTAAGGCACAAGACCTAGGACCTCTTCTCTCAATCAAATATATACTGTGTTTGACATATTATCATGGCATTTTCCTGTTACTGGACAACTACCCCAATTTACAGGGGATTTCCAGAACTTTCTATAACAAACCAAGCAAAACATTTAACCTTCTCATTGCCAAGCAAACATTAGATATCAAGTACAGCCTATTACACAACAACCCTATTTTAACAAAGATAATCTTAACAATCACTTCAAAAATTAAACCATTGAAAATAACACCATCTAGGGATGTAAGTACATCATAAATTGTGCTTTTTAGAGTTGTAAATCCAGGTCAGTCATGCCCAGCGCCAACTGATGATGTTGTGTGGGTGATGGAGAATGCTTTTAAGTGACTGTCCAACTTACTATTTACAGTTGTAAAAGTTGTCGATATCTCTCATTTGTTACAAATATTGCTCAACTTTTAAAATAATACCAAAGCATGCAAATTTGGCACTATATGCATAATCCTTTGGTTGGTTCATTTCATTGCTTGGTATGGTTGAAATTGCTGTTTGATGTGAAGTCTTCATTTAAAATAAATTGTTTCAATGGACTATTTTTTAACTCTTTCTGGGAATCCTTTCTGGGTTCCAAGTGCCTAAATACTCATTTCCCAGATGAATGAATACAGATGTGCTTAAAATGAGTAGCGGAACCTTGAAGCAGGCAACTTTGCAGCAGTACAACCTTGCATCTGAAACAGGCCTATGTCTCTAATCAACTACTTATGATGCTACCAAAGGAGAGAAATACAGTTTAAAGCAGTAGAGTATATTTAGTAAAAGCATACCCTTTAGATACCATTTAATCAAATTCACCTGATTCACAAACTGATTTACTTATCACCATACAGCTGTGTAACTGCACATAAAAATGTCTGCTTTAATAAGGGCATTTTAGCAATATTGGAATAATATAATTGTATGCATGAGTGCTAGTTAATCATATGTAATCAGCAATATGCATTTATAACATACATTTAAGCTAGAAATAAGGGCATTCTTAGCTTATGTCTATCTTTCCATGTAATAAAATATTCCTATCTTAATATAATGCACCACTAGTAAGATAAATTAAATCCTTCTGCTGCGTTTAGCAAATTAGTTTCTATATTTCCAATATTGTGTTATTTTGATCATATAGTCATGTACTATTAAAATACACTTGAGCTTACAATTAAATTGTTGCAATGCCACATTACAACAACAATTTATGTAAATATTCTCTCCAATGATTCAGTCATATGACACACATAGGCAATACAGACTTTAGCACCTGGAGTACACATTTCACCCGACAGCATCATAAAGAATTATGATTAAGCCCTGGCAAATGAATGTGTTAGTGACATGTTCTCTGGGTACTAAAGTCAGTATTGCATGTTTTTAGCCTGAATCAAAAAAGTATAGAGGTAATAAGCGCTTGGCATAGGGAGTGCAGTCATTCACCTGGTCTGTAATTTTGGGATAAATGACCAGAGATGCATGCATTTTACTTAGGTACAACTTTTATGATCATGGCAGAGAATATCCTCCCATTTAAATTATTGGGCAGGGTTGTGTCCATGTCTTTTTTTCTCACAGTGGGTGCGTGCTGAACAATGGCAAAAAAGACGGAGCAGACACAAGCCCTTAAAGTACCAACATAAAAAAAGTATCTCTTTATGTTCTTATTGGCTGTGTTATTCCAAATGGAAATTCTAAAAGTTAAAATGGCTACTCAGCTGTCAAACTTTAATTGACAGAACAATGTCTGGGTAAAGTGAACTCTCTGGAACCTACTCAACTCAATAATTTCCAGAGCAGTAGCAGAAGTCTGGAGTATCCTGTCAAATGTCATGCCTGTATTTTTTCTTATGTTCAAACTTTATCAAAAGAACAATGCTAGCCTATACTCTTACATTTGTTATATATGTATCAACTAAATACATTTGAATTTACAATGCTGAATGTGTCACCATGTGTCACATCAATTTGTAGCTGAAAAAAACATGTGAAAATATTGAGTCAAAAAGAACAATGGCACTTTAAAAGTACTAATAATATGAGCTGGTTGAAATTGAATGCAAGAAAACAAGGTTTACTGTCCTAATCTATCATTTCTGCTGTGACAATATCATTTAAGAGTGTTCCTATTTATTCCTTTTTGATTATCAGCTATAACATGTAATAAAGAAGGGTAAAATGTTCAAATGTAGTTGTCACTAGAAGTGCCTATATGTATTGATTATATAAAGATTTACTATTCCCTCCCAGGAGCCTGAACAAAGTGACCATACATCATTGACTATTAGCTATGTTGCTCAACTGTAATACAGAATTGACAGTGTTATTTATGCTTAATATTAATTATTAATGCATCAAGGAACCTCATTAGCTGTGGGTGCTGCTGTCAGTTCTGAAGTCAAACCTTTTGCTTCAGTGGGAACATTTCTCATTAGAATGCAAGAGTTTGCTCTGGAAAGCTGCCTTCAGGAAATACCTACTATGCTACAATTCAGTTCAGATGCATCCTACAGACATCATTGCTCTTCACTCAAAGCACCTGTTTTCTCAATGCTCCTAGCTGAAACAGGTGCCATTAGTACTGCTGTACTGTTTAGGTCCTTTACATGTTTTATTTAAATGTAAATTGTTTGTATGAAAACTACAGATGGCAGAAGGAGCTTAAAATTAATTTGGTTACTGTGCGCTCATAAATCCAGCTGTATTTTAAAAGCAGACACGATTCTTACAACAGCTGGGCAAGCATAAGCTACTTTTATATTACAAACTTTTCCTTTGTTGCCATGTCACTCAACAAAAACTACAATAACCTTTACCCACCCCACAAATGTTACTTGTATAAGTGATTTTAGAAATCAATGTTCAGATAACTCTTCTTTAGCCCACCAAGAAAAGAGGAGAAACGTGCTCACTCTCATATACAGGGTATAGTGATAGATCAACAAGCTAGGCCTATTTGTTGACCCTATTTTATTAAATATACCTAATCCACAAACAAATTTTAAACATCTTTTAAACAAATTCCAGCTTTTTCAAAACGTAAGCAATTTCAAAGTTTATTTCAAAGTCAGTGGCCTTAAATATAACACTGCCGGTTAGTCAACTTCAGTTGTTTAAAGCTACATTCCCTTTCACCTGAGCCAGAGACAGTATCAAATATTTAGGTATTCATATCTGGCATAACTTCTTTATTATACACCTTAAATTATGCCCCTATTTTGTCACTTATCTTACACAAGCTTAAAACCTGCAAACATGGACTCCACTCCTGGGTTGGATGCATAGCTGTATTAAAAATGGATATATTGCCTAGAATCCTACACCTCTTTCAAACGCTCCCTATCCCCCTTCCCTCTGATTTTTCTCTAGGTTGCGTACAGCGTTCATTCATTTTATTTGATCAACCTCTCCTGTGCATCTTAAATATGACACCCTTGTACTCAGGAGGGTTAGGACTACCACATATTAAACTTTACTACATGGCCGCCCACTTATCTCCTATAACAGACGCTATCTATAGCAGGAATAATAAATGTGGATGTGTCTTTATAATGGTGTCTCATCTGTTCCCCTATCCTTCCTACAATGGATACTTCCCAAATGACGTCCTCCTTTGTCTCTTCTCCCATTCTTAACTCCCCTACTCCTTTGCATCTGGAATCATTTGGTATCTCATTACTTCGTACGTTGGGCCACTTAACCAAATCTTGGGCAACCCTGCATTCCCATGTGGTATGGCTTCCCCCACGTTTCTCGTCTTGAAAAAGGGGACTTTTTCCCTATATCCCAAATTCTTCATCCTAAACCTACATAATTCCACCTGCCTGACCCACATAATCCGTTTTCTATTGGCAGCCAATGCAACTGAAACACTACACTAACACTATCTTGTACTTAGAGACACAACCCCATTTGTGGACTTACTGCTTACTGACACAAACACCTACTCACTATCTCTCCTTCATTTTTGACATTGTGCTGCGGGTTGTGTATTTTTCAAAGACTGATATGTTGCCTCCTGGGAAAACCTACACCTCCATGTTAATGGAGGGGGCGTTGCTTTCCCCTGCTAATTGGCACTGGCCGTGTGTAGTGAGTGGGGAGGAGAGGGGGCAGTCACTGCGGAGTACAGTGTACTCCGTTACGATTGCCTGGGAAGCCCTTAACACCCAGATTGTTAAAGTGCCTATACAGAACACATTGGGTGCATGAAAAGGGGAAATAAAAATCTCTCCCTGATTCAGCATCAGAAAGGTGCATTTTTAAGTCTAGTAGAGTCTACAGCTAAAGCTGGACATAGATGGCCGAAAACTGGGTGCGCCCCCCCTTGCAAGATCAATCAGGAATCTGCTGCATGTCGGATCGCATGGACCGGCCGATCCCAGTCAAAAGGGTGTCATCACACACAGTCGATCTGCAGCAGCATCGGACAGAAAACAACATGTCTATACCCAGCTTTAGTCACCTCAGGAAAAAAATCCCCTTGATTGGCACCTAAGAAGGTGTACAACATTCATCTTGGTTGAGAATTTAGTTTAGCATTTTCATGGCCTATGTGTCCATGTGTTTTCAAAAAAAGAAGTAAAGAGCAGCTGTCATTTCTATCTTTATCTGTTACACTGCCCTGGATTTTGAATTAGAATGGAGAAAAAAAAAGTGACCTTTCGGTACATTTAAGGATTTGGTTTTGGCTTTTAGTAGCCTAGAAAAGGCACAAGGGGTAAACCAGTGGGTGATCACCATAGGAGCTTGAAGCTAAAAGGTTGATCTGTGTTGTGGTTGTTTCTCTGCCCTGGCAGGAGTGTTCACGTGGGTAGCTTTCAACACACCCATTAGCAATTGAAACCTAGTTGGTAAGCAAAAACTTCCCTCTCTTTCTTAATGTATATACCATATATACTTGAGTATAAGCCGACCCGAATATAAGCCGAGGTACCCAATTTTAGAAAACAAATCTGGAAAAGCTGAATGACTCGAGTATAAGCCTAGGGAGGGAAATGTAGAAACTAAGACACAGAAACACAAAGCAAATGTACTTTGGTGTAATTATTTAATTCAGCAGATTTGTAGGTTATTTACAAAGCCCTTAAACATGATATCATCACTAGAAGTGCTGGAGATGTAGAGACGGGATGTGGGAACATTGTAAAGAGAAAAGTATTGCTCTAGAAGTTATTGCACAAAATAAGTTCAAATTTGACTTGAATTTGAACCCTATTTATGCAAAAACTACATCATTTTTTTCAAATGTTCCCACAACCCTTTACTACATCTCCAGCAAATTTGGTGATGATAGTATGTTTGGGGGCTACAAAATGCTGCGGTTTAAATTTTTTGACGCAAATATAAGCCGAATTTCATTTTTTGAGCACCTTAAAGGTGCTGAAAAATTCGGCTTATATTTGAGTATATATGGTAGTTAATTATAATAAATGTGTTTTAAATTAAAGTAGTTAAGCAATACATGTACATAGCTATGCAAATAAACCATTTATATATACCATATTAACTAATAGGGTATTATAATGCAAAGTTATTATCTATTATGTATGTATACACTTCCCCCCACCTTAAGTAATTCTGTCATAATCAATCAGTGAGTATTTTTTGTATTCCAGATGACATGTGTCTTCAGCATAACGCATCGACTCTATTAGCGTAAATGAGGATGTAGGCTGGCACAGTTGTCATAATTCAAGCTTCACTGCTAGCTCTTAATTAGCACCTCGTTATACACCTTTTTATGATGTGATAATTATGTACTGTTGGGAAAACAGTAATATCTTGAGTCAAAATAATAATTCTGACCAATCACCAACATAATCCTGTAAAGGTTTTTGAAATAGAAACAGATCCATTAGGAAGATGATGGTCTCTGGATACTTATTAGTCGTTCAGCCATTAATGCTTCATTCCAATCCTAGGTTAAATAAAGCCAAATTTGTTATAAACTCTGTCCAGTGCCATTGTTTTTGTATAGAACATTCCTATGCTATAGTTCTCTCATTCAGAGCATTGCAAATAACTGTAAATTGGCTATAAATGATTTGCTGAACAAAGCTATTTGTCAACAGACTTTTTAATCAGGTTTTAGGCTTATGCTGTATTGCTTTATTACATGTTCTGTTCTTTAAGTCACTTCAAAAACAGTTCAATTAATATAATAACATAAGCTATAAATGAAATGTACTTTTGGAGTAGTTATGTAACGGAATGCATGAATGTTCCTAATAAAAAGTATAGCAGGATTAGGTTTTATGTACAATGTGCTGGTTGCTTTTACTGTACCAAAGTAAGGGCTTATTCACACATGCACTTATTAATTGGGTGCTAAAAGTCTTATAACAGCCACCGCATAACACAACATGAGGCATTCCCTGGGCAGTTTTGTCACATGTCCCATAGGGTTAACATAGGGGAGTTTATGAACACCCCCCTCCCATCCACCAGAGCACCCAATCGCAGAAAGCACCCGTGCAAATCAAGCCCTAAGCTGGGCATACACGGCTGGATATTCGAGCCGTTCGAGGAAGCTACAGGAGTGTTCCTCCTTCTCCTTCTCTCCCTCACATGACGACTGCTGGTTCCTGTAGTTACACGGGCCTTAATATTCATACATTATGGTCTAAGACAGGACAACTATTCTCTCTCTTGAATCATATTTATAACCTTTGCCTGTGGGCTTTAAAGAGACACACACATGAATATATTTACAATGCCATTTCTGGCTAAATGTACAATAAATATTTTCATTACCCTACATTACTAGTGCCTGCAACTTCCATCTGCACAGTATCTTGAAGATAAGCCACATCCTATCCCCAGAAACCACCAAATTAAGTTCTGGTACACACTCTCATCATTTCTCACCTTGACTACATTGTCCTCTCTGGTCTACCTCTAACTAGACTGTCACCTCTTCAGTCCATCATAATTGCTGCTGCTAGATTTATGTACTCCTCTAATCTCTCTTCATCTGCTACTCCTGTCTGCAAACTCTACACTGGCTTCCAATTGTCCAGAGAATCAGAGTAAAAGTTCTCTAACCTTGTACATAAATATACTCCTAACCACCCCCTTAATTCCTCCACGGATCTACCCCTACGCTCTGGAACTCTCTTCCTCATCCAATTAGACTTGCCCCTACTTTCAAAAAAGTCCTTTAAAAAACACTGCTTCAGTCTGGCCTAACTATCTTCTCATTCGTAACATCTAAACTATGCCAGTCCCATCCCCCTATCTATTGTATACTTTGTTCCCCAAATCAATTGGTCAGGATTCTCTTCCCCTTATGTGTCATATGCGTCTGTACCTGTGATAATAGCTTGTATTGCAATGCCACTTTTATTTAATGTACAGAGCTGTGTAATGTGTTGGAGCTTTGTAAATAAAAGTCTGGAGTAATGTGGTAAAAAGATAATTTAGTAGAATCAACAAACAATAATATGTTGCAGGAGGGAATCCGGAAATGAAAGAATACTGGATTAATACTAGTCAAAATTTAAAAGTATTATTGTATTATGGAACATTCATTGCTTGTTTTGTTTTTTTGATAACTTGTATGTTATTATAATATACAAATCCCCCAGTGTTGCTACGAAATGAAAATGCCCATCTCTGTTTAGATTCATTTATTGAAATGAGCCTTTGTGTCAGTGTGCCATCAAAAACTTTTCTATTTATTCCTCTGCAAATGCTCAGCTGTTGCAACCATTCATCACTATCTACTAGGGCAAGCCCAGAGGACAGAGTGGAAAAGAGCCTGCATGTTAGCTTATCTTATCTGAGAACAGTTAATGGGGGTGTTTTTCTGCACAAAACTTTCAAGTAGGATTTTCAGCAGCTGAGACAGGTGTTGAATACGAAAAAATAGGATTGGGATTGTTTTCGTGGTAGGTATCTACAAATACAAAAATAATGGCATTAGAAAAACTAGAGGAGAGATTTAGAAGTAAGATTTTTTTTACTAGCGAAATATTATACAGGTAAGACTTTCTCAAGAATATTAGTCACTTACCTGTGTTTCATAAAATAATAACTTAGATGTGCATAATATTGAGATAGTTAATAGACACTTAACTTATAAAAGTATTTTAAAATCATTTCCTTTCAGGCTGCAGAGCTGCACATTATACTAGGCAAAAGGACATCAAGATTTAGATCTCTCTGTACATGTACATATTTTTTTCAGGGCCAGACACCATACTGCACTACACATTGTTTAATGATGACATCCTTTTAAGCAAACTCTGGATTTTGTGTCATTAAGAGTATTTTTGAAATATTTAAAATTCTAGAGGCAGTAGAACTGTATTTAGTTGTAAGGATCACAAATAAAGAGAGAGGAGATGTGATTTAATTTAACAGTGTGGCTTTAGATTCCTCACAACATACCTTTCATTATTTTTATTTTCTTGTATTTATAGAGGGCTGACATATTACGCAGTGCTTTACAGAGCTTATATAGTCACATCACTAGCTGTCTCTCAGAGGAGCTCACAATCAAATGTCCTTACATAGTCATGTACATGTAACTAACACATTCATAGTTCACATATAACTAACATAGGAGAATCTTTATTTGGGGAAGCCAATTAACCTGCTGCATGTCTTTGGAGTGTGGGAAGAAATCAGAGCCCCCAGAGGAAATTCACGCAGACACGAGGAGAACATACAAACTCCTTGCAGATAGTGCCCAGGCCAGGATTCTAACCTAGGACTCTAGCGCTGCATGGCTTACCACTTGAGCCACCATGCTACCTTTCCTCCTACATTTCTTTTACTGAATAAAGGTGGCCAAACACGGTTCAATATTTTCGTTCAATCGATTGGGAACTAAATTTTTTTCTTCAATCGAAAGAAAATCAAGTACCGAACAACTTAAGTAAATTAATAGTTAATATAAATTATTATATTATATAAAAAGGTTTCGATATCCAACAAAAAATCGATCTAAAGTTGGTAAATTTTGATCAAATTGGTAACCATGAAATGTAAATCGAACATTACTTCATTCGATTATTCATGTTCAAGCCTTTTCCTGTTCAAAAATATTGAACAATATTTTATTCGAGTACATACAAAATTTCATTCGGTTGAACTAAAAGAGAGTGTATACATTCAATATAGGCACAATCGATATTCAATCAAAATATTGAACATCCTGATCTCATGCAAAAATCTATACATATATGGCTAGTTCTAATTAAACATGTCCAGGGGACTGACAGAATAGGAAGCAGTATATGGCAAAAGTTGTGAAATTCTTAAAGCTTAAAGCTGAATATATTTCCAGTATATAAATGACTCATACAAAAAATAAAAAAATATTTATATTGTATATCTGTGTTTTAGAGATAAAGCAGCTGGAAATGCTCAACGAGCAGCAGCATTATTGTTTTTCACTGACAATATATTAAACAGTGCTGTACATTAAGGGGTTGCAAGACAAACTAGCATACATACAAGGTCAGACTATAATAAAGAATAGTGTTGAGCAGCATATAGTATATTCAAATTCATGTGATTTCACAAATATACAATGAAATATTCAAAATTCATAAAATTGTTTCTACTGTATTCTTTTGCCTTCCATTGTGCGCCCATTTGCAATGTTTTGCAAAGATTCGCAATGCAGCTTTACAGCTTCTCTTCCTCATTCTGTGATCTCAGCCAGTACGAGCGATGTGTGTATTGCGAATATCCATTCGCAATACACATGCATATGCGCAATGTATGCCGGTTAACAATGTTGAAGCATAATATGGCGAATATCTGCTCGCACATTCGCGAAACATTGCAAATTCTCAAATGACTGATAAACACTATTAAAGAACAGGATCCTTTTCTAATTGAGCTTACAATCTTAAACGATAGCCAACAAGGTAGACAGTGGGTAGGGGATATGAAACTGGCTTCATTCTGTATAAGTTCACCTCCTGAGCATTTGCCCTTAAGTGAAGCTCGGGGTAACTTTGCTTACAGAAGCATGACCATTTGTTTTTACACAAGAAGTACAAAAGAATTGCTTCCCAGACAATAAAGTTAGGAACAGATCAAATATTTTGAGTTATCTAAATCCCCTTAAGGCGAAAACATTAGAAATAGCTCAACAGTTAATAAATAGTATTTAGGTAGTGAAAACAACATAAAGATGCATGACCTTGTAGAATATACACTAATATTTGGGCTAAATCAGCGTTCTCAATGACCTGGTCGATGTAAAGTGGGGAGGGCGAAGAATCATGGCAGATTAACGGTACTTAAAGAAGGAAGGTTAAAAAAATGTGCTCTGGGTTTATTCATTTGTCATATTGGGACTCAAATGAGAGTATAAACTCGGTCTAACCCCTTTTTTTAAGGCTGCTCTCTCTTATTTCATCAATTTTTTTAACACACATCTAAATAATCACACAAACTAGTAGTTGGACTGTGATATCCTCGATAACCCATAGTGCCCTGGTAATTCATTGTCATATAAGGTATACATGCTCTTTAATATGAAAAACAAGCGTTGAAATGGTATATATTTACCATATTTTTCGGACGCACTTTTCCAATCCCCCAAATCAGTGTCTTATGGTCTGAATTCATGACCCCCGCTGGCTGCTCGCCCTCCTCTTCCGAGCTGTCAGATAAAATGCGGCCCTAGCCACATCCCTCATCTGTACTGTTTCTACCAGCAGAGCGCTGCTGATAGAAGCAGTACATCAGAGAGACACATATGCAGCTCACAACTGGCAAGAAGGGAGAGAAGAGTGCAGAATCCACCGCTCACCCCCTTTTGCCTGAAGTGTGTTCTCTAGTGACACCATTGTTGTGGCTGAAATTGGGTACTGCAGAAAATTTTGTTTCCAACTGAGAAAAATCTAATTTTTACAGTTTTTTCCTGCTTTAAAACACAGGGTGCGTTTTATGGTCCGGTGCATCTTATACTTCAATATATATATATATATATACCAATGACTTTGACATTCACCAAGCACTGTATTCGGTACATGCTTTCAAATGACAAAGGCTGGTTCATCTGCAGTGAACATTTCAACTACTGTACTACACTGTAATAAATGCATACCATAAAGAAAAGATTTAATAAAGCAAATAACTAAAATAAAAGAAATCCTATACCCTTATAGTTTACATTGGATTTCATTGTTTTCCCAATAAGTATCACCTTTCTTTTACTTAAATTCACAATCCTGTTACTTAAATTATTGTATAGACAAGACATTTTTAGGAAAATAGAGAGAAGAGTGGTGGAACAAAAAGCAATAATTCTGCTGATCTTTATAAATAAGTCCCAGGAGAGTAGAGCATTCACTCTGCATCTAATCAAGGTATAAAACTTAAATCCACATACAAAACAACACTAATGAGCTCATCTTTAAACATTTGTAGTTTGTAAAGCAGACTAATAAGTCACATTATTGTTATAGTAGATGATATATTCTCTTTTATCTGCAAAAAAAGATTATATTTTAGTGGCCGGTTCTGGCAACCTTAAGGTTATTAGATTTCATCATTTTAATAAATGCAAAAGAATAGCTGAAAAAGATCAAGGTCATTGGCTGCAGCCTTTTGTTTCTAAATATAAAATATTTTGGAAAGGATGACTAAATTAGCTAATTGCTGCTCAGTGTAGTTTTTCACTCTGTTGTTTCCATTTTTTTATTCTTCACTGGTTATAACAAATGTCTCATGGGAATACCTATGAAAAGTTGCATTATTCTAAATCTTTGTTCTGCAGCTCTAAGATGTTAACCATTCAAACTATAATGATATTTTAAAAAGGGCCTATAACACCAGACAGGATTACTGAAGCATAAACATTCTTTTTTTTAGAGTACAAAAAAGAACGCTGCCCAAACAATATTGAATTAATTTTTTTTTTGAGTTATCTAAATCCCCCAAGGTGAAAACATTACAAATAGCTCAGGAGTAATTAAATAGTATTTAGGTAGTAAAAACAAGAATGTGTGACCTTTTGTAGAATATATTTTTATATTTGGGCAATAATATCTGAAAGTAACCATTAAAGAAAGATGTTACTTCAAAAAAGCACAGCTGATTATATGGGAAAAATTGCTGTTTTGATATGTTAACAATTGCTTTGGATGTAGGAGTCTTCTGTGTAAAATCTGTGATGATCTACATTTCATTTCTGTTCTTTCTACATCCAATGACATTTGAAATTACTTACAAGATGGGATAAGGTAGCGTGCAGGTAGGTATAGAGTTGTGTACAATTTTACAAATTGTAGAATTCTGTGACCTCCATGGTTCCAGTCATACAATTTTTTTTACTTTAATACCCTGTTTGGAATAGAATATTGTTAAGGAAAAAAATTGAAACTCTTAGAAGTTTTTTTTGTTGTGTAAATGTGATTGACAGTTATTAATTGTTTCAAGGGTCCACTATCCTTATGATAAAAAGTGGAGGAAATGTTCACAATATTTAGGCCCAATACAGAACTATCCCTTAAACCAAATTGGTAGGATGCCAAAATGATAGGCTATTTCTCTTCCTCAATAAAACCTGCCTGTTCTCAGTCTTCTTCAGATGTAGACTGACTTTAGCACACCTCACACACACATAGCCTGGTTGGTCAAAGTCACTCAAGGCCAGGCCAAGACAAGGTCAAGATGTCCATTGGCTGTTGAAAAATATGAATATAAGTTAGGTTACACTTGAAGTCAATACACAAACCTACTGTAGAAAAAACAGAAAATGGTTGGTTGATCAATGCTGATGATTAGCACATGATGTTTATTCTGTTCTGTATCTACTGATGGAAAACCATCAGCCCCAAACATCTGTATTGCTGTATACATCACTGCTTGTTACACAATTACCTGGTTTACGAAAGAAAATATTTGATGCACATCTAGATAAATCTAATTAAGTAAAACCTGCTTTGGTAGTTAGGTGGTTGGCTTGTTAAGCTTCTATTGCCATCAGTAAAGGAATCCTAGCAAATGGCATCTATGGTATTTATTTTTATGCTTACTCAGTTTTGCTTAAAGCTCTTCAGATGTTAGTGTATTTTTAGAAGCCATCTCTAAGGCATTCATTATAATAATTATAATCATGTTGATTGACAGCAAATTTTGTACTCGGTAGTACTGTTGAAGAAGTGATTTTTATTCAGACGGAATAACAACTGTGTCATATTTTCCTGTGACTGAAATACACTGCTGTATTGCAGAACAGTGAATGCTATGATCATGGGCCACATGACAAAATTGTGGCAGCAATAATAGGTATGGATTTCCCTATTCTGTTGCTAATTTATATTCTTTGATATTTCATTTTTTGAAATGTCTCATTTGGAAACAATTTTGTGCTACAGTTGTGAAAGCTACATTGTTAGCTGCACAAATGATCCTTTCAAACAAATTACTAATGAAAACCAAAGAATGATGGCCTTGCTTCTATCTAATTGTAGTTCTCAAGGACTAAAGTTTAAATAATTTTAGAATAAATATCAACTTTAATAGTTTCATTCCTGCTTCTTAATGAAATGTAATGATTGTTCTTGGAGATGGGAAGCTGAAAATGGAGTTTAAAGGAAAAAATGCCTTTGAAGTACAGTAATTGATGTCTGGCTGGACTGTCAAAAGGACATTAAAAGTTCATATAACATGACTTAAAATAATTATCAAGTGATCTAACCTGCTAGATGGTTTCTAGGGGTACTAACAATACTTTTCTTTTCTAATCAAGATGCAGGGTTTATACAATAAGCAATAAATGTATCAGAAAAAATGTCTGAGCAAAGCTATGAACAATGCAAAAGAACTGTTAACCTCCCTAGCGCACTGCTGAGATATAGATTTCTGTACCAAAAGCACACCATAGACTTTAATGGAAAAAAACTTTTTTACATTGTAGGCCTGTAACTTCCCAAAGTATGTCCATACTGGAGTCGTAGAATTATGTTTGTTTTTTTATTATTATTATTTTATTTTATTTTTTTATTTTTGTAGTCGAAGAATTTGCTCAATACTTCCTCTATAGAGCTTTCTTGGTCTCTCCACTCCCCTCCTCTCACTTGCAGCTGTGCCTAGCTCAGCTCAGGCATGTTAATGAAGGGGAGGGCACTCTTCTCTGTGTGTACATATATATATATATAGAGACTTTCTGTCCCCCTTCCACCTATGGTTGAAAAAGGGGCTCTGCTCGAAACGCGCCCCATTGTTCCTGTTGAGCCCGTCAGCATCTGTAAGCAGGAAGTGATCTCATCCCTAACCAGGAAGTGAGGTCATCCTGGAAAGCACATGGCCCTGAAAGATCAATCCTTGTAAACCTCCTTTAATGTATCTTATCTTATTTTATACTATTTAATCATTTGCAGTTCCATACTTTGTTGTACTAGGTTGTGCACCTCGTGTTCTTGTTCCTATTTGTTTGTTGGTCGGGTCTGTTGTGTTCAATGAACACATTTATATAGGACTCTTTCCAGCGTTTTTTG
Organism: Ptychadena robeensis; assembly: GCA_036250615.1. Taxonomy (NCBI): domain Eukaryota; kingdom Metazoa; phylum Chordata; class Amphibia; order Anura; family Ptychadenidae; genus Ptychadena; species Ptychadena robeensis. The sequence goes on along the minus strand of CM070033.1, from coordinate 79,040,713 downwards.
ACGTTTTGGTCGTATTACAATCGTATTACATTTCATGTGGTACTACTTTGGATGCGATTTCAATCGGTGTCCGATGAAAAGTTTAAGATCTAAAATCGACAATGTGACAATCGATCGTTCTAAAATTGAACTATGTATGCCTAGCTTAATGCAGTTGAGAAGCTCACCACTCCTAAAAAATACTAAAAACTACTAGTAGTCTGTCTCTATCATCAACACAATAGTTTTTGTTGTATGGGAGATGAAAAATAAAGGTTGCATTTTGTTTTCGTGCTCCAATGCTCCACCACCAAACTACAGACTCGACACTACAAGGTTTAGACAATACTTTTGCCCTTATAAAATTTTTTATAGTCTACTATGAGCCCTATGAGATTCCATTTTCCCAGTTTCGCCTACCACCCTTACTTTGTGCCAAAAGCTTAAGCTTTGTAAGAAGTGTTAAGCAGTGGTGAGCACTATTTCACAAATAATACTACTAATATTCGATATTAGCGAATATTCGCAATTCAAATGAATGACCATGCATTGCAAAAATATATTTGTAGAATATATTCGCAATGACAACTGAGCTCAAATATTTGAATTGCAAATATATTCAGCGGGGGTCACGCATTCCGACCATAAGACACAGGCATTTTTTGCCCCCAATTTTGGGGATGAAAAAGTGCCTCTTAAATATGTATTTAAGAATATCCAATATTTTTTTTCACAAAAAATAGTGAATACGAATATTGTCTATGAGGCTCATCACTATTTGTAAGATACTTGTTGATCTGTGCTGGAGCTTTGGGAGTAGCAAAGATTAATATTATATAGAGAGCGTCATTTATGTGAGCGCTCAAGGTCTGCTGGGGCTGCTGCCATCACATCCGCAATAAATGTACTCAGCATCTATATGATCTGGGTACAGATGGGCAACTGGCCCAGAAAACTAGCTGCCATGAGCTACTGTAGTTTCAAAATTCTCATTATCCTTACCGCATTTTTGAAAAACATTATGTTTATGTTTTTGGCCCCTTGTCAACAATCCTTTAGAGGCCCATAAGTTACATATCAAAGCCTAAATAATTGCTTAACAGTGTATAGAGCTCATTGTAAGCTAAACAACTGGTTACACCATCAAAACATTTCACCCTCTGAAAGTCATCAGAGAGTTTGCATAGCAAGATGCATTTCAGACCTCACTAAAAAAAGATACATCTCAGTGAAAAATCCAGAGATAGCAAGGTATGTGTGATTTGTACCAAGCTGTATCTGAATTCACCCGACATGATACTTCAATTTACCTAAGAGTCTTACTAAGGTGAAATATATTTGTTATTTTTCTGTAAACACAATATATTTAATTGGGCTTAAGTTTAAAAGAATGTGTATATACAGTCAAGTCCATAAATATTGGGACATCGACACAATTCTAACATTTTGGGCTCTATACACCACAATTAAACAAACACAACTGCAGACTGTCAGCTTTGAGGGTATTTACATCCAAATCAGGTGAACGGTATAGGAATTACAACAGTTTGCATATGTGCCTCCCACTTGTTAAGGGACCAAAAGTAAGGGGACAGAATAATATTCATAAATCAAACTTTTCTTTTTTAATACTTGCTTGCAAATCTTTTGCAGTCAATTACAGCCTGATGTTTGGCCAGGCAGTGTAAGAAAAACCCTTAGCATGTCCTAAACACAAATAAAATCTGTATTGATAGAACAATACACAATGTTAGGATATTGACTGGGGATATTGCAATACCAGTAATCTTTCCTTTTTTAGCTATTCTATTTTAGATTTGCTGGTATGCTTTGTGTTTTTGTCTTGTTGTATGACCCAATTTTGTGCAAGCTGATGGGTTGTTAAGGTGACCTTTATTCAAGATTAGAATTGTTTGGTACACAGAGGAGTTCTTAGTTGACCTCATAACCCAAAGCCCCCAAATAGCCCCCAAAATCATTACCTCTCCACAACCATTTTGATTGTTGTAATGAGGCGTTTAACTGAAGACCTTTTTCCAGGCGTCTTTAGATTTTTTCCAGATACAACCTTGCAAAAGTATGTATCATTGCCAGATAACCTCCAACCAAATTGCTGCTGTGTATTGACTGCAGAGAGGGGAAAATGTAAATTTTTTCCTCTATGCTTCCTAGCTGGTGCTCTTCTAGATCTGCTAGATAGCTTTTCCTAGACTGTACTGGAAAAAAACCTTTATAATATTTAATGCCTTTCCTGACAGTTGTGCTCCAACTTCTGATAAAAGTATAGCCATTTTTTTTATTCTCAACTGCTTACTTGCACAGTGTATTACAGTGTAATACTAAAAAATGAAACAAAGAAACTGACAATACCTTTCTAAAATCATATTTGCCTATACTATTTCTATCTTTCACAGTTTTAAAAAAATAGTTTAAAAAAATAGATGCAAAAATGAATGTTGTGTTTACTTTCATAATACTTAATACTTCTTTAAAGATATTGTGTTGATATGCTAAACAAAAACACCTTAGCTTTCAAAGAAACATTTTGGCAAGGAGATAATGTTTTATCAAGGTGAACTAATGCTTTTGTCTAGTAAGAATAGCTTAGGTTATTATCCTATCTCTTTTATAATATCACTTTTCTTCAAGAAAAAATAAATGTGAAACTTGTATAGAGAAATGATTTGCCTTTCTTTGCTTGTTGTAGTTTTTATAACAACAAATGCAGTGTGCGCTATCTGAAAATCTCTTGGTGCAGTGCTCCCCATGGAAACTGTTTAATCTGCGTTTATCTGCTTTATAACTTCCCATTCTTGTGTTTATAAAAGAAAGAAAGACTGAGGTGACATTCACTTTAAAAAAAGACCATATATTTCAAAGTTAAAATTACACACAGTTGTGATTGTCAACATCAAATCTTTTGAACTCTGAAGTGTACTAAACTTAACAGTTTTTTGGGCTTTCTTTTGTTAAGTGTTAAGCTTCCAAAGGGCCATGAACTGATCTGTAGGGCAGAAGAGAATACATGTTTGACTATGAACATAGAAGTTCATGGGATATAAAAAGTTTTATTTTTCATTAACTCAATAAATTATCTTGTTATGTCTACTAAGTAGCAATTGCATATTTGTAGAGTCTTTACTCAACAACAGTGACAGTCAAATTTTTTGCTGATTTTATTACTTAACTTCAAAGGCCCAGCAAGCATCATCACCCAAAATGCTGAAAATATAAATATATAAATGTATCACTCTAACACATGTATTTTTTTCAACTTCAACTTATTTTATGAAATAGTATGTCATTGTACCATGTAGAAATTACCAGTTTGCCCGGCCATGGTTCACCGTGAACATCGAGTGTTTGCAGTCCACTGACTAGGCTGGGCACTTCCGATGGTCGATCCACCTCCCATACTTAACATGTAGGCAAAGTTTGACCCCTCACACCACAGTCAGATGCTGCAGTACGGCAAATTATGTATTATTCCACACTCACCTCCAATAAAAACAAAAATGTGGGATTTACATTTCATTAAAAAAAGACATTAAGTAGAGAGGTCCTGAGGACATCTTACTCATTCACAGGGAGTGGTTTAAAGTGAAGTCCTAGAAATAAGAGCCAAGACGGAAAAAAATCTATTTAATAAAAGCTCTACCCTTCCACATAACTACCTGAACAGTACTCCACCATTGTAAATCCTACTCTTCCCATGAAAGATCAACAAGGGGGGTCTCTTCCCTGAAGCTCCAGCGATACTTTTGCAGACTATCGTATTTTTTGGACTATAAGAAGCACCCAGTTTTTAAAGCAGGAAAACCAGTAAAAAAATGTAATATATAAAAGTGTTCACAGCAATTGGGTTATTGCAATTAATTCAATAAATGCTATATCAAATTCAACCAGTAGATGTCACTAGCCGTAGTACACACACATCACATCACTTCAACTCTTTACTGATTGGGAGGAGGGGTGAGCTGCTCAGTCTTCTCTCCTCTACTCTCCCTCTCCTCTCTGGCTGTGCCTGTGTCCGTCGAAGCTGCAGTGATTGTATTTCCCATGGATACAGAGAGAGGGATAGATGGCAATTCATCTATCTCTCTCTTAATTGCTTAAACCAGCAGGGCTCTGAGCTGTTGGCATAAGCAAATATACAGTTCAGATGGGAGATCCAGTCGTGGGTGGATCTCACATGTGACAGCTCCCCAGCTAATCTCCTTGCCGGGAGAGCTAGCGGGGAGCCAAATGTCT